>JBAOKB010000173.1:0-658030 GCA_037044905.1 Hortaea werneckii | reverse complement strand
AGTGAAACCCTGTGTTACATAACAGCCCTGTTTGGCATATAGCTTACGCAGGTTTCCACAGTGTCCGATAGCATGCATCCCTAGCTTATGCTAAAGATTTTACTGCAAAGCAAACTAGAGTATTAGCTAGTCTAGTATTACTGCATCTACTGTCAAGAGGGGTGTCTATCCTCGCTAGGCCTCGTCATGGCTCAATGCTCGAGTGCCGAAGACCGTAGGGCAAGCGAGACAATTTCAATGCGGGGATAGTGAGACATTTTAAATACAGTAATTTTGCGGGGTTCTATAATACTAGCAAGATTCATAATTTTGATAGTTTCCCATTGTAGAGTCACTTGTCGATACGTACGAGACCTCTAGCACGGGTAGTTGCTTTTAGCTCTTCGAAGCAGCGGTACAGGTCTCTTGCGCAATTGTTCTGGAAAGCGAACGATAATGATGGCCGATGCTTTCGAATTAACGCAGAAGATACAAGAGAAGGCTACTTCAGTACGATGAAGTCTACGTATAGCCTGATTCGCGAGTGTACCACAACCTGCTCTAGCTAGGTTGTTGCTATAGACTACTAGCTTCCGGATTTCAGATTCATGTTAATTAACGCTGCTCTGTGCTCTTGTATCCCTTTCCCTTTCTTAATTGCGGCTTTCCAGAACATTTACATTACGACTTATCCACCGATTAGCGCCGATTCAACACTCACACATGCGGGGAGAAGATGCGACCAAGATTGACCAGCCTGTGACAACCTGTAGCAGCCTCCAACAGCAGACGCTGGCATGTGATTGGCCGCCGTAAGAGCAGACGAACGACGAAGAAAGTATCTGATGGTGTGATTTGTCGGACCATTTTTCAGCAGCTAGGGTCAACTAGAGTATCCGGTTCCCCGTCCAGCGACCCAGCATATGTCTCACCGTCGTAATCGATGTCGTAGACGCTGAAAGGGGCGCCATCGAAAAGAAGGTTCCACAGGGCCGGGCTCAAATCTATGGTTGCGCCATTGACGAGAGCGTCTGGTGTTGTTGGATCAGACGTCTGATGGTCGACACCAACACAACTTGCACATCTGTCGATGACCATTGCGTTTTGACTCTTCCCAGTCGTTGGGTTCCTGACAGTCAGTCGGTCTCCACAATTGCGCGGTTGAGGCTGCGACACGATATCAGGATCGTAACGCGTCCACATCGCGACGTAGAACTCATCTTCCGGCGGAGGAAGATCACATCTAAAAACTGCAGTTAAGGGATCGGGGTCATACACGGACGCCATTTTGGACCCAGGGAGGTAGGTCGCCTTGCCATACGTATCTGACCGTGTCGACAGCTGGCTGCCCGTGCAAAATGAGTTCCCAGTCGCTCCAGTCTCGCTCTCGGCTGATAGTGGGCTCGCATCCGACGTCTGTACCGTTGAATCATCCGAAGATACGGCAGATGTCGAAGGAGAGGCTGCTCCGTCTCCTTTAGAAACTGCCGTGTCATGATCCTGACACTGGTACTGCATGTGAGGATCGCTAATCATCTGCCAGTAGCCGGATGCGCAGACATGGACAACAGACGAGGACTCTCTCCGGCAGACTCCCTCAGGTGAACACGTCGAGGCGCCTTGGCTCAATGGATAATAGAGAAGAAAGGCGATAAGAATTGCTCTCCGCTCTTGCATTGTATTTTACTTTGCGAACATCAGGAAAGACTCGCACTCTTATGCGCCACTCGACGAGCCCACGACTTCTCAGAAGGACATAATCGACTTGGCTCTTGCTGACATGTAACCATTACTAATGAGAATCAATTACACACGCCTCCTCGCCTGTTTGATATTGACCCGGTCCATCGTTCGTAAATTTGGATAGGACGACGGCTGGATGTAAAATTTGTTCAAGACGCAACCTTGGTGGCTTTACGTATAAGTTGCTCGCTTTCCAACGTTTCGTCTCCACTATATGTGTTTCGTAAGGGGGGGAGAGTCTTACCTGCTCTAGAATCATTGTTGACTCGGATCTTTATTGTTTTCGCCGTTGAGGTCGGTCCGCGTGTCTCTTTTCGTGGGTCTTGGTAGTCTCTCGTATCGAAGAAAGCGGGGTTCTTGTTCACCTTCAGTGGCTCTAGATCCCGTGCGATTGGAGATGTCGGCCGTGTCTTGCGAGCTCTGAAGATTGACCTCGGATTTGATCAGGGACGTAAGACGGTCTTGCGTCAAGGAAGGCAGAGGCTCTAAACGGTCAAGATGCAACGGCTCGAGCTTCAGACTCATAGTAATCCTCGAGTCAACTAGGACGGCTGTCAACAAAGTGCGTCAAACGGGGCTCCACAAAGCTCGAGTGCCAGTTCTGCGTCCAGGACAGGAACAAGGAGTATTATGTTGTGCCTGGCTTCTTAAGAAATCAGATGTAGCCACCAGAGGAGTCCTTTGAATTCAAAAACAACCGCGATGCTTCTCCCTGCATATAGTCCCAGCCAAAAATGTATAGACTTCGTATCGGCCCGAGGGATGCACTAATGTCGCCAGCCCCTCCACGCCGATCCTACTAGCTTTAACATGAAACCTTTCGATTTAAATGTCGTTAAATATTTGTTCAAAAGTGCCTTGGGAGAACCAAGTAAAAATACCAAAGCATCAACTATGGACCGATAATAAAGTGCTCGCTCCGCCTGAACGCTAGTATCTCTTCTCCTTTCTAGTTGTCGTGATCAATGTGTAGCATCTCCTACAAGATCGGTTGGATAGGTAAACGAATAGGAGTGACGCTGCCGGGATCTGATGTTGAAGAAGAGCCATGATTATCGGAAGAAGATAAAAGAACGCTGCAACCGCTGCAAGTCGTAGGAGAGTGCGCAGCGTCTAGATCGCGTAGGCAAGGTGCCCACAGCCCGGTGCGCCATTCTGCAACAGTTTGTAGTCCTCGATTGTACCATTAAGCTTTCTGCATTATTGCCGATGACGACGGTGTATCATGTGAGTTATTGTCGTACAGTTCGTCTAGCGCTGCCAATTTCGTTTGGCATTTCCTAAGAGGGAAATCCATTGCTCGTAGCGAAGGCAGTACAAATTTCACGATGTTCCTAAATTTCTAGAATATGTCATGTTTACGATGACCATTCGCCATGACATGGCAGGTTAGACACTACTCATGACGTTCAACCTAGCCGCGGCCACCTTGATTCTGATCTGCTCTATAACTCTGTTGTTCTGGATGAAAGTCGATAACAAACAACGAGCAAGGAGAGATGTTGAGGCCGAATTGGACGGTCTCGATGAAGCCGAGATTCAAGGTCTGGATTGGAAGCACCCCGGATTTCAATGGCAACCGTAGGCACGCAGAGTAACAGCACCTACGTTAATAGATTGGAAGCCTTATCTGTCCGCGCTCTGTGGAGAGCTGTATGACCCAGGGGTTGTCATCAGACGCCGCAAAAAGCCATGGATCTAAGAAGGGGGTCAGGTCACGGTATCGAGAGACCGGATGTCTTACCGTCTTTTAGATGATTGGTACACCTTCGATTGACCTGTGGTTGAATTGCGGAAGGCATCGTAACGTCGTGACTCGTCTCTATCGCGACTACTCAAGCGTGTCAGGTTTCTTCGCGCCTCTTCCCGAAGCGACAAGCCTGTCTCTGGGCTCTATGCCGCCAGTAACGTGTTTGTGCCACCTGCGTCATGTCACATATCAGGGAACACAAGCATTTCGTACTGACTAACGAGCAGAGTATCTTCCGCCCTCTCCAGGCGATTAAGCGCTCCAAAGTCCAAGCGAGCCAATAAAAATGGGGCGTCCCGGTCTTCCGCGTGGGTTTTGGGCTTCCCTCCATCCCGCTTGCGCATCTTCGCTCTCCCCTGCTTTGGCCTGCGGCTGTTGAGTTGGTCCGGGTAGTGCCAGCAATTCGCCGACGTTCCGGGAGATGTCCAACTTGAGTGAGACATGGACTTGCTCGGAGGCGACTGTCGCTACCGAATCTACTATGTAGCTCTCTTCCTGGCCGATATCCGCCTCACGGTTCAGAAGGCGCAATACACAGCGTGGCCCATCACTCCCCGCAACTAGTACACAGCCACCAGGCCGCAGTCCCTTCCGCTTCTTCTGGATATCGCAGGTAACCAGATCTGTCGGTCCAGATCGCTTCAATTTGGACGGCACCACCGCCGACCTAACGAATTGAACCACCCATCGACCGCCGCAGAGGCTCATCGATCCCGGTTTGGTTATGAGCCGAAGCAACAATACCCTCTTAGGCTTCACCGAAGCCAATGTCCAATCCGATTCGGCGGTTAGGAAACCGACAGGAGTCCGTGGGTAAAACTCTTTATCCTCTATAACGTCTGATATCCGCTAATCATCTTTCGTGAACAGTCACCATCTACTCGGAATGACAGCAGCAGAAAGCTCTCGGAGCCTCCTTCGAAGGTCATAACAGAATTTGAAGAGTCTTTAAGGCGTTACCTCAGAGACGAAGATGAATCTCACGCTCAGAAGCATACTCAAGCGCATGCAGAGCGGCAGGTGTGCTCACCGCTGCATGAGCCGATACTGACGCCATCACAAGATCAGGATGCTTCTCAGGTGCCGCCTCAAATCGTTCAAGGTTCGCCGTCTTCATCGGTAAACGATTCATCGCATCGACAGCACAAACGCCCCAGTCCTCCTCCATTGGGCGATCCCAGGCGGCGGAAGCGTAGATTTAACGGACGAACGAAGACTGGGTGTCTTACGTGCCGCGCTCGAAAGAAGAAATGCGATGAGCGAAAGCCTATTTGCGCTGAATGCGAATTTAAAGAAACGTTGTGCGAATGGAACGAGCTGAAGCCCCTGAGTACTATCGAAAGGTCACCTTCAACGGCCAGAGACTCGATGTCTAAGGCCCCCTGCCTGCTCCCCAAATCATGGCGAGGGTCGGATTCTGATTTTGGCCGAACGATACAATCCGACCATCAATCCGATCATCATCAGCCACAAACGTCCTTCCCCGTCAATCAAACCTTAACCAGATGTCCGCAAGACATACGAGCAAACTGGTCTAGAATGTCGCCGGCAGCGCCTGCTAGGAACGGGTTGATATTGCTGCCTGCGAAACTTTCAGATTTACCAGCCTTTGCGCACTGCGAACGGCTATCTTTGCCGTCAATCCAGGAGTTGCTGAAGACTCTTCCGAATGGCCAGCAAGTCCCAAAAACTGAGAAAGAGAAAATGCTTCTCGGCGAACCCTTTTCCAATCATGATCAGGCGTTAATGCAAAATCGACAGCAGTGCAAAAGAGCTCTGGAAGAATACAACTCTGGAGCGAGGAGCTCTGCGCATCTCAGCTTTGAGGAGCGCCATCGTCTTTTTTGCGCTATCGTGGAGCCCACGACCAAGAAGTGGTACACTGACAGTCGTGAGCCTTATACTGGTCCGCGAGGCCGTATTGGACAAGGTACGGTCGTCGAATCGCCTTTCACCTGTGACTATGGATATAACGTGGTCCTCGGAGACAGTGTCGTCATTCAATCTGGATGTCATATGCAGGACGCTTGTGAAATCAGCATCGGCGCTCGAACCATCGTGGGACCAAACGTCAAGTTCTACGGGATAACACCTAGTATTGATCCATCAGTACGCAATGGCGGCCAAGGCCCCGTACGAGGTGGCGCAATACAGATTGGAGAAGACTGTTTCATCGGCGGTGACGTTGTGATCTTGCCATACAGGAAAATCGGAAAAGGGGCTACAGTAGGTGCTGGTTCTGTGGTGGCAACGGTTAGTCTCTACCGACAACTCTCTTACTTAGCGTCTTGCGCCTGATAAGCACTTCACAGGACGTTAAAGACTACACAGTAGTAGCTGGTAAACCCGCCCGACTTCGTCGGCGTATCGAACCTGGCCCTCACGTTGACCGACATCATCCTGAGATTCAGGAGCAGAACGACGCGATGCTACGGGAAATGTGGAATGGTTCTGACTGGATAGGAAAAAGGTGTCATTCATCCCGATCACGGGGCTTTTTCTGAACCGAAAGCTGTGAGGTATGGCGGCTGCACCATTGTCGTCTTTTGAGTGGTTGTCCGGAGAGTGGTATGTGCAGCCATGAATTTTCTGGCTTCAGCGGAAAAAGGCAATTAGAGCGCAGCAACTGGATCAGTGGAACATGTGCGCTTTGGTATATCTACCACTTCGGGGACCTAGCTTAATTGGCAAAGACTGAGCGGAGCAAATGTGAAACAGTGATAGAAAACAATATGAAAGAACTCGTCCCGAAGTCTGAACGGCGAAGTTGGATGCCGGTTCCAGCAACGTATGAGTTGCTCGTCTGATCCTACTTAGTCCTGTATTTGAGGTCGGCTCGCACATCTCACTACAACCCATCAAGCCCCGTCGTTAAACCTCTAATGTTACGGGACTTTGGCGGCGCCGTGGAATGATCAATCGCTTCAATGCTGCCAAGCGCACGTTGGCGTGACAGGTATTGTTTCGCGCTTGCATTCGTCGGACGCTCTTGTTCGGCGGATGTACTGGAAGCGCTGGATAACGCATCATTTATATTCGTTCGTACATGATCCCTCCGCCAGCAACACTGCAGTAGGATACGGGCCGCCAATGTCGAAGCAAACACGCGTTGACGGGCGTGCAACTCTTGACGTCTGGCAGGATCAAATATGCGCCCTGACGGCTCTAGGCATTCCTTGCGGAAGATTTCATTTCCTCAAAGTTCGCCAAATATCACTGAGGTGATACTTTGTGTGCTTTGAGCCGGAGAGACCGGAGGCTTCCGAACACAAGAGCACGCGGCACATGACGCAGTTTTCGGGAGATGCAGTGTGTGGTGCCCAGGCAGAAATGGCGTGTTGACGGATCTGTGGGGATAGTGTCGAACAAAGGCCGAATGCCTCTTTTAAAAAGAGCACATGCTCCATCCAGGCTCTCACCTCTTCTTCAGATGGGGACCGAACTGCAAACACCTTCTTCATGTTTTCGAGCAGTCGTAGCTGCGGCTCGCCATTGTCGGCACGATCGATATCGCTTTGACATTCGGCCCACAAGCTATTCATCTCTCGGTCCAACCAATGGCCAGCGGGCATGTAGAATTGCTGTCCCACCAGATAGGAATTACGGAGCGTGAGAGTTGAATGCGGAACCCAGGGTGGCATGTACACACTCTCGCCGTGCCGTTGCAACCAGAAACCGCCTTCGGACATCTGCTCTAGGCAATTCCGGTGTGCCTCAGTGTCGTCATCCCTACGAGCTTGGTAGGTGCCTAGTGGGCCTATCTGATGATGTGGATAGATGAGCCAGAGTTTCACTGGCGGGCGCTCGGCGATCTCGGCTTCGTTGCCTTGGGCACAAGCTGTGGAGATCCCCGGGGAGCTATCGTGATGAAGTTCTGCAATGGCACCGCGAGGCATCAAGTTGGCCGTGAGCGGCCCAAAACTTGCCGAGCCGGCATCTTCAAACAGGTCCACGATGTGACTCTGACATCTAGCCCTGTACTCGCCTGACTTGCTCTCACCGAACACATCATCCATTGGCAGGTTGAAAAGCTTCATTGGACAGTCACTGTACTCGACGCCAGTGCTGAAGTCAAACAAATCATCGAAAAACGTTTCACGACCAGAGAGCTCCCCAGACCTATAGTATTCGCCCTTTGTGCGCGGAATGAGCTTCTGGTGTGACTTGGGTGGAAGGAGAACGAGGGTTTGGAAGGGGACGATCTCACCTGTAGGGGGGCCGTTGTGCTCACCGACTGTTTCAGCAGGCACCGCATCACTTCAGTTCCAGGAACACACACGCTGTAAAGATCTTGTTTTATTACTTGGTGTGGCCGGTCCGCTAAAGGCCCCTCGTCGGCCCAGCAAGGCTTTCCTTCAGGCGCACGCAGATTACGGAGACCGAGCAGCTTGTCCGGCCATTCTGCGGGGAGGAGGAGGTCTACACGCTCCAGAACCTCTTCGAGCGTGGATAGAAGGTGGGTGGGACTGTGCATCTTACGGTGCTCATCGCGCTCAATTTTCAGACCGGTCCACGTGCATCCCTGAGCTTCGCAGGATGCGTGCTCTTGCCTCTCGTGTCGAGCGATACCTTCGGCTATCGCCACATTCCGTTGGCATCTTCTGCAGAAAGCAGAACGCTGTCGTGGCCCTTTTCCCATCTTCTGGAATCGAAGGCATGCCAAAAGGCCGTTTCCATGGTGTGAATGATTTAGCAAGCGCGGGCAAACGGAGAAGAGGGGACGTGCTATCCGCAAAGAAGACCAGCGTTGTGCGGCCCGTGCATCGTGTGTAACATGTGCGATTCGTGCGATTTGTGCGATTCGTGCAATTCGTGCGATTCGTGCAATTCGTGCAATTCGTGCAATTCGTGCAATTCGTGCAATTCGTGCAATTCGTGCAATTCGTGCAATTCGTGCAATTCGTGCAATTCGTGCAATTCGTGCAATTCGTGCAATTCGTGCAGTTCGTGCAATTCGTGCAGTTCGTGCCGGACCCCCGTATGTATGTTCAGGGAGATGCTTTGATGCTTTCGGTCGCATTCTCCAACAGGAACGAGTCTTGTAGAGTATAGAAACAACAAGCCTTTGCCCGGGTACCATAGCTACCAAGAGCAATGCCGATTCGTGAAGCACACATGGTATTCTACTCTCAAAACTGAAGACTCTCTGAACGAGAAGGGAGGCCGGGGGGGGGGGGGGGGGGGGGGGGGGGGTTCTGACTTTTTCCACACGGTCTTACCATGCTAAGCCGCAGGGTCGACAAGCGAAACCCTCTGCACAGTTCGATTGTTGTTCGCTAATGCCGACTCTCGAATGGCAAAGACTCCATGACCCACTACGCCTTTCGTTTCTTCGAGATCCGACTATCGGTATAGATGCGTTCCCGAGCAAGAGCGACCTCTGTCATGCAGCAGATGGACGATATGCGAGACAGATGCTAGAAATTCTCAGTCCAGTCGTGCGCAAGAAAGAGCTGCGACGAATGGACCGCCTCTAATCAATGATTAATAGGCCAACAAGATCTGAAGGCGTCATGCTCAGTCTTCAGTGTGTCGTCGCACCAGTCAGCGGTCCGGTTTCACACCATACCGTCATCTCCCGCAATGTGCTCATTTTCAAGTCCACATGCAAAGCGTTGCTAATGGCGGGAAGTTGTGCGATTCCATGCTGACAAGATCAACGGGCGTGTCCTCCATACTATGTAAGCTTAGCGTAGCGGAGAGCTATAGCACCTTGACTAGTTGACCATCTAGACATGTAGCCGAGGACCAATACAATCGTCTGACTCATTGAATGACATATCACAATGGACCTACCACGCAAGGTCTTTGTTTGCACCTCGCCCTGGACATGTTAGATTACTATGGACGCTTTCACTGAGCACCTTGAATGCTTACTGGAGTGCTGAGTGGCTAACATGTGTGGTTTGGAACGGCGAACTTTTAGTATCTTTTCAACAACATCGCGAAAGCTGCATTCGTTCTCTAACACTTCTTTATGATGAACCCACATTGCAGCGAAAGGATATAGCATTCCTGTCTCGTCTACACAGAATTGCAAGTTCTGTCCTCTAGCAAGTCGTCCCTTGGCCATGTACGTTACAGTCATACGTCCTTTGTAGACACAGAAATGCACAAGGTATTCTGACATTTTCAGAGGTGTACTCGCTTTACGTACATTCGAGTTCGTTGGAGCTCTGAAGGCCCTCGCCGAGAGATCGAGACGGGGTTACACGATTGTGGTAGCAGATTGTGCAGTACCTCAGCAGAGTACGATTCAGCCTCCTAAAGTAAAAGAGCTATGGTCGAACAGGAGGGGGCGCAAGGCGGCGAGGAAACTGTCGCGGTGATCGTTAAACGCACAACGTAAGGCTCTTAATAGCTTCAAAGCCAAGCTTAGACCGGTGCGGAAAAATCCCTGCCTTTCTGCCTTTTAGGGCTCGGTTTAGTATAGAGGTACTCTTCGCGATCATCGTTCAGTGAATCTAGCTCTGCGACAATGGTCATAGTTCGCTTCCGCATACCTACCTGCAGCACTACAGGGGCAAAAACATCCTGCTGGTAGGCCACATCATCTCGTCCATTAGGTGTGTAACTCTCGAGCTGGCTCGGACGGCGAGGCGCTCACAACAGCCGTTGTCGTTTGCATTCTGCCATTGCGAGTCTTCGTGTGATCAACCACCTAGTTTTCCCCATTGCAATCGTTCCCAAACTCATCGTTCGTACTGTATGTGGCGCAATCGCTCCACCTCCTGCTCTCACGTATTCGGTATGCCTAAACTCCGCCGTCAGCTGGGAGCTGGCAGTTGTCAGGGGCTTCTTGGCCGAAAGACAACTCCATAGCATTCAGCCAGAAACGTTAGAACAGAGGGAACTGAGCGAACACCGAGCCTTAAGAAGTGTCTCAATCGGCCGGCCCCGACAAGCATCCACCAGTGCAAGGGTTTGGGATGTTTTGATCTTGTCGATCGGTTTGGCTCTACGAGCATGGTTTATTACGACTGGATGCGTTGTTCGTCTTGCGGTACGACAGCTATTCATGCGCAACGGACAATTATCCCCTACATGCATTCCTTGATGCGTCTGAAATCGCCGGTCGCTCGATGAGACGAAGCCATAGGGGTGCCAGATACTTTTGAGAGGATACTACTTCCGCTGAAGATCATCAAAAAGCATTGCAAATGACGGTCTTCCCTCGCTGAGCGCTTTCACATGAGAGATAACGGAAACGCAACATACATGTAAAGAGCCCAACTTCGCAGGCACGAACAACTTCTATCAAGAAAGTTCGCTCTCGTTTGACGAAAGCAGATCGATTGTTTTCCGGAGCTCAGAAAAAGCTAAGCGCTGATCGGCAAGCTAATCTACTGCCGGTCTCTTACAATTGTACTGCTCGGCATGCACGTGTAAGCAGCCAAGCAAATGATTTTGCCGTCCACAGACCTATTATCTGGTTTCCTTCCCATATTACTGCAGCCTTTGATCAGCCTCCATTTAGACGTTAATATCAGTCTGTCGTTCAACACCATGTTGCCTTGCAACCGCGTCGAAAGGCGGTGCGATCTGCTCCATCTTCCCCCAGAGCTTCGGAACCGCATTTACGAATATGTGGCCTGCAACACTAAAGAAGTAATCATCTTCGCCCATGACTTTGTCCTCACCACGACCTCGCCCTTGGCAGAGACATGTCATCAGCTGCGGGAAGAGTATGGGCCGGTATATACCAGTCTGCCATTGAGTTGTACTTCCCGCATCACGGTACACAGCCGCAACATGGATGTCCAAGAGTTTTGTTTATCGCTCGGTCGGATTCCTAGGGCAGCCCCGGGAGTTGGTAGGATGTTGACCTTTCGGATCCATGTCAACCGCTACTTAGCCTGGGATCAAATCGCAAAGTTCGCCGCAACCCTCACTCATCCGCACGTTGCCGCTCGAACCGCACCGCCGGAGCATTGCAACTTTGCTTTCAGCATAGATGTCCTGAAGTTCGACTTCTATCACTGCCTTCATGCAATGCTTGCACGCCAACATTCCGAAAGGTTGCACAGCCTGTCCAGTAAGATACTGTTGGAATTTGCAGAAGCCGGGAATAAGGCAAAGGGAGCGTGCACCTTGGAGTTTTAGCGTTTTAAAGTCGGCAGGTAGAAAACTGTGAGGAAATTTCAAACGTAATCTAGCCCTCTACTAGCTGTGGCAGGTACATGATACGTGGGCCCCACTATTGCGCTCCATATGGGGCAGCTTACGGTATATCATCATAGCCTCAGGCGCAGAGCTTCACCATTATACGTCTAACAATAGTTAGATGCCAAATCCTTCTTTTCCTTTCGATTTCTTTTTCTTTTGTGTGTTCGTAGGGAAAGAGAGGGGGAGGTTCTCCTTGCCATGAATCGTGGCTCCATAGATTCTCATCTTGGCCATAATGTCACATACCTAACAACCGTTCTCTAGCCGTGTGGTTCTGCTGCTGCTTTTTCGGGCCTGATTTCGCCTAAGAGCTTCGCCTGAAATAGAAACTTGCTCGATATGACAGAGGTATCTTGGGTATTACAATTGTCATGAGCACCCATTGCGCTGTTCTCAGAGGCGCTCGAACGATATTGTGCAGGTGCTACAGCCTCGGCTACACCGACTGTCTCTTTCTTCCGTCTCCTCAGCGTATTTCTAACCACTCCTGATGCTTCAATCAGCGGATCATTGTGAGCGCTAACAGACTCTTCTCGGTCGACCGCATATCGCAAATCCAGTCGATGCAGTAGTCAGACAAGCGGGACTCTTGAGTGTCTTGAGCACCGATCAACACTCGGTGTTGGGTGACTGCCCAAATAAAGCTTGCATCGCTCGGCAGAATCTGCGAGGGGGCAAAGCTGAATAGCAAACCATCGATATGACTCAACTCGCAACAACCCACATTCACCTTGTTCCAATTTTGAGGGCTTCATTACCTTCAAATGAGCAAAGTCAGGTATAGCAAGGGAGATCCATCTGAGGCTGCTTTTCATACTTGTATAGCGACATGGAAGAAGGACCTCACGCTTAGAAGAATGACGGCAAGTTCTCTATAGAGTCCCAAGATGATATGCTTTCCAGCGAGCATTGACAATAGAACCAAGGAAGCGAAGCCACCGAGCTCAAATTTGTTTCCCCCTCGCCCCCGACTCCCAACCCCTTCCCTTATTATATCCGGATTTTTGGAGGGTATGTTCGTCTCTTCTCTCGTGCTTTTTTTTTTATCTCTCCCGACCAGAATGCAACCTGTTTTGAATGCAGGCCTGTTCGTGTTTCCTCTTCTCGGGCGAGACTGCTTAGCCGTAGACTTGAATGTTTCAGAAATGGGGAAATCAGGCAGTCGAGTGAATGGCTGGGGGCTGACGTCCGGTTGCAAGGTCTTTGGCGGCAATGAAAACGCTTCTGCTGACCTTACAGCAAGGCGGGACAGTTTTTCGATGCCGCTGTTAGACAATGCGCTTTGTATCTTGTATACTATCTGCATTGGGTTCGGTTCAATTTGGGAAGTGGACAGTATTTCGCAGAGTTCAGTCCGAAGTTGTCGCTCGTTTCGATTGATGAGATCCGGTTGCATTTTGATCTTCCGGGCCAATTCCTCATTCGACCAGACTACTTCTCGTTGCCCGTCTGAAGCTATGGTAAGCGCAGCAAGCATTTTGTCTCGTCCACAGGGCCCAGGCGGATGGAGCCAAGGCAGACTCTGGCCAGTACCGATCTTAGGGGCAACTTTCGCAAGAATGTAGGATGCAATCAGAACTGTCGTGGTCGAGTATTTCAAGTCTCTTAGAAGCTGACGCGAAGAATCACGGGTGCAGATGAACTCGCCGGTCTTCGCTTGGAACGGAGGGTAGAGCTCTGTTGCGAGGCTGAGAAAAAATTCTAGGGGCACGCTCTTAGCTTGGTTTCGTCACCAGGAGTTTCATACAATCCCGTTTACCACTTGCGATACGCAAACTTTCTGGGCCCATGTCTTCCAGTCTTGGTTGCTCTATAACATGTCCGATATTTCTTCCACCACTCCGTGACTCGAGCTCACTTGTAGAGACTTCCTCGGCAATAACGACTGAAACCTTATGATGAAGAAGGGATGAGTCTGGAAAATCGGAAATGATCGTGTATGTAAGCATGGAGTAACGCAGCCCCGAAAGACTGGGGAAAGAAGGTGGAAGAGGAAAGCAAAAGAGGAAAGAGAGGCCAAGAGACCAGGCGGTGTCATGTGAAGAGTGGGCAAACCCCCCCCCCCCCCCCCCCCCCCCCCCCCCCCCATATTCAAGGATATAACTACTTGGTAGAGTGTTATCGAACAAAGAAGCGGCGAGGTCATTTGCGTCGTACGATGACCTCCTTGTCGAGATTGACCCTTCCCTTCCGCGCTTTCCCCATCTCGGCAACCCTTTGTCGTATGTCTCCAGACCCCTAGCAGCAAGTGTTGCAAGTTGTCGCGTATTGATCCAATCATCATTCATGGTCTTTGCTCTCGCGGAGTTGGTGGACGAGCCGGGGCCATCGTCAGCTGTTTGATTGACGGTACCTAGGTATCTTCCGGCTTGCTACATAGTCCTTATGCGGAGACGGCAAGCAGGGAGCGCTGAGATGGAGGACAAGAGAGCCCTTGCCAGTCGGAAGAGAGCAACCAGTATCTCGCACGGACGAAGCTCGCCGCCACATGAAAGTCTCAACCATGATCCTGAGATGTGGCCAGACGAGATTCATTGCCCACAGAGGATAGAGCGGGATATGACCAAATCACGGGCTTTACTGCACCATGCGTCCTCGGCTTACCACTAGCGCTCTCCATTGTGGTCCCTGCGTAGAAGATCCTTGAACCGCTGCATCTTCATTCATACCACTGAGCATCCGGATGGCGACGAGATATTCGGTAAGCTCCAAACAGGTCTGTCCAGGTGGGAACCTGCTTTTGGCCTTTCAACCTCGTATGGAAAGGAGAAGGAACCCCAAGGTTTCAAGCGCAAGTGCCTGCCACGCGAGATTTGTGGAGGGCGTAGCGAAGGGAGGGAAGAGGGGGGGTGGATATTGCTCATACCCGCGCGTAAGCACCGTCGACTGCACAAGCTATATCTTGCATTTGGCGAGATCGGCAGACGGAGGTGGTTGTTGCGGGCCTTCGACCGCGGCATGCGAAGGGTGAGCCAGGGCTAGACGACGGTATGTCGTGGGTGGAGGTGGGCACCTCGTCGGCGCTCAGAACAAGGGAAGAAGTAGAAGGTCCAGCTGAGGTTATGCGGTTGTCCTCCTCTAGCATGGGAAGATAAAGCACAAGGTTCTGAACTGACCTATATTGGAGACGCATCATGTATCAAGGTACGCTCCCGGAACAATCCCTCGCGCTCAGCCGCCCGGGCTTTCATTAGAGGACATGTGAGTTTCCACATTCAAAACCCTAAATGCTGGTTTGCTGCTAATGAATAAGGTAGCCAGTGTTCTATGCACGTGTGGTTTGGCTTTTAGCAACCGTGCAAAACGTCTGCAGAACACCTCGTCTCATGGCTCTCACTTGAAGCAGAATAGTCCAACGTCCTGCGCAGCAACTTCCAAGCCGAGTCTCCCCTCAGGACTGCCCCACCAAGATACGCCCGGTGGATTGGCCTGGACGTACCACTCGCACGCTTAATCGCAGGCGGGTCGGTAGGGAACCTTATGAACAGTGCTTGGACGAAATAATGTTAGGAATGAATGTTTTCCTCTTCATTCGCTTCCAAACTGCAACACGACACTTGATGCTCTAGCCAGTTTGACCAGAAACGGCAGGTTATCCTAAACATCGAAAGTTCTTCTGCGCGGCTTCACCTTCTCGGTGACCGCCACTTGTGCTACCGTCCTCAGGTACTCCATCCCGATCGAGTTTGTTGTTCTGCCGCACCAGCATTATGCAAAGGAGGGCTGCCATGACGATGGCGAGGAACGCTGTACAGCAATTGACCAAAAATGCGGTGATGTATCGCGGCGCTCCTCCGTACTTGCATGGGACGTACATAGACGCAGCATTCGGAAGACCGTTGATGAGTGCGAGAGCAGCCGCACGCGATGGCCGCAGGGCGAGGAATCCTCTTGGAGATCCATCCCAGCACTATGACATAGTGCGTGTAGATGCCGGATACCAGGAGCATCATCGCGACATATCCAGGAGCGACGGATGTTGTGCACGCCGCCAGGATGAGCGCCATCTTGGCCGCCAGCAGAGGCAGGGTAATGTGCAAGAATCGCTCGCCGCCCCTGTTAGTGGAGAGAGCATTCAAAAACGCTGTAATCATGGAAAGGATGTACGACGGCGCCGTAAGCAAGTGGGAATTGAGCCTGCTATACCCAAGTGTTTGTACCATAAAAGAAAAGGACATGGTCGGCAGAGCTTTGGGACCAATGCGCTACACTCCATAGATTGCGATGCTCCCATCGCCATTCCTACTGAATATTGCTTGTTTTGATCACCTGCACATCTTCTGCGAACCTGTTTCCGAGGAACTGGGTGTTGACGACTCCAACAACAAAAGCAACGCCCAAGACCAAAGCTTGCAGACCAAAGGCAACGTCGGCCCCGCTGGCACTAATCCAGGACACTTGAAAATAAACGACGCAAAAACCACCCGTCGTACTGCGACCTGTCAGCATCCACAGCTCGAATGAGACGCGCGGCTTACTCACCGCCACATATTGATGATGGGTGCTACCAGAGAGGCTTGCTCCGGAAAACAATCCAGACAGTACGCGGAGACTGCGGTGGTTGCAGCGACCATCATGAAAGCCAGACAGGCCCATCCAATCTCGATCAAGATCCAGTGTAGGGAGTGCTGAAAGGCTTTTCCGTAGAGGATCAGGCCAACAAGGCCGATCGCAGTCGGAGCGTAAGTACCCCAGAGCCGGTTCGCTGGGTTGTGTTTCCCGTGGTGCCTTCGAAGGTATCTGTTGAATAGCCATTTGTTGAACCAGTATCCCCAGAGTTGCCCGAAAACAGCACCAACAATCGGAGCCAGCCAGCTACAAGCAAAAGCTGCGCCGCTAAACCGGTAAGGGGGCGGCAGCAGCAGCTGTGACACTGTATTGTTAACGCCAATGACCCAGGCAATCATGGCCATCACGTAGACGACGGTAATGAAAAAGATCTGCGGCTTTAGCTGAATGTTCAAGATGTCTTTGAGCACCGACCATATCTCTGGACGGCCTTCCTTTGACATGACACCCGTAATGCCCGTGAGGAGCTTGAGCTTGGCAACAACACCTTTGTCCCGCGATGGCGGTGGGTCACGGCGGTTGTACAGCGTCTCATCTCCTAGAAAGATGATTGACAAAGTCGCAAGGCCATGCAAGCTGGCAAGAACACCAAAGTCAGCCCGCCAATCGACAGCCTGTATGAGCCAAGCCGCAAGAAAAGGGCCCAGGAAGGGACCACCAAGCAGACAGAAGACCCAAATGTTCACGCGGCTGGTGCGCTCGTGAAGGAAAAACCTGTCGAGTTTAGTGACTCCACCTCTAGACTCGCAGAGTATGGAAAACGTACAGATCGTGAATCACGCTCAGACCTACAACCTGGGGCGCAGTGTTAAACCAGCCCTGAAGGGCGCGAAAAGCAGTAAAATAAGCATAGTTCGGAGACAACGCCGCTGCTAGTACCACCAAGGTCGAACAGAACTGAGACCAGAAGAGAACAGGCAGTCGTCCGTAGCGCTGAATAAGCGGTACAGCAAAGATGCCGGCGGGCCCTTGGAGAAAGAGACCACCGCTGGCAGACCGGGAAACCGAAGTGACGCTCATGTGAAAATCAGGCGCCTGTGCCTGAAACAAGACGAAGCCATATGTCATGCCAAAATCGGTAAGCTAAGCGAGGTCAGATGGTACTGGTCAGATGGTACGCTAACAGGGAAAGGTGTTGACGGACCAACGCTGCAAGGACGAGAGACAGCAGTATCTGGTGCTTCTTTGCCCATGTCCAGTTCAACGGATCATCCTGACTATCGGTTGGTTGGCTACGGGGGATCGTCAGCGAGGCACAGGCGTAGATGTATTGGAGTCAGGCGCCAACTAACGGCAATAGAATCGTCCAGTCGCCCTTCCCTCGCATTGGACGTGCCAAGTCCGCGCTCTTGGATGTTTCCTGATCTTCCAAGTCACGCGTTGCGGGAGTTTTGTCTTGCACTTGCGAACCGGGCTTCTTGTCAAGCTCTTGAGGCTGGATACCCTTGACCTGTCGGCTCGCCTTATGTGATGGTGCGGGCATTTTCAGTCGTGGACCGGTGCGTACTAAGTAAAAGCAAAACCAAGTGAAAAGCTGGCAAGGCGGAGGGAAGATCAGAGAGGAGACGAGTGCAGCAAGCGTTTCAATCCGCACCGCGTGCAACATATCGCGCTAGTAGTAAGCGACAGGCAGCTAGGTTAGACGTCATGGTCGCCATGGACTTTCGCGCGAAATGAATTGGGACGCGGGGGGGGGGGGGGGGGGGGGGGGGGGGGGGGGGGGCTCGGACTGGAGCCCAAGTACAGCGGGGATCGTATCCCCACCAGAACAATGTCGCTCGCGGGAGGATGGTGGTGAGCGACTCCTATCTGCATCGAATCGAAACTTCTCTGCCATGATCCCGCACATGTTATTGCCGGGGGGTAACTTGCCTAGCGTCCGTACGAAGCGCATCCAGGTGGCGCGCACACCCTAAGCGAGTGGGGCGGGCGGCTCCGCGGAACAGACGATCCTTGTTCAGCTGCGTGGACGCGGCTACAGTACTAAGAGTACCTAGGTACATGCCTTGGTAGCAATAATAAGATGAGGTCCTGTTGAGTTGAATCCCCTGCAGGCCTCCCGCACGTTCTATGTCGACGACTCGGCATTAGGGTCATGCATGCCTGCGCACCTTGCAGGCCGCTCGCCATTCTCCAACAGCGGCTCCAAATTGCTCTCTTTCGAGACAATCTCCCGTGATGAGCCCCAACGACTTTTGTTGACTACCTAAGTAGTATTCATGCGAGTCTCGTTTTGAATGCCGCCCGGGGTGACCCCCCTAAACGATCACGTTTCCGGCCACTTGAATGTACTTACTTTGTGCCTTTCCGAGCTCCCTCGCCAGGCGGCACCTTTTGCAGCAACATCACCCGCTCAACGCCTGTAAGGCCGCTCTTGCCATCATGGTTGGAGGAACGACTCTTGCGGTACGTCAGTCGGGCGAGCGCAAGTGAGGAAAGATGCTGATTGTCTCAGATCATTGGGTGGATACTTTTCTTGGGCTCGAGCCTCGTCATGATGCTCCGCCTTTACGTCAGCGTCGTCAAAGTCAGGCGCTTCACTCTTGCCGACTGGTTGATGATAGCTGCCTGGGTAAAACAACCATGCCTCTGACACCCCTTCGGAAAGGCACGCAAAGACTGATGATAAGCAGGTATGCGAATTATTGCACCTGTCATTTTTACAGAGAGCGATTTCGGCAGGCCTAGGTCAACATGTTGCAAGTCTTGATCGTCAACAGCAGCAAGATATTCTCTTCTGGAGCGCACCTCTAACAGAGCCCTTTGCGGTCCTTTCTCCCACGTTTGGAAGGTGTTCGTTCTCGGCATTCCTGCTCTCCATTCTAGGGCGTACGGGCTTCAAAAAGCGATGGTGTATCAAGGGCGTCATTGCAATACAGCTCGTTGCCAATGGAATGACCGTCATCCAAATCTGGGCACAGTGTGGTGAGCATATTGATGCGCTGTGGAACTTCGACGTGGCGGCAAATGTGTCTTGTCAAAATCCAGAGGTCCAGACTGTGATCGCCTTTGTCCAGAGCAGCCTCAACAGCCTCTGCGACGTCGCTTTGACGGTCATGCCGGCACTGATCCTATGGAGTCTCCAGATGCCACTCAGAGAGAAACGTCGCCTGGGCTTCTTCCTGACTCTCAGCATGGTCGCGTTCGTTTTTAGCATCGTCAAGTAAGTTCTTCTGTGCCCAAAACGATCATCGGAGACTAGCTAACCTCTTCCTTCCGCACTATGAAGATGTGTAGATGTACGCAACCTCAGCCCTTCGAACGACTTCACTTGGCATTTCGCTAGTTTCCAGCTTTGGGTGACCATTGAAAACAACGTAGTCATCATCGTTGCGACCATACCTTGTTTGGCGCCTCTGATGCGGAGCGAAAGAACAGGGCCGATACCGTCTAGCTCTGTGCCTCGAAAACCCTGCTGGACGCCCTACCGACAACATCCGGATAGCGAAGAGCACATACTCCGGGAATCACCACAGCAGGACGCAATCAAGAAAACCACTGAAATTTGCGTCACCTCTATTCGGCAAGGCCAGGCGCAGACGGAAAAATTGACCGCCAACAATGTATGGGATGAGCAAAGACGATAGCCTAGGCGACCATGCTGAGAAGGCTAGATAAATGATAACCGATAACTTTCCCAAGAGCAAGCCGCAGAAGATGGACCCGTCGAATCGGGCATTGGGTATTACTCGTTACTCACCAGCGCTGGGACTGACGAGTATCGTCCAGATAGCTCATGTAAAGATCGTAGATGGACTGTAGTTGGAGAGCTACTGAAAACCCAATCCTTGTGTTTGTGACCCGTGCCATCCCACTGTATGCTCTAGCGTTCTGCTACAGACTGTTACAGACTATTACATTCTAGCACACTGCTTCTTGACAGGAAATCATGCCTCAAACCGAACGTCTTAGAATGTCTCGGAATAGACATGGGGGCAGCTAGACCGCAATGTTGACCCTTATGATCCGCATGCTGAGGACGTCGGCCTAGAGCGGAACGGCCGCTGCTCGTCTGCCTTTATCCCATGCATAGATCCATACTGCCTATGTCGTCCATTTCATTGCTCTCAGTCCGCGATTATTGTTCTGCCCGGTGATCCTTTTTCCCACCTATCCGACCTGCAGCGGTTCGAAACCAATGGGAATAGTTAGCAGCGCTAATGCAGGGATCAGAATTTCCTGTCAAGTGTGGTGCGGATGCAGGCTGCAGCCCAGGTAATAAGACGGAACCCCTTTTCTTTCCGGCCTAACCATCCCTAAAGACTATGATCTTCCGCCGTGATTATTCGCTGACGGTCTTGTCTCGCAGGAACGCCACTCGACTCAGTGTGAGCCCGATACGCCCATCTTCTCTAAGCCTATTTTCCATTTGAGTCGCAAAAACTCCCAGAGCTCGAAATGCGCGATCTTGAGCTTGAAAACACCCTGTCCTTCTCTAGCGGCATGACGCCGCCACACTGGCTCAGCAACACTTTTCATCGTGGTCAGGAGAGTTCTCTTCAAACGAGGGGTGGCTTACGATCGCCATCTGCTGCAGTTATACGCAGAATCGATGGTCAACGACGACCTGATTCGGTACCTGTGAAGCCTTCGGACTCACATACGCGCAGCACTGAAGAACTACCCAGGCATGTACGTGGAGAGGACAACTTAATGGGATCTCCGAATCAAGAGCAAGGAGATGATACTCGCATTCATCTAGATGAATCGAGAGATGAAACTCTGGTGCAAAAGGTCGCCGCCGTTTTTAATGAAAACGGAAAAGGACAGCAGCATCAAAAGCATTACATCAGTTTCGTAAAAGAATCCGATCATGAGTCCGCAAAGAGGATGAGCGACACTATTGGAGAAACCCCGGAGCCTCCAAAGAGAAGCAACATCAGCAAATCTCTTGACGGACGGAATCATCTGAATGGATCGAGAGATAAGACTCTGGCGCAAAAGGTCGCAGATGTATTTGATGATCTCGATTTCAAAGGTTATGAAGCATCTGATTTGGTCCAGCAAAGCTTTACACAGACAACACCGAGCACTGTACCCACCCCTCGAAGGCCGGGGTCGAAGACGCAGTTCAAGCGCATCACAATTGGTCGGAAGCTCCCAAAGGCTGCGCAGCCTTATGATTTTAAATCTGTGTCCAAGACCGTCCATTCTGCAGAGCAACCAAGGCGCCCAGAGGTCAGAGAACGTAAGGTAGGAAGCGCGATGCACAATGCTAAAATTGAATCATCCGCATGGCTTCGGGAATCACTCGCCAATGGGTCTGCCGCCGCAGATTACTTCAATGAGGCTTCCGATGTCGCTCCTGCCTTTTCAACTGTCGGTACTCCTCTCAGTCAATCCCTTGCCACCACAGATGTAGTTGCAAAACCAAAGGCTGATGCTATACCGAATGATCACTATTATAGAGAGGCGAGTCCCGTAGTAACAATGCAAGATTGCTTGGGGCAGGCCCAAGCTGCAGAATCTTTGAAAGGCCCAGCTGGCTCTCACCAAGGCGATCCTTCTTTGACGGTCATCTTGAATTCACCCAGACATGTCGATGTGGATGAGGACTCCACATGCAAAAGCACGCAAGCCTTACAAAATTCCGAGGACGAGCCACTGAATGTCGTCCGGCGGAGATGTGCAGTTCCTAAAGCACAAATGAAAGCGCCAGAAGAAGTAGGTAGAATACAAGGACCTCAGTGCTCTGATCTTCAGTTGAGCATGCCAATCATCGCGCATAAAGAAGCAGGCTGTGACACAGGAACCTTGCCGAAGACAAACCACTGGCGAAGCCGGGAGCGCAGCGCGGCAGACGACGATGGGTCGCTCTTGAAACCTCTGCCACAGGATGAGCGGGATGTAACTTACACTGCATCGTCTTTATTCGACGAATGGCATGAGTATGATCCGACACGTCAGCTTGACTATGGGGCCAAGATGGCAGAGATCAAGAGACGGCCATCACGAAAAGCCATGTTTGGAAAGCCAGCTTTCCATTCACGACTCGGAAGCCGCGAAGTCTCGCAATCAGGGTATTTGAACGGAATTGGGGGTTCTTCGACTGTAAAGAAAGTGCTTTCTCGTCCCGAAGCCGCGCACTCAATTGATCCGTTTCCAGTGGAACCGAACATGGTCTATTACGACACACTGCAAGAATCTCTTCGGTCTTCCGCAAAATGTTGAGCCAGTCATGTACAATGCACAACTTATGTATCGCGATGGGGCAACGGATCATTCATCGAAGGTGACGAATGCACAGGCTTACTTTCCGACCGGGCTCGATGGCTAAAGTCGGCCTTTCTGATTCCCGCGGTCACGACTCTCAATGGCGGCATGATACAGCAAGCATCGTCGAACCTAGCCATAGCGTTGCTGCTGAGAAGGAGAAACCCTGAACGTTTTCCATTCAAGCCGCGTCTGGTGAGAGTTGTTCTCATCGCCTTGAAACCATGCTTCGAAGCGGCAATGATGTCGATTGAAATAGCCTTCACGCAGCTCTTCTAGAAAGCTAGGACGAGTTCACCAATTAGACCGTGTACGTAAGCATCATGTTACAAACGAACGCTCCTTGCAAATAACTTCTTTGTAGATCAGCCAGGCGATAAAACACCGACCCTCACGCCAACTTACGTACCATGACACTAATGCGCCGATTCTGACTTAGTGCGCAGGGATGCAGTTGTTCACGGTCCGGCTCCGTGGCCCCTTCGTGAAAGATGTAGTGTTAAGCACAGCGCCAAAACAGATTTGAACCAAAGTGTGCTAGTTGGTAAGGGGCTTCTGTAGATGCACAAGCGACTTCATATGCTTTCAGAGATACCTAGGTAGCAAACAGCGCGCAGGCGTAATCGCAACATACCTAGGTCAGCTTTCCGATGAGCACACTCGTTACAGCGAGCCAAAGCGATCGCCACAATATATGGCCAATTGGGCCCCTCTACAGAGTGCTGGCATGTATTTTGTCCCGCTTAGCGTGCTCGACAGCTTGAAGGCTTCTCGTTCTATTGGTTTCTATCCCAGACGCACATGGGCGATCCTGGAGAGTGTGTCCACGCGTTCACCTCTGTTGAAGTAATGGCGGTCAGTCAAGCTTGGCGTCGCCTTTACTCGAGCCTTACTGCAATGGGTTCTTCATGCGGCCTACGGACCGTCTTTGGTCCAAAAACCGAGTAGGAAGATACTCAACAGCACTGGTGTGCAGCCTTTGGGTCGAAGATGCTGGAAACGCTGTAGGTCAGCGGAATTGAGAAAGAATAATTTGTTCAAAGAATCGTCGTATATCTCCTCGCTCCTTCAGCACACGAAGAAAGCTTAGCCCTCGGAGCTCGAAAACACTCAACATCGTCCCAGCTCTAGGCCAATGAAGATTTCTTTGCCGCTTGCTAATCTGGCTATCATGTCAGCAACCTAGTTGATCAATCATGCAGTCTGCCCCATCCCCAATCGCAAGTTCAGCAACATATCTGGTCGAGAGAACTGCGAGGGATGTGGGATTGGACTTTCAGTTACGAAGTCAAGCGAACTTCCAACTCCGCTCGCGTAGAACCCCAGCCTTTTTTTCCACCGCTTTAAATCGCAATTTTAAGTTGCAATAGGCGTTATACAGCGATAAAACTCAAGCACGAATACACCAGACTGTAGCGAAGACTCGAGGGACCAGAGAGAGATGAGGATACGTCGATGGTAGTGCATCAGAGAAAATCAAGACCTATGTATTAAAGAGGCAGGGGACTTGCGTACGTTCGTTCCATTGCAATGAATGTAAAGAAGCGGGATCTGAGCTTTCTAGATATCCCTTTAGGTGTGTACATTCCTTTGGCTTACGAATGCGAGACCATTAGCTCCGATCAAATGCCCCTTCGCCATGTTTTGAAACGCTTCACGATATCAGTGTATTCATGTCTTGCAAGGTTTCGAGACACCCGTGCCAAATCCATATCTTCCGTGTCCCTCGACGTCTTCGAGCTCCACCCCACTACCCACAAGGAACTTCGTGCGTACACACTCTTTCGGGAACCATCCTGCCCATTCCCGGTCAATAGCCGCGATTTGACCTATTTCGTAGATGAGGTTGGTCGGGCCCATGTCAATGTAATAAAAGACCTATGAACAAGTTCGTGGAGGCTGCCAAAGAGGTGCTGGTCGAAGTCCCCGCGGACCACTCACTGGAACGTCTCAATCAAGCCCTAGTTCATGTCTAAGGGGACATTCCAGTCGTCACCGACCAAATCGACTCAGTTACGGCAGCCGAAGGGAAGTTTGGCAACAAGCAATTTCGTTTGCGACGACGAGAGCGGAAATTTGCTGCGGTTGTTCAAGAAACATTACGAATACTGAGCGATGACGGTTTGCGCACACAACCTACTTGAGAGTTCAGTTCCCCCAAAATCACTCCTCAGGTGCATGCTCCGTCTCGCGTCCATCCTCTGCTCCAAAAGTATTACGCAGGCATTGCGGACCTTGAAGTTTTGCAAAAGCGGCTTGCAGGTCTTTTTTGAGGAAGAGAAGGTCAATCGTCAACTGCGACAAGATCAAGGTCAATCGCCTGAACACTCGGACGAGGAATTTGAAGCCACGTACACAAAACAAATCCAAGACGCCAGGTCAGCCCTGACAGATGCGGTGTGGCGCATTGTCAAAGACAGCCAATACGTCTCTGAAGCTCTGCGTGCTCTTATATAATGACTCCACTCTCCGACCATTGCGTGAGGATTGCCTCGAGACGCCCAAGGTTGGTCTTGGTTTTGTCCAATGTGGGCTGACGAATCTCTTTCACGAGGTTGAGCGCAGCTCTTTCCTGGTCATCCGGAATAACTTTGTCGGTAGAATCAACGAACGTGCGTAGAAGAACGAACTGACGGCAGTCCTGGTCCAGTCTAGCAAGCGGAGTTGTTCCTTGTGTTGAGGACATGCTCGTTTGCTTAACATGACGACCTAGGATCATTACGAGCAAAAGTGACTCGATCATCCGACGCTTGCGGTCGTTGAACAGATCCTTGAAGAAGTCCTTGTTGTGCAGTGATCGTCTCTTTAAGTCAGCAATCCAGTTTGATGCACTCTCTTGGCAGCTGCTGACATTCTTCGGCTGGCCATTCCAGAAGATGAGTTTCTCGAATCGAGAACTCAGCTCATCCATTGGCAGAGACACACGGACGGCTCCTTGGAGCCTGTAGAAAGTGTAGAGATGTACCACTGCAGAAATCAACGGCTCGCCCAGCCGATCAAGTAGTAACCGCTGCCTGTTTGCCTCAGCCCATGCCTGCAGACATCCTATGGTGATGATGTTGGTTGCCGATGATGCCGCATTCATGAGCATTGTGACTTCTCCATCAGAAGAGAGGGATTGTAGATCTTTGCACGTCATGCGCAGTCGGACTTGGTGCTGAGACAACAGTCCCTCGTCATGTTGCGGACTAAGTATGATTGTGCAAAGAACACCGGCTTCAAAAACAAGGAAGGGCAATCTTTCCTTTGACGGGATCTCATGAAGCTCCTTTAAGATGTGAAGGACTCGATGTATGTCAGGAACATACCCATCAGTTACTTGACATGCGTTCAGAAGTACACTGCGCTTGAGTTAGCTTGTTTGAGATTGCGAACGTGGATATGTCTTATCCTTTCAGGCGAGTCGCATCGCTGTCGTCAAGCTTCTTTCTCCAAACATTGATGAATGCTTGATGGCCAACTTTGAATTCCGGCCAAAATTGTTTTTTAGAGCACTGATCAAGCGCGAAAGGGATCCATTCTGGGTTGAGGAGGTGACACTGGTGGAGAACTTGTTCCAAATCCAGGTGCTCCTGAATTGCTCCTAGGAAGCAGTCAGAAATCACAGGGAAGGGCGGAAGAAATCGATTGAGCTTACTAGCTGCAACGCTGGACAACTCACGACGGTCATCAGAAAAGGACAACCATAGTCTGCAGAGACTCGTAGACGTAGCCTTCACGGCCTCGAGAAACGAGAAACGAGCGATTTCCTCCAACGTTGTCGGAACATCATCGCATGGCGTGGAAACGCTTTGCTCGACAACGCGTAAGCTGCTTGTCAGGTGACTTTGAGTGGCATGCGTCAGGTCCTCATGTCCCGCACTGTCACTTTCTCCCTCCGATCGAACAGCGTTTCCAATGGCAAAGAGCTTCCTGAGAATGCTGAGAAAATGTCTGTGCGTAGCGCGCGATATCGCAGTTGGGTAGGAAAAGCGCTCATAATATTTCACACGACCGTCAATCGTTTTCTGGATGTGGTACACGGCCTTTTTCAGTTCTTGGGGCGCGAGGGAAAGCTCGCGACAGGGAGAACAATCGCGTCCAACACCATAGAGCACAGCGCAGAGAAAGTTCGCAACTATCATAACAGGTTGTGTGATGCGTTCAAAGGGGTGGACGAATTCTGTGGGGACGGCCCGTATCAAGTGTACTCAAAGGCTCGATTGAGGCTAACGTGCTTAGATGTGGATCTTGTGGATTACATTCGCCAAAACATACCCAGCTGCGATCAGCTGGATGGCCTTTGCTCATGGGCTTACGCATTCCGCTTTGATGCGGCCCATGGATCATTGCGAATGCGTCTGTCTCAGCAGCGTAGCGAGAGACTTCCGAGCATTTACCACCTGATTGGTCGACTGGGCTACTGGCACAAGGCAGCTTTCTCACTGGTTCGGAACTCAACAAATTTTGCCGACGTGCTTCGGCGAGCGACCGTGTCGCTCCTCGAGGTAGGCGAGTCTGGCTCTGATCCGCGACCGCGCCTTGACCGTGACCTGGAGAGCCTTGCTCTAAGAGTCTTACCCAATTTCCGAGGCACTGCACTGTCTTCAGCCCTGGTCCGTTCAATGAGGAGTTCCGCCGATCTTCTCAATTGGTTCGGAGACAGGTCTGTATAGTGTCGGCCACACGCTGAAGCGGTAGTTACGGACTGGTTCTTCTCTACCGAGGCAAAGTTCGTCCACGACGATCGCTAGGGGAAAGGCTATGTATATTTCCTATTCTTGCAAGCTGCAGAATCTAAGAACTTCAGCTCGTCGAACTAAAGTTTCATCTGCTTTTTCGAATTGATAAAGGAGGAAGGCGTTCTCGTCGATGCTCCAACTCAAAAGCGTAGTATCTGTGGCAGCCGTGCTCGGGCTTACTTGGTGGTGCAGTAGCGATAGAGACGAGCCTGTCTGGAACAAGAGCTATCCCAGCCTTACGGAGCCTATGACCCGTAATCTAGGCAGTCAGCAAGCTTTGTAGAAGCCGGAGAGCAGTCAAATGCCTCGCAAAGAAAACTAGGAGCTTGAACCGGACTGCTTCTGTCCTTAACAGTACCAAGAGTCATAATGGACCCTTTCAGCTTTCAACAATTCTGGTCAGTTGAATTTGGAATAAGAGAGGTGTAAGATAGCGACTTAAAGAGTTTTGAAGTTGCGTATGCGAACAGCGGCTGGTGCTAGAGAACGATGCTTTGCTCTTCTGCTCGACCAGGTAAGATCACTTCATACGCCGATCTTCAAGGGTGAAACTAACTAGAAGAAGATGTTTGAGGGCCGAGACACGAAAAGGAACGTCTGAACGATCTGGGGCGGATCCGATATATCACTAGCAATTATGTCAAACTTCAACGATTAGAAATAGCTTTTTATTACATTTATCTCCGAGAACTAAAGTCATGCCACATTGCTACCCCATTGATTAAGGATCTCGAGACTCTACTACCTAATGGTAGAGAGCGGTGCCTTTTATAAAGGCACTGGGTAAATCATTCTGGCCGAGGGCCCCTCGCCAGAACAACGCAACATCTTAGGCCTTGCAACAGCTCTCTAGTTATGGAAAACACACAACCATCTGAGGTGGTGCGAGGGTTACTGCTCGATGTACCGCCTCCGGACGAGGGACCAACCGAGGGCCTGGTCGGTGGGTCCTCGGACGTTGAGCTAGCATCTGGAGAAGTCTCGGTCAAGGTACTGTCTGCACTGGGAACGGTAGCGGCCGAGCTAGACAGGGAGTTGATCCGGGAGGAGGTGGTGCTCGAGAAGGGTTGAGAGAGGCGCCCCTCCGCATCGTTGTTCGAGATGGAGGGTTGGCTAGCAGAGGAAGATGCGAGCGATTGACTACTGATCGCTCCGCTTGTAAGCGCCGATGCTACGACTCCTTGCCTCGAGTCGTTTAGTTTTGCCTCCAAGCATCCCGGGAGAATCCTGGTGTCGGGCGGCGGGATTAGAGCTCCAGGCATCAATGTGCCGGCGATGACCTGCACCTCTTCCCCGCAATCGACGAGCAGCTGTGTGTCGCCCTCGCCAGCATCGATGCCGAAATTGACGCTGATAGAGCTGACGTTCGACCCGCAGGTGAAATTCCGAAACGGTTCAAACGAAGCTCGGGTTCCATCTGCATGCCACACCTCGACAACGTCGCAGCGTCGGCCCTGGCAAGGGACAAAATTGTACTGCATGCCGCGCTCCCAAAGAAGACCCCATCCATCATCCTCCGGAAAGTTTTCGGCTATCGTATAGCTCCACTATATGCGGCCGCAAACACAGTGATGATTGCACTTCGCCAGAGCATAGTGGACGGGGATTTTACACTGTCATGGCGCGTGAAAGGCGAAAGCCTGAGCTATATAACGGGACTTTCTGGCCCTGCTGAAAGCATTTAGCCAGGTATCGTCCTCAGTCAAGGCATGAGAGCCTGGACAGAAGGATTCCCTACAAGACTAGAGATACTAGACAAGGGCTTACGACCCGCAGATGCGATTACCTAAGATGCTATTTAAAAACACACAGGGAGCGTCGCAAGGGATAAATGAGAGCTAAACAGGAGATGCATTCGGTACCCGCGGTCTCTAGCGCCAGAATGCGAAATTCCAAGATTATCATCGCCAAGTTGCTACTTCGTGTGGGGCTGCACTGCGGCAAAGCTTCTTACAGCGCCTTTCAGAGAGGACGAGCTCTGTGCTAACATTCCTTGGGCCCTTCTACAGTGTCTTAACGCATGGAGGGGACCAAGTCAATTAGACAGTGCAAGTGCTCATGGGCAATCATCTATATTAATCATCACACGGCGTCTGTCACTCTATGCTACTCGCTTACTTACGCCTCCAGTACTTTAATCAGCATCGACGACGGTAAGAAGCATGAGCAGGACCTAGCTTACCGAGGTGCTGTAGAGGCCGGCGTAGTAGCGTTTGACTCTAGAGGTTGCGTTCTGGACTACATAGCTTCTGACGGAACATTTGCGTCGTCTGTCTCGGCCGAGAGCGCCAAATAACGATCACCGCTTTCGATGAGGTCACCCACTCCCCTACGGTCCGGCAAGACGTTACCATTATGCTTTAGTGAGACTAGGAGATCCCTCTTTTTATATTTTCATTCATATTCACCAATGTAGAGTTCTCGAAAATGCTCTATGACGTGTCCTGTCAATCCTGTTAGCTAATAAGCTCGCAAATTCGAAAGCATTCTATCGATATAAGCAGAAGCAGGTAAAGGAAACCCCGTATAGCAACAGTATGAAGCTTAGCGCACTATAAGTAGATACTATTGGATAAGAGGATAACAAGCATCTGTTCTACCAAATGAACATACGGACATTGCGACGAACGCTTTCATATGGTTACATAACATTTACTAACCTAGTTATAGCTGGAAGGAAGTATGTCGATAGGGAAAATGATGGGCCACGTGGAAAGTCAGCTATTGTACACATCACGCCTTGTCTGTTAACTCAATGCTACTCGTTCGTCTACATGTCCGGCTTAGAGCTTGGTCCTCTAGTCGTTAGATGGTGAGAAGTATTCTGGCGCGCGAAACGTCGTCTTTTACTCGTCTGCAAGTCTTGTTGCAAAGTGCTCGCCCTTTAGGTGTAAGCGTCTCGTATACACTAGGAGATTCATCGTCCGATTCGCGAGGCTCGGTCTTCGTGAGAAAAGTGGATGTTTCTAAACGTCCTTTTGAGTCGCTTCCATGCTGATCAAGAATGGATTTTTCCTCCTAAGAACATTGATCGATGTTCTCAAGGTAACTACCATCTGGATGATTTTTTTCGTAGAGTACGTTTCGTTTGAGATCATGCTTCCTAGGCCTATCCAGACTTCTTAAACTCGAGGTATCTTGAGTTTGATGATTCCTAGTAAGCTGCATACTGTCCGAGTCGACACTATGTTCTACAATATCGTCGGAGATGTCACTAGAGGGAGTGCTTGCTGTTTCTTTAAGTTGAGGATCCCTAACCGGCGAATGCACCTTAGGTCCTTTTCTCGTTGTATCCTTCCCATGTCTAAAATTTTCGCGCGCGTCGCGTTGCCTAGTAACTAGTATGCTTTCGTTCATAATTTTATTCATTCTAAGCCTTTGCGAATTGCTATTGATTTCCATGTTCTTGATTTCACGTTGCAATTCCCCATTTTTGATTTTCAAATTCTCGTTTTCACGTTCCAAATCCCCATTTTTGATTTTCAAATTCTCGTTTTCACGTTCCAATACCCCTTTTTTCCTTTTCGACTGTTGAATCTCTTTATCTCTCTTATTACTAGGAACTGCATTTCGTAGATGGTCGAGATGATGAATGATGTTTGCATAATGGTCTCCTAATGCTGGTTCTAGTTCCATCGTGAGGTAGCCTGAAGGCAAAGAAGACAGCGAGGAGGTGCCCTTCCCTTCTACGTAATGTAGGCATTCTGCTATCCCAAGCACCATCCGTAGCCGGATCTTGCTCCAAACGTATGTAACAAAAAGCCGGGGACGTAATAGTAATAACAAAGAACAATTTTCTATAAAGAGACGTCAACGTCGATGTAGTATAAGTAACCGGACTTTATTCCTTTGTTAGCGTTGCCGAGATTTCCCTTTACGTGCCAGAGTGACGGAAGGCAAGTCCGGTCAGAGGTGAAAACAAACTCCGCATCGAACCGGAAAGGAGGTCAAAATCCTCTTATTGTCAAGTACCACTCCTCTCCGCCATTAAGCAAGGTACGGTGATGGCGGCGGACCCGGGGATGGAGAGTTTTGGTGCCACCTATCCTTCGTTGCATCATGCCGCTGCTGCCATACCAGAGAGACAGGTCGAACTGGAGATTTGAGTCAATGAACAACGGGTTCTGGTGATGACCATCTCCACAAAATACCAGGGCGCCCGATGAAGACTTTGGCCCCATGATACGATTGTTCGCAACATCGTCACCGCTGAAAAGGAAGAGATATGATGCTCTCCCGAGTGGGTCAGCTCGTTAGATGCCGCGAGAAAGAAGAGTATTTTGGAGATGGGATGTGACATGAGGCAGCTGAATATTTGGGGAGAGATGGGCGCAGGGACAAAGGAAATATGTTGTCTTTTTTTTTTTTTTTTTGGACCTGGGTGCAGATGGATCATCGGTTGCCTTATTCTCTTAGCGAGGGAAGTGGTAGCAGCCGAGACTCTACATGGGATCTTCATCGTTCATGTTAGAATATTAGAAATTTCAATACCCTCATGTCATCATGCCTAGAGCGCTTATACACCATAGAAATAGCTCCCAACGGTAGTTTGACACGGAAAGGCTGGGGACGGAAATTTGGGGCCAACACTATTCCCAACCCTAACCCATCCTTGCATCGCCCCTGTTCCGACCTGCTCCAGGCCTTTGACGACCATCCCCTGCGCAAATTTATGGCGCGGACCAATACCGCTGCTGGGCTCGCCCAAATCGACCCGGGGCCGCCGGCTGAACTGCTCTCCCAACGCACTACCGACCGGATAAAGACAATGCGAGCTGACATCACATGTGCGGCCGCTCGATTGCAATGGACTCGGATCCAGTCATCGCGCCGACTGCCAAGGCAGGGCCACTGCACACAGCGCGCTAAACCGCTTTAGGTGGCGTGCTTTAAAAGCTCCGGCAAGACCTTGCCGAGCCCTAGCTTCGAAGTGGGGTTCTTGGCTTGCCTGAGGCACTCCAGGTCTGAAACTGAGACTACGACTGCAAACGTTGAGTCGCCTTCGCACGTACTCTCTACTTCTTTCTCTCTTGCCACCACGACGCTTTGTCTGAAGCATGTCATCATTTGGAAATGCACAGTAAATGCTCACCGGATCACTCAGGTAGTCTGTGCGCATAGGCCCAGCTTGACGCCTTGGTGTCGCGGCCCCACCAGTACAGTAGGGGATTATCGCGAACTCTACCCGTGTCAGGCCGTGATTAGCCGCACTGGCGAAAGAAGAAGAAATACAGAGCACGATTACCATGGACTCTCTGGCGGAGGCCTCTTTCGGCGCACTTCCATCTGAGCTCAAAATATCGATTCTCTTGGCATGCGACTCTGTGACGGTCTACCACGCTCGCCAAATCAGCAAAGCATTTCGAAAGCTCATCGATGATTGCACAGAGATGCGACAAGATGTTCTGTTCCTTGAATCACAGCGCCCTGCGCTATCTATCGGCCAGATTCCAGAGCCCGGCCAGGAATCTCCTCTTCTCAGGGTATGCGCGCGTTATCGCCATGGCCAGAAATCACAACTTGCGCCAGCAAAGTACAATCATATACTCGTGTCGGCACCGCCAGTGATCACGCATTCGCCCGTGTGGGACGTAAAACGGCACTTGTCAAACCAATTGTACAATGACCAAAAGCTGCAGTTCAAGTGCCCTATCAATTTTGAGCGTCTCGGCCTCGGCAGCTTTTATATTTCTGGATGCTCCTCGCAGTCCAGACTTGAAGCCTTGACTGCTTTTCCGTTCCCCAACATGCAACTATCATCACCACCTGCCCAGGTAGTCGATTTCTACGGAAGCTCTGGTAATCTCCTCTTCACGGTCAATAATCACACTGGCGTCAATTACTCCGACGTTATTTCTGAGGTAAAACACTATGCTCTTAGAAATTTGGAGGTTTTACGTCAGAAGCCCGAGACCCGCTCAAAGGAGTGGAAGATTCAACAGTGGATCAATTCGTTTAACAAAGAAACTGCAAGCATGAAAACCCTCTTCCCGGATGTTATCGAGCTTGACGACGAAGGATTCGGATTCATATGCGATGAAATCGAGTCTTCAGATGCCGGCGCCGTAGAGATTCTCCTACCAGATGAGGATGGCGACGACATTACCTGGGGCTTAAAGAGACATGCATAGTGGTCTGACCGTGTGCAAATACCTACCGCGCGGGGCCGCTGCGTGTTGAGAAACATGTACGGCAGCAAAGAATAAGCAATTCCCGAAAAGCGATACGGCGAGCAACATAGCTTGATTGAGAAACATAGAAGAAATTGGAAGGATGGTCGGCGGACGTGTAGAGTGATTGCGGGCACACTATAACATCTGTTGGCGCAGAAATCCCCATCGAATGAAAAGATGTTCCGTCATGGTCCGCGACCAAAGCTTGCTGACTGGGTCACCGACCTTGCCCCAGCGGAGCTCGTTGGGCGTCGTAGCGCTGAGGAGCTTGTCGAACCCAGCGCTGCGCGAATCGCGGAAACGGCAGCGATCGGACGACGACATGACCTTAGCCGAACGGGTGAAGAAGCTAGTGCATCAGACAAAAGTCCTACTCGAAGATCTGGAGGATCTGGACCCGGCTGCGGACGAGTGATACTCTCCTGCGATGGCGAAGACCAAGGCCTATGGCGTATGGGATCGCGCAGCAGGTCGAACCACCACGACTCTCGGAGAACGACAACGAAATCATGGACCTGATCCAGGTCCTGCTCTGAGTGCGGAGACGACGGAGCGAGAAGCGACGAGTGTACTGAGGGCGGCGGGCGAAAGCGCTACGAAGAGGGGCTGGAGGCGACGGGGTAGGAGGCGGCGGAGGGGCAAGACCCGCTCCCTGTGGCATACGTCAATATGCAAGGGCTCGACAGGCCGATATGGAGGCAGGTACAAGGGCTGGTCGACGCGGGGACAGTGAATCTGGCGTTTGTGGCTGAAATCAGGTACGTTGGGTTTGGGCAATATGTTGCGAGTCCCTCTGCTATATGCCGCGAAGACGGGCTCGTAGGCTCGACAAGGGCGCGGACGCAGCGTGACGCTCGCCTGGATGACGGGGGCTGACACGCTAGCCGGGGTGGGTGTACCCGACGCTAAGCTATCCGGTACCTCCGAGGCCCTTTTGGGCGTATACACGGGCTTGATACCCTAAAAACGATTGTCATAGTCTTTAATGCGTATCTAGCAATATCTCGGTGTGAATCAAAAAAAAAAAAAAAAAAAGTTCGCGAGAATCTATTGCCATAAGGCGATATTGGTAGGCGGGAGATACCTACATCGAATACAACTAGCACTGAGATCCTACAGATACCTGATACGCCGATTATTCCTACTCTTCATCCGTCGACAGTTGGCAATTAGTCAGTCTCAAGGATCGATGGATCCATCGATGTGGCCAGCCGTCCCTGTGGCTTCCTCCAAAGTATCGTGCGTAAGAAAGTGCGACATGGAAAGAAGATCTTTTTGCTATCGCACACTCTTCAGGAGCTTTGACGGTTTTCAATTTTTCGTTCTCGGGAAAGTAATCTAGCTAGAAGTGCCGACCGTTAGGGTTAGAAGCGGCGTCTCGGTACTCCGAGCGCGACGAAGTCATCTAAATTGCGCTCGCGGAGATTGTCGTGGTGTCGACCAAGCTCAAGTAGAGGCCATATAAACCGTCTGAAACCCAATTCAAAGCTTTGCTTTAGCTATGAAGAAGCCATTGGTCATCTACGACCATTTTGCTGAACGGAGATCCGAGTTGACCGCAGTTCGAATCAAGAATTATTTGAGGCTTCGATTCGTTTGACTTTTGCGGACTTTCGTGTGTCGTTACGAGTCTGTGGGTCAAAGAAGTAATGGAATTGTTTCCCGTTAAGTGCGAGATCACGAGATAAGTCGTGGGCTTGCCGACGAGGCCTCTGCCGGTTTATTCAGCAAACGTGATGGTCCCCACTTCAACAAGACACCCGTTTCCTCTGCCTCTCCAATTCATCAGCACTGAGAAAGTCAGACTGCAGAGCAAGGGTGGAACGCGGTATTTGAACATGTACACAAGAACGTATCCACAGGGTTACTACGTAAGGTATCACCGTGTCCGACAGCGTCGACTGATCCCAGCTCTCCACCATTGAATCGGTCGTGCTGTGATTTGGTAAGGGAACCGCTCTCTGCGCGCGAGAGGCTGAAGCAATTCTGCAAAGCCATCCGACTAGGCTGCGTCTCCCTCGCCGGCGGTCCTAGTCTAGCATTTTGATCAGGGCCTTTTCCCTCATCCTTCCCTCCTATCTCCACAGCGAAGGAAGCTGTAGCGTCTTCGCCGTGAAGAGCCTCGTCCACCTAGTACTTCCATGCCGCGCTGGAGATTTGCCCCTACGTCTACCAAATGTACGAGTCCCTGGGGTATCTGCTAGTGGAGCTGGGAACCGCGGATTGTTTGGATACCGCAAAGGAGAAGGGCATGGATGGTAATGCCTCACTGCATCTTTCCCTCCACGGCGGCCACGTCGACGTCACCGAGTTGTTAGGATCCGCATTTGCGGAGCTGGAGACCGCGGATAGTTTGGGTACCGCGAAGGAGCAGACAGTGCATGGTGATGACTTGACGTCTAGGGTGTGCTCTGCGAAGTCCTGGTCGAGCTGGTCAACCACAGACTTGGACGTTGCCGCATGGGTCAGAGCTTCCGCTATTTCATTGCAACACAATATAATGACGTTAATCTTGCAAAACTTAAGCCTCTCTGCACGTAAAAAGTGTACTAATACGCGGACAGCCGACTTCATGGTTTCGGCAGTTGCAGCAGAGCCACCCAGCGGGAGAAGAACCTGTCGAATTTCAACATCAAGTAAGCGACGCTTGCGGCAATGGCGAGGGACATGAAATGGGGCTCCGGGGCAATGTAAACTTGAGTCGTCTGTTTCCGCTCTTTCGAAGTACAGTCTTTGTTTGCCGTTGCAGATTGCCTCAAACCGGTGGCGATAATTAGTAGGCCCTGCAAATATAGGCAGATGCTCGCTGCCAACGTTGATGTTCATTTCAACGGGGACGTCCCGTATCGTATCCATTGCTTCGTCGTGGATCGCGCGTGAGACTGCAAGTAGATTCGGTATATCGCTGTAGACCATTTGGCGTAGCTCAAGCGGCAGCTCAAGGAAAGGGAAGGATTGTGGAGCATGAGAAGTGCGTGGCTCCTTGGGATCGCAATACATCGCAGGCAATCTGGTAAAGAACGGTCAACACCAGACTCAAAATATGGGCTTTAGTATGTCTGGTGGCAGGAGGTTGCTAATACGGTAGATCGCTTTGGCGACGGTGAGGCAGCTGTTCTCTTGTGTGCATTAGCGAAGCGAGCTGACACCAGTGCAGGAGGAACGCTGTAGTGGTACAGTCTCTTTGGCAAAGGTGTCCAGGCTACTTTGAGCCGTTGCCTTTCCTGCGAAGTCTCAAGAATCAAAACAGGAAGGGTACTGATCTCGCAAAATACCTACCCAGGCAGCGAACCGACTCGAAACCTACCCTTCCTCCCGGTACAATAATACTGCACTGGCGTGGGTGGCGAGGATGGGCTACTGTAATTTACAGCTCGGCTCACCGGAGGCCCTGGCAGAGCCAAGCCGAGCCAACAAGCTCCGATCTGCCTTCATACACTCCACTTACCTGTTCCTGAACTTAGTAAGGTATACTATATACCTTATGTAGGTATCTTTTGACCTGCTGGACCTGTAGCCGTGCGTACTATGCCTACCTCACTACTCAGGTACATAGGTAATAAGGGTCATAGCAATGCAAGGACGCCGAGATTTGGCATTGACGTCATTGGCGCCATCCGGGGGCGGAGGTCGCCGAGAAGCTGTTGTGGAAACGATTCGCTTAGTAACGAATCGTAAACATCCTGTGTACGCACACCGAAGTCACTTTCCCTAAAGAAATCGGACGGCTCGCCCAGTATCATGTCGACAGCCGCTTGGGATGACTTATTTAGCAAACCATGTAGATGATGTTGCTGCGCGGCCTGCCCATCGTCTTCCAAAGCTCGGAGACGGAGTTTCTGCACCGACACTTCTTGTTCACTTGCACCATCCTGGCTACCGCGATACGAATCAGTCCATCCTCTTCACACTGCCGACCTGCTCGATAAACAGCGAGCATCAACCTTGTGCCGACTACTGGCTGGCCTGGCAAGGCTGCTACGCGCTTGCGATTGAAAGAAAGGGCTTCTTCACAACTGGTATCACCTGGACAATCAGGACGAACAAGACCCATACGCTACGTTACAAAGCTTCCGCTCATGGCAGTACAACCCGGATACTATGCCGATCAGTTGGTCCCACGCAATCCCCGGGAATGGTGAACAGAAAGACGACCAACGAGACGGGGATTGCTGTATGACAGGAGAAGATTTCACGCAAAGGGCTCACTTGATACCAAAGACTGAGTTCGAATGGTGGGCTGACAACAACATGTCTGACTATGCGGGGACTTCCGGTGTTACAAGAGCAACAGCCACTATTGGACAAGAGATGTTAGTGCCTGGAAATCTCATCTCTCTCAGTGATGGGCTTCACAGATTGTGGGATTCCGGCTTCTTTTGTCTATTCCCGCTGAAAATGCCTGACGGACAATGGCGGCTTCATAGCCTGTTCATACTTCCACTGCAGAAAATGGTACGTCTGCATCACAGACGTCCCCTGAGAGGCGGACTAGCAGATGTACCACTAGCTTGCGCTTGGGCTAGATTTGTCTTTTCGGTATGCCGGAAATACGAAACAACCTTTCTTGCGAAAAGGGTAAGCAGGAAGCTCGGAGGAAGCTTGGGAGAAGCGCAGTGGCTGGATGCAGAACAAATATCTAAACAACGCCAAGATTGGGTCCGGAACACGAGTCCCACCAAAAGAAGCAAAAGTGGGAGTCCTCGAAAGAGAGACCGTTCTCAATCCCGAGAGGACAGAGCGGATAGTGCTGTGACGGGAGATTTCGAGGCCGACGAGATATTTGAGACGGAACTGGTGCGAGAGAACGATTTCCTTGACGCAGATTCTTCATGCGAAAGTCCCGAAAGGGGTAGACTGAGAAGCCGCGAAGAGGACGAGAACCGCAAAAGGAAGTGTTGGGCAGAAGGGTACCGCAACGGGAAGAGAAGGAGAGTCTTCGCCTCAGAAGTTCCTCTTTCTTGCTAAAATCGCGTAGCCTCATTGCTATACCTTTTCCGCAATGCCTCTCTCCTTACTCAATGTCTCAACATGCCAAAGCAGCGAAGGCGAGGAAGGGCTGGCGTAATGTCACGACTATCGATGGATGATAGGCAGACTATGTCCACCCGCCAGGGCCGCCAGGGGAACGAGCAAGAAGGTAAGGTCCAGTGCTCTACTGCACAACTTGGAACGAGAGGTTCATGAATCCTGGGTTCTAGACTTGAGCACCCGGGAGAAGAACGCAGAGCCAGGGCTGCACTTCCATCTCATGACTCTTGTAATGATCCTTGCGACAAAGCTTGCTTGGATTTGCGATATTCTATCTTGTATCGTAGCAATCTCCAGCTCCAGATCCCGAGTCTTTGCTCCCTGGCTCGTATCATCACTTGAGGCGTCGTCGCGTGACCTGGCCCGGGCGATGGCAACCACCATGCAGTCCGAAGCTCGTCTGTCATCCCTCGAGGCTAGTGACAGCAGGCCCGAAGAGAACAACAGCTAGTGGAGAGATCACCGACTTCGTGTTCGCCTTCAACACGCCGCGACGCTCCACCTCTATGTAGGCGTCGGTTGTCTTCGTATTCGGGATCACCACCGCGCCGGAATGCTCCTTTGCCGTAAGACACTGACCGCGAACGGGCACGCGAGCGCGCCCGCCAGCTGAAGCTGCAACAGCGAGAGGGTGAGGCTCAGACTAGTTGGTCGCTGTCGGCAGAGGAGAAACAGGCAGCAGCTGAGGCGGTGTATGACAAGCTGCTCAACATAGCTCGGGCGGCACCTACATCCCGCCCGCCCAACTTAAAGCGTTACAGTCCAAGATCATGTACAAGTTAAGCAAAGAATATCAGCGGATGGCGTGGGGGTCGCTGAAGAAGAGCATCAACGGGGGCCTCATCAGCATGGGCAATGTCAGCAATATCAATGAGATTGTCCCCGAGCTACTCAATGAGAGAGGCTTGTTTTGCACCAGTATTATGAAGGCTCAAGCAGCTTCATTGCCTTTCTCGCCCGTGCTGGCTGCCACGGCTGCCGTTGTCAACACGAAACTGCCTCAGATTGGAGAGCTGCTGGTCAACGGGTTGATGATCTAGTTCAAGAGGCGTTCAAGAGAAATGGAAAGGCTGTCTGTTTGAGCAGAACAGCTTTAATTGCGCACTTGATCAACCAGCAGGTAGCACACGAAATGCTAGCCGCCCAGATGTTGCTGCTGCTTCTCCACAAGCCGACGTATGACAGTGTGGAGATCGCTGTCGGCCTGGTGAAGGAAGTGGGAATGCCTACTGAGGACATACACGGCCAAATCGCACTGGCCATGTACGATTGATTCCGAAGTATCCTTCACAAAGCCGATTTTAATAAAAGCGCCCAGTACATGATCGAAGTGCTTTTTAAGATTCGCAAAGACAAGTATAAGGATCACCAGGCCATAAGAGGAGAACTGGATCTTGTAGAGGAAGAGATCAGACCACTCATCGTCTTGGCCCAGATGATCAAATACAAGCGGAAGATGGCCTCAACATCCACAACTACGATTCGGACTTCGAGGCCAACGAGGACCTTTAGGAACTCGAAAGCGGAGATCCTGGGCGAGGTTTCAGGAAGGGAGGAGAACCATGAATACGCTTCTGACGAGAGTAGCGAGGAAGAAGAGGACCAGGCGGAGAAGGCCGTTACACTGACCTTGTGAATCTGCGGCGGTCGATATGCCTTACAATCATATCTTCGGGCGGATCTGAAGAGGCTACTCGCAAGCTGATGCGCATCAACTTACCCACTAGCAAAGAAGAAGAGCTGCTTTCCATGATTATCGAGTGTCGCTCTCAGGAACGCACGTACCACACAAGTAGGATGGCTTGATTGGTGAACGCTCTGCAAGCTCAGTCGCCTGTGGCGCTCGCTAACCGAGGAAATGTTCGCCAAATATTAGGACACGATCCATCGATACGAAACCAACCGTCTCGGCATCATCGCGCAATTCTTTGGCCACTGTCCTCCGATGTCATCAACTGGGAGTCACTTCGTGCTTTCAAACTCAACGAGGATGATACCACATCGTCCCCTAGTATCTTCATCAAGCGTGTAATTGAGAGACTAGCTACGTGCGTCGGCATGAAGAATCTTACTGGTCGCTTGCGTGCCGACGAACTTTAACCTACCCTTGCCGGCATGTTCCCTACCGACAACCCGAAGAACACAGGTCGCAGCATCAACTTTGTCACTGCCATCGGCATGAGTGTTCTGACTGAGGGCGTACGTGAATGGTTGAAGAATGCACCGAAGCCTGCTCCACGGCCTGTTGCCGCTCTCAGCCCCACGCCCAGCAGCCGGAGCCGTAGTGAGAGCGTGTCCAGTTATAGCAGCTCCAGCAGTTACTCGAACCGGTCACGAACTGATTCCAGAAGCCGGTACAGGAGACGGTACAGGAGACGGTACAGGAGACGGTCCAGAACACCTCCCAGACGCAACGCAAGAAACGCGAGCTACAGTCGTTCTCGATCGCCTTCCCGCTAAAGCAAAGCCAGGAGCGAAAGCTACGATAGCCGCTCGCCGCCTCCCAAGCGGAGGGGTCGTGATTCGTCATACGACTCTAGATCGCGTTCGCGAACACACTCGCCACCACGCAGACAAACAAGAAGTGCCAGCTACAGCGACCGATCAGTGTCACGATTTCAGTCTCGATATCCGCCGCCAAGGAAGAGAAGGTGATTCATGCTCCATTTCCGAACGTGGTGCCAAATGCAAGGGCAGAAGAGCCGATGTCCACTCCCGATCACCTTCACGGAGAAGAGGCTGCTCGCTCACAAGATCAGCGTCACCACCACGCCGTAACGGCGCAGGAACAGGCAAGCCAGCAAGGAGCTATAGCAGCGACTACTCCTCTCGATTGCGTTCACCATCGCGCTCTCGTTTTCCTCAAAGACGTCGGAAGGCGTCTAACGCTGGCTCTACTCCGCCTCGCAAAGCGCATAAGCGCAGACGGAATGCCAGCTCGCCTGAAGCGTCTTCTAGCACGCCACCAAAGAAGAAACGTGGACCGCGTCCGAAGACTAACGGTGAGGGGCAAGCGCCTAAAGCCAAGGAAAAGGGTCCGAAAGAGGACTGGAGCCATCTTCATCCTAGCAGAAGAGGGTTGATGGATGGATGTAGTGGCGGAATAATGTGTGTTCAACTCATTGTTCTAACTCACCAATTGGACACGAGTAACATTCCATCTTCATACTTCTGCTTTAACGTACGGCACCTCCAGCGGGGGTAGCTTGGCTTTCGGTGGGGGAGCCGAGCAAGATCATGGAGATTTTGTAGGGGAATATCAGCCCGGTCCGACTATAGAAGGTACCTGAAGCGGCCGAGTGACCTCCCGCTTCAAGGCAGCCCTACACAGGGTATTGAAAGACGATGCGTTGGAAAGGACGAAATACTATGTACATAGAGGTTCGTGTATGAGGCGCGTGTTCCGTGGTACACGCCAATTTTGGTGATGAAGCGGAACCTCGGAGGTGCGACAGTACTGGTTTTACGAATTATAGTACCGTTGGTATAACTACATAGTATGTACTGTGTACAGTCGAGACTCGCTATAAGCATCACAAAAATTAAGCTCAGTCGATTGCTATGGAGTGATTATCACTACATCAAGAATCACGTGATGAAATATCTATCTATTCGGCCTTGCTGTAGAGAGTCTTGATGGCGCTTCTGAATCACCTTCTCATACTGATCAAGACCTTTAAGCCAGTCACCACTGCTATCAGTCGATTGTTCTTCATGGAGTCGTAGCCGGCGAAGCAACTGAACAGCTTCAAAAGGCGTGACTCTCGGTATTTGCTCCATCCCCTCATCATCAGATTCCTCTTCAACCACTGGGTCAAATTGCTGCGCTATAGCTTCGAAGGAGGCTTCGTGAGAGTCCTCGACCACCTCGTCAGGTGGATCAATAATCGCGTGGATATCCATAGCGCTCTGTATCCGTGATTGATCTTGAAGCTTTTGAAGCAGCCCCTGGACCCACTGAACACACCTTCTGACTTGTAGCCGCACATATTTCCATACCAACTAGTCCCAGCAAAAGCCCCATTCAAGTACAAGACCCGGTTCATACGACTGTTCAGACTATCTTGGTCCATTTTGCAGTAACAAGTATCAATCTATGCCTTAATGTCTGTACGTATAGGATGATAAACTAAGCTCCCCCTACAAAAACTCAGCCCCCCCACGGACCGGTGAGATTGCGGCGCCTCCCGCGAGGGTAGCTTGGCTTTTCGGTGGAGCCGTCGAGCTCAATTCCGGAGATTCTGGACGGGAAATCTGAGCCAGGTCCGACTATAGAAGGTACCCGAAGTGGCCGAGTGACCGGGCCGCCTCAAGGCAGCCCACATGCGAAAGCCGGGAGGCCAGGTTCTTAAAGACGAGGTGTTGGAAAGGACAAAACACTTTCGACATATAGATTCCAATACTACTGTACCTCCTACAATTTCTCCACGCGACTCAGCCAATCCGCGTGGCAGGCGCCACCGGGGCGAGCAGGGTTTCTACCTGGCAACCCTGGCATGCATCACTTGAAAGACCCGCGACGCCCTGAGCGGAAATGGAAGCTACAACAGCACGTACATATTTTCAGTCGTCCAGTCAGGCTTGCACGACGCGATGACAGCAAAGAGTTTGTACCTTCACAAGGCTTCTACAGGCTCGCTAGAAGACTTAAGGCGTTCAAGAGGCGATACAAGAAACGGGAAAAAGGTGAGGATGGCGCTTTGTGTGACGGAACCAAATGTATGAGATCTGTCACAAAGCCAAGAGTCAAGGTTTTGGCCCGCCTTTCCACGCTCTGCTCACGGTACTCGAAAATACGCTCACGGTAAGTTGGCTGTCAAGGCGGATGGGGGACGTCAGCCCGTCGTGGTAAGGATATCTGCATATAGGCCTTTGCCCTCTTGGCAATCCGCGCCATAAACGAACTGTGCATCTCCCTTTGACGCTTGTGTCACCATATGAATACAGACTGGTGATAGCTCACATTTCAGTCTCTACTTGTAGCGGTAAGCGAAAGACCGAATCTGATGAAGCTGCAGCTTTCTGGCTCCTCTCCCGGCGGGTTACCATTCTTTTCCCTCGCAATAAGACTCGCTGCGGTCTTTTAAAAAGCCACAAAATCTTCCAACGGGCCTTCCTCTCAAGACCACCTTAGCATCCTCACGCACCAATACCTTTCTGTGAGCCTGTCTTTGCATGCGATATTCTGGTTCAAGCTGTGTCACACTAGCTTTCATGCAATAAGTCACAACCATCTCACACGGTCCTTCCGGCCGAACTAATACCAGCTCGAAGGCCACAACATTCAATCACCACAGCGTCTCTGAGACAAAGAATCCAGCGAAAGCTCTTTCGAACAGGGCAAACACCACCATGCATGATTGCAGCGACAGTCCCATCGAGCAGATCCCGGAGCGTCCACAGTCGCACTGCTGTACTGTACTTTCCGAGGTGCACGGTGTAGAAACCGCCATCCTTGATCTTCTAGAGGGCAATCAAGGAGATTGTACCTTCGGCAAAAAGTACAGAGGGCTTTTTTTTTGGTTTCAAGGCTCAGCTAGAGCAAAGCAAGCGCCAGATAGACCTTGGTACTCCAAAGTGCATCGCAGAGGCAAATGAATTGGATACGGAAGATGATGAAGATGTTGACATCAGTAACCCACTCCGGCGCGCATTATGCGAAACACCATCGAAGAAACGCAAGGCTGACGACGGTTCACCATTACCAGTGCCGAGAAGGATCACCTTGCAAACACCATCCAGGCGCCATGACCACCCCGAGACTCATACGACGTCCAATCAACCATGCCGTGTCCCGCTCACCCTAGATGATGTGAGAGCTATACTTGCTGGTGAGCCGAGCGTGGCGTCGCCGCTTCAGGATAGCCAAAAACTCGCCAAGCATCTTGTTAGCACATGGCGCCAACTTGTGGAAAATTTCTTGGACGCGCACCTTTGCTTTTTGACCGAAGAGTTGCAAAGTATTGTCTCCAAGACACTTTCGTCTCGCGCCTCGACTCGGCTTTTCAGAGAAGTCAGCTTCGTTGTCGCAACCTTCATCGAAGAACTGCATGCAAAAGAGAGGCAGCGCGTATTGCTGCTTGTCGACTGTGAAATGCACAAGCCAATTACCTACCAGACCCAGTCGATGTCCTCGATAGCTGGAGAAGTGAGGGCTCGTCTTAAGCGCCTGCGCCATATCAAGCGGGTTTCTGAGTTTTACGACACTTTACATGCCAAGGACATGAAAGGCCTCCCACGTGACAGGGCCAGGTTCAAAGACGAGGTCTTGCGCTCGCAGCTCGGTCCAGATGATTACAGCGACGAAATTGATCGTTTGGCCGTGGCGTTGGCCTACTATGACATAGCGTCATCCAGAATGCTTGATGGGATAGCGGGCCATCTGCAGTTCGGAGTTCTCAATACCCTTGTCACCACCCTGGGGAAAAGACTAAGAAACGAGCTTAAGGTAGCGGATGCACAGCACTGCTTTGAACTTGTCGCGGATGATCAAGAGCACATGGGGTCAAGATTGGAGTAAGTTGCAGAAGAGGAGCAGCTGGAGATCGTAAGCAACGAAGTCGAAAGACTGCGCAACGTGGAGTAAGCTTCAGCATCAGGCAGACGAGGTTGGGATATGTGGACATGATTTATGAATACGCAAGAATGCTAGCAGTGGTATTTGGCTAGAGTATAGTGTTACGACCCTACGAAGTAGTGTCACGGGTTTAGAGCTCTTTGGAACAGATGTGTCAAGACAACTGGGTTGTGGGATAACTGATTGTGACAAAGCTGTGAGGTCTCTACTAACAGTCGGATTGCAACATGAGTTGAACACACGAACTCCTAATGAGAAGCGTGCCTAGCTATATACATAAGAGATTCGTGTCTTCATGCACCTGGTCGCTTGATTGCTGGTCGACCAGTCGCTCACTTGCATATATGCAGTCGGTCGCCTGCCAAGGCAGCGCTCACCTGCATATTGGTCACGTGACCCCATCTCGCTTTGGTTCTTACTGGCCAATCGCTTCGGGTCTGACCGTCTCGTGATCGTGTCCGTAACACTCTTCTAGTTCTACTTCTCTTCTTAGGTAACTAGGTATATAGATAGCGCGTATAGATATAGTAGCGTAGCGTACAAACGTTAATAATAGACGTAACTATTTGTATACGTACTAAGCTCGGAGCGGAAACGTCGGGAGGCGATCCGCAAGAGCTTCGATCGGTTGTCGCAGAGTGTGCCGGGTATGAGAGGTCAGGGGAGCAGGGAGGCCATGCTGCTGTCTGCCACGGTGGAGCACATGAAGTTGCAGATCAAGCGCAGGGAAAAACTGAGGAAGCTGGCGGCCGAGAAGGGCATGGGGAACGCGGAGTTTGAGAAAGTCTATGAGAACGAGGCGAAGAGCTTGAACGAGTGCCGGGATTGCTGGCTCCTCCGGCGCTGGTGGCGCTGGCGCTGGAGTTGGTGGGAAACAAGAGGGTGGGGACAACAAGTAAAGCGCACTGTGAGCCGGGCAGCTGAAGGGTGAAGGGTACAGTGGGTTGGGTTTGAGGGCGCCTGTGGCAGCCTTTGCCAATGCTTCAAGGCTGGCAAGATCCTTTGGTGAACACCGACTTGCGCGAAGCTTCATGACACATCCGAAGGCATGAAGGCCGCACTCTGCGTCAAAGGCCCGATAACGCTCAGCCAGGAGCCTGCGTTTATTACGAGCTTTTCACAGAAAAAATATGGAAACGACCAGCGTTTAATATCCAAAAATCGTTGGATCATCGTGACGTCTTAGAAAGATGCATTCTATACCTACTAGAGGTATAAACCAACAAGCAATACTTGTATCCCGTTCATCTTGGCACCTTCCTTAACGTGCCCAACCCTCTTCGTTCGCTACCAAGAGCGTAGGAATACAGTGGCGGTGACCAGAAAACAAAACCCTTGTCTCAATGCCATCGAGTAGTTGAAGTCGATGATGATTTTGTGGGTACCGGGGATCGGGAAGACATGACATCTTCACGAGTGTGTAAATGATGGCGTGGACGTCGGGAGCGGAGACGGTCCAGATCCTTGGCGTCGCGTCTCAGTCGAAGGTCTGGATCCAGTACGTCGGATGTCGCCTTTCCGATGAGGGCGTCGTGTTTTTCGGCTTGAGATACCCTTCTGTATGTCGTCCGTTGTAATTCCAGGCCAGATGTAGAACGTTCGGAGGTTGTTCGAGCGCAACCAAAGAATTGTATCAGAGATCGGACCTTTGGCTGGGTGTAATCAGGTCGTGCAACCTGGTGTCTGTCTCTCAAGATAGAGTAGGAGGGTAGGGAAGAAAAGGTACTCCCCACCGTGACACCGGACGTTTGTTTCGCCCGAGAAGGAGGCTGTTTTTATTTAGGATCGAAGACTCCTAGAAGCTGCCGCGGGCAATCTCGGGCTTGTTGCCTGCTAAGTTCAGGGAGACGAGATTGGGCTTCGAATTCTTCGCCGGAGCCTGGATAAGAATATCGAGGACGTGTGCAAGTATACTACGGTGAGAACATTCTGCTTTTGTTGTGAATTCTTGATTGCCTTCGACGGAGACGACGGCGCTTGAGACGAGTTATGCAAATGACGAGGGCACGTATGATAGAGCCGGTTGCCCGCCAAATTGTTGATTCAGGGTCCCCGGAGGACGCAGGAGTTCTACATTGGTGAGGCCCGGGAGGTGTGATGCCATTGGGGCCAGATACGCTCTTTGGGAGGGCCTCGTATGTTATCCGTAGAAGAGAAGAGGGGTTCAGAGTGTCGTATTCGAGCCTAAAAGGTTGCAAGAGTTTGTTGGTGTAGTGGTTTCTTGTCTCGTCCCTCGCTTCGTGAGCGTCTGATGATTAGGCCTAAGGGTTTCTGAAGGTGGATATACGGTCATTGTTCCCGCCTTGGGCTGCAAAATGAAGGCGAGTATCACGAGTCAATCCGTTGCTTGGTGGTGACAAGAGGTTGCTTCGGCTGCGCAAGTACCTCCGTCCTGTCTGGATGTCCCTGCTTCCTTCGTTCCTCTGGTTCCTTCGTTAGAGCTTGGGGATGTTGCCAAGAAGGGTCCACGCTCGGACCCCTCAATCCTGCGCGAAGGGCTCATGAGCGAGGTCTTCACAAACATAATCATTGAAAGATGAATCTGCTCCTTATCATCCTCTCGTCCTCACCATCCTCCTCCTTATAGTTCTCAGCCTCATCTGCAGACTCATCACCTTCATTTCCCGGCCCAACAAGCTCGACATCCGTGTCAGCCGATACAGCCTGCAAGGATCCCTTGAATCGCTCATGCTGTCCGTTTGTACTGAGATGCATTGCCTGAACGGTAACGATTATGGCGGTGTTGTACTATCCGACGACGAAAGCAGCGGATGCATTCCGGCCAGCAGTGACAGCGGTCTTCCAGCAGACCAGACGCCTCTCTCCCCAGGCCTCAATGATTAAGTTGCGTAGTGTATGGTGGGCAGTTCTGCACAAAACGGCAGCGCCCCGGAAGCAGCCAGGTACGTGGAGTCCCATCGTAACATCGATCGAGGCCTCTCAAGCCTTGAGCGCCAGCTTCGCCGCAGTCGAAGTCGCTGGCAGAGCCCAATCAGCAAGCACCAGCAAACGAAGGGGTGAACGCTCTTAAACATCACTTGTCTTTTCTGAGTCAAGCACACACCGAATATGCCTTTTCATGCCACCTGTTGCAAGATTATCGCACTCTGTAAACTCCTCTTTTTCATTACCTGTGGCAGCCACGTCTCCAGACATCCCCGGTGTACTGGGCACACCTAAGACGCAACTCTTCAGTGGCACCTGGCTTACGGGCTGACTGTGGAATGACAGGTGTAGCGGACGCCGGGGCAGAACCGTCTCTGTCTAGCCCACTCGAGCCTAATACCTAAGACACTGACGGCGTGCGCACATGTCTTCTTACTTGCTGTCGACCTCAATTACCAAGGCCTAGTGGAGCCTTGCAATAGACTGGACTCCGTGAGCATGGCCATTAGCAACCAGAATCGCCTACGCACAATAACGCATTGACTGCTGTCGCTCCAAACAGCGGCCCTTGCACAAGTCTTTGACTGCGAGGAGTTGTAGCAATGACTGCTGGGCCATTGAAAGGTGAATTCCTCTTTGCCAAGCGAGATTCCACTACCCGCGTAATTGATGAATACCGCACAACAGTGTGGAGTCTTCGTGTTGGTGGCGTGACTGTTACCGTTAGCAGCTGCCGACTCCCGTCGCTGTCACATGTCAAACCGCTGTCACATGTCAAACCAAGCCGACAATAGCGCAGCTTTGCATACCTGAAAACTTTTTCGCAACACCTGAATTTCATCAACCCACCATCAGTCGCTGATTGACTGAGCATCACAACGAGAGCGTCATTCCATCGTCGGTCAAGCGTCGCAACGGCTTACTGCCTTCGGATTATGAAACGACCGTCATTCTCTCTTCGCCTCGTCCCCTCGTCCACTCGGTCAGCCATTTTCCCGAAAAGTCTTTACAGAACAGGTGTCATGTATCGCAAGGCAGCACTGTGGGCTCTCCTCGCTTGTTTTGTTTTTTTTTTTTTTTTCGTGCCTGAAATCCTCTACTCGATCAATGTGCCTGCATCGGGTAAGAAATCGTCGAGCTTCAGTGTGGGATCCAGAATTCTTTAGCTAACGTCTTATTACGCGCAGCAATTCGCCGGAAAGAAACGATCACCTACAGTGTCAAAGAATTCGAAAGGTTCGAAAATATTCACGCACACGCTCTCGACGACGCTGTCGCCCTGATTTCCAACCACAGCAAGTTCTTGGGCTTGACTGGCCTTCGGCTCCTTGGTGCGTTTTGCCCAAATGGCAAGGTAGCTCTTGTCTCCCACCGCGCCGATACGACCTGCGCAACCCCCGCTGGAAATCGCTGTGTTCCTGCCTAAGGTAAAGAGTCATTCAGTGTGACCAACAAAGAGATTTTCTTGAGCTAATTTCCTTTGACACAGAAGTTGATAATAGCTTCACATACACAATTCTCTTTCGCTGTGATGCAACCGGCAGCGATGGAATTGACGGCTTGACTCCTGCGGAGGCCGCCGCTCAGCTTTCCGCCATGATTCCGGCCGACCTGGTTGAGATTAAGTCGGAGTCCAAAAAAACAAAAAATATAAGGCCTACGTCATAAGTACCGAGATCTCAACCGAACACGCAGGATCCTTTCCAGCCCACATCCTTCAGAGCTGGATCAATCAGTACTCCTCGAGTCCGGCCGTGGTCAAGTTTCTTGATATCATACACCGTTTTCGCGGAGCAGTATATTACAGCACAAACTGGGTCACGTAGGTGCCAATATGGACGCTGCTGGGCGCTTTGCTTTACGCTCTCGTCCTCCGGCGGCACGCTCCCATTCTCTGGCGGTTCGCTGGAGTTTGATTTGCGCTGCAATGGATACCTGTGTATTGAAGGGTCCTGTATTAGCAAGGGTTCAACAGACTGACAACGAGGTATGCGATATCGGGAGAGACGACTTTCTCTTTTGAGCACTGGCAAAGCAGGAGGGATGGGATATGGACACTCCCGCACTGGTATTTTAGCAGGCCCCAACTACGAGTTGGATAAAGATGGACCTTCAACTGGAAAACATGGTTGAGTTGGTAGGCTGAGTTTAAGTACTTTGTAGACATTCAGCTCATGCGGCCCTGGCACGGGCCAGGGTTCTTGAGCTAATCGATGAGCTTCACATCCAAAGGCAAATCGTGTATTGAGCGCCGCTGTGCCTGTTGCCATCGCACGTTTTGGATGAGGTCGACATCAATGACGGTACCTAGGTGGGTTCATTTGCTGAAAAGCTCAAGGTTGGACTTCAACATGTTTACTGCATATTGGGTGGCGACCATAAGGATGTAGTGCCGCCGAGCGCGCCACGCGAATGCCAACAGCGTCCTGATGCGGTAATGATTTATTTAAAAATAAGTGCTCGGGTATAGGTAGTTATACATCGTACTACATCCACTACTCATGAGGCTCTTTGGCCTCGTGACAACAATGCTTTGAAACTTGGTCGGACAACGCTAATGTGATCAGTAGCTGACACTATCCTTTAGAAGCTTTAGAAGCATGGTCAGTCAGTGCTTCCGAGCCTCTCTTTTGCCCTGCGCTTTTCCCGTACTCCAACAAACTTTCCGCCTGAGCGCACACGTTTCGTAGTGCAGGATGGCCTAGAACTTCCCAAATACTAGGTCGCTCTTGTGGATACTCTGCGAGCATGTTACCGATGAGGCTCTCTATGGACGATGGAGGTCCACTTAGCAGAGTCTTCCGAATTTCTCGGAAAACGATTAGTGTCGTGTCTCCGTGGGGCGGTGGTTGCAGAAACATGTTGCGTGTAAGGTTCCATGGGATTCGGCCTAAGACGAAGAGGTAATAAGCCACGGCACCCAAAGACCACACGTCGATCTTAGCGTCGTACGTCGGAGCGAAGTGGCTGTTCTCAAGTTCTGGCGCAAGATAGCCGATTGTGCCCACTGTCTTTGGCTTCGGTTGCAGACCTTCTTTCCTTTGGCGACAAGCTTGTCCCAGATCGATTATGACAGCCTTTGGTGTCTGCCCGAGCTCGACAATGCCCAGGTTAGCGGGTTTCAGGTCTCTGTGTATCCAGCCACTGTCGTGAAGAGCAGAGAGTCCCATAGCAATCTGAACGAAGAGGATTTCCTTCACGGCTTTGGAAGTACCGTGATATCGTCCTACGTGCCCGAGCTGCGAAAAATCTCCCATGCGAGCGAGAGGTGTCAATAAGAGAAATGCCTCGCTTGTCGTAACGTGCGGCTGGTGAGCTGACAAGATCGAATGCTTCTGCATAACGAAAGCCCTATATCTGCTGAGCTGGATTGCCTTGCCAATATCATCATACAGCCGGTCTTCCTTTTCCGCTCTCTTCTGCGACGAGCCGAAACGCAACCTTTTAACAGCAACGACCTGTCCGGACCTTCCATGCGAGGCAGCATGAATCACCGACAATTCTGAAGCGCCAATTACGCGGTGGAGTATCCAATCATTGATGCGAATATCGTTCGCCGACGGCGTTGCTGACGTCGCCTCGCTCCTGTGTTCTTGACCGTGTTCGTCTTTGATGAAGCGCCACAAGGCCGTTTGATACAGGTTTTCGTCTTCGACTTTGACCTGGTAGATGAAACGATGAGGTCCAATCGATATACGCATGCGGGACCGGAGAAGTATTTTCCCCTTCGGCGGAATGGGCCGATCGTCCACCCGGATGCCCTTATGTCGAGCATGCAGCCAGAAAGTTCCATGCAAAGGATTAAAGGCGAAGCGTCCATGGCGAGCATACAGCGGGACATTGCATTGCGCTCTGGTCGAGCTGTAATCATCAAAGTTTGCAGCTGGGAGTCGTATATCAACGCCCGCATTGTCCGGATATCTATCAATGTCACCCATCCCAAACCAGTAGCCCTCTGTCGGCTGGAACGGAAGCTTAAACTTTTCAAGGCCGAGCACATAACATGCGATGCAAGCAGGTAGAACCTCTTCATCGTCTGACAAATCAGCTTCGGTCGTTATGCCATCTGTCAGCTCGTCGCTTCCGAACGTGAAAGTAGGACTTCGAGCAGTGACGAGAGCGTCCACGTTCGCCTCAACGTATTTCTTGTGATGAGCATGTTCATAAGTCTGGTCTTGAATTTGATCTAAAATTGCTTGCACACTCCTGGCAGTACGCTTATCTGCGGGGACCAAGCGGGCAAAGTCCAAAGCATGTGGCATGACGAAAAGAAATGGAAGTCGACTGGGGCCACGGCGATCATAGCGGGACCAGCACAATAAGTAGACTATTCATCGCATGATCACTATGGTCCTGGGTGTGGTGTGGTGTCGGAGCATGGGCGATGCGGTGAAGCATGGAGCGCAGGACTAATTGGATCGGCTAAAACAATTAAGCGCCGTACGGTTGGTACGTTGAGAGACGCGCAGCACATGGAGTCAAGTACCCGTACGCCTAGTGAATTAACTCTATCCTCCTGCACAAGGTGCGAGCGTTAGCCCTCCGAATCACTCGACGCATCTACGTATGCTCTGCTTCGCTTGACTTGATCTTCCCATCTCCTTCTGGATTCCTCTGGCGTGAGGCCCCTTCTGTATGCCTCTGCCACTTCGGATCCATATTTACGAGCCCGGATGTGATCAGAATATAGAGACCATTCGTAAGCGGAGAACAGGCTCGGCACAAAATCGGGATCGTAAGCAACGTATGGGATATGCTCCGGAGGCGTAATAGGTGCTGTTGGCGGTGTAATAGATGGGCCCAGCGTAGCTCTCTTATCCCTTGCCTCGAGCGAGTAGGGCTCCATTGCTTGTCGATTTGCAAACATTAGTCTGTCCCCATGTTCGCCCATATCTGATTTCCCTGCTGCCGCTTCAGAGTTCGTATGCAGCCTTTCGCTTTTGGGGGAATGTATACGTTCGATTGCACTTTGCTGCGGGGAACCATGATTTTCTGACTGTTCCTTGTGTACGATGTTCGCAGCTGTGCCGCCCTCCGGGCTGACTGAGACCGGGGATGGGAGCGCACATCTGCTTGTGCGCTCGCGGCGCAGATGCACAGGTTCATCGATGCGCGAGGCGGGCTCTGTCTCATTAGACGTGAAGGATGCTTTATTGTCTCTCCTGTCGACTAGGAGACGCGATTTCGTATGCTTTCGCAATGGTGCCGATTTGCGGGCCGGGCTGTGTCGAGTGGGCCATTCTTGATGAACAGCATGCTGAGCCTTCTCAAGACTTTGTGGTATGGTCGACACCCCTTGATAGCACCGACCTTCAAAGCTTTCGCCTCGTCTGCGTTTCCTAGGCCGGGGGCTCGGATAATCGTCAGCGTCCGAATAAGAGTAGTATTTGCGTGTGCAGGTCACCATAATGATACTCGCACGTTTGAGCGGAGTACGAGATCAAGATGCTTCGGGGCTAGCATGACGAGCTCACGAGCAACCGGTTGCGACCATGGGGACCCTCTTTCTTGGCACGCTAGCCTCCTCCGCTCTTCCCCGCGTGCCCAATGCTCCGTGCTTCAGGTTTTCCGTACAAATATTATTATTCTTTAGGAGCCGGTCAACAGCTTTTGCCCCTCACAGTTCTAGCGGGTTGGAGCCGCCATCACTTTGCCCTTATGGCTGGAAGATCTGTCCCTCGCGTGACCAGCGCTGCGCCTCGGGCAGCGGACGAACGCAGAAGCACACGCTTTGCTAGACAATGCAACCCGCTCGACGGAGACGACCTGCAACGACAGCAAAAGTCTCTCCGTCCCTAGCGCCAGAACCATCTCTGAGCAGCCGTAATGTACAATAAAGAGGAAGCGACTTTTGTTTAGACATGAGGAAGGGACAACGCACGTAGCGAAGAGGGCGCGTTGGATAGAAGACACGGATCACCGCCTACCGTAGCCGTCTCTGGATCCTGTCGATTTAGTGGCCAAAGCTTTCGACAACGAGAGAGATCAAGATGCCGACAGGGCTTAAGGGCGGCTTGGTTCTCCAGTGACACGTCGACTTTGCTGAAGCGCGTCGGTGTATGTCATCTGAGCGAGAGCTTCGCAAGGCCGTTGAGTTGCTGTATGGCGAAGAGGATGGCTTCCACCTCACCCGCTCTTCATTCGGATGCGGCCAGTCAGCAAGTCAATCGACATTGGCACAAGAAGATGATACAGAAGGGGCAAGCTCTCGCTCTTCAAATGCCAGTCGCCAGTCAGCAACCGACTCGAGCACGATGCAACTGGATGAGTCAGAAATATCGTTTCAGACCGGAACCCTGCTCGAGATGCCGTTCTGCGAATGTCCGGTATACTGCACTCCCAAGTTTTCAGCAAAAACGGCATATTTTGATCAAGACCAAGACCTGCTGCTCGCTCTGAAGGCCCCGACATTTCCAAACAGACGCCCAAAGCTGATCTACTTGACCGATGCAAGACATGTCGCATATGTGGCAACACCAAACTATCTCGAAAGAACAGAGGTGCCTACAAAATACGGATACAAATGAGCCAAACGCTGAGGACTACCGTCGGCGAAGAAGTGCCCGGCACTCGTGTCACAGTCCAGCATCCAGGGGAGGTAGAAGCCACGGAGAGCTCTGCTCAACCTACTCGAAGCCGCGCTTCCCGCTTGACAAACGACAGCGGGTCTCCTAGCGTTGGAGCATCGCTGCGCATACTTCCACAGAAGCGCAAGAGGGGTTCTCAAGACACATAAAAGAGAGGAACCGGCTAAATTGGACCAAGGACATCAGCAACGACCGAAATTCCCATTATTGGCCAGCCGCAAGCTCCAGAAGCATCGAGACCTCATGATGGTGGCGAAACGATGAGTACAGATTTGGGCAACCGGACTGATGAGCGCCCGGGAATCGCTATTTTCGATGGCCGTGGTGCCGACAATTACGAGGACTCGCCTGCTCAACATGCTAGGGGACTCGTCTGTTCAACTTGCTGAGTATTCAAATATTCAATTTGCGGGAGACGAACCGTTTGGCCGTGTCTCAGGAATCAGCAGTATTCTAACCCATAAGGACGGGCCACTACCACAGGAAAGCCCGAATACACCACCTACGCAGCGTGCTGTGACGGCGGAGATGGGGTTTAGTGTCAGCAGCGCCAGTGGTCAGATTGGTTTCGGAACGCATACTACTAAGCCCGACAGAAAGCCCTGGCCGCCAACTTCCGTCTCCAATCCATTTCTCCAACCGCGACTGACAACTCAAGAACGAGATATCGGAGGGAGAGGACTTTTCCAACTTAGACTGGCTTCGCCTGCTCCAACAATGACACCACCACTCGCGTCTCCCATCGCCCTCGCCGTCGTCGCTCCCGCAATCCCCCGTCCACCCAACCCCGCCATCTACTCTTGCCCCGGGGCTCCTCCGAATAGACCCCCGCAATGGAAGTAATCTCGCCCACACAAATCCCCATAACCTTCATCGACATTGGAGGGTTAGACCCGATCATTGCCGACCTCCGCGAGACTGTCATCTACTCGATCAACCTCTCCCACCTGTAACCACCATTTCCTTGCTCCTCACCCCTCTCCTGGGCATCCTGCTCTACGGACCTTCCGGCTGCGGCCAAACCGTGCTGGTCAAAGCCCTGGCGCGTGACTGCAGCGCCGCTTTCCTGAGCCTGCATATCTCGACCCTCGCGGAGAAGCAGGACAGCGTCAGCTACAAAGTGGTCTCCGCCATGTTCTCGCTCGCGAGTAAAATGCAGCCCGCGGTTGTCTTCATCGACGAGATCGACGATATGGCGAGCATGGGGCCACTGGTCTAGTGATGAAGGGGAAACCGAACTCCTAGGACGAGCCCTCCAGATCTCTGTCTTTCCGACTGTTTGCGAGTACGGCAACGGAATGGGCCAGAACGTATGGATTTCCCCCTTTGCCTCTCTTGCTTGTTTGCGTAACCAGTGCTAACACGAAAACCAGAGATGGAGGAGATGACAACGGTGTGCAAGGCCAAGGTCGTCGTCCGGAAGTCCAATGTTGCGAAGGAAGATCTGAAGATCAAGATTGAAGAGTAAATCCAAGGGAGGAAGACGGAAGACATGCGGAGGCGGTTTGGACAGCTTCTCATCAAGGCCCAGGGGTATCAGGCTGAAACACAGCAGCTTATGGCAGGAGCACTGCAAGAACATTAACGAGCGACATGGCTCAGCAACATTTTGCAGGACATCAAACCAAGAAAGAACTCACATTCCCATAAACGACCCCTGACCATCCTCCCTCCACTGCAAAAGCTTTGGCGAGCGAGACTACTCATCTTATTTTCAGAGAACCCCAAGCCAGAATCAGAACCCACAATACCCCAGACGTCTCGATTGAGGACTTATTTACCTTTTCTTTTCAGATTACACCTGGTTTAAAGTTGCAAAAAACTCCCGCGCGTGTTAACGAAAGATGTCAGTGCGACTGATGCAGACAATTCCCTTCTCTTCCCAAAAGAAAGCAGGCCGTAACATACATAGTAGGTAGCATTGGTACCCTACTCCACATAACTGTTTCTTATCATAAAAGAACGAGAGGAAAGAGGTAAGAAAAGTGTTTAACAGGCCCCATCGTCATGAATCAGCAACCGTCTTCCCCGCCTCCAGCCCTGTAGCCGCCTTCGCCTCGCTCGGCTCCATCGGTTTGACCTTTGATCAAATCCCTCCACTGCCGCGGCATCCCTTGACTTTCCCCGTCCTTGCCTGCTTCTTTTCTACTTCTCCTTTCACTTCCGCGGGACTCTCATCCCATCCCTCCTCCTAATCTTCGGCCTTCTAGATGGCTTGACCCTCTCGCTGCGCTCAATGCTCGCCGGCATCAGGGACTCGTCTTCCCACGGATGACGATGACTTCGACTACTCCGACAACAACACCGCCCAGCGCTCCCTATCCCAACCTCCCCACCGCCGTCGCTCCTGCAAACTCCGCAAACCCGTCCCCAGGCGACCCCCACCACCCCTGCTCACCCTCACCTCCGATGAACGAAGTATCGCAATGGAAGCCATTCCCTCAGCCGAAATCCCCGTAACGTTCACGGACATCGGCGGCCTGGACCCCATCATCGACAACCTCCGGGAAACCGTTATCTACCTCCTAGCCCTGCTGCACCTCGACAGCACCACCTCCTCGCTCCTCACCGCCCTCTCAAGCGTCCTCCTCTCAAAACCATGCTGGCTAAAGCCCTCACGCGCGAATCCGGCGCCGCGTTCCTGAACCTGCACATTTCCACCCTCCCGGAGAAGTAGTATGGGGGTAGCAACAAACTCGCCTCGGCCGTCCGCATACTTTGCGACCCGGGATTGTTTTTACCCACGTGAAAGGCAGAGTTTATGCCGCATTGGTATGGAGCAGGGCGGAGGGCGGACAGAGGATACTGATGCTGGGCGCCAGGAAGGCGAAATTTATGAGACGATTCTGAGACGGATGCCGAAGAAGTTCCCCGTCGGGTTCCTGGGGCGGGAGCAGAGGAGAAGGGATTTTTGAAACGACGTTCAGGGATACTAAGATTGATCGCGGGACGTTTGGCGTTAGGAATCTGGACGACGGGCAACAAGAGGATGGTGGGAGTATTGGTTCTGGGAGGAGAAGCAGTAGGGCTAATAAGAAGGAGAAGGAGGAGGAGAAGCAGGAGGAGAAGGAGAAGGAGAAGGGGAAGACTTTCGATCTAGATGTTTTGGTGAGACTTTCGGCCGTCATGTCCGGGTCCGATATAACATCGGCAGGCCGTGAGGCGGCTATGGTCCCTATTAGGGAGTATATTAAGAAGACGGAGGGGGTAAGAAGGCCGACGAAGGCACCTAAGGGCGAGCAAGTTAGGGGTCTGCAGACGGAGGATATTTCCGGCATAAGGTGCAATGATAGGGCCCGGGCCCGTAGCGGGTTTCCTTGCTTCTGCGGATTCCGCAGTGAATGCCGGGCCTATGTTAGCTGCGAGAAAGGAGTTGAGGGAGATGGAGGATGAAGTGAGGAATTAGGAGAGTTCGACCGAGAAAGTGGATGAGTTCTGGGATGACGATGGGGAGGTAGAGGAGGTTGTGCGGCGATGCAATGGAAAAGGTCTCAAGGGGTTTCTCTCTTTTCATTTCTCGGATATCGTGCAACTTGAAGAGGTTTCTTCATTTTTGGGTGAACTGTTCGAGGATGATGGACGATGTTTCTCTGTACTTAGTCTCTCAACCTCCTCTCTCCACCGCCCTTCCCTCTCCCTCCCTTCATCTCTTCTTCTCCTTTCGTTCTTATGTCGAGTTTCTTCCCCCATCGTCTACTCCAGTGCTCACTTCTGTTTCGTTCTTGCTCCACTTCCCCGTCTTCTACCTCTACTCTCTTTCCCTTATTTCTTCCTTACACATAACCCCTTCCCGGCCCCTTTTCTTCCGTTTCAAATCCCTCTATTCGGGCTGTAATGCACTCCCCCCGTTTGATCATGGGGAGCACCAAGACGATTAAATTTCTTGGTAAATAGGCGGACATCTAGAGTTTTCCCAGCCGCAAAAGGTGGCGTTGGCCTTCTACCACGAAACTTAGATGGCTTGAGGTCTTGTTGGAAACTTTAAGTTGCTTTGTAAGAAGGCCCGAACGCTACTATGTAACTTGGCTTGTGGAAAGGGAAAGACGGGTTAGTTGGGTTCGTGGGTTGATGGTTGTTTCACGCATCGTGGTGGCGTGCAAAGCAGAGCCCACGTAAATCACTTTGAAGACAGGAGGACGAATGAGCAACAGCCGAAGTTCGTCAGGATCATTCACGGCACCAGTGGAGTGATGACGCGAGGACTGAGGCGAGGACTGGGACGAAGGGATGGGCCGTCTGTGGACTTTTCCGAGTTCATCAAGAGTAATTAGCTGGCCGGGGGAGAGAAGAGGGGTGGCTACGCGGTGAGAAGCAATTGAGGCCATTGTGACAGTATAGGGACTCGTCAAAAGACCTCGTTCTGAAAGAGCGGTATGTGGGAAGGGACAGTATAGCTTGGAAGTTGGAACAATGAAACCGTACAGAGAAGCCAACGTTCCCAGAAACCTACCTAGGTACCAAGTACCGAGGGTACTTTCACAGCGTCGCACCGTGCGGGCCGGCGCCATGGGGAAGGTCAAAGCTCTTCAAGGCGCTACTGTACCAACCATGGACCACCACCACTGCTGAGAAGCTGCTACCTATACAGTAGTAGGCAGTGGAACCAAGCCGGTCCGCTACGTCAACTTCCTTTGTCTAGATATTTGACCCGTCTTTCCAGCTCGGTCGACGCTTTCAACTGCTTGCGTGCACCGATCCATTCAGTATTGACTAACACGTGTACCACCGCCACATCAGGAAGGCTGACAGTATCGCGCTTCGAGACCAACGTTTCCGGTCGAGGCACTCCAGCAGCGGTAATGACCTATATCAATGCACGCACGATCGACGTAATCCCTCAAACTAGGCTTCTGGAGGTCGACACATAGCTCAAATTTCTGGGCGCAAGCCCCAAGAGATACGAGTATCAAATGGATCGCTTAGACGCGAAGGGCCGCCGATGGAAAGCTTCGGGAATGAGAAGAGTGCTGGCCCATGGACAGCGACGGACATGGAAAGGAGCGTAAAAGCGCGCATGGTGACCGCACTGGGCATAGAACTGGATGGAGTCATAGGGCTGGTGCTTCCATTACGCTGCTATACTAACATACGGCTGTACTTCTTCTCAGTGTCGAGTGCCATTATCGACAGCTGCAGCTTAATATACTATGCAGCTTGTTCGAGATCAAACCCGTCTGGAACGCAATTAATAGCACAACTGTCTTGGGAAAACACCTGTCTCGAGACAGGGCAAACCATTGTGAGAGAACATTATCAATTTGCCTATCAAGATGGAACATGTCATAACCGCCAATGTCGTCGCAACCGTATGATCGGTCCCCTGTGTTATGTCTCTTCTTCGAGCGGCGACGCCAACACATAGCGAGACTGCCCTTCCTCCGTACAACCCAAACGTTGCGGGCTTACAGTGCGCTTTCGATGAAGCGTCGTGTGCCGCAAGATATGAGATCATTTGGAAGCCATGATATCGATATGGCCGGTGAAGCAGGACAAGTGTTGGTGAGAGAGAGGCCGTGACCAAAGCGATGGATAGTCGGTAACACTTTCCCGTTGAATGGCCGATGGAGAAGCAGCTGATCAAAATTCCTCATCATAGTCACCCGGCATTTCCCCCCCGTGCGCTGGGCTTTCGGTGGCTTTCACAGGATCCCAAGAGAACGTAACAATATGAAGCTGTACGCCCAATCGAAGGGTAAGTGATCATTGCCATTCCCGGTAATCTCCACGTCGCTGTCGCAATCCTAAACTGAGCCTTTTGCCTTGGGCGATAAGTGTTGTGGTCAGTACTGGCCCTTTTGAAGCCGACGGCAAACATTGTAATACCTGTTGACGCATCAGCAGCTCTTTCGTCGACAGACCCTCGAGAGCTGTGGATGTTTATTACCTATTTGCATCCGTTGAGAGTTGAAAAGAAACGGATTGAAGAGCCTTTTGAATGGACCTTGATCCTCCGCAGCCAGGCTGCGTTGGATGGCAAGGAGCTGATGTCCGTCCTTTCTATTAGCTGTGAATCCAGTGGTGAGACCTTCAAATCCTCGGTAGTAACAGCACACGCACTCGCGGAATCCTGACCTTCAAGCTCGGGGCTCCTCGGCTCGCTCGGATGGTCTGGCCCCGCCTTTTCCCCGGTCGACGCGTTGGGAGTGCCCTGTCTCGCCCCTCCATCCCACGGTTGCAATGTTGCCCCTCCCGTGATCATAGTCGCAATTTTGTCAATGGACGCCGCAACACTTGTGGACATGCGAGCGGCGCGGCTACCGCGACTCACGGTGTGTACTTGGACACCTCCGTCGCCCCGCGGTTGGTGGCAGGTTGTCGTCTGAGACCTTTGTCGCTCTGCCTTTGCTCGGCACTCGCTGCAGGGGAAGCATCCATCGCCGACAACGTCCCTCCCAAACAGCTTCCTTGACGCATGCGTGCAGTCATAACAGCAATCGATGAGCAGATCCGAGTATTTTGATGGCCTCGTGCCTTCCGGGAAGTACTGGACGCTCGTGTCGCTGTCGTATCGCCATTCGCACACCTTCTTCTGATGCCTACAGCTTGTGCAGGGCTTCCCGGAGTCGCACGTCCTGCCTGCTTTCTTGAATCGCTCACCAGAGCTTCCTTGAGTCTCGCCATCCGAATTGAGGCCTTGTCCGACATTTTCGAGCCACGTTTCTCTCGAGGTGGTGAAGAGCATGATGATTGGGCTGGCTACGCTTTGGTCTGGTCAGCGTCTCGGTGCAGTAGAAGAATGAAGGAGGAAAGGTTGAAGAGATGCCACAAGATGATGGAAAATATCGCCTCCCGTTCATCCGTGCCGACTCAGGCAGCGAATTGGGTATGCAGGTGTCGGTGGGACGGTTATCAGGTGACGGCCCAAACCTCAATGGTCATCTGGCCTCTGGGCAAGTGCTACCACCCTCAGGCGCAGTTTGCACGTGTTGAGTCTCGAAGCGCTTCGTCACGTGCAGGCGCATGGAATCACGTCTTGCAGGAACTGTCTACCACTAGATGGCTGACTGATCGCTCTCATGTGAGCCTTCGACCTGACGCCTAGAAGTCGGACAGGTCACGCTCTCTACGCAGCGAAGGACTCCTCGTTTCTTCACCAACGCGCTGGATTCTTCGATATCGCTGAAGCTCGTGTCGAAAAAAGCTGCAAGCCCAACGCAAAGTACCTTGCGAGCACGCCGTAGTATTTACCATGGTCGACTTATTACTTGGTGCCCGCCGAATTATGGACCACACGCCCAGCTCATCCCGCCAATAACTTAGAACGGGTAGTCGAAGCAGCTTTAGTGGACTAAACAACCCAGATAATTATCAAATGATTCAGATCGCCCCCACGCATTGCCTGCCACTTCTCACTTGCACGCACGGGTCGAATAGACCGAATTAAGGCCAACTTGCGTCTTTGCCGGCCTTTCCTTCCAGCTCCTCCTCCTTCTCCCCCCCCCCCCCCCCCCCCCCCCCTTCCCCCACCCTCCCTCGAACCCCACCCCAAAAAACGTGAAACACTCTCACCTCCTATGTCAGCCAGCATTCCCAGGTAGCCACGGCTTCGCCGTTCACGGTGCATTTATAAGAAGACAGAACTGTTCTCCTCAACTAAGGCCTTCGCGATGGGCAGCTGCCTACACAAGTATATTTTAATAGACAAATGGACGCTCGCCTAACTAAAAAACTACGAGAAGCAAGGAGAGCAACGAGATGTAGTGCTCACGTTCCAAGCTTGAGTTGACACTGCCAACGCCTCTTCCAGTCAAGAACCATCTTCCGACCAAGATACCTATGGCCTCTCCTTCCTATCTCTTGGATCTTGAAGTTCTGACCCGCAATGCCCTGTAAGACTTTCGTTGGCTTCGTGGGTGCTGCCCGGCGTTTTGACCATATCCCAGGGGTGATGCTGTTAAATGCAATGGCTATTCCCGTGGACATGGGTATCGACTGTGGACGAAGCAGTTTGCGATGCCTGCTTTGGTCTTGCTTTGGTCGCATGGCCATCAAAATAAGGTGACAACCGAGGCTGACTAGTAGATGTATATCGGTCGGGGTTCTTCGACTGCTACGGAGCACACCAACAGGGAATAATGCGCCAAGGCAAAGATCGGTTCGCCATCGACTACATGTTGGTGTAACAGCGTACATGTCAGGACGCGGACCTCGTCTCGCGGCAGGTAACTAGCGGATGCAACCTATGGATGCTGTGTAAGGCTCGATAAGCGATGACCTGTCCCTTGCGTACATTTTCGACGTGCAACGCAACAGTACCTCCGCTACCTGCAGCCATAGCACTACAGCTCTTGGACGATGCCAAAGGACGCAGCGAAAGACGATGGCAACGGAGCGTGTTTCAGTGAAAATGGCACTGGCGCTGTGCTCTAGTCCGTCATTTGTAAGTGCTAAGTGTTTCGAACGTGGAGGTAGACTTGTTGCACCAGGAGGTACCTTACTTGTCATCGGACACAGCATTGCCAAGGGCGGCAGGCGAGACAAGCCGTGTAAGCCGTATAAGCCGTATAAGCGGATGTATTGAAACCGTGGAAAAGCGCCGGTAGATGCATGAGATGCATTAAAACTTGAGATGTCGCTTCCGACAATCTGGATACGCAAGCGCCGCTAAGAGATGCAGCGGTACACGACATATTGAGAAAAGATTAGGATGCCACTCGCACATTGAAAAGGAGATAAGCCTAATCAGGAAAGGCACGATCTTTGCGCCAGTGTCGAAAATAAGAGGGGGCGATGCTGTACTTGTTCCTTTTCAATGGTGAAAGACTTCGCAAGGGAAACTGGAACCGACGAATTTGAATGGAAGCATGGATTGGGAGACAGACACGCCCCACATTTAACTTACTTTCGACCTCATGATATGAGTCGGAGAAGGGAGAACCGTTTCAGCGTTGAACAAACGCCTTTCCCCTCTTGATAACCTCATACCATATCGAGCATGAGTCTTTACTCCCAGATTGGAATGGAACAGTTTTGAGCCTCTCTGGCTGCATTCAAGATCCCGGCTCGGATTTCCATTCGACCCACAACAGTAATCTTCCCAACACTGTGATCACTCTGATCTTCGGCGTCTGCACATGCCCTTACCGTGCCCTTGACGTTGTCTCAAAGCATCAACGCATGTTTGAGGTTGCGGATGTTCTGTTGTGTAATGTAAGGAGCGACACGCGCAAAAGACAGCCTACTTCAAAAGACCTTGCTTGCGAGTGGCCTTTTTCCCTGCTTTCCTTGCTTTCAGTCTCGTCTCTTTGAATTTGTGCCTGCTGTCCATGTCGAGAATGGCCGGTGCCCGTCAGGCATTTAGTGATCGGGATCCTAACCAGCACCGTATCCAACATCGTCCTCCCTCAACTCGGCTTGATAAACGTCATGGTGAAGAGACAATCTTCCAGTCGGAGATCAGGGACAGAGATGCCCAAAAAGGGAAGGTAAGCTACACTGCTGTCAGTAATTCATGTTGCCCGAGATTGCAGCCCAAGGAGGTGAAGACGGGCCGAAGACTGAAATTGCGTAGCCAAAGTCCATGTCTGAAAGGATCAGCGTGGCTGATCCTGGTTCGCCAATCGACAGAGCCAAGCATATCCCTCGTGAGAGCGCAGAAACAGCAACTTCATCCAGGAAGAGCGAGCGCGACAGTCGAAAGAGTGCTCGCAACAAGGAGGAACTGAAGGGTACGTCAAATCACGCAGTGAGAGCATGCCACTGCCGATGGTCATAATGATTCCGCATCGGTACAAGTCTGATTGATCTCATGGACTAATTGTCCTCATTGAACAGCATCATCGAAGCAGAACAATTCGGAGAGGCGAGAAGAAAGTTCCGTCCACTCAGGCGGCTGGATCTAAAATTGGGTGTACGTCCGACCCGACTCAGACGGCAACTGGTGGGAGCGGAGGGCGAAAAATGAGTCAGACGGCTCAGCCAACAGGAACACTCTAAAACGGAAACGTGTTGTTGCTTTTGGTGAAAATGAACAAGATGATGTGCCTGCATCACAGACGCACACAGCTGAAGGGCCGGCGATAAAGCTTCTTGCCCTCGACACAGGATTCATGCGCGATGCTCAAACGGAAAGTCGTGACATCCGTCCTCATGTCTCGTTATTGGAGGAGATGGTTGGCATTTTCGGCTGCGACAAAGCCGGATATGCCACTTCTAAGGAGAATAAAAAGCGCATGAAGGCTTTTAAGAGTGATGATGAGGTCCTTGTGGTCTGCCGGTCGGGGTTTTGCGAGTTCTATAGAAGGGCGAAAGTATAAGTGTAACTTGATAGTTTTGACTGCATCTGGTACCTCCGAATACGACGATACTGCGACACACTAGCAAATTATTTCTTTGTTTGATAAGCAAATAAAGAGGTCTATGCAATAGGGTAGCGACTACGCAACGTGTACGGAGCTAAACGACGATTAATAAGGGTCGGCTGCAAGATTCTGGATGGAGGAGCATCTTCTGTAGCTGCAGTGGATTAGACCTCGAAGAGCGGAAGAGCCAAACTTTATCACCTCCTTTATAGTATACGGTAATGGCGGTTTTCGTTCGTTCAAGGAGTTAATTGGTGATGTCTACAAAGTAGCTACTAAGTACTTCACTACAGAACTACTACTATACAGTTTTTTATGTAGGAGGTAGGTGTGTAAGCTCTTCCGTCGCCCGCAGACGATGAGGCCTCCGCGCCCGGACTATCAACCGGTGTGTACAGAACGCGCCGTGCCGGCCCGGGCACGGGCATAATCGAGTCATGCTAGTCTTGGCTGGACGCCAGGCCGGAATTATGCGAGAACAGAACGCTGTCTCGGAATTGAGGTAAAGGGGAGACGCGGAATTACCGACCGCCTTGCCAAACTCACCGCATTCGGTCGAGTTCGGCCGACACCTGCCGAAACTACCACACCCTCTACACGATTTAGCATTAAGGGCAACCAATACCTTCGTAATAGAATTGCGGGCCTTTGCTGCTGACGCTGGAACATGGAGCATATGGGACTGCACTAGAACGGATTTCGAGAGACGAGAAATTAGCCAACTATGGACAGAAATCGGAATTCGTGAAGTTCTATGGGAAGGAACCTTTACCTCTCTCAAGACAACGAAAAGTGCCAATATCGAGTCTGCAACCGTCCGCCGCATTTATGATTACCGCCGAGGTCGAAGACGAAGAAGGCTTCATCATGGTTCAAATTAGTAGAGGGGGGAAGGCGTGAGGGCTCTCAGGAAGCGGAATACTACAGGCTCACGAGGTTCGTGAGCACTCACAAAACAGCAATTGGATGTCACCGACGCATTTAGTCGTTTTAAAGGATGGAACTTCTTCAGAGGCGATTTTGCGGAGCCGTATTTGCCAAATGCTGCAGTTGATGAAGAATTCTCCAATGTGCTAGACAAATGACATGCCTAGGCAGTTGGATCTGTGGTACGGAGATATAGTCTTTTATCATACCTTATCACCGGATTCGTTGCGGTACCAGACGAGTGCGTGTGACACTCGAGAACCGTTCTAGAGAGAACCAAGCGGCAGGCGGTCAACTTCAAGTTTGTTGATCTGGGAGAGAGGAGGTAGAAGGATGGGTTAGTCGTCACGCTGTGTTTTTTCAAGATCAGGTGCATGAACCCTTTGAGTTCTTGCATGCAGTCACTTTGCGGGACAAACGACGGCGAAGATAGAGCCTGGGGAATTGCATGACTAACGCGGTCGAAGAACATCGCCACACTTTGCAAGAACTGTCACAGTTATTACCCAATGCCGGGGCCATCGGCAGGGCTCGTGTTGATCAAGGCAATCTGACCGATGGATATGTGGGGTATTGACTTCATGGGTCCGACTATCGTAGCCTGCACAGCTGGTATAAGCAGAGCCGGCAATAAATACACACGTACCCTTATCGACTACGCCACACAAAAGACTTGGACGTGTGCGATACCCGAGGCTCGGGGTCGGCGGGTTGTAAGATCTGCTCTTGGAAATGTCTGTGCTCTAGGAATTCCCTCGGGTGATCTGCTCAGACCGTGGAAAACCATCTGATAATGACCCGTTCCCGGTGGGAATGAAGAAGCGAAGGAACTGGCAAGGTGTGAGGAAGTACCGCGCCAGAAACATGTGATCGACAACGAACCGCGAAGACCCCATGAATGTAGCAGTTGGCAGATGCTGATCGGCTTCGACCCGAGGTTTTCGGTCGCAAACAGCTCGGCGGGGAACGACCCACGGACTGCCAGTGCACTGATCCATCTGGGAAAAGATATTAACGATCCGCCTGCGCGCGAGATGCAGTCCGAGGCCTCCTTGCAGAAATCGACGAGATACGGAGCCTTTCCGGTATCTCGTGGGAGAGACACCGACTGCGCAGCATTGAATCTACAAATCCGCCGCCCGAGGCTCTCGCTCTGAAAGAACTTTTCGCTCTTGACAATTCAAAAGGTAACGAGCTCGCACCTTGATGGACCGACTGGCCTGAACTGACTTGTCAAGATGAACAGGTCCGGACAATCAACTGCCATCAAGGATCTCCCATCCTCGAAGTCGACCGAAGCTAATCCTCAACCCGATCGCTGAGCTAGTGCAGCAGGCGCGGTAAAGGCACTCGGGAAGCTGATTTGTTTGCCTGTTGAGGTCGCAAAGGAATCGATCGCGAAGCGGGCGTGGAAGGCGGGAAAGACGGGAAATGTGGAGGTGGCGATGTTGCCGCGAGCGTGGGGTTTGACACTATGTATGATATTTTGGGTCGTGGTCGTGAGGCCCGGCAGCGGGCCTTTGGACGCCCAACCGTCAATGTCCGAGGCCAGAGCAATGATCAAAGGTCTTCTGAACGAGCTAGGACGGCCCTTCACAGATAATCCTCGAGGCCGAACCCTTGCCTTATTTTCAAGGACGGGTCACCGCTTCCCCGTTTTTCAACGCCATGAATATATGGCTATAAGTCGGCCAGGCATCGGCAAAAACAACCTCGTCAGTTGAGGCAGAGGGTTTCTCGGTTTGCACTGTGCAGCTAAGGTGAGGTGGATCACGCTCTTTCTTGTGTCAAGAGCGTGGCTACTTAGATAGGTTTCCCGTGGATCATGTGTCGTCTGTTGTTTGTCGCGGGTTTCCATCATAAGATCGCCTGATCCCAAGTCTTGTACACGTGCATTTTCTCTCTGATAGATCACGGATTGAACACGCTTCGAAGCTGGTAGTGTCGAGTGCCGCACGTGACTTGATTCCTCGTCTCCCAGGGCGTCCTCGTCCTCTGTGCCACCAAAGAAATTCACCGTGAACGACGAACCCGCGTTCAGTGGTGAATCAAGGTGTGAATCCGGCTCTGAGGGGGTTTGGTCAGGTTGATTCTTGAGTGTCAAAAATGGGAAAGCTTTGAGCAGCTCACCTTCTCGTTTGCTTGATATGGGGTCATATTTAAAGTGGCAGCAGCAGCAGTCCGGTTTAAGTCGCGCAGATCCATCGTTGAAGGAACTCGAGCTTGACGTCGATAATGGACTCTCGCTATCCCGTGAAACTATCGACCTTGATGCGCCTTTTTTCTTCCCCAGGTTGTCTCGCCATGTTGTCCAGCTGTCGAGTGTACAGAGACGAAGATGTCTTGCTGCAAGGAGGGATATAGGTGCTAAAGCTCGAGTGAATTGCCGACGGGGACACCAACTTCAAGTGCCGGGCGAGGTGGTGTAAGACAAGTACATAGACGGTGAGAGAGAGTCGCACTGCGTCTTCGACGCTTGTTCGGATTCAGTCTACTTAGCCGTTTTCTCTATGAATCAAACGCCGAGTTATACGACGCCTGTCGTCTGTCGGTGATAATCGAGAGGCATTCAGGTGTAATTCAGCAAAGGCGATACTTGTAAAATATGCAGTTTTGCGTAACGTGACGGCATAGAACGTCTCTCGATGGTCGTTTGTAGAACCAGAAGGACGCTCGTGTTCAAAAGTGCGGACGACTAGACAAAACAAGAAAGACTTCTTATCTAGATCCAAATCTCGGGAAAGTACATAACTTATTTAGTCCATGCTGCCGCCTTCTCCCGTTGCCGCGCCGGGTACAGTGCGCGCATCCCCCGAGATACTGCATTAAGACGCTTTCTATCCTTTCGACTCGCTTTCTCTCATAGGTCCGATTGTTTGGAACCAACTGCAATCATCGAACGCAAAAATACCTTGATTAAAAAGACGACAGACATAATTATCGTTGCCGAGGCCCTTCTTTGCAGGGCAAAAGCGCGTGTGAACTGCGACAGCTGGGCATTAACTATCTTCCTTACCTCAGCAAAGTACAAGGACTCATTCAAGGACTCAGGTGCCACATGTCCGAAGGTGCCCACACTCCGAGCGGCAGCGGACGCGAAGGAAACGACAGAACGGGCTTATGGCAAGGGCCGCGCCGGGGGAAAGTTTTTGTGGATTTGGGATTTTGGGCGCGAAGCCGGGATGGGAACGTAAACTGTAAAGTTACCAAATTCAAATTTTACCATTATGGCAATACTTCCATTGTCTAGTCTGCCTAAAAAGTATGCCGTCTCGAAACATTGATTGCGGTGAGAGATCATGTTTTAAATGTACGTAGTAGCGAGAATCAATAGTTGAATAGTTGGAAAGGCTAATTACAACGAGAAAAAAAATCGTCCAAATCTTCATACTGTATTCTCTGAGCGCAGCATAGCTGGGCCACAAGCATGCAGTGCCTTGCGAGAAGGTTATCGAGCCGAGTGTAAAACGAAAGATTCTACATCGATGTATCGTTCCGCGTCAACAGACCAATCTTGGACCGTCATTAGCTCTCATGATGTGCACGAGGAGCGACAAGAGCTCGCATCAATTGTTCCCACGCCTCGAATGGCCCACGGGCTATACAAGCAAGAGTAGATGGCGCCTTGCGCTGAGTTGAGTGGTGAAAGTGACCCTTTTCGCTTTTCCCTTCGCCTTCGCCCCAATTTGGCTGCCTCTACAGATATCCCTTGGAAGCCATGTTGTTACGTCGCCCTCGTCAATACTGCTAGACTTTCACTTCTCTGGCCACGATTCCAGCTCTCAGCCTAAGTCCAACTCCAACTATAAGTGCAACTTCAAGTGCGAGCCCATGGCTTCATCTCCGATTCTGATCCTGCAATGTAGTCCCTGCATCTATCTTTGCGGGATGGCTCTCAAGTTGAATAAGAAGCAGTGTAGAATTGGTCCCGCTTGCTGCACGCTTCGGAGACACCGCAAACGATCCTGGACTTTTATTTCATTGAAGATGTTGTTGGTATATCATGCACCGCGAGTAACTAGAATTTGCGACACGGATGTAAGCTCCACCCGTTGATGATGCTATTATTCCCCGAGTGACCGCTACGACTCTTCGAACTCTGTCCTTTGACAGAGTGAAGTAGACGATGCCAAGCGGAGAGCATTGTGGTTTCCGTGAAATCAGTTATCATACACCGCCCGAGTAGCCCTGTCCATCGATGCGCACAGCGCTTCCTGCGTACGATCCGCTAGGCCGCCAACGATGAAGGAAGAAAACTGTTGTAATCGCAGTGAATGCTAGAAATTGCCAAATTTGATGCAGGCGAGGCAGGAAGAGAGAGGGACCAATAATGAATTACCTGCAGATAATAATACTACATGAAATACGTCGTACCTACAAACATAGTATGTCGAATCGCCTCTAGACAATACTACTATGTACCTAGGTACGTGATACCCATGATAGACACAGCATGGTCGCTCATTAGTCAGGTACTTAATTGGGACCTTACGCCGACAAAGGTTTCACCACCGATGGGTGATGCCGACCTTTCAAAGGCATCACCAAGGTGGGTCTAGTCGCCTCTGCATCATCCCTCAGCGCAAGGAAGGCATGTTTCCGGGCCAGCACATTCGAGATCAGATTGCATTCGACGCCCTGCAACGGCTGAAAGAGGACATCAAACCATTCTTCGTCTCCTGCAGTGGCAAAGAGGATCCCTGCGCCGCCAAGGCGTGACCACTTACCGGTGCTGCCAACAACTTGGACAGCGGCAGCCGTTCCATGGCATGATGGAACTAGTCGAAGGCTCAGGCTCGCTTCTACAGTGGCTATAGCATTCTGAGACGGGTAAGGAGGTAAATGAAACAGGGTTACGCTGGGCGCCATCAATGGAATGGATGACCTTTTTGGCCGTCCCAAAGAGGAGACAGTTTAAGAAGACCCTCCGGATCAGGACATTGAAGTATGTATGCTTTTCCCACCCATAAAAAATTCAAAGAAAGTGTCTTCGATGGTAACGGGCTCGCGAGGCAAGACAGTGTCTGTATGTGTTGAGCAAGAAAATATTGTCACCTTGAGTTGAACCAACACTTTCTTTAGTCAGCACACACACGAGAAAGTGGGCGGTCTAGGTCTTGAACTGTGTACCTTCGTTCTCGCTGTTGGCCGGGGCCACATCCTGCAACCTCTCTTCGTCCTGGACCGCGCACACCGCTTGCTGTCCGTTTTCACTCGGCTCGTGCTCGGCACGGAAGTTGTTCGAATCCGCCATGATGACTTGTTTCCCATTGACCTTTGGGTGATACGTGCCAAGGGGCCGAAGGTGGACCGGACGACTCTGTGTGTGAACGTTCTTTTAAGCAAAACAGGAAAGGGGAGGGATGAGGGATGAAAAAAGGAGAGAGAGACAGAGAGACAGAGAGAGAGAGAGAGAGAGAGAGAGAGAGAGAGAGAGAGAGAGAGAGAGAGAGAGAGAGAGAGAGGGAGGGAGGGAGGGAGGGAGGGAGGGAGGGAGGCATGGTATTCGTCACAGCTTATGGAGCATGTGACAAATCTTTAAGTGAAAAAAGGTGAATTGTGCCTACAGGAACACTGCCGCTTGAGTGTGAGGCGTGGGGGAATGCTCTCAAATGGGCGAGAACCTCCGCCCTCAATATCGCTTGCGCGAGGATTGTGTACAACTCCGTACGAAAAGACGGCGTGGACAGTGTGGGAGACTACCCTGGCGTGCTCCAGAGACTGCAAGACAACCAATCCAAAATCTGTGCGAACCAGCTGCTTGGCTTCCTCACTCTACTGGACCAATCAAACGCCCTAGAAGAGCTTTTTCGACTTGCTAGCCTTGGGCTTCAAAAATCGTGCCATGTGCTTCGTACTGGTGTACCAGCGTGGATGCATGGTCTACTCGGAAAAAGGAAAGACAACGAATGGGACGACTTATGCTGTCGAACTACTGTAAGAGTTCTGCAACGTTTTGGCCAATCAGACCGGTTGGTGGGCCCTGGGAAGTAGTGACGATGCACAGTCTTGTGCGATGGCGAGCGGGCGCTAGAGTCAACCTGTGAGAATGCTGGCGGCATTATATCATCTTCATGGGTGCAGTCTGCACGCAGATCGCGGAGGAAGCCAATAGAACGCACTTCCGCCAGCATTTAGTGGTGCATTTCCCACTCAATTCCAAGCTTCTCCGAAATATGCCTGATTTTGACTCGGAGAAGTCGTTGCGATGGATGTGTGAGATTTTGGGAAACGTCTCGCGGCAGGAAGGCAGATTTGAAGAGGCGGAACAGTTGCAGTCGGAGGTGGTGGAGGCAAGACGAAGGCTGCTGGGTGAAGAGCATCTCTACAATCTTAATGCTCTGGCTGATTTAGGTCTGTGTTGTCGTACAAAGGACATTCATTGCTGGGTCATAGAACCCAGAAGAAGATACTAGGAGAAGAACCCGCAAACTTTGACGGCTACGCATCACTTCTCCGTAACATTGTCAAAAGAAGGACGATGGAAGGATGCAGTAAATATTGACAAAGCCGTGGTGGGGATCAGGGAAAGAGTTCTAGGAGAAAGCCACCCTGACACAATCCATAAGGCAAGGACTTTGGCTTTGACCTACTCTAAGCAGGGGCAGTGGAAGAATGGAGGTCAGGACAACGGAGATGAGTCGGAGGGCGTTGGGCGAGGAGCATTCGGACACCCTCGGTGCTATCGGCAACTGGCAGTGACCTATTCGAAAAAGGGTCGGTGGAGGAAGGCCGAGGAGCTGGAGGTCAAGGTCATAGTGAGTCGGAGAATGGTAGGTGAGGAGCATGAGGACACGCTCGACGTTACGGGAAACTTGGCCGCAACGCACCGGGAGCAGGGACGCCTGAAGGAGGCGGATGATCTGCACGTTAAAGTGATAGATGCGAGTCGGAGAGTCCTAGACGCGGAGCATCCGGGGCACAATCAAGGCGATCGCTAGTCTTGCTGCAACCTACCCGAACCAAAGGCGGTCGAAGGAGTCGGAGGAGCTGGAGGTCAAGATGATAGAGGCTAGTCGGAGAGTGCTAGGTGAGGAGCATCCAGAGACGATTCGGGTAATGGACTGTTTCGCTTACAGGTAAGGAGATCCAGGACAAAATGATCTTGCGATCTAAGGCTACTAGGTGACACGGTCTCTGACGCCCTTCTTGCGTGTCCTGGCCTATGGGCATCTCGGCTGGAGAAGCCGTTACGAACAAGTGGCATTGTGGTCAAGCGTAACTAGCGACGTTAACGTTAACGATAATTAGGGTGTCGATCGAGATGTACAGAGTAACGATGATAGTGTGTAGACGTATCATGAACAGAAACAGATCGTAGCTTCGACTGATCGAGATGGTCCATGAACATCTTATCCTCGTTACATCTCATGCACTAACGCTTCAATCCCGTATCTTCGATGGCTGCTCTCCTGGGCAAGCTCCCCCTCATCAACCGCCTCCGTCCTGATCGTGCCACTCTCCTTCCCATCCGACCTTCCATTCGGCCCACAATTGGTGTCTTTGGTCTTGCGTTTCTTGCAATTACAATCGCCGCAAACTTTCTTGGTCGGCCGCTCAACATGATCCTTCTCAATCTTAGCTCTACTGCGCTTTTCTGGCGTCGGCTTCACTGAGCCATCCTGGGACGTGACATCGACGTCGGGAATAGCGTCCTCGGTGAAACCCACCTTGGCGAGAACATTCGCTCTAGTACTCAAATCGGCCTCGTTATCCTCCATGTTCGGAGTTTACCATCTTCTGTACTTCAGATGGAGTTCGGCATCCTCCCTCCGACCTCACATTGCCTGCACTGGGTGTGGTTCTTCTTCTCCGACAAACTGGCTTCAGGCGACGGGTGACAGCAGTAAAGCATGGGAGCCAATCGTTATATTCTTGGTCTCTGAGGTCCAGCTATCCGGATAAGTCTCCTTCAACGACCGCATCAATCACGTACAGGCCAGCAAATTTCATTCCCAGCTGTTTTCGTGGGTCTCGCTAATTCTTTTAGTCTTCTGGGTAAGGGCAGTGAGCTTCGGATCGTTCTGATGGCGGTACGTTGATGCTTTGGCCGTTCGAGAGCTTGGACAGTGTCGGAATGGTGAGCTACAAGGCTGGAGTGTAGTTATGGATGATATTCTGAGGCGGCCAGCGAGCCGCGGGAGATAATGGCTCTCTCAGTGCCCTTCTTCTGTCAGATCTCGCGCATTCAGAAGCCTTCTGTAACCGCTGTCAACGGCTATACAGCCCTAAGGGAAGAAGTCATTGTCAGAGAGGCGGAAGCTGCCTTGGGTTGGACCAATATATTCGATGCCTTCAAGACCGGGTGTGTGGCTGCGAGAGCTAGGTTCTGCGCCACGGCGCCGTGGAGGTGCTGTGACGTGATCGAGATATAGCGCTGTCATAATGGTCCGGTGCCGAACAGCTCACTATACGACATGTCGTTACTATCATCATGTTCCGACGGTCTCAATGTGGGAGCAACAGTGGCAGGCCTGTGCTGCTCAGGGGGATAGTTGTGGAGCTGCGACTTGGCTGTGGTCCATTGATCAGCGCTCTACGCCGACCGATGTGCAGCAAAAGCTGCTGGTAGCACTTCAAATAGTCAGATGGACAACAGCGTCAACGTCTCCTTTACGGCATTGGCGACGTCGCTGGCCCGGTCTGCCAGACGAGCAGCGGTTTTGGCGGGATGGCCGCCTTCCGCGACATTCGAGTGGGGCAGAGACGCTAAGATTCTGGAAGAGCCGCGGACGAGAAGTTGAGTCGGAGGTGGGCAACAATCGAGTCGTCTCGGAAAGCAGATTGAGAAGGCATGCGGCGGAGAAGGATGGGGGAGGGTATCCAGGTACCTAGGTGTCGTTGTGTTTCATTCTTCCAGCAAAGATTGGCGTTGCAGTGGAACATCCTGTGAAAGTGGAGAGCGACACCTCGTGGGGCGTTTATGAAGTCGTGACTGGCGATCAGGCCATTGCGACCATTGGCTCCAATGGTGTCATGGACGCTCTGGCGCCTGGTCGGACTATAAAACATACTCGCCTTGTCGCTGGCTAAGCTGCAGGATCGTTGTGGCCGATCACTGCCTTCATAAGGCTTGGTTTGTGCCATGCGTCTCGAGTTGGATTCTCGGATATTCTGGAGAAATTGCATCCACCTACAGTGAGTACGTCCGGCTCTTTGAACTCACGTACGTTTCTACATTCGTCGTCATAGGCCAGACGGAGTAGCTTGCATATATGGCATGAACGCCACAGCCTGAGACCAGAACCGCAGCGTAAAATCGACGATCGACCCTTAGTCCCAGGATCCTGTCGATGATTCTGCTCTGGATGGCAGGATTTGCTTTGCATTGAACGGTATATTCTAGCCAGTTACTTTCGAGGAGCGGAAGGTAGCTTTGGCGGTTCAATAGGGAATAATCAGGTCATTGGTACCGCCGAACATTTACCATATCTTTCAGGAGACTAGATCTATGTTGCTGACTCAACGACTATCAGACGCGCACCAAATTGACCCATCGGCCTAGAATAGGGGCATATGCTAGGCCAATTGTAAGTGTTCTTGATGCACTCCCCTCCCAGATGCTCTGCAAGGCCCCTTGAAGAGGCAAGAAAATGGGAATCCCTTAACCTTTTGTTTAATGATTACACATCTCCTTGGAACGGCACATTCACAAGATGCTATTGTCAACATAATTTGTCGTGTGATACTATCATCTTTACTCTGACAAATGCCTGCGCAGGGTCTCGAGGTCCTGAAAGAAGGACTCATTCCCTGACTCGAGGTTCCACATCATACGCTCAGCCGGGTTCATCGCTTTCGGTATCCTGTTCGGCTTAGGACTCAAGCTGCAAGGACGGAGATCATTTCTTTCAGTTGGAAGAGAATCGAGAGTATCTACTAGTTGCTTGATAGGAGTGTAAAATAAAGAAACTTGGGGTCATGTCATCGACTTTCTGCATCGTTACTCCATCCGGAAACGATCTACTGGTCGGAAGCACCAATGAAACCGATCTTCAGTCTAATGACGACTTGCCTCATTGTGATCCAAATTCCACTGTCAGGCCTAGAAAAGGGTTCACAACGGACTTCAAAAGCATGAGAAGCGTTGGAGTGCTGTGCAGCCACAGCGCTGTAGCGAGCTGATTCGATGAGCCCAATCAGGAGACTATGGACAATCTAGCGTTGCTATCGATCACTCGTCGACTCATAATCTCTGCACTCCTCTCTTCTAAGGATGGATCTTTTGACGATCTTCCAAGCTCATTAGAACTCACGATGTAGTTTTCGACTTCTCGAAAGGCCTTGAACTCAGCTGGGAGGCGACGTACATTCGTGCATTATGGGAGCATCCAGACGCAGTTGTGAGAGACTGGGTCGAACTATACTGCAAAGTATGGCCGGGCGTCATACCACCTGATTGCGCAATGAATGGCCCACAACAAAACCTTCAGGCTATGAGACTCTTCAAATATTACCATATACACGTCCATACCAATACTTGCTATTCTATGCGACTAAAAATACAACAGGCAGATTGCCAATACCGAAACGTCAATTAACCCTTTCCCTTCCCTGTATTCTCTGTCTGCCTCCTTCACAAGTTCAGTAATGTAAGCCCTGGCAATACATACTGTCTTCCGTCTCGCTTATTATTATACATGGCCTTGAAAGAACCGAAATCGTGTGGCTGGAGAGCAGAAACAAAGTAAGAGTTACTGTGTAGCCCTCTTCTAGACATGTCTGTCTGATACTTCCAGGCGCACAAGAAACCGGAAATGAGTCCTGGATGAGTCGAACCTGCAAATCCAGACCTTTGTTTCGGCCACGTAAGTCCTGTCGGAACTCTGCAGACGTAGAGATTCGCGGCTCTTGAACTTTCTTGCCCGAGTGCGGCCCTCGTACTTTGTGCAAATATCGCTCGCGCAAACACCAAAAGTTTTGGATTTGGTACCAGCCCCTTGGCCTTGCCTCGGCACGGTAGAAAGACTTGAGATAGGACCAGCGAAGACCAGATCCCTAGTGTGTTCGAGTTGTATGGCCCGGATACCTACATTGACCGTTTCTCCGCTCGATCCCGTGGAGATCGTGCCTGAGGAAAATTTCGTTTGGTGCGCGCTGTGTGTAGAGCAGAATCCCTCTTTGGAAAGCAGCCGGTGGTAGAAGAATGGGTCGCTATTATCATCACGAAAGGTTAAAAAAAAAATGCGGTGACATCGGAAGTGAACTATGAAGGGGAGGTAGTGCTTTGATTATGGGTATTGGGAAAGAGGACGCCTCGCAAGGGGGCACTTTGGAAGGAAATGCTTCGGTGGCACTTACATATTGGGAGATCGAATGCAATGTCTGACACTTCGGCTTGTGTCTGAAGGGTCGTGAATCGACTGGGCTTGGATGTGGTCCACGAACACCGTGCCTTCTACAGCAAGGCCAGATATGCCGCTGTGCAGGAGGGCGCTTGGCAACAGCGGCAGCGGCATTACACATGCCACAGTCTGTCCGTCAAAGTATATGAACGCCTTGCAAGATCCATGCGCAGATGCTGTTTGTTGACGAACTGAGCTGCTTGCAGGTTCATGTCTTACTGGGGCAAGTCACTGGGGTGTATCGCCAGTACTGCTCTTGAATGCAGGCGAAGCTGATCGCTTGCGCTTTCCTTTAGTAGGCGAGGGATGCAAGCGCGAAGTAAGCACGTGGGAAGCTGGACTGGTTTCCGATTGAGGAGACACAGAAAGCAAGCGCGAGCCGAGTGTTGAGGATGGTCCAGGCGGAGATGGCGGTGATGAAGGCACTGCGCTTGGCTTGGCTGTACGAGCGGCATCGGCCGGATAGAATATCAGGGACATTTGTTTAGCTGGCTCGTGAGGAAACTCCAGTCTCAGCGGATAGATGCCGTGCTCGAGCGGAAACAGCAGGTAGAGGTACGATATCCCTGGGTAGAAAAAGGCCCTGCGAATCGGGGTGGGAGGCGGGAACAGCAGTGTCAGAGAGAGACCGTCCTGTTCGTGGACCGGTCGCGCGCCCACATGATATGTAGGCTGCTTAGTGTACCTCACTACCAAAATCTTGTCCCAAAACGGTAGTGGAGTGTCCTCCAACCGATACCAGCGGGTGGTTGCCATTCTGGAAGTTCGCCGCTGCTTGTAAAAAGTCAATTCATGAGCTGGCTTGTTTTGGCTCTGCGTTAGATCGCGGCAGGACTTCTCACATCAGTCTGTCCTTTTCAGAATCCGCTTCCGTCCGCGTACTGTGTCGTTGCATCCAGACACACGAGTTGGTATCGTTTGCGCCAATGGTGTTTGCGAGCGCTCAAGAAGAGGAAGAAGAAGAAGAAGAAGAAGAAGAAGAAGAAGAAGAAGAAGAAGAAGAAGAGCCCTCGATTAATGTAGTCGTCTATTGCTGACGTCGTGGACAGACGCAAGAATTCCAGAAGGAGTTGGCTCCAGATATATTCAGGTAGTTGCCAGCGGGCAAGTCTCCCACATGAGTTTTGTGTCGCGCACAAACGACGACTGCTACACGTAGCGCATCTTCGGGTCTGGGAAGACGCATCACGGATAGCGCAGGGGTGTGGCAGAGGGCAAGTGACAGAGGAAGTGGCCGCCCGCAGTAGACAGCGGTGGTAAGGTACTCGAACAGATTACCTGAGCATTGTCGGACGGAATTTGATAACCGCAATGTATGTCAATACAGAAAACCAGCCTAAAAGCCTGCTCAAGTTGGCCAAGGATCATGCTGATATTGTATGAATCATTAAAGCAGGCTTGCCTAATAATCCTACCGTCAGTTGAGTACTATGTAGTCGAAAGTTTAAGTTGATATGCCAGTAGCTGTAGTCAGCTTAAGGATAGCGTACAAATGACCTGGGATGACAAAATATGTGTACCGATAAGGTTGACAGAGAGCTAGGTGTTCGGTTCAGACCGGGAATTCCTTCCAACTGGAATGCGGCGTTCTTGATCGCAGCTTGCTGAGGCCACCGCCGCACTCTGCGCACTACGGCTCTCACGAAACTCTCACAATCTCATTCCCTATCAAGACAGATTAGACAGGTACCTAGGTATGTAGCAGAAGTAAAAGCAACACGGGGGTTTACTCGGCGAGCCCAACAATAAAATTTGCTTGCCTGTAGCCTTTTTCTCGGCGCGGAGGTTGCATTCGTTCCTCGGAAGCAGGGGGCGTATTTCTTTTACGACCATTTGCCGCTGAGCCAGGAGCTGCAGGCACTCGGAACGTGTGTTGAGACATTCAACCGCGAGAAAACCTGCAACGGTTCTATGTCGAATCGGGTTGCTTACACGGCGACAGTATAGTATCTAGGTAATGCACATTTAGAAAAGAAGAAGAAGGAAGGACAGGATGATCAGCCTCCTTCCCACCTGCACTCCTCACACAGACAATTCTCCAATCTTCGGCCGGATTGAGCGTAAGCTTGCGCTAGTTGCAAGGCGACATTGTCAGGCAGATGAGGGATAAGAGGGATTCTTCGCGGTCTGCCATCCTGATCAGGTTCACCTCAGGTTCTTTCTCAGGAACGAGAGCTATTCTGTTCTTTCCGAAATGCGCCGTGCACAGTTGCACCGTCGCGTCATAGCAGCGCGCTTGCATTTCCAAATGGTCGGAAGCGACGTTTCAAGACGTGATACCAACCATACATGTGTGGTCGGGAACCCATCTTATCGACCGTTATGCAAACGGCGTCTGCGGCTCAACGGGCCTTGGCAATGCTGTGTCCCTCCGGCAGTCCGATCACAAGTGGTACACACCTGCAAGCACCAGCACAAGACATTTGGACTCACCAATCGAGTAACCCTACCTCCTATATGCTACCTACGGTAGGTAGACCACAGCACAAGTCGCGCATGTTGCCATTTTTACTACTAACTAGGTGGTCATATAGGCCTCGCTCGCCTCGCCTCCGCTGCGTCCTTTCCAAGGTTATAATAGCGTCCGAGTGCTGGAGTATAGTAGTAGTAGGGAATAAGCAACGACCATTTGTCCATGGGTGCACTGCGTGCTTCTACGGCATCACCACCTGGGCATGTACAGATTGCATACGCTAATGATTAGCTGCCGCCATGCAACACGGAAGATCAACACGGAAGAAAGATCCGAAGGTTGCGAAGTTGGCTAGCGCACAACCCTGGGCCTTTGATCGAGACCAGCGGACCGACCCATCGCAGTGCTGAAACGTGCTCTGTACAGTACTGTGGCAGTCGAAGAACGTTGATGTAGCAACAACCATAAGGTACAGCCCCAAGCTGTCCCTTGGAAAGCATCCGCTTGTCGGCGTCTGCCAGCCTCGTTGACGGCGTTGAAACCACGACGCCGCTAGAGACAACTCTCATATGCTTTCGCCGTCAAACAGCCATGGGACGCAAAGCGTCGACCCCGACAGGTCGACGCCGCCTCCCGCCAAACACACAAAGCTTTATCGTACCGGTACACTGCGACAAATGTTTGAAGCCTTCCTTGCTGCGATCCAGGTGACCCAATTCACGCACACTAGCAGCAAGCGCCGCTGCAGGAGCCTGCTCGCAACGAACGGCTACACCACTCGAATATCAGCTTCTTCTGGTCAGACTTGGACGCTCCTGGCCAGGGCGACCCAGGTTCTATGGGCCTCGACACCTTCTTCAACAAGGGCTTCTGTCCGCTGACCGCATGCGCGACATGTTGTCCTAAAGGGGAGGGCAGGCCGTAAGCCCGCCGTTGTACGCGGATGCGCGAAAGATGTGATACAAATGTAGCTCGAGCGATTTGGGAAATCGGCCTGCCGCACGCCGAATGCGACGAACCCGTCGAACACTTCTGGCGCCCTACGACGTGTGACGCCGCCTTAGCCCGAGCTAGATAAACACATATGAACGCCATCGTCCAGCGCTCGCCGCTAAGGTACGTCGCCGCCGTCTACAACCTTGCGCGCAAGCCCGAGCAAAGCCAAGTACACCAACAGCCGATCTCCACCCACGATTGCCTCGGCTTCCGCTTCCACTCAAGGATTTTCAATCCGACGGCCGCCGACCTCACTAGCCAGCTGAAAGAGAAGTACCACGATGAGAAGAAAGGGCCTCTCGCAATTCTGCAAGGCGTTCATTGGCCGCTTTACGGTCTACAACCGAATACTGGGCGACTACCTTCGGCATCTTTGCCTCATCTTCACCAACCTCCGATCCATGAACCTTACGCCCCGAAGAAGATTTTGTCAGGGTTCAAATTCACCGAGAAGCTCCGTCAGCACGTCGACGGCGTGGGTCTCTCGACATCCTCAGAGGAGACGGAGGCCATCGCAAAGCTTTACGTCGCACACAGCGCTGTTCCTCCACACAGCACGCCTGAGCTTTGCGCTTCTTCGCGGCAGCGGCCTTCTGCTGAGCGCTTGCGCGACGCCGGCCAGCAGCAGCAGCATCAGCAAGAGGAGGAAGAGCAGGCGGAGGAGGAGACGATCGAGGTGAAGGATGACGATGTGCATGGCTGACTTGTATCATACATCTCGTACTACGAAGCGCTTTCGGATCCACTACAGAACTATAAGAGAGACATTCCGAGAAAACGCCAGCTGGCACGCACGCACCCAAAACTTTGCGTCTACTTGCTGCAATCATGGACTCAACGGATTGATTGTTGGATTCATTTAGATCGCTTCAGATGACGTTTGTTAACATCGATGCTCCACCACTTCGATCGCACCCAGCCGCTTTACGTCCACTTTGACGCATCAAAACAAGGAAGTTTCCGGTTAACATACAACCCGCCCAAGCCCAAGACGCAAACGTCTCTCTTCGTATCAAAAAGCTTGTCATCCCTTCGGAGAATATAATGGCCGACAGAACATGAAATCGCCGCCTCTGGACAATGAAGCACATCCGATAGATCGTCGGAGCGTGCGACGAGGCAGCATTCGTCCCCCTGACAGATCGCGCAGACACCACGACGATAGCCACCCAGAGGTCCCTAGTTCCAGCTCAGTCGATAGGTCGACAACCTTCTTCCAAGGGCGCCACAATGTCTCTCCTATTTCCGGAATCTGCAGGTGCTCTGAGCCAGGTCGTGAGGAAGTCGTTCTGGGAACCTCGTCGCAATTGTCTGCACCAGGAATGTCAGAAAGCGAAGCCCTCCACGGTCTCGTCGACGTCTGTGGGACGACTAGCGTAGCGATCAACCATGTATTCAAGTCGCAATTGCTCGCAGCGTAAAAATCCACAGCTTGTGGGCCTCTGGACGCCCCTCCGTTGAATCGAGCCCATCCCATGCCCGTCGCGGCTTCACCACTGCGCTGGTGAAGATCGGCAAGCCCCCGCAATCAAGGCTCCAGGACCGGGGCCGCCGATCGTGTCCCTTCCTCCGTCCCACTTCGCGCCAGTCGTTCAGCAGCAGCAGCAGACGCTGCCACCGGGACTACTGGGTGAGGCTTCTCGCACCGCTGAGCAAGGGACCACGTTCGGCGAAGCGCTGCGTGCTGTAGCAAAGGACAAGACGTCAGTCGTCTAGCTGACGCTGCCACTGAATGAGAGCAACCAGCAAGAGATGTTTGACCTCACCCAGGGTTAGATCCCAATGGTGAACAAGCGCAAGCGCGAGCACTCTCAATCCCCGTTCGCATCGCGCCCAAACAAGAACGCCTCGCGCTTCACAATGGCCGTTAGTCCACTATTGACAGTTCGGACTCAACTTCACTTGTTTCTCGGCTTGCACGTGGCTTCAGCCTTCGTTCGCAAAGACTGTGTGGAGCCTCGTGTGGATCATAGATGGTCCGGGAAAGCACAGCAGATCTGGGCTATGAGACGGTCTTGGTTCTAGAACGACGTGGGGAAAGAACATGCCACTGAGATGTTCTCCGTCACAATTGGGAACGACTTCTTGATCGACTGATGCTTGAGGATATCATTGGCCGTGAAATGTCATGCGGGACTGTCTAAGAGTGTTTCATCTTTACGGACATTGTCCTTGTCGTGAATCATGCCCATCGTGATCTCATCGTGCCTCCATCTCATTCCCCTCGCTGTCGTCCTCATCCTTGTCGTCTTCGCGACCCTCGCGGCCTACCGCGGACGGCCGATACGGCGGCGGTAAGGTTGCTCGTGTGGCGTGAGAGCGAGCCCCCTAAGAACCCCAAAAGCACACCGCGGCATCCCTATCATCCCCCTGCGGATGCATTGGACCTTAAGCCTCCCTTCTTCGGGCGTGTGGTCTGCAGCTCATGTCGTGGTCGGGGAGTAGGGCCACCTGCCATACGCTTCTAAACACCGTTAGTAGTCCCAGTGACGAGTAGTGAGAGTAAGATACGCACCGTTGGGAGGCCTGACGTATAGGGCAAATCACCTTCCGAGTGTTTTCTCTTTCGCTGTGACATGTTGAAGTACGAAGCTTGTGGACTGCACGCAGTCGACGCGGCTATGCCCCTATGCTGCGAGACGCGTTCAGAGATGCATGAAGGAGCGGATGCGGCGTCTGTTTAATCGCTTGATCCAAGCCGATACCTGATGAAGGTCTGCTCTGACTGTGCAATCAGGAAAGTCGGATGAAAGAAAAGCAGCTGCAATGGCCTGCCTTGGGCCACTGAGTCATGCAGTGAAAGCAGTGGCCACTAACGGAAGAGGGGCTCGATGTCGTGCGCAGTGTAAAAATCGTTCAAGGTTGTCAATGCACGTGTTGTCGTTGCACGTGAGGCGTGAACCATGGCCCAAAAAGAAAAACCCAAATTCGTTTGTCAGATCTGTCAATTGATTCAAACGACACCAGGCAGTGCAGATAGTATTACCTATTCAACGCAGCCTGGAAGACCTTGCCAACGCTCGACCTTCTTTCTAGCTTCCCATCTCCTCTGCGATCTCTGGCGGGGGTGGTGCTGACGCTGAAGCTGTCCGCGCGTCGTGATCAACCATGATCAGTGCAACCACAACAAATTCGACGGCTGGGAACTGAAAGACGCCTTCCACGACGTCTAAGTCTTGGAACTCGTACAGTCTTACCACCACGGTCGATGAACAGCGCGGTGTCTGGCTTCCCATCTTCGATTGGCAGCCCCGTCACAACGGCGAGTGGTTTTCTGAGCAACAAGCACTATTCCCCGAACTCTGGCGGCGACGCGGCTGGTCTTCCTCCCAGGAGCTACGCGTAGTAGGAGAAATGGGCGCCGTTGCTCCACGTTGCTTGATCTCTAGCATTTCCGCTGCGGAAGTACCACTGGCCCCATCTGCAGTGACGCAGGCGCGATTATGACTTCAGCTACCTCGACCGGCACTCTCCTCTGCCAATGGCTATGAACTAGAGCTGGAGAGACGTTCATGAGGTAGCTGCCTAACGATATATATCATAGAGCCTGAACTCGGAACGCTCAACTTGTCTTTCTGCAGCCCAACGCAGGCAGCAACCTGAATGACAACGAGGATCGAAGTGGATGCACGACACCTTTGTTGCTTTCTGGTTCGGGATCGTGAAGAGTTGAAAGAAGTCCATAGTTTCCTCACTTGGCCGTGCCTGTGAAGCCGATCAGAGAGCTGCGGGAGGAGAACAGAGGATTGGCAAAGGTATACCCGCCAGGACCAAGCGTCTCAGAAGAGTTCCAGCAGTGGACGTGGCTAGGCTCTGAAAGTACTTTCCAGACATCTGATGAGTCTATACGCCTTTCAACATAGGAGGATCCTAGTATGTCCTAGGGGAGGTAAGGTAGTGCTTGGACGTCACTCTCCGTGATTCACCGCACAGCCTAAAGGAGCCGAGGCCGGGATTGAGGAGATCATTGCGCGGGGAACCAAGCTGCCGCTTGGCGTTGGGGGCGTCCTCGGCGGAGGTGCGTGCACATATCCTGTACTGCATCGTGAAATGGATCTTCTCGGACGACTCATGCTGGAGGACGTTGGTGAAGAGAATCAGCCTTCGAGACCAAGGGCCACCGCGGCGGCTATGAGCAGGCCGACAAGAGTTTAGAGCGGCGAATAAGAAGTCTACTGGACTGCTGAACCCCTGCCTCGACCGCAACATGCATACAAGGAGTAGGAGGAGGAGGTGGTGGTGGTGGAGGTGGTGGTGATGGTGGTGGTCGTAAAGGACAACTTCGCAGGCCGATAGACCAGTAAACGCAGAGAACCTAACGGTCACGCAGTCCGTGACGGCGAAGAACTAGATTTTTCGGAAGGTTCGGATCTCGTCGAAGAAGGGACTCGCCGAGCGATAGCCGCAGCCAGCTGCCAGCTCCTCATTGGACTGATGAGGGATGCCTCTTCTGCAGGAGAGGATCACTTTGGTCTCGCGGCCATGGCGTTACAAAAGGTGGTGGACGATATCATTAGCGGACGATGGTGGTACAGCGGATCTGGCGATTGGGATGTCAACGCACCTCAGGATTATCCTAGTCATAATCTCATCCCTACATCACTATCATCTCGCTTGGGCCCTTCCGCTACTCTCAGCAATCGTCCCAAGTCACATGCCGTCCAAGTCTGAGGGCAGCAGCAGATCGACAGGCCGACCAGTCGTGCCGGAGATGCCCTCCTATACCAAGCGCGAAGAAGTGGCCCTTCTGAGATCAGCGTCGGATCATCTCCCATAGAACCCATCCCTGCAAGGACTTTTCTCAGCATGAAAAGATCAAAATCATACGTCGTTCGTTGTGAGCCAGCAAGCAGACCACACCCAAGGCAAGGCCTGTCCTAATCCTACAACGATGTGGTTTGAGAGACGACCCGTCCAGTCTCGCAGAGCCCTAAAAGACTTGACGCCGGCGGATGGGGCTGCGGTCGACAAGTTACTCAATGCCAACCCTGGGCTATTGGGATCTCATTGCACCTCACTGGACCAGAGACGGAGAAGCTGTCATCTATTGGCCAGATGGGCGGACTTCTTCGTGGACAGTATTTTGACTTCCCCGAGACAGACCTTACTGCCACCGGATACCAACATATACCCAGGCTGGACCCACTTAGGAAGAGGAGTTCCAGCGACAGAAGTTCCCAGATCTGCTGGAGGCGAACATCTTTGTCCATGTCCGTTCCTTCTGGGCGGCGTGGACCCAACTCCCACGCAAGAGCCATGACGAACTCCGCATCGCCCACTCGTACTGTCCGATCAATGGCGCAACAATGAAGGACAGCTATCCGGGCCAACTCATCGAGCCCATTCGAAACCGGCACAGCCAGAAGCACCACCAAGTCTTCTTTCAAGCGGATGCTGCGAACGATTTCTGGGCCATGTCTATATGCAGACATAATTCTACAAGACCGCCTTTGTCTGGCGCTTCGGCTAATTGGCCTGTACGAGAATGGGACAAGGCCTGGTCGGGTCTGCACAAACCTCTTGAAAGATCCGCGGCAGCTGGATCCGACATGGAACGCAGCGACAGCTATTACACTTGAGAGTGTGCAAGAGGGCATCACACAAGGCTGCAGCATTGCTGCAATCTGGAGGTGGGAAGGTGGGTCCGTGCCAGATCCGGTTTCACAAGGGCAGGCGTTGCACAAGTTGAGACTCATGGAGTGGGCTTCTAAGTGATGGAAAGAAGCAGGCATTCAAGGAGAATTAGTGATTCTGGTTGGATACCAGATTCTAATGATCTCCCGTTGAAAGAAGAGAAGACAAGGAAAGCACGAGCGAGTTAAAGTACAGCAGATGGGCACTTGTCGACAAGGGCACCTTTCGCATGTTAAGTTTTACATGGACGTCAAAATGAGCTAAGGTACCTCCCATTATATATGCTGTACCCGCCAGTAATTCCGCAAGTTCATTCGCCAAAACTTTCGGATCCACGCTCTTTCTCAACCTCAATCCACATTTCTCCGTCTGAAGAGGACAGCAATAGTCGTTGCTGCAAAGCAGCTGCCGCATGGTTTCCCCAAAAGCTTCTGACCCTCCTCACGCTGACAGCTTGACAATGCAGCAAGTTGTGGATTCCGTTCAAGCGCATGATTCTTGCTTCAGAAAAGCCCTTCACCCTCCCAGCTGGGTTTTGCTGAGGACATCTCCATCGCACAACGCCCTTTACCCGCACACGAACATGCCGTCCTTCCAACCATAAGCATGCTTCAGTCTGCGGCCAAACGCACGCACCATGTGTGCGGGAATCTTATTTCCCTTCCCGACCTCCTTTGGTCCGTGAAATTGTATACTTCTCTTCAACCAAAGCTTCCCCTGAAGTGGTCCGTGTTTGAGTGGTTGAAACATCCACACGCTGCCATACAGGTTTTCAGGCTCAAGACCGATAGCGTTCATGGCATGCAAGAACTCGTCCCATGCTATTTCTATGCGCTGGTGGTATTCGACGGTTGGGGGTGGAAGCAATGCGCTCATAACCTTGAAGGTCCTTTTCGCCACTTTCACTCTATGACTGCTTAAGCCTTCGTCTGCCTCAGGCATCCGTGCAATAGCCGCCGCCACACCTCCATTCGGACCCGATACACCGCGAGTCTTCAGCTTGGCCTTGTCAGAAGCTGTTTTTGACACTTCGCACTCCGGAACATGCGCTGGATTGATGTGTATTTCACCAAACCCTGAATAGGTCTGTGTCTCGACTTCTTGTTTGGATGGTGCGTTCTCTTCTTTCCATGCTGGCGTACGGTGACAGGGCACACGGGGCTGCAAACTTTGCTCTTCAGAGATAGTCTTTACGGAGCGACCGCAAGTTGCAGCAGACATGCCAGCGTCGAGGTCGTTCCAGAAGCTGTCAAGGTGCCGCTCGGCTCGTTGCATCTGATCGTTGTTTTCTTTGCTGAGACGCTTATCGATCGGATTTCGCCATTGTGAGCTTGTCGGATCGCAGAAGCCTTCGATAGTACCACAGACCTGTTCGATGGAGACTGCATACGAAGACACCGAGGTCAAAAAGCCTGCCACACACTCCTCGACAGCCTTGCTGTTTTTCATGCCAGATGCTTCCCAGACGCTAGCCCAGGGCTGGAACTTGTCGATACAGACTCGTAACTCGGACAAGAACGCTAGATTACAAAAGTGTTCTCTGAGCCAGAAATCCACAAGGTCACTCGAAGCTTGCTCGGTATCCAGCATATACTGCGCCTCCTGCACGAGGCGATCGGGACCATGTAGATATCGTTGATCGATGTTGATGATGGAGTGAAAGATGAGATTAACTCGCCTAGCTGTTTCCGGACTGTTCGACTTTGGGGCGTATTTCTTGAAAGGCGAGCGCTTAGAATCATCAGTTTCGTTGTAGTAATGGCGCATGCGAGGAGAAGATTTGAAACCTTGTGCCAGCTTCACACACGGCAACTCCAACATGAGATCGACCAGCTCATCAAAGGTCGCCCAAAGCTCTTCTGTGGACTCTGGAAATCGGAAGCAGGCACAATCAGCGTCCTTGAACTGACTCTGTAAGCTTGGCATGTCCTTCAACTGGCGGTAAAGTTTATCCAGAATGAGAACGTACAGTAGCCCGTCTTTCACCATGGACCCTGCAGTCATTATCCATCTTCCTTCGCACGACAGGGCTTCGAACATGTGTTCTTTCTCGTCTCTCAAATTATGGATGAAGTAGTTCGGATCGTCTCTGAGCAGCCACAAGTGATCTTCGGCAGAAGCACGCCTTGCGGCTACAAGTTGTGTCAAGCGATCGAGGTCAAGCTCTTGCGGGACACGATATGGCTGCTCTGACAGTCGCAGGGCACGATATGAAGTAGGTACGCGTGTTGCACGCAGGCTTCGTCTGCGGTATTCAGAAGGCGTGTTCATGATTGATTATCTATGTTTTACTGGTAACTTTGAAGGGGTTTCCACCGTTTATCGGCCACGCGGGCTGCCGGGCAGGTGGGGTTCGATGGATCCCTTAAAACTACAGATGTCTTAGGTATATTCATGATTCTTCCCGACCATAGGCTTAAAGGTCAAGATTGAAACCACATCCTCCCCTACCAGGTCCACATATACCTATACGAGTCCTCAGTCTCTTCACAATCCTCTAATTCAATTGACGGTCATTGAGTTCCGTTTTTGACAGTAGAAGTCACTGCACTGCCGTTGAGCTATAGTAGATAGATATGGCTGTGCTGCGGCTTCGTCAGCACCGGCTAGCCAAACATTGTAACGTGACGTTATACGAGATGGCACCGGAAGGTCAAAGGGGGCCAAAGCGAGTTGGAGGCAGCCCTAGTCCAGAGCAACTTGGAGTTTCGGGGCCTTTCGGGCTTCTAAGGAGGAAAAAGGAACAAGATGTCTCCCAGGGAACGCCTACACGTGTCAATTTGTCTGCTGGATTTTGAATTCGCTAGCGGGAAATGGAACTTATGCGTTGCCCGTTCGGTGGGTGAGTTACTAGTCGATGCTTCAACGGAATTAAGTACCTATGCGATTTGCCTTTTCCTTGCTCTAGTAGTACCGTCTTTATCGCCTGACTTGCCTTTGGTCCCTGTCCTAGATCCAACGCCAGTCGCTGAACTTTGATAGACATTCCGTTACGAATGGTGTGTGTCTTCGTCGCTCTCGGATTCTCCATACTCGTTATCGTCTGGGTGCGTTCTATGCATATCGCTAGAACGCCAGGAGTTCGTCGAGTCTGGAAGCGCCTGTCCGATCCGTTTCTGGATAGTGTGATCGTGCGCAAAGCATTTATACTCAAGCTTCGTCACCCATCACGAAACATGACGTGGCTGAGATTGCAGAAATAGCGGCACAGTCAGGCATAAACCCAGAGAATACCAGACTTGTGAAAGACGTTGTAGGAGAGAAAAGCAGATTCAATATTGTGCAAGCATCTGTCGAAAAATATGCTGCAGCAAAACTCATCTCTCACACTCATGATCGGCAAGTGTGCCTCGTCCGAGCCGACCCCTCAAGCGAGTTGCAACGAATCTGCGAGTGTCTTCAGAAAGCAAGCAGATCTACCGAGCATGCAGCGAAGAAGTCATACATTGCCAAATTATGCAGGGCTTTCCAAACCGGTGACATGGAAGAGTATAAAGACTCACAGAGGACTTGGGTTCATGACCATCCAACGACAGTCGAGACCGTCTTCGGGTTTGTTGAGCCTTATAGAGACCCCTGTGGAACGAAAGCAGAGTATGAAGGCATTGTTGGCATCAAGAATCCCGAAGAGACAGCTATACTACACAGATTATGTGAGAGCGCGGACTTGTTCGTCAAAAGACTTCCGTGGGTAGAATCACACCGTGGGGACAGAAGCTTGGGTGACTTCGAAGAATCGACGGTACAGAGACCAGGTTTCGTGAGCATCGAGTGTACGCTTCACCTGTACTCGAGATTTACAATATAACTGACCAGTCACAGCGATTGCATATTGCAGTTCCCTTGTGTTTCCTGGTATCAACTTGCCCAATGTCTGATCCCCTACCCCGTTTGGCTGTTAAGGTAGAAGCTGACAATGAACAGTACAATGATATCAGGCAAGGTCAAGGTTCGAAGAGTATCATGATATCAAATCGTCTTGACGGTACTCCAATGGCGGGAGATTCTCTCGCTGTCAACCTCTGCGAAGAAAAGCCGGGGACTTTTTCCAAACACAGACGTCACGCTTATTACCTCTGGGTCGTGTTTCATGAGCTGTTCGGCCACGGTACCGGCAAGCTCTTGCAAGAAAATGCAGACAGTACTTACAACTTCGACCTTGAGAAGTTGCCTTTCAGTCCAGTAACAGGAGAGCCTATTGACTCGTGGTACAGGCCTGGAGAGACATGGACAGGCGTTTTCCAAGACATAGCTACGATCGTCGATGAGTGCCGCGCGGAGTGCATTGGAGCGTACCTGATGAGCGAGACCGATCTTTGGTCCCTGTGTGGCTATACCGACCAAGGCTCTATTAGCCCTGAAGATCGTATGTTTGACGCCGCAGCCCTTGACGACTTGCTGACAATTTTTAGTCGAATATAACATATATCAACAGCTGGCAATTGCTGGTATACGCGGTCTAGAAAATTACTCTGTGGAGGGAGAGGTATGAACTTCTTTTCAGCCTCTACAAAAACGTACTGACAAAACTATTCCCTCAGTCGTGGAGTCAAGCACACAGTCAGGTAAGTGCTGTTGCAAATAGTCTGCGTCTCAAACTGACTCCAGCGAATCTCAGGCACATTTTGCGATGTTTCAAGCAATCCGTTTGGCTTCGATCGCTTTCTTTGAGGTTCGAGTCGACGCATGCAGAAACACTTTGAATGTGAACGTAGACCGAAGCCAAATCGCATCAGTTGGGAGGCCAGCACTCCGTGGACTGTTGATGAGGCTGCACATCTATCGCTCCACAGCAGATGTATCGCGGTGTCGGATTCTCATGAAAGAACTCACAACGCCGTCGATCGAATGTTTGGAATGGAGGCAGATCCTGTTACCAGAAGCGGCGGTCAAGCGGGTCTTTGTACAGCCGAACACTTTCTTGGATGGTGATGATGTGGTCTTGAGAGATTATGAGCCATCTTCACAGGGAATGATCAGAAGTTGGGCCGAGCGGGAAGTCTGATATCGAACTTACCATCCAGCCCTGCGCTAAACTGCGTTCGACGAAAGACAAGAAAAAATGATCATCGTTATCCCCACGCAATCAATCCGGTGTCTGATCCCGGCCGGACGATGAGGGCCCAGAAGATATACCATTGTGCATTATCCCTTCTGTCGCGCCACATTGCACGCCATCACCTCGGCTTCACATGCGTCAATTCGTCTTCCAAAATCGCAATCCGCTGACGGTGAACAGCGAAATCACGAGCGAGCCGGAAATACTCTTGATCGTGGCAAATAGCTCTTGGGCTCACTTGAGCCTCTGTGCAAAGCTGAAGCAACATCTCGTCCATGCCTTATCGCGAATTTTCTGCTCCCATTAAGTGCCGCTTGGAGATTTGGTCTTGGCCAAACGACTGACGGAAAGATAGCACGATCTCTTCAAGAGGCTTTGAGTAATCTCGTTATTGAGTAGCACCTCCATCTTCGCAATACTCCTACATTGCGCCGAAATGCCACTCCTATCGAAGAAGCACCCGATCAACTGTGACAAAATTTTGTCGTCGCAGTGGCTTGGCAGGCGGCGTACAAGCTTCTTCAGACCTTGCCCGCAGGTCGGGGCGTGATCTGGAACCCTGACCCGGACGGCTCGTCGATACCACTTTTCTTGCCGTGAAGATCCTTCATGTTTCACTAGACATTGTTATCTGGGGCACATGACGCCTGCCAACACAATTTCAAGGTCGTACGCCTTCATGATCGAGGCATTGTATCTGAAAATTCCAGGGACTATGTATCGGCAGAGCCGGTTTTACGGCCTCTGCATCGGGACTATCAAATTTGTCGACTTCTGGGAGAGCTCACCACTTTTACTCCTCATCCATCATACGATGAAGTCTTCAAGGAGCATGAGAAGTAATACAGGGGAAAGGCCAACGAAGAAAAGGGCGGAGCCAAATGTTCCACGTCGGACTGGAGCCACAGCAACATCGCATGCCTAACGCCTCCAACGTTCTACATTGTAACAGGCGGGTGTGCTTATCTCTATTGCACGAGAGAGCTAGACTTGCTTCTCCACCGATCCATTCATCTGCTGCGCGCCGCGTCCAACGCTCATTTCTTCACAACACTCTTTACGGGACATTCGCCGCCGCATCCCTCGGGAGAATCGTCTACTTTAGGCCGATGTGCACGATCGCACGAGTCGGTACTCTCCTAGGAGAGCTTATAACGCATACGCATGGGATGGAAGATGGGCCAACGGAAGGATGCTTGATATGATAATTCCTGGTAGCGGGAGGCGAGTGAAAGTTCGTCTAAGGAATGGGCATTCTTGAACACTGACCAGATGCAGGAGTAGTTCGGACGGGGAAGGTAAAAGTTGCTTCCCCACCCAGGTCTCGGAAGGGCATCGGTCGTACCCCAACCTGCGGACCTCTTCGAGACTTCGCAGTGGCAGAGAGCAGACAACCACCTTAGCGAGAAAGAAGTGAGCGCCAAGGCTGTAAGCACATAGTCGTATGAGCTTTTGGCGCCTTGCGCGCACAGATGGCTGTCTGTCGGGGTCGTGGCCTCAGCTTTCTATACGTTGCACTGCATTGCAAAAGGTGGTACGCGCAGGCGATCTTTTTCGCAAACACTCTTTATGTGCGCCACCGATGCAAGAGTGATGCTCGTGGCAAGGAGATTACCAACACGCCACGCCCCCGTTTTCTCGTAGACGCTGGGGCTCGGTAACTGCCCATTTTCGTGCCCGCGACAATGTGAGTCTCGTCGAGTCTGGGATAGATAGACCATGGTCTCTTGTAAGACTCTCGTGTTAGTCAGCTCGTACAAGTTACGCTGGAGCTCCTCTTTGGTGGGATAATAAGTCAGGCCATCTCAGCCGCGGCAAGATTCCTCCCTGAAAAGACAGAATACCCATAAGTTAAAAAAAACATTGCTGAGGAATTGAGCCCCACGGCAGGTCCTATGCAAGTGGCCCAATCACATCTCGCGCGTCGATGGATCGCTGCCACCGCATTTACGTGTTGAGGAGAATTGGAAGTTACGCATCATGACCCTGTGCCCATTTACATTGTCGCAATAGTCGAAAAATGGAACCGATTGGGTGGCATTCTATGCCTTGGTTACTCGATGTTCAGACAATTGGTCATCCGCAACGGGGATCAATATAGTTGTGCCGCAATTCTATCCCGAAGGCCGTTGTCAGCAGTGTGTTGTAGAATGCACTACTGCGGTTCGGGTACGGCAAGCCGAGTGCGGGCGATCATAATTATTTCTCGAAGTTGTCGACCTGATCAGGTCTAGCGCTACCGTGCCTCAGCTTTCAATGCGTTGGATACGTATGCGGCTTCACCCAAGCTGGTGTCTCGTAGGAATTCGCTTATCAGACCGGTGAGCTGCTGTCCAATGAGGACCTCCGGCAACCTTAAAGTTACACCGTTTGTCATGACTTTCGGGCATTTGGATTTGATGAACGGCCTACCCGTCCTCGCATGGAGCGCTTGAACACGCCTCGTGGTTGTGCTCAAGCGTTGTCCTATGCGAGCTGATGTGGCCGTGCATGCTGGTATAAGCAACAAGCTCGACGCGAAAGCGGGGCATCAAATGGCGGTGTATGCATGCTGTCGAGTACTTAGATAGATAGATAATGCCACCAACGCATTTGCCTAGGGCAGGCGCCAGGACCGTGAAAGGTCTGCAAGCCTCTTTCACCATGACAGAGGAGGGACCGCAAAGCGTACGACCAATCGAACCTCACGTATATCTGCGAGTGCTGAATTATGCCTAGGATGATGTTCGTATGCAAATGATGGCGGATGCTTTATGGACGCAGCAACAAGCCGACAAGGACCTGCCGGGTCGCATTGGGTACAGGATCGTAAGGGTCAATCAGAATGCAAAATCGCGAGTACAAAGGATCGTGATGGGATACCGTGGCCCGGACTCTGCCACGCTCTCCCTTCTTGACCTCGAAGCACCGCGGTGGTTACAGTCACCGGCGCGGTTCTTTGATGGACATGGTAGAGCTGTTGCGCATGATTCGAGGGACCCTCAACTGGAGCTTTTGCATTTGTTTCTCCGCACAGAGCGAGATACCGTATAGTCTCGCCTTGCTGGGAGAATAGCATGCATCGTTCTGGCTGAGATTCACCGAGCCATTCATTCGGAACCACTGTTTGAAACAGCGCGGCGGCTGGCCTTGCAAACCGACGGCGAGATGGACCACACTCTTCTAGAAAAGCACCTCGACAACATGATTCAACGCGGACACATGTATACCTACATGGAGGGCGAGCTTGGGCGAGGCATCTGTTTCACCCTAGGTGCCGACTTTCCCGAGACTAGTTGGACGGGCTTGCTCACCAAAGGGTCGAACGGCCCAGATCCTATCATGCAGACACTGAAGAATTCAAGGGCGGCAGCGCTTTCGGGGCATTACGGCATGCTTCGCGATCGCCTTGTGGAGTACAAAGTGGCGGAATTCAGCACGAGGGCAGCAATGTTTAGGCGAATGTCGGAACTAGACACGATTTACCTCGCGCCACCGGCGAGTGCAAATGCTGTCTTGGAAGAGATTTGTTTGGAGGAGCTCTAAATATGCCTGGAAAAGAGAAAGAAAAAAAAATAGTGACCGCTCCGAGCTTAGCTGACGCTACGATCTGATGTCACCTTTGACGTCGAATCGCAAACTCTCTCCCGCCGGGGCATTCGGTTCCTGATCTCTGCAAGCACGTCCCGCCGTATGTGCTCGTTCATCTTGTTCACGATGGCCAGATGATGCCGCCACTTTTCCCTGTCCATGTCTTTATCGATGACGATTGGCGCCGCCCACCGATGCCAGGCTGTGCCGTGCGCTGGTCGAAGAACGGGATTGTCGGGATGGAATCGCTGATATAGGTGACAACAATAGCATGACGGCTTACTGCATCCGATGTATTTGTCCCGCCAGACGTAGGGCAGGCGTTGGAAATAAAAGTGTTCAAGCAAGAATGTTTCGGCGTGTGCCATTAAGCGGGTGTCTTGATTTGAATATAGCTCTCGAAACTTGTGTTCAAAGTCGAGACCCCGAAAGCCCACGATTTGTTCGTAAAGTTCTTGAACGCGATCTCCGCTGCTCGCCGGTAGCATGCGAGTCAGTATGCTTCGAAGATTGGTCTTATCGTCCGACAAAGGGAGCCGTTGTATATTAGACAGGGGCAAGAAAGAAGAGGAGCAGTCCAAGAAAAGGTGTGGGAACTGTCGTGCAAAGCGGAGAGCAATCCCTGCTTTTCTATGCCAGGATCCCAATCGTGCCACGCAGTGGCGGACTTTCGCCCAGTGCGACGTCTGTAAGGCAGCCCTTGCGTTCCTGGAGAGCAACTTGAGATCTGAAGAAGATGCCAAGGCGTACGCCATGCGACAGATGCGGGCCTGGTCTGGCGACTCAGATTGGAGAAATCGAAGAACCTCTTCCATATTTGCCGCAGCCTTCTGAAGCCCTGGCTCGCCTTGCCTTTCGACGCCGGCTGTCGCTTTCCCGAGATGATACCATAGCTCTCTTTGGTACGATCTTACTCGATCACGGGCAAACCAGATACCCATGGCAATGACTCGCTCCAGGGTCCTTGAGAACAACTCGTCATCGTGGCTTCCGCTAACAAGTGCACATTCTGACAACACTCGTGATATGTTGCCGGCAGACGATTGAAATCGGCTACACACCCAGAAATGGACTGCATCGTGGTTTCTCTCGGCTGCGACCGCCGTTACTGAAGCGCCACCGTGTTTGTGATCGCCGAACCACGAAAGAGCATCAAGAAAACTTCGCCACATGCCGCTTTGACGATCATCATGAGGTCGTTCTAGGGAAGGGATTGAGTCGGTGAAGCCGTGTCCGGTTGATGGATTTAGCATCCAAAGCATGCACAGGGGCTCGTAAAATCGGTGCCGCAATCGTTCTTGCCGGTCGAACCTCGGCCGCGTCGCCAGCTTGTCGGAAAAACGACGTGCATCCTCCATGGAAAACAGCCTTTCTGTCAACGGAAGCGGGGTACACTTTCAAAACTTCGTGACAGAGTGAGTTACAAGGCGGCTTATCAATGAAGAGTTTGTTCGACAGCGAACACCACCAGAATCCACATTAGCGGTGTACTTGGATCTGCTGCGCTTTAGAGTTCGCACTAACCCATCGTACGCCCTTTTAGCGCCGATGGCGTCCCTGGTCAAGGATGGCCAAGTTCGAGTATCGATGTCCAAGTCAGCTGGATCTGCATCAAAGGGCGCCTCTCGGATTGCATTGGAAGCAAAATGACATGCCGGAGTCTGCCGGCGCGCCTTTGTCGCTAGTGAGTGGACTCGTCCGCAACCAAGCGGAAGCCTAGGAACGCCCGTATGCGAAAAAACACCTAAGGATCCGTGCTACCGTGTAGGTCACTATGCTGCACAAGAGCCTGCATATTCGAGCTAGTCCAGAAATGCGGTCGCATTTGATGTGAGCATGTGACTGGTGCGAATGTGCGGCCATGCGTCAACGTCTTCACGGTTTCGGGCGAATTTAAATATCAAAGTGCAACACGGATGGCAAGCATATATGTTATGCATCTTGTTCAATATCAAATTGACCTTTGAAGCCAGACAGGACCAGATTTCTACCAGCGGTAGAGGCCGGGGCCCTAGCTCTGCTATGTTGACCTGTGCCCATCTTAGTAGCTTACCAGGTTCGCTGCCCGGGACACATATATTACGCCCCGGCAGGGTCGTGTTTCTGGTATGCTCCAGAACTCGTTCAACATTTTTTTCACATGCTTTTGCTTCGTGGTAGAGGCAGCTCTTGTCAGAATGTCGGAGCGGTACGGTCTTGGCGACACAGCCATGTTGGAAAAGGTCGACAAGCTCTTCGCGTGTGGCGTGGGCGACCTGGTCAATCTGCCGCAAATAGTCGTGGTCGGAGACCAGTCTTCTGGCAAGAGCAGCGTCCTGGAAGGACTGATCAAGAAGCCAATCCCGCGTGATAGTGGGCTTTGCACTCGCTTCGCAACCCAGATAGTGTTCCGGCGAGCTGTCGAGGAACGCGTGGTGGTCTCGATTGTGCCAAGCTTAGAGTCCTCTCAGGAGCATCGGCAGAGCATCGAAACATGGGGTAGAGAGGTGGCCGATCTTGACACGAACACGTTCTCAAAAATCATGCAAGAGGTATGTGAGTCGGTACGCGCTTATGAGAATCTATGCTCACAGTGCATAGGCGCACGAGCAGATGGGTCTCATCGGTGAGGAGACGACAGCGACACCTAGACCGACCTTTTCTGACGACGTACTACGACTGGAGATATCCGGACCGTCGCAAGAGCACCTCAGTGTTATTGACGTCCCCGGAATATTCAAGATCCCCACTGAAGGCTTGACAACCAAAGCCGATATTGATCTTGTTCGCTGCATGGTCAGGTCCTACATGGAAAATCCTCGATCCGTCATGCTGACGGTGATCCCTGCCAACGTTGACGTGGCAACTCAGGAGATCATTGAACTTGCGACTGATGCTGATCCCAGCGGAGGGCGGACTCTCGGGGTCTTCACAAAGCCTGATCTGGTGGATCGGGGAGCCGAGCCGGCAGTAGTGTCAATTCTGAACGGTCACTCTCGAGTGATGAAACTGGGCTGGCACATCATTAGAAATCCGGGTCAGAGAGAATTGCAAGATGTCCATCTCGACCGGGACCAGCTCGAATCGATCTTCTTCCGCTCGCAACCGCCATGGGATGGCATTGATGAGGCCAAAGTCGGGATCGACTCTTTGCGATGTCGCCTGAAGGACATCCTGTCGTCGCTGATCAAGAAAGAGTTCCCTAAGGTAGGTCTTATTCGATTGCGACCAAGCGAGGCAGAACTCTGACTCAGACACCGGACAGGTCAAGACCGAGATCAGATCACGTGTGACAGATGCTCGGAGGCTATTGGCGTCTCTAGGCCCGGAGCGAGAAAGCTCTCCCGATCAAATGGCATATCTCACGGGGATCGCAACAGAGTACCAACGCCTTGTCTCCTTTGCGCTATGCGCCAACCACGGTGCTCACGAAGCATTTGAAAAATACCCCAGTCTCCGCCTTGCCCCTGCAATCGTCGCGCGGATGAAGGCGTTTTCAGAGGATATGGCTACTTATGGTGCAACTTACGCCTTCAAGACGAAGATGCCTGAAGGCTGGAAGAATCTGCCGCTCACCGTGCTCGAAGACGAGGAAAATATCGGTGTGGCTGAGGTGAGTCTGGAGGGTGGTCGACGCTTCGACAGCCGCGTAGTAGACGATCACGAAGACTTGGTGGACATTGTCCCACCCGTTCAAAGTCTGCCTCTGCCGCGCTCGGATGGAATCCACGCATGGCTTAGGCAAGTGTTCCAGGGAAATCGGGGCTTTGAACTTGGTACGTTCAATCCTTCGATATTGGGTACAACAATGAGGAAACAGTGCTCCAAGTGGTGCGATGTCAGTCTGGGCTTCGTCGGCGACGTCATCACGCTCGTCCATCGCTTTGTTGAAACAGCTTTAGACGCGACCTGTCCCGATCAAGCTGTTCGCCAACGCTTGGGAAGCAAGCTATCGGAGGAGCTTCTTGCTCGCTACCAGACCGCCATCGCACGCAGCAAATTTCTCCTAGAAGTCGAACATAGCGATATCCCGATCACGATGAACCATTACTTCAACGACAACTTGCAAAAATGGTGAGTCGACCGTCATCGAATGCTTATTAGTTTTGAATCCTCTCTAACGAGCAATAGTCGCCAAGAGAACCACAACTCAAAGCTGAAAGGCATGGCGTTCCACAATGGTAGTCACGGAATGGTAGTTCGGCTTGAGCGTGCGATGGAAACATCGCACAACATGAGCAATGAGGAATATGCCATCGAAGATATCCATCATATCTTGTGTGCCTACTATAAAGTCAGTCGTAAGACTTTTGTGGACAGTATATGCAAACAGGCTGTAGTCCATTGCTTGTTGACTTGCGAGGACAGTCCTCTCGCGCTGTTCTCGCCGGTGTACATCAGTCGCCTATCCGCCGACGTTCTGCAACAAGTTGCTGGCGAGGCCACGACGGTGAAGCGTTCACGAACGAGACTGCACAAGGAGATCGCGAGTTTGACGGAGGCCATGAAGAACTTGATCGGGCCATAGTAATTGAAGGGAGCATCACAAGCCAAGAGCAGGTACTGCGAGGATTCATAAAGGTCTCGAGCAGCTTTACAGTAGACAACAGAACTGCAAAGAGGTGTTCAAAGCCCAAAATTCCGCGGGAAATTGATCATGCCGTCCGGTATGTCCATGTGTAGAGTGAAGACGATTTCGGGAAGCTTACGCCCGTTTCCAGCGCCGAAGTCGCTACGATGAGCTCGCTTCCCTTCAACCTTGCAGCCAGCCTCTCCTCATTATCTACAGTCGAAGCTTGATGGTAAGCATAGTGCAGCTTCTTTGCACTGTTTCCTGCGACGGTTGTGTACTACGCCTTTTAGCAGACCCAGATAACGCTTTACCCGCATGCCTAGCTCGAGTGCCTTTTACTTAAGCTCCTGGGTTTGCACATGTCGTGACGGCTCTAGTAACTTTGTCAATGGGGCGGCCATGCTCTCCTCCGGCTCGAATCCCTAGAGGGCCGCGAGCAGTGAGCATGATTTTCGTTGCCTTCAGCCCGCGTACGGCGCGGAAATGAGCGAACTTTGGCCTCTAATCGCTCGCGGTAAACGTCACATGGCTCTCCTTTACGAGCGCTCTCCCTAGAATCCCCTTGGAGCGCAGCAACTTCGCGTAGCTCAAAGGTTGACTCCTTTTATCGAGGTCTGCAATGGCGAAGACCAGTGCCGCCAGCAGATTGTCTAGGAGCAGTTGAAACAACGACGATCTTACAGAGAGGCCGGCGCCATGGACAGCAAGCTCTTCCCTCTATCATTTTGTGGTACTGCCACAAGCGGCATCTAACATGTCAGTCGTGACATCAGGTCTGTGCTTCCGATCTTTACTGCCCGAGATCTGAGCTGCGCGAATATACATGATCGATTCTCGTAGTTCTCGGCTATCTTGCTTCTCAATCAGATCGAGCGAGCGATTTCCGATAGAGCGCCGTTGCCTACAATGTCTCTTTTTCGTTAGGGATGAACGACCCCTTTCGAAGGAGTAAATAGGGAATTTTAGCCAGCAGAATACTCCAGGCGGACACGTCGACGAGCACATTAAGACACTCGGGTTTCATGCACAGCATCCGACTTTCACGCTAGTAGATGGCTTCTATACCTACACAATCACCACCAGAAGTGCTTTCAACAGTTTGTTCTCCTCCACTGTTTTTAGCTGCGCCAATGGAAATCGGCGAGAAGGATTCTTCAAATCTTTCCGCAACTGAGATTTGGTTTCATACCCTGCCACTGGTAGTTGTCCACTCTCTCGAGCCCTGATCAAATCCCATATATTGATCGATACTGTTCGAAGAGCCTGATCATGATCAGAAAACACGCAAGTCATCCAAAACGGCTCCTGAGCTTACCGCCTTGCACTTTTTAATGCTGGAGCTACTTTCGACGCCGCAATCATCGCATAATAACTGCCACTTCTCCAATTTCTGATCGTCTCGGCCGTAGGTCAGACTGAAGGCCTGCATGGCTCGCTCAAGCTCTGCAATTTTGCTCTCCTTGTCGGCCCTTCGCTTTGCCTTCGTTCCAGTCATTGTATAATTCTTATCGACATTCGCGGGTCAAGTAACTTGGATTGAGATCGAAATCCGACCTAAAGGAGATGAAGCGTATGGTGGTCTTGAAGTCGGAGGACCAGATGCAGATCTTTTCGAGTGGAAGAACAACACAAGGTTTTAGATAATCCAGCAGACGCCGGTGCGTAGTACGCGAGCTAGCATGCCTGCGGGGCTCATGCCTTCTCATGTGAGGGTTGAGACGCACATTTTACATCGCCTTTGTTGAAGACTGGTACAAGCTCATGTCACAATGATGCCGACAGACGTCTGCACATGCTGATCGTCGCACCACTGTATCGCCACGGCACAGACGTGGACAACCTATGTCCACGTTTGCCGTACGGCGATTTAGTGTCTGCAGGCGCGTATCGCTAGTTCACTCTTTGTTCCACATCGGGACTAAAGTGTAATCTTCCTATCAGGCGCATGAGTGTCCACAGCACTTGATTCGTGCGCTCCTGTGTTCTTGTTCTGCAGAATATCATTCGTGCGATGGCCACTGCATCGATTTATAAGTATCGACAAGCAACAATCCCCACCTGCCCAACCTCATCCTCTTCTGCACTATTGCCGCAGATTGTCGTCTGTGCGGGTTAGCTTCCGGCAAAAGCACCTCTATCCTGGAAGCTTTGGCCGAGTGGCATTCCCTCGGTGTTGCTCGGCGTTCATATGAACTCGATCTGGGTCCGCTTCCAGGCCACGTCATTTGGATGCATTTGAAATAGGAAGACATGTATTGAAGACTGTGCCTGAACCCTCGCAAGGTGAGACCACGTCCGAATACACCAACTATTTATACCTAAGCTCTGTACGGAAGCGAGCACACCTGTTCAGCCCTTCTCCAAAGCTCCTTGCGAACGTTCCATTGTCCCTTCACCGCGGTATAGTTAGGCATTGAAATATTAGGGTTATGATACTGTGGTCATGGCGGCTGGAGCAGACTCACAGTGGCCCTGGGTTTTCTCGCAGCACGCGGATTCGGCGGTCCCGTAGATGAGCTCAGACGTATGCTTGTTGATCACCTCAACGCATCATCTTTATCATGCCAAGGCGCCGCACCACATGATCACCGCAGCTTAGCATAGGCGGTAAGGGGCTTGATCGCGCCGAGATCGAGCAGCATACCGAGCCGAGCAGTAAGAAGCTTGAGCGACGTAGAGTACAATTACCCTGCAATAGTGCCCACCGCGCAAAGCAACAGGAGATCGGGTGTTAAACCGCCAGCGTACTAGGCGTTCAGCCAGCAAACTTGACCTGCTCAATCACTGCACATCGCCTCATCTGCCGTCAAGCACTAAAACGCTGAGGAACATTAGTCGCGTCCTCGTCAGAAACCGTTGATATCGAAATGTCGTCTAACAAAGATTACCATGGTCAGTTGACTCCCAAGCTCGCTAGGTCAGCTGCGCTCAATCCGGATTCACGATTTAAAGCTGACATCTACCAGGCACTTCATGGACCCAACCTTCGCCGATGCCACGGTCGTTCTGGGCAACACCATCATCCAAATTCCCCGAGTTGTACTGTGCGCGCAGTATGAATACTTTGCGAAAGCTTTGAGTGGCGTTTTTGCTGAAGCGTCCACGCGAACACTTACTTGTCCTGAGGGAAAAGAGCCGTCGTACTTCAGGGTGTTACAGTTTCTTTACACGGGTACGTACGGAAACGAGATCCCGGTCGATGTCGATATACAAGGTACAGTAGGCACGACACAAGCCTTCAACCTCATGCTTATCGGCCGGTAGATGAAGACGAGCTTCTGAAAGACTCTCGAGTCTATTTCATGGCCGACGAGTTTTACGTGCACGACTTGAAAGAGCTCGCATTGAAGCGTTTCCAGAACAAAATAGACCGGCTTTGGGTCATCGATGGATTGACGGCGTGTTTACAAGAGGTATACGCAAACACGCTGAAGAAAGAAGACAAAATTCGGGGGGCTGCCATGCGTACTGTTCGCTCAAATGTGGACGATCTGCTCTCGAGATCTTCGTTCCGTCGTCTAGTCGCCGAGGGTGGTGAATTGGCGGTGGAGCTGGTTGAGATGTTGAGTACTTCCAAATCTAAATCTGCGTCCCGAGAATACTGGGACTGATGGCTGCACTTGGGATCGTATTGGAGAGCTCGGTGTGACAATGGTTCCGACTAGATCAACAGACACTCCCTGTCCTGACCGTTGTAATGCCTATGGTAGATTCATACCGCCTGAGAGGACGAGCACCGCCTGTCCATGATGCTCGAGACATCTCGCCCGTCATGTCTGTCATGCGTCTGAGGATGTTGATGTCGAGGCTGTCGATCGGTGACCACTCAGGCCAGTATGGTACAGCCCACTGCACCCAAACGTTGCCATGCCCAGGTCGCTGATGGACTTCCCAAGGGTGAGCTAAGAAGTATAAAGCGCAGCAATGGCAAGAAGGCTTGCTGCATGCGATATACCTATCGTCGTTGACGAATGGCATCTCCGCTTTATGGAAGAACTTGAGCATCACGACCTCCGCATGTGGCCTGGTCCTCAGTACCCCTTTCGCACAGGCCGAGCGAAACCATGAAATGAGAGACTCAGCCTTTAGAATTCTGTCAAGCAGTGACTCGCACATGGATGACCCTCTCAAGCCTGGGAAAACACGCATGACCAAGTCCCGCAGATCTTCATCCAGCTTCAGTCTGACTTCATTATATCCCGGAGGCGGAACTGATTGTACGACAGCATCCTGCAAGATTGAGACAAAATCGGACGCGTGGGTCACAATGGACTCAGCGGTCTTGTGCCAGTGACCTAAACGTGCCACCACGTGTCTTGCGCTGCTCCGAAATCTGTGCAGACCCTCGTCCGTCGAAGATTTGAGCCAGTTATATACATCAGAATGTCGGAAATCATGTGCTGCCTTGCAAAGACTAAGATGACATCCTCTGTTGTTCAAAATAGCTTTGAGTCCAAGGACGACATCCGCTTCAATGCCCGTCAGGCCCTTTTGAGCCATATTAGCTTCTTCGAACATCTTACCGCTCAACCGAAAGCTTTTGGTATTACTCACAGCCTCTCCAGAAAGGATCCGCTCAAGCATTTTCACGTAGTTTTGTATTCGTGACCGACTGCGTTCCACTGAGCTCCGAGTGATGTCGATTGCTGTTTGGTTGGCGTCGAAGTGTTTGACGGAACAGCGGGCGAGAAGCCTGAGGACTTCGGTGAGATGCCTTTGCGCACTCCATTGATGACTAGGGGATGTGGCGATCCAGAAAGTAGCGATACCAGTTCGCCTCTGCTCGACAGCGATGGATACAACGCTTTTGCCTGCAGGCTTCGAGTCACATAAGAAGCAGAGATCATCCAAGAACTGCTGCCAGAGCGATCGAGTATGGCCTCTGCCGTCTGGAATGTTGATATATGCGACGTCCGACCCTGAGCTGTGTTGAAGAAGACTTTGTATGAAAAGACTGTCGTAAAGATCGCAAGCAGTTATGCTGAGGTTCTGAGCGATGACATTGGCTTTTGCCGCCATCGCGAAGGTCCACTCTCGAAGAGACAACGGGTGGTGGACGGAGGTGTACCGCACGGAAGCGGAGAACGAAATTTTGTGTCTGTCAGAAGGTGAGTGCACGTAGATCTGACGTTATACATGGCTAAGCAGGTCTTTGGACAGCTTTTAAAATTGCCATTTCACCCGACGTAAGTCAATTTACGCATCACATCGTGGCGCAGCTCTAGCATGACCGTTATCTGCGAAAAGGCCTCTAAACATACGGTCTGAGGAATGAAGATAGATATTTGCCTTGTCTTAAGGAGGAAGACGAATGTATCTCCCTTGAGCTGGTCATGGCTCTTTCACGTTGCAATCTTCATCGCCCTACAGGCTGCTCTACTCGCCAAGTGCTTTGCGTCCCTCTTCGTCCTCGCTTCTCCTTCATAACACGAGCCATTGACATCAACTAGTGCACGAAACATAGATGGACGAAGCACGGATGGTCGAATATCGTAGAGGACCTCTTTGCCGATACTGTCGCCATGCTCCTTGAGTGCCATGCTATAATGAGCTAGCACTGTTTGGCGGCAGCTCAGCCCATCCAAGCTTTCGCCAGATAGAGCGGTGAGACTTCCACCTTCAGCTGCTGCTTCTCTTCTCCTTGTTGTAATATGATCGACAGATTTCGCTGTAGGACTGACGAGTATCTCCAGACTCCTTCGGCTATCTGCGTCACTGGAAAAAGCCAGAGCCCCTATGGCAACGCAGTAAGCTCGGAATATTGACTCTCGCGTGCTATTCGGATTTTCTTCCCGCTTCGTGCCTCTGCAAGCGGCAGCCTCCTACAACCGTTCTGCGTAAGGAATTGCGACCTTCTGCTGAAGCAGCCGCAACTGATTTTCTTAGGGTCAGTTGATTCCGGCCATGAGAGGGGCCGTATCCTACTCACATCTAGATCTCCTGACGTGATGTTCGCTGGAGCATGACAAACAATCATCTGCGCAAGTCTAGAAGACAAAACCCGCTCGCCAAGCCACTGTAAGACTACTTCCTCCAGAGGAGCCGCACCGTCTTCGGGGCTGAGATGTTCGAAATTGGAGTCATCCGACATGCCATCGTCAGAGACGCGGCTGTTTCTCGCATCACGCAGCTCAAATGGCCAAGACATGGGTGAATAAACAGTCTTTGCTCAATTGTACTCGAGGAGATCGTGTTCTGAGAGCTAGGAAGACCGAGGTATAAATACTCGTCAATAGCATTCCAGATAGCGGAAGCTGCCGCAACCAAATCTCTCCGGGTGAGTCACACCAGTGGCATGGTGCTTTTGCATGGTTCCCTTTGCCCATCAGCTGTGGAGCAGCATTTGCCAAGCCTTATCGCGCGGGGAGATCAGCCGGACGGAGTTTTAGCACATGAAAATGCTACCACCGATGCCGCACCATTGAGCTTAACCCAACCTGCACCTTACAGTTCTAGCGCAAAGAGACATCAAACAAGCTGCGGATTCTGATCAGGCTGCATGTACTGGACAAGCTATACGCGCCGAACATGCTGCATGCACCGAACAAGCTGCACGCACGGAGCGAGCTGCACGCACGGAGCGAGCTGCACGCACGGAGCAAGCTGCATACACTGAAGAAGCTGCATTTGCTATAAGGTGGCTGCATGAACAGCAATGCAGTGACGTGGACGGCGTGCCGGGGAGACGAATCGCATGGTCACCTGTGGTACAAAGGTTGACGAGATCCATGTCGCTTGCGAGCAGTCATACAGCCGCTCAAGGTTTGCTCTATCATATGATGGCTTCGAACGAGCTCATTCTTGCTCTGGAAAAGGTTCGAGATCCATGAAGCATTTCGTAATTTGACTCTGACTAGTCAGACAGTATGATCCGTCGGCACTTGATGAAGTTCTCGAGCAGCTTTATAGTAGACAACAGAACAGCAAAGAGATGTTCAGAGGTTCTAAATACAAGATCCAAAAGCGGGGAGCCCGAGATCGATGCCGGGTAGAGAAGTTCTCCACCTATTCAGGCCCTGATGATACGACTCGATGGATCCTGGCCTCTTACAGTCTTCAGTGGACGAGAGATCCCCTGTCTTTTTGGCAGCCGCCCAGTCACGCGGTGAAGAGTGTAGCGCCTCCGGGAGAACTGATCAAGTTCTACATCAACGCCAATTGTGAAGACCATTAGTCTCGCATGGCACAACGTATGGCATGTATCGTGCTGCTGGACGTCCACTTAGCCATGGGCAAGCCGACCGTGACTGCGCTTACGCAGACCGTAACAGCTTGTGCGAGCGACGCGCTTCTACCGATGCAGCTCGAGAAGACGGTGAAAGACATGCTCGACCACGGTAGCCGATATAAAAACATGGAGCTGGCTTTGGGACCCGGTATCTGTCTGGTGCTGGGCTGCCAGTTGTCCGAGTCACAGTGTGTATACCTTCCCATCTAACATTCTTGTCTGCTAATGTTCGAAGCTGGAAGAAGTTGCTAGGCAAGAGCGGCACTCTTTTTGACTCGGTTGTGGCGCAAGTGCGACAGACAGGGGCTGTTCAGCTTGCCTTGGTCTACGCGCCTTTGCAAGCCGAGATTGTGAGATCGAAGAAAATGAATCTGATGCAAAAGCGCTTGATCTGATGTATCGTCAAGGGAGGAAATGAAACTATGATTCAGCTTATGATGGAGATTCGAAGGCTCGTGCTGCTTTGACTCTGCAGTAACTGGTTAGAGTGTGTTGCTGTCACGGTACAATGTATCTAGGGCATACTGCAAGTGATTACTAGCACAGAGTCTGCCTCGTTGCCAATCAAGAGTAGACCCCACACAAGCCGCAATGTTGAACATCTTGTCATTAGGGACCAGCCGAGTCGGCACTATGAATTCAAAGTCCAACTGAGTCAATAGCTCACTGCGCAAAGGCGCAAGATTGACTGCAAGCCACAGCACTTCCTGAATCTGCTCTCTTTTTCTTTTTGGCTTGACTCATCGGCGTCGCATTGAGATCGTCTCGAAGTTCAAAATCTCAGCTAAGTGAATTCAACGATATGTAGCTCGGCAACCTTGGCCCTAATGTCTTCATGGCGCATTTCAATCAAGTTTCTGAGCTTTATTAGTGATATGGTCATTATCTACGTCTACGATCAGCCTTCCTCTTCATGTCTATAGACTGGGACTTGACGGTGTCCGCTCTGCGTGCTAATCTTGTCCAGACACGAGCATTTGCCGTAAGATCTCACTGCAGGAATGTCGTGTTGAAAAGACGATTCCCTGTATCAGTACTCCCTTTCCCAGTATATCTGTTGTTCGAGATACGTAGGGCGACGACCTTGACGCCGCATCTTATAGCTGCTTCACGAAGCAGGCCTCCATTGGCAATGGAACCCTCTTGCACCACGCACGCCAATACTAGTATCACAATGTCGCGTTTCAAATCTCTAATGTGCTCTATGGCGTCTCTCATGGTGTTGCCATTGTTGACGACCGAGTCGCACAGTATTACATTGTCGCAGTATTGCAGATGTGTATGCTTGATGTCGTCACTGGTCCGTGCATGGAGGAACGCGGACCTTGGAAAAGTCTCGCTGACACCCAGTGCGAGAGGCTCTCCTCCCCGCATCATGGCGACCACGAGCGTCCGTGCTTCACCTTGAAGCCGATATCCGGTTGTGAGACCGCCCTGCACGTGTTGGATATCATATGCCTCAAGTCCAATCACCCTGGTCAAAACAGAGGCTGCTAAGAATTGCCCGATCTGCACGTGAGCACCGCGCAGCAGGGGGCCGCTCTTGTTAGCATCGCGAGTCGCGGTCGCGAGGAGCTTTGCCGCGCCAGAGTCCGTTTCATCATGGAGTTCGAAGCGAGGCAAGACGAGCTCTCTGATGAATCGCTCGCTTTCAAGAAAGCATGGTGGCAGCTGCGCGAGATCGAGCCTTGGTTGCACAGTGCAGGGGAGCAAAGCTTGTCTCACACGCATATGTGCTGTTGCCAATGCTTGCTCGAGAGCACTGTCCATGCTCCGACTCCTGCTTTCTTCGTCGCCCACAACAACAATGGCTTGGTCTGCTTCTTGCATCATCAGGACATCGAGTGGGCCATCTCCGAAGACCCACACGTACTGTTGATATGTTCTGCGTAGCCGAGATACGAGGTGCGCTTTGACTGCTGCATTGACAATGTATCCGTCGCAGAGGCGACCGCCTCCTATGACTTGAACGACGTTGTCGAGTTTTGCCAATTCCAGCACCTTTTCCCAGATTGCTTTCAATCCGCTGGTGACAACGATGGCTGTAATGTGGGGCGTGATGGCTGCACGCTTCAAGAGAGACATCATCTCCGGGTACAAATTCACAGCTGAAGCCACCTCGAAGCAGAGTTCTTCAAACGAACCATCTGTTACCTTCTCGTCGTAAGTAAGGACCAGTTGTCGAAACGCGTAGTACGAGTACCCCAGCGGTCCTCCAAACAAGGTCTTAAGAAAGTTCGCATCAACGGTCGGGAATTTCCGGACGATAGCATCGTGGAACACTCTGCCGGTGTCGAAAGGCGCGAGCGTTTTATCGGCGTCAAAGACAAGCGTAGTTTGTGATGCATTTACTGGGCCGGCGTCTTGTTCGAATATAGCGTTCAAAGCTTGTGCTGCACATTCAACGTTGTATTCCGGGGAGTGTCGAGCAAAGTCCAAACAAAGCTTTTTCGCTTTCGTTGAGGTTGTAGCACCAGTCAAGGTGTAATAGAGAATCTTGTTCCGGCTGCACAAATCTCGTAAACTGGACTTTTCTTTCTCTTTCCACTCCTCGATGACCGACAAGGAGTGTGTCATTCGTGATCTCGAGGTATCGCTGGTGCATCTCCCGGCGATTTCTTCGGCCATCGCATCAAGATATATGATGTGCGAGAATGTGGCCAGATCGGCATCGGTATGTACCGGTGTTGGAGCACCCTTTCCGTCTGACCAAAACATCAAATGCCCGGTGACAAGACCGGTACGCCTCGCAAGTGTGCACTGTTCTCTGATCTGCTCGATAGCTCGTTGCCTGAGAGTGGCTTGCTCTTTAGGAGCGAGGTTCTTAAAAGCATCGATACCTCCTTCGACTAGGCCGCCCAAGACTTCAGATCCTTCGTAGAAGGAGTAAGAATCCGACGGTAGGTCTTGCTGCAAACAACGCATGAGCATGGTCTTGCCTGACCCCGGGAGCCCATACAAGCCGATCACCACCGGTGCGGCGGCTGACCTTGAGATCTTATCTGGATCTTCCATTTGAATAGTGTTTCCTGATTTCTGTGAGCGCTCGAATTTCGATAGATGACTTATACGGTCATCTGCGATTTGATCCAGACTTGAATTGGACAAGGAACTCTTGCCTGCAATATATGGTATCTCTCGGCACTGCCTAAGCTCTCAACAGCCCACTATCTCTCCGTTGTACCATTGGGGAGCGTGTCGTCATTCTCAGCATCGCAAGTCACGAAAGTCTCAGATCCGCCAAGCCTATGAAGCCTTATTGACGGTGATCATGCGTACATTATGAGCAACATAAAGAAGTCCGTCTAGCGATGTGATTGCACCGATGTCCTGCGGGAAAGCCGGTAATTCCGCATGGACGATAGTAAAGGTTAAGAACTAAGTCTGCGCTAAATTGTCGCGCAGTAACTTAGCATCAGAAATGCACTCATTGAACAGAGACAATATCGAGTGGTGTGCATGTCCAGTCCGCTCTTCATATTCCCGCTTACATGCTTCGAAGGAGCCGCTGTTTCCTACATCGCAAGCCTAAGCTTACTCCGCTAGTACATCTCGGGCGAGTATGTTCTGCAGACATGTGACAAACAAATCTGATTAGGATTACAGACGGAGTCCAATTCATCCCAAGAGCATGAAAAGATCTGACAGAGATTATTCACGCCGATGACGGCATGAGCCTCCCCAACATGGAAGTCCGGTCGCGACGTCCAAGAAGGTTTCACAAGGGGGGTTGGAGCCGAGATCTAAACAGCTCGACGGAACCGACATCTTCGCATCGCTTTCCATATTCCATGACATCCGGCTGTAGCTGGAATGTGTATTCGGGAGACGAGAAGAGCCGTTGATTTCCTAGAGCGTATGAGCTGCAGAAAGTTTCTCTGGCGATTCTTACCAGGCATTGTGATGGTCGGCACACCTGTACCTAGCCAGTCGTGACTTGAGAGCTCGTTGACCTCTAATACCTTTGCCGAGTCAAGTTGGCTTGGTTGATCACGACGTTTGAACGTGGACACGATGTGCGACAATCCAACCATGAATGCTGCTGACACCACAAGCTCCGGCGATCGGGTAGATATGCGTATTTCTCCCCGTATTTTCCCAGTTGAAACAAGGTATCTTTGCGGGCGGCGGTCGAGCCGAATGCTCCGCGGCGTCGTGCGAGAATGAACAAAAGCCGCCGTATTGACAGACTCCCCCGTGAAGCAATGTTACGGCGTAGCGGTTGGCAAGAGCGGGCCGGTGTGGTACCCCTACCTCCCCAGCTGTCTGTTCGGCCCCACCGCACCAGCATGAGCCAGCTCATCAAAAGCATCTCGTACGAGACATTGCATGCCTGCATTGCTGTTGATCTTTCTACCACTGTAATCGTCTTGCCTTCATGGGTAGGAAATGACAATCTGCAGCTTCCTTGACATGCGTCGAGTTCTCGCAACCGATGAACAGCCTGACCAGTCGTACAAGAACACGTGCAAGGGGAAGCTTGCCCGTACTCTGTAGGCGCACGGCACTGGGTTTGGAGGGTGGCTGATGCACCAAGCTGCCTGTCAGACAATGCAGCCTAGGCGCACGCAATCGAAACCCTGTATATATAAGCGTGCCACGCCGGCAAGCAGCATCAATTACTGCCGCCTCGCTCTCTAGCAGCTTAGGCGACAGCTCACACCGCGATAATAGACTGCATCGACCCTGGTTGCAATACCGCGGACCCCGGCCTCACCCACATGTCTTGCAGATATTGGATGATCTACAAGCGAGAAGTTCCCTCCTAAACACCCAATGGGAATTCGCGCGAGGGCTCGTGTGCGGTGCTGGCTCCCCCTTATGCGTTAACGGGCGGTCGGAATGCACAACGAGAATGTGTTACATTTGGGCATTAGATTGCATATTAGCTACACTGCCTGCCGATCCAAGGGCACACACATATGTTGACTCACCTGACTCCATGGCCCAGACCTTAGTGGCAAAACCCATGCGGCTACACATGTACAGTAGTCGCTGCTGCGAAGCGTGGGCCCGGCTGCACCGCGCAGGTCATTTCTCTCTCAGCTCAGGATACACAGCTCGGCTATGTACTACATAAGCAACGAGAGATCTAACGACACCGATCCAAATGACTTCCTCTATCGTAGTGCGCAGAACCGGACAGTGGCTCGAAGTCGCTGGACCATCGAGATCCATCTAGATCATGCAAGGAGGCTGTGGAAGCTCGTCTGGAACTGTAAGCGCCGAGGCAGAGCGGCAAGCATACTTCATAGCAATGATCGCCTTATGCAGAGCCGCGTTTAGGACACGATTGGAGCCTCTATTGAGAGCTCCCTCAAGCCAACATCCGCTTCCGATAGCCGTACTTCCCGAGGAAGTCACGCTTTTCATGAATTGCTTCCCACGCAACAGTAGTAGACGCCAACAAATCGACGGCTGTAAAGACACTCTGATTCAGCGCAAGCACCCGCGGCCCAGCCGTTGAGTTGAAGAGAAGGCAAGCGATATGGAGTCGGCTAGCAAGCGACCTTCGAGGCCGCCTTACGGCGAACAGCAGAAATTCTTCATTGCTTACATGCGAATCATTAGGAATGAGAGCTGGGCGCAGATAGGCGAAGAGTACGCGATACGTTTTCCTGAGGATACTAGTCCGCGGTCTAAGGGAGCCTTGACGTCCGTGTATTATCGGGTCCGTCAGGAATGGTAGGGCCGGCCTCTTCGGGTAGCTTGTAAAGAATATCATGGATAACCTTCTAACTCCTCTCTTGATTAGGGAACTTCCGCAAGTCAACGAGGTGGATGCCGAGACGTCGATTCTGGAACGATGGATGGTCCATTCGAGGGCATGCAATTTTGACGCAGACTTCCTCAGTCACATGGGCTATACTGAACCGCCTGCAAAAGACCAGTTCGGTTGGGGTTTCGTTTGAAAGACACATGCCGATCAGTCGTTCTGAGGCACGAGTAAGGCAGCATGGGTAGGATTCCCACCAGCAGATTGGCGAATCAGCATTGCGTTCACATCAGACATGATGACTTTCGAGAGAACGTGTGACCAAGGTTTGCAACACCGCGGATGGAATAACGACTCACATTGTCTTCGGGGAAGTCATTTAGCAATCAGACTTGGGAAGCGAATCTTCCTGCTTTGATGTCTTGATTTTCCTTCTCGCTCTTGCCCTTATGTCAGTCACAGCAGTATGTCCATAACTGCCGAAAGTTGAACTTCGCCACAGCAGGGATGGGCCAAATTGTGGAGGAAGCCCGTTATGGCAAAGCTCCAAATCTTCCACCGTCTTTTGAGCCTTTGTCGTAGAGCACCACACGGACAAGGAAGTGTTCTTCAAAGAGGGAAACCGTTGCGTACTTACAGTAATCTGTCCCGTGTCTAATGCAAGCGTACAACTCGGCAGGGCAGCAAAGTCGCTAGAGATTGTCTTGCAGGCCACAGCCCTGCTTCAACTTGCACTACCCGCCCTTCCATCTTGCCAAATTGTCTTACGCTGTACCTGCGGCGATTTGTCTATCTACAGTCTCTCAACCCAGCCTTGTGATGGTCCAATCCCCCGGTCTCTGCTCGCGTGGCACCTCCCGCACACTTAAACAGCACGAGACGTTGACAACACGAGACGCACAAGCGGAGCACTATTTAGGCTTGTCCAACGATGTGCGCCTAGTGTATACAAGGGAGGCCTTCATTGCCTTGCTTCTGCTTGGCGCGACACTTCGCCGCCGCGAGACGTATCTTCTGCCGATATTTCTCGCGTTTGTCCTTAGCATCCCCCTCTTTATAAAGAAACCTGGATAACAGAGCACCTATGGTCACGTGAGTAGAGCGCTCCGAAATCCGTGGGCACAGAGCAACGGAACGCTCTGTAATCTGTAGGAACAGAGCAACGGAGCACGTTGCATAAAGAGACGAATCTCTTGCGTATATGACTAGGCACGTTTCTCGTTAGAAGCTCGTGTGTTCAACTTATGTTACAATCCGACTATAAGGTAGAAAATTAACAGTCTTTTTACAATCAGTTATCCTACAACCTAATTGTCTTAACACACTTGTTCCAAAGAGCTCTAAAACCGTGACACTACTTCCTAGGGTCGCAACATTTAGGCTCAAAAGGTTTTCTACATCGTCTCTTAAGCAATCGCTAGCTGATATTTCGACACATGTGACTGCATGCGAGCATGCCCTTATTTCTGGTAATATTTGCGGCGGATTATAGCAATTGCCGGAAGGGTAGGAATGCTTTTCAACAATAGAAGTCATCTACAAAGATAACATACGATCGACGACATTTTGTCTGCAAGGCTAGGCCTAATCGGGAATGGTTCCGGCGCGTAGCTGAATCACGTTTGGCGCTCTGGAAATCACACCTCTGCCACCTTACCACCAGCGACAAAGTCGAGACGCGCGAACCCGCCCGAACCCAGACCCATTACATCGATATAGCTGCAAAGTTCTATGTTTAGAAGATGAAAGAATTGCTTTTCGTATACATGTCGCCCTCTTGCCAGCAAGAAAAAATAGTACTAGCGATTCTTCTCTCGCACATGCCAAAAGATCCCATACATACCAATCCTCTAGTACGGAAATTCGCCGACCTACCGATGCTATCCGACCAGTGAGTGGGGCGTTAAGGTCCTCCAATGAATCAGAGTACGATGGCAAAGCGAGCGAGGGAGACCGAGACTCTCATGCTAGCAGATATTTGGGGGAAGAAGCCTCGGGAAGCAGCAGAACAAGGCCGCTTTGCTGATGGCAGTAACCTTGCAGCCCTGAATCGGGAGGCTAGTGCTTACAGGCGGATTCTATTCATTACACGTACATATCCTTGTACTTGTCCCCGCCCTCTGCACGTTCTCAAAGACCCAGAAGCGAAGCACATCGCAGTACCCTCTCAGATTCATTGTTCTTTATCTTAGCCCGGCTCGGAGGGAGCTCTTTGAAGGTTGGGTTTGCCGTTGCATATTTCGCCCCCTGCTCTACCTTGCTTCCTACTTTTGAGCTTTGACATTCGTTCTTGACGTCCTCTCTCTCCACTTGGTGCTTCTTTGCTGCAGCAAGATATCTGTTCCAACAGGCTCAGTAGAATCTCTACGCATAGAGAATTAAGAGGGACCTAAAACAAATTCGACAAGTAGAGAATATATAAGAAGGCGCTCGAGGCTCTATAAGCAACACTATCTTTTTAAATTTATAATTTAGTTTAGATTACAGGCAATAGATTTAAAAAGTAGAAGAGATAGTACAAAGACATATAATGGAGGTTTTGAAGTATATAGTAGAGCTCGCGCGCGTACACACAAACATAGAGGTGCGCCAGTACTTTCGCCGGTACGGTATAGATCCGAAGTCTACTGCCACAGATAAGGCCACAACCGTCGCTTCTCCATTTCGCGTGATTCAAAGGCGTAAAACGGTAGCCACAGACATTAAGACGACCAATCCGAGCGACGATCAATAAAACTGCATACCAAGCAAATTAACAGTTCAGAAGACTGATGTTGACAAGCCAAAGACGATCATCATCAATGTCCAGACTACTAAAGACTAAGATCCTGCGTACACGACTAAGATTGATTCGGCGTCCTCCTATACATGATGACGACCAAAACGACCTCAAGTGTCTGGAAGACTACCGAGTCTTTGCGTATCATAAAATACGCTGCCTTGGCAGCGACAGACCCATTTCTGAGCAATCCTGACTGACACAGTGCCGAAGCATGGGTGCGCCAGCATGCTCAGACATCTTTATCTGATCTTAGACCCGCAGAGGCACGAACTCCCCAGATTTCCGCTTTATCGCCAGGGTGACTTCTTAGGGTTACATGCACGACAAGGCGACGATAACATGCTTCCTTTGATCAGTCGAGGGATGGAAAGTGGATCCGCCACTTCGGCTGGATACACGAAGACCCGTCGAGATGCCAACGGAGCTGTAGTCCCTTTGGGAGCGCACGGAATATCTGTTAGTCCACTCAGGCTGTCGTGAATTTACGGAAACGACGGCTACAATCTTCATTACTTAATCCCAGCGCGAGTGACCTTTTGGATGCTTGAGCCAACCTCGCGTGCGTGATCGGACTCCAGACGAATCCCTTTTTCGATCTCCACCAAAACGGTGATCACCTAGTGTGTTTCGCCCGGGTCTTTGTAAGACTTGTGCAATTTTCCATCTCTGTATTACAGCCAGCTACAATTGAAAACTGAAATCGCCGACATAGGCAACGGACTGGATTTGAAGGGTGTGTGCTTTCCCTCCGTACTATTTCCTATTAGCGACGCCGTCTCATAAAATGGAATCACGACTAGCCTTTTGCTCTGCCGCCACCCCTATATTTTCAATTGCTTTCAAGGCTTGCTTCTCTCTTTCACCGGGATTCTGGGTGAGTAGCTACTTTGGTGGAGGTCCCGAAGGCGCGTGACCCGGTAGAGGCCATGGGATCGAGTGAATACGCGATATGGAAAAGACAATGGTAATTGCATGTGCAACGAAACTACCTGAGGGCCATTGCTTTTTATTCTCTACAGTTAGTAGCACTGCTCAATGGCAGTGTCAAGCGTCGGCGCTTGGATGGCCTGCAGGCTGCAAGGAGATCTAGCGTCGGCGTGTGATGGAACTGTGCCGCAGCAGCCCAAGGCCTACTAATTCACTTTCAACTCATTAGCGACCTCCAACTGAAGCGTGTTCTTCAATGGCGTAAAATTGGTAAGTGGTACAAGCGTAGTAATCGAAGTGCGCATACTGGAACCGGCTATCACTCCACCAGGAGGATCTCCTCGCGAGGATAAACGCCTCAAGTAGGGCTGCTCTCCGATCTCTACTCCTCGCGTACCACCTCCCCAGCCTCAATCAGATCTGCCGAGAGCCATTCGTCCATGAAAAATGTCCTCAAAATCAAATCTGTCTTCAGGCATCCACTGCAATATTTTTCTGATGAAGTTTAGGAAGAGTTCCTTCTCCTGGCCTTCCAATCTTGCCTCTGAAATGTTGAGATTCGTCTCTAGTATGGGAACACGCCCTTTCCATCCGCCTATATACTTCTTTAGATCTCGTGAAACTGCGTCCATGGAGTTCGATTACCTGTTTCGTCCTTGCTTTTCTCCGATCGTCGCAGAAGGTCTAGCGGTGGCGGCCCCATGGCAGCCATCATCTGCGCAACATGATGATCTTCAGAGTAGCGACCGTCTCCATTGTGCGGAGAGAAAAGCCGTTTCGGTTGGAAAATATCCCATAGCTATCGAGAAGGATAAGTCAGTCCGCGGACTAGAAGCTCATTCTCCAGATATGATACCCACCGTCATCGCAAAACCCCAGAGATCTATGGGATAGCTCCAAGGCATTCCAAGTATAACCTCGGTTGCACGGTAAACATCAGGCATCACGCGATCGACGTTCTGAGGGTCATCGAACCGTGTCTCGCTGAAATCACATAGTAGTGGTGCACCCTTTGTGAGTGACATTGGCCTTGACACGTAGACCGTGTGAGACGGCAATTCTTTTCGTGGCCCTGGCGAAAGCAGAGTCATCCAAGACACCGAGTAGGATGTTCTTTGGTTGTATATCTATTACCTCGATGCCAGAAGGCTTTGTAGGAAGGGGGAATCTATGGCAGACCTGTGTGTATGACGTGAGCTTCTTCGCGCAGGAAATGCAATGCGCGCAATGTTTCACGAAGACTTTCGCGGACGAGGTCTGAAGTGAATTCCCGACCAGAGACAGGATCACGTAACTCCTCCAAGTTCATTCCAGTGCTTCGTGAACAAGACAAGAGTGTTTCCCGTTCGGGCCGTTGATTTCAAAGGGGTCTAAAAGTCTTCGCAGGCTCCATTTCCCACCGTGATGTGAGTGTATGTTGTTGATGTGGGTGTAAATCGGAAGCTCGCGGTGCATCCTGGAGCAATTGACATACACTTTGAGCGCGATAGATCATGACAAAGCCAGACAGTAGAAGTAGATCCGTATCCGAGTTTACCAATCACACGATATCTGTCTTGGAAGACATGACTGGATAGTAGCGTTCTGCTTTCTAGCCACGTACTGTCTCTTCTTCCACTTCGTGAGAAGGCTCTGTGTTGACGGAGGCAGAAGAGTGAGCCATCCTTGTAAAGAAGCGACTTGCGATCCGGGTCACAGACAATGGAGCGCGTGGCGTATGCGGTATAGCATAAGCGATGGGTAGAATCCGGCGTCGTGCTGCGATTTGTTCTTCAAGTCGTCCCGCAGATTATAGTGCGATCTTCGGTAAGCAGTGTCGCACAAAATGTGAACACATTCTGTCGTCGTATCAGTCTGGCGTTCTGCGCGCTTTATCCTCAAGCTGAAAGTGTTGGCGCTGGATAGTAGAATGATTTGGGAAGCCCCTGCGTCATTACGGCTACCTGAAACAACGGGGCGTTCCGGCAACGTCTGCTAGAGGTGGTGCGGAAGTGTTGCAGATCCCCCAGAGCTAACTTATTATAGGTTATCTACTTCAACCCTAACTCTCTGACTTTGGACTAATGAAAGACCACGCTCGCCGTACAAGACCCCCGAAATTCACTACACTAAACTGCCTCGTACTCTACTACTAATCCTTTAAATTACTACTCCTGACACTATCACTAGTGATGGCTGGAATCGAGTCGATTCCTTGGCTTTTGGGTGAGCGTCAGGGTCAACCCTAAGGGAGTTTAGAGTCGATTCCTTTGCCTTCTTCGACCCGGATCATCATAAAACTTGCACATCCATCTTGCATGTTTCCGGTTCCAATACTCACAAAATTTCAGCATGAGAAGTGAAGTGTGTGTTGTGTTAGAAAGTCGTAGATTTGTAGGGAAGAGGTGAGGCACAGCGCGCTTCCCCGCAATCAGTCCGCAGCAGAACCATTCTGGTGCGTGTCAATAGCTCATTGGCGACAAAGCATTTGCCTAGCGTTGTCGGCAATACAGCATAATTCTGCACTTGGATGCACGGATATGGAACTCCATGGTGCGGGGATAACATGAGGATGTCCAGAGCAACCAAACGATGAAGATACCGGGGCACAAACCTGCTGACAACACATGCTTTTACCTTCTTGGTATGATCCCGACCAGCAATAGATTGTGACAACGCAAGCCGCATGCACCAACACAGTTTCTCGCTTAGTGGAAGCATTCTCAAAGTACTGTCTGTGGTAGGATCTGCTGTGGGGGACTTTCTTCCGCAAACTCGGATAGGTCCAAGTACTAGCACGCAGAGCTGCAAATTTCGCTTCTCAAAACAATGGAAGTGGAGGCGATTGCCAGGCTGGCCTAGTGTGCGCTATATTGAAGGTTTCAGCGCAAAATCTACTACCCGAGGCTCCCCGGCAATTGGATCTTTCGAATTGATGCACATTTTGCATCGCACAAACTATCATATCCATTCAAGCTGCATCTGCGAGCTTCCGCCAAACGCTAGGCATTCAATAACGCTCGGTAAGGGAATGTCGCAAGGCATAGAATGCAGACATGCCTCGCGAGGCTGTGTCAACAACAATATTGGTGGTCTTATGACATCAACGCTTGCGGTGGAAAGTGAAGCCCTGAAGGCGAAAAAAGCTGGAAAATATGCTTCTTTTGTGCCATTCTGAAGTAACCATAAAATACGCCTCAACGGTCCAACCAATTGGACTGACTAGAATAGCTAGTAGCACAACTCCGCCCAGTGGTTCTTAACGAACAATAAGATAGAGCAAGATCTAAAGCCATGCCTTTGGCTACACCTTTGAGAGCTTTGTTACAAGATCTTTCTAGGGAATTGCTCTCCTTCAATCCATCTAAGCACTGGTTTCTGCTCCGCAGGCTTCTGAAAATGAAGATCACCAAAGTGAGACTTTGCCTGTGAGAAAAGACACTCTGAGCCCTTGCAGCAACTTTGTCCAGCTGGATAGTGGTGGCTAGAGTAGCAGTCATAGTTTCGACAAAAAGGGCCAGCACCACAAGGTCCGGTGCGAGCCCGGTATCGATGGATGGCAGTTTCTTCGCTTGTGAGCATTTCTTCATGCTCTTTAAAACAACTTCCACGACGTAGGCATTTTCCAATAAAGTAGAAATCGTTGCAAAATGCTCTCGGTCTGATTCGTTCTAACTTTTCGTCGTACGAGTGTTGAGCAGTTGAGCTCCAAGATCGGGTGTTGGGGCCGTCCAAACGATGCTGTGCTTCGTTGTACAGAATGCATCTCGGCTTTGCATTTCTCGCGTTTGAAATGTCAAGATTTTCGTGATCTTTCCCGTTCCCAGCAGAAGCATAGCTGATGGAGACTCCGCCCGTTTTGGACCTCTGGACCATACTGAGAGGTTGTTCGACGCCCTTGTGTTTTTCATCACTCACAACCCTTGGTGTTTGATGTAGGTTGGTCTCCGACGATGAATCATTGAGAAAATTGCAGCGAGCCGAGCCGCAAAGCAACTATCCGTTGCTTAGGCATTCAAATGATGCTGCATTTCACGACTGCCACGCCCTGCTTGGGGCAGTGGCCTTGAGGAAGCCCAATCCGCCACAATGGTCTTGGCAGTTCCTTAAGGAAAATGTCCTCGGAGCTTCCACTGTGCCTTATCGTGAGCATTCGGTACATCGTGGCGGCAGTAGGAAACCTCCTCTAGAGTGTGATGGGCTGGCGGACCCCTCTTTGGAGGAGGACCCGGATCTTCCAAGATACACTGTGCTTTTGAAAGAGAACGGTGATATGAAAGGGCAAGAGCCCCAATACCATTTCAGTCAAACCTCCCTGTACCCCCCAATGTTTGAAGTCGTCTTGCGCTATGGGGCGACTTCTTACCGTGGGAAAGCCACTTCGAAGAAGAAGGCAAAACATTTGGCTTCAAGACAAGCCTGCAATGATCTTGGAATTACATTGTAACATAATGTAGTGTTCTCCCACAGATTGTCTTATCCTTAAAAAACTGGTGTCACGGCTTCAACGCTCGTTGGGACAAACTTGTTAAGACGAATGGGCTGTGGGTTGACTGATTGTGAGAGCTGTAAGGGCTCTACCTAACAGTCGGATTGCCACATGAATTGGATACATGAACTCCTATTTCGAATCGTGTCTAGCTATATACACAAGAGAACCGTGTCTTCATGCACCTGGTCGCTCAGATGCTCATCGACGAGTCGCTCATCTGCATACTGGTCGCAAGATTCTTCTGTACTCTGGTCCTTTCTGGCCAATCGTCTGACCGTCTCGTGACCGTGTCCACAATATAGATTCGTAGATCACATGGGGCGCTGTGCCGAGTCTTGCAAAACGCACCTAATTAAGCTAAGTGACGCAGCGTGGCCTACTCCTAAGGACCTTCGACACACCACAATTTCGCCCTTCCTGAACCACAAACAATCGAAGTGATGTACAACCGACGATGAACAATGGATCACAGCCAAGAAAATCAGATCCTCAATCTAAATGCGCAGACGACATTAACGGACTTCTACGACACCCTCTTCGTTCAATGTCTCCTGCAACATTCCAGCAAGCCCCGCGATGCACCTCCTCACACAAGATCGCTTGACAGACCCGCGAGCACGGAGAGCGCGTGGCACGAGTTTCTCGACCATCTTGCCTTCTTGTGTGACTGGGGACGCGCAGGTAAGACGGTGGCTTCAGTGGGTGCACAAGAGCTTGACGGCAGAATCGTGTTTCGATTGAGTGCAGGACGAATGAATAGAGACCAAGCTGCGATTCATCTGGGAAGAGCGATCGTCTCGCTTAGAGCCAGCCTTGAGCTCAGAGGCGATGGAAAGCTTGCGACAGGGAGAGCAATCGCGTCACATACCATAGAGCGCAGCGAAGAGAAAGTTCGCAATTATCACAACAGGTTACGTGATGCGTTCAAAGGGATGGACGAATTATGTGGGGACGGTTTGTGTCAAGTGTACTCAAAGGCTCAATTGAAGCTAACGTGCTTAGATGCGGATCTTGTGGATTACATTCGCCGAAACATACCCAGCTGCAACCAGCTGGAAGGGCTTTGCTCATGGGCTTACGCATTCCGCTTTGATGCGGCCCATCGATTATTGCGACTGCGTCTGACTCAGCAGCTTTGCGAGAGACTTTCGAGCATTTACCACTTGATTGGTCGACTGGGCTACTGGCACAAGGCAGCTTTCTCGCTGGTTCGGAACTCAATAAACTTTGCCGACGTGCTTCGGCGAGCGACCGTGTCGCTCCTCGAGGTAGACGAGTCTGGCTCTGATCCGCGACCGCGCCTTGACCGTGACCTGGAGAGCCTTGCTCTAAGAGTCTTACCCAATTTCCGAGGCACTGCACTGTCTTCAGCCCTGGTCCGTTCAATGAGGAGTTCTACCGATCTTCTCAATTGGTTCGGAGACAGGTCTGTAAAGTGTCGGCCCCACGCTGAAGCGGTAGTTACGGACTGGTTCTTCTCTACCGAGGCGAAGTTCGTTGACGACGATCGCTACGTGGGATGCAGCAAACCCTCGTGCTTCTGTTGTGTCCTCTATCTCAAGTTGCATCCAGCTAAGATGCGACCACGGCCGAGCCATGGCAAAATTTGGGTCCAGTGGTCCTTTCCTCAATCTCCGTCTTCCGTGAAGAAGGTAGGAGACAGGGACGCTGAAACTCTTGCGCTCGTACTACGCATGACGAGTGAGATGCAGCTCCAGATACGTGAGTCAGTGACGAATGCAAGTCACATCCCCCGGCAGAAGTTTGAGTCTACGACGGATAATTCTTCAAATTTGCAACTTCACAATATCTGAAATGGGAAGTTTAAGTCGTGGCTTTGGTTGAAGCTCTACATTCCCTTGAGCTCGGCAGGCGTTCAGGAGCAAAGCATAGGTTTAGAGTTATGGTTGAGTGCATAGAAAGGCCTTGGCAGAGGCGTTGACCCAGCAGCTTATGCTACGAGATCCTGCCGTCGGGAGCTCAGCACTGCCCTTTGTTTGAGTTTCGTAACCAATTTCTTAGGTATCTAAGCCGATATTGGTCGCGATCAAACACGATCACCCACCATCGGCAATTATGGCGCCATCTGAGGTGTCTTCCTCTTGCTTGTGCATGTGGTTGGCGGCGCTCGGCAGCGCCTTCGCTGCTCCGCAAACACCACGTGCAGCTTCTTTCGCTATAGTAAAATCGGTTCGTTGGCCTCTTAACACTTTTGGTCACTGCTTCAGTTGGTCCACGTCAACGCCGTTTTTTGGCACTTGAGGGGGTTCCAATGCAAGTGATACTTCGCCACTCAGGACTATATGAGGAGGTCGTCCTTCCGGTCGCAACCTTCCTCTTCGACATCCATCATTCTGCAGTGCTGCGCTCGCTGTCTTCTTCTTCGGCAGCATTCAAGCCACCGTCGTTCTCATCATTGTCTCGCGGGACATCACATCCCCACTGCTGCTGCTAGCACACCAGCAGACAAAGGCGTCTTGTCTTCTTCCACTTGGCGCTCAACCGAACCCCTAATCGCCGACAGCCTTCTTGCCTCGTCCGTTGAAGCACTCGTTGTTATGGACAGGCTCTACAGCGACCTGTAAGCCTTCCTCTTCGGTCGAGTCGCCGTGGGAAAAGAGCAGCTAACCCTGGCAGTTCCGCTCATCTTCCGCCTGCTACCACGGCGGTGCCTTCGGTGGCTCAAAGCCCATGCCTACCTCATCATCCCGCCTCCAATCGTCGCCATGCTCACCCGACCATGCGCCCCACGGACTGAAATGAGCAACTCAGTGATATCTCGGCAGACATTATACTGCACGAAACGGAGATGGCCGACATTTATACTAGAGCATTTTCTTCGCTTCCTTTTCGGGCGGCGAGCGCTAATGCGAAGATGATGAAAACATGGCTGACACCTGAATGAGAGAGTAGCCAGTAACGATTGAGATGCATGCCCTTGTGACGTTAACGGGGTTGCCATTGGAAATGCTTCAACTACCCAGGGGCTTCAAACACCGCCACGAATCAAATGACAATGGAGCGTGCTAGGCTGTCTCGCTTGGACATCTAAAGACCAACTATGCTCGAAGCCCTAATCTTACATGGAACCGCTATAAGAGCGTATCTTTATCGGTCAAGCTTGCGAATTAATCAAAAGCTGAAATGCACTCCATGAATAGCTTGAGCGAGCGCCTGAGGTTGTCGCGGGTATCTAACGTCCCAGAAAGTAGGATGACCGCAGCAAAAGCGCCTTTCTTGGGAGATAAAGGCGGGTCTGAGCCAACGGCAACTAGTTTGTCATTATGTCAACCTGTCCGGGTCGACTTATAATCGATACACTCCGCATTTCGTGATTCGGCAGTCCTCCGCGTGACCCCCTGCCTGTCCCGTTGAATTGGAGCTTCATCGCAATGCCGAAAGCGCCAAGTGGACGTAGGTCGTACTTGAAATGTAGGACGATTCTGGGTTCCCTCAAAGGCATTTCTTGTTTACTGCTGTGGTTCTGTGTTGGGTTGGGAGCCTTTGGAAGGATTGGGCTCGGTTCTCCCAATGTGACAGCTCGAGTATCCTAGCGCATCATCGTTGGATTTCGTGTATGAGACGATTGGCAAGACGGTAACGGACTCGCTTGCCGAGCTTTAAGGATGCATACGGGCTGAGCTTTTGGTTGGCGAGGGGCATGGAACGTTCGTCAAAAGGGGAGGGGTCAAGGTGCCTCCCTTGCGGCAACAAGGGCGATTCCGTCTGGCGGGCTCCTGCGTCTTTTCCTCCCTCTTTCTTGGTCTGAGTCAATCCTGCAGTACTCAATGTCATGCTCGTGTGGCTGGAGAGCCCAACCTCGTAATGCCCAATACTCCGCCGTCGAAAGGCCATTTGGCGTCAACTCCCATTCCGGATCACTGCTCGAGCCGAAATCCGATAGCACAGAGTCTTGGCGGGGAGATTGAGCAGACGAAGTACATCCTCTCTTACGCTTAGCAGTCGAGCTGCTTTCTTTTCCTGTGCTGTACATGTATTCAAGCACCTTGCCGTCCGGGCCGCGGCTTCTTTTGATGGGACTCGCACTACGTCCTCGTCCCTGACCTTCCGTGAAGCGCCGGCACCCTTGTGGAGAGAAGGAGCGCACATCGACGACACCGTCCGACAGACGGACGGCAAGTCGCCTTGACTGTGTGCCTTGAAGGAACCCGAGCAGCTTTGGGAAGATGCCCCATGCAAAGCGTGCGTAAAAGTATTGGACGGATCTGCCTGCCAGCGACTGGAGAGGCATATTGTGATAGTCTAGAATCAGCTCCTCGTCCTCGACCATACCGTGCGCACGCCATTGTGTCGCAACATCTTCGCCATATGGAGATTCTTTGGGCAGTATGCTGAAAAACAAGCCATCCCACAGGCTGTGCACGTCTCGCCGTAGCCTTATCAAATTCGAGGGCGAATCTGCCACATCTTGACCGGTTCGGCCGCCAAGCTCGCTGTATTGATCCATTTCATTGTCTGCGAACCAGCTCTTCTCAACCGCCGGAATGATGTGTGCATTCTCACATGCGAGACGCTTTTTTGTGAGTCGACAGGTCTCAGTACCTGTCCGTGACTCGGTTGCCGCTGCACCCTGCGCCAACTCCTGCCACAAGGAGGGCAAGTCATTGTGTGGAAAGGCCCAGGAGCGAAAATTCGGGACTATGGGATAGGGTTGCGAGGTGGACTCTGGTTCAAAATGAAGGTAGTAGACACCGGCCGGTACTAAGCCTTCAGAATCGGGATGCGTTCGAGGTTCGCCAGACAGCGAAGATGACAGCCAGCCGTCCTGCCGATTGTTGGCGATTATCGTGCAGGCGCTATGTACGGTTGCGTAGTGTGCTTTGCCTCCAGCGCCTGCACCGTCACATGCAGGTAAGGCAAAGAGGGTGTTGTTTCGACCATATCCGGGGTGCTTGATTGTGATGCGCTGACAGTGCGGTTTCGGAGGCATTGAACCTCGAGGATGCGCGCGAGGTCGTACGTCAAAATTTTCACTGGATAAGTTACCAATTATGCTGTGGAGAGGGTCAAGAAAGTGTTGTTAATGGAAGGATGGCTGAGGTGCGCCGTTGATAGCAGCGGGTCTTTACGTGACGACATGTAAACAGACCTCAGCGCACAGCACTGGGCAGCGAGACTCCGAGCCCACCAAGGCAACAGTGCCGAGAATTCGCCGCGGAGAGCCCCGAATGGAAGCCCCGTCTCCGCCGCCGCTTCACTGCCGAAGGCCTGCACACGAGGCAAGGGAGGCAAGGCAACCGAAGACCACAAGATGAGTCTTCTCTCGCACGAGCATACAAGCCGCTGCTGGTTTGTCCTGACACCCTGGGCGAAGTCCACTGTCCGCGTGGCATGGACTCAGCCTACAACGTGACGTTCATACCCATGTCACAAAGCGTGCAGCAGCGGAGCAGCCATCAATGCACACGATACGCTTGCTGTGGTTGTGCGTGCACTGGTCGTATTGGACCCAATAAGCGAATGAGAAGTCCAAGGAAAGCCACCGGAATACATGCAACACCGCATATCATTTACGCTGCAGCATACAGAGCGACTGCGCCATTGCAAAAGCGGTCCAAAGTAGACTATTTGGTATCACCCATTGCCGGACCATTCGCTGCAAGCAGAACTGCGGCTGTCCGTGGGTATGGCCATTGCTCTCCACCTAGAGAGACGTCATTTACAAGGAGGCAAAGGTGAAAACTCTTCTCAATGCCCCGTTGCGCGCAAAGAGACGCCACATCAGGCAAAGATGACCGGAAAAACCACACCGAATCACATCATTTCCCGAGCAAAGGAAGGCACGGTGTGGCGCAAGAGCATGAGCGATGGTGTAGATAGTTCCCGCAATACCAATTTGAGGTTCTTTTCATGATGCGCATCTACCCCTCCTCAGAACGGCTTGCTCATTTGGAAATCGTCGCCTTGAACCTTGGACCGCAAAAGAGGGGACAATCTGAGATAAGATGCGCTGGTTGCGCTACATCGCAGGTGAGCGCACAGCGAGCTGTGGTTCGGAAGTGGATTTCTCGCCATGGCTACGGGAGGCGACTGGAAACGGCAAGGCCCCAAAAATGCAAAAGAAATGCCTTATGACTATGGCGACAGCTCTACAGATGCTCCCATGGACTTTGGTAGCGAGGCAGCAACAGCTTCTATCACCCCATCTTAATGGGCAAAAAGACATCCTTCTCTATTTCTCAGGCGCCAAGAATTTGAAAGCACATTTTGCAGTGATAGTCCCCAACAGAATCTCACCTTCCTTGGCAACATGACGGGCTAATCGCACCGCGTAGATCTCAACGAGTGCGACACGATGCTAATACCTCCTGGTGGACCCATGCTACTGGGACCATATGGATCGAGTCTTAGAATTTCCTGAAGAGTATGTCACTGCAAGGAAACATTCGAAGGTGAACAAGGGGCCGATCAAATATTAAGACATCCGATCTTATAAAGGATCGTGCGTATACAATGAAATTTGGATCACGAGTTGGGAAGACTGTGCTGCATCACATTGCCTGCCATCTTCGCCTTGATCGCATTGAGCTGCGAGCACTTGAAGATATTCGAGAGCAAAAGCCAAGTCTTCTGCTTGACCCGACGTCGGATGAGTGGATGAGTAGTCCCACGAACACGTATCGATATATTTCTTACAAAGAAGCTATTGTGCGTTTTGCGCTGGGAAAGGCCTCCAGCTGTCCCCTATTAGCGCCTGCGCAGTACCTGTCCGAATCTGAAGGACAAGAATGGTAGTGATCATGATGCCTTCCTGGTAATCTCTGGACTTGCCCAGGTCGGCGCTGGAGCTCATTCTCACTCTGGCACTGTTTTTGATTGAGACTTTAGAACGCCACATTATGTAAAAAATTGAGAGGCAGCCAGCACTTCACTCTTCAACCCGAATTACAAAGTAGCGATAGCTAGCTCGTTGGACGCAACTGCACCGCGAACAGCCGCCCGCTGATCCTTCCACGGAAAAAACCATCCATTAACTTGATCATAGCGCATAGTCTCATGTCTTCATCTGACGCTAGCCTGTGATTTTAGTGCCTTTTTAGAACCGTGCGGATTCTTTTATCTATGCGAGTGGTCAAGTACGACTTCATGAATCCCAAACTCGACATTGTCGAAGATCGCATCCAGTACACCGTGTACAAATCGTCCGTTACTGTCTGTCGCTATCTTCAAGATGTTGCTGAATGTGTCTATAATGCTGATCGGTCAAAATAAGTGGTGAGCTACGATGGAATGTTCGTTGTTGTAATTGCCACACTTCGCCGGCGGCGTCCCGCGGCGCGGGCTCCGGTTCCGCCCCGCCGTCTTCATGTGCTGCCGCCATCCATGGGACCGCCCCTACGCCGGCTCGAGCTGGCTATGATGCTTATCTTGCTGCAGTCTCCGGACGAGTACAGCGTCTCCCACTCACGGTTCCGACCAACGCTTCGCGTCCATCTCCTGGAATAGGTGCCGCTGGTGAAGTCGTCTTCTCCAGGTTTAGAAGCCGCAGTTCGTCGACCTTGGCGAGCCTGGCGGGGGCTACGGCCGCCGGCGTCTGACGTTCCCGAATCTTCGGATCCGCCGTAAATCGATCGGCCAAATGCTTCGTCTTGGGCGCGACCTCGGGCGTTTAATCTGCCGGGCCACAATGTGGGCGGATGCCGCAGAGAAGTTCGTATGGGGTGAACCCCCCCCCCCCCCCCCCCACATATACTTTTTGCCACCTGGAGTTGATCGCCAAGACCGCATCCTGTAGCCACATCTCCCACTGAAATACCGCAGCCATGAGGACGGGCGGGGATCTTAATGAGTGATTGTTTGCAGCTGTATATTTACTAGTAAGCAGCTGCTTATCAGTTAGAAAATCATGCCTTTCCTATTCAATCAGTCCTCGTATCTGCTGTGACCATCAGTACCGTTGACTCCATCCATCACACCAACCTAGTAATTTACCTTCCTCCTACTTTTGAACATATGCACCGCATCTTGGAAAAAACAAATGAGAAAGGGGCTATGCTCTTAGTGGTGTGATCTTTGCTTTCATCCTCACCTTAGATAGCTAGATACTTGCGCATTACAGTGCATCTACTTATACTACACAGCGGGTGCAGATTTGTAGAAGTTAGCGGTGCGCCTCTTAGATTTACCAAGGCGGCAGAAGTCGGATGACGGCGTGTGAGCAACCGGAAGCGGTGGTCAAATGCGTGCGGCGTCCTTGCCTCAGCACGATGTAAGCTTATTGTCCTCTTGTCTGGTTTGTTCGTTACCATCTGGCTCTGTGTCCTACAAGAAGGTACAGGTTAATGTCGCATCCAGCCGAGTCGGCGGCGACGATACTGTAGACGTCCACCCATTGCCGATCGTTTGAGTGGTCCCGCGGCTGGTGCACGGCAGCTACTCCACTCGCTATTTCGACAACTACTAGGTGCCTGCAGCTTTGGACCTGGATGAGCTCATTATCCCTGCCATGAGGATATTGCCTCACGAAACCATAGTTGCATCCAATATAGATTCCCCATTATGACGCGTGCTCCAATAGGATGCATCTGGCTATCGATCGACCAAAGGTACACAGCTGTATCGACTTTTTTTCATTCGAGGTAGGAGGACATCCGCGGACACAATGAGGAGTCCTGCGCTTGTCCACATGCCCGACTCGCTATGGGCTGCCTGATGAAGGAGAATATTCTGTTCTGACCTTGAGTTTTATCGCGACATGGGTTCGAGGGCACTAGCTTGCAACGTGTTGACAAGCCAGGCTCCTAAGATGACCGGGCCGAAAGTATCAACATAAGTCTAAGCTCAAGTGCTGACTTTCATCTGGGTTGGAGGCAAAGGCCTTCAGCGTGTTAAGCGTGGACCTCAAAGTGCCCGCGTTTGCTTAGTCACCAGTGTAATGACTGGTCCGCGGAATTAGTAGCTCCATTCGCAACGTCAACATAATACCTTAAAACTCTGGCGCCCAATGGGCCCTCGTTGGAAAGTTACAGCCTACCTTCCTGTTCCATTCGTCACAATTTGTATCTTGAAGCGGCGATATGCGGCTTTTTCAACACGAAAGCTCTCCAGATAGAGGAGTTCGCAGAACACCGCGCCAGCTATGTGATTCCGTCGCACAGATGGGCCCTGGGAAGGTCTCATATAAGGACTACCATAAGCCGCACGAAGGGAACCTAACAGTCACTCCGGTTCTGCTGTACCAAATACATCTGAGAAGGTGGCCGTGTGGTCGCACGGTGAGTTCAGCCATCAACAGTGATCCAGTGCCTGCCTTAGGCCCATGATTCGTAGTACGATAAAGCGATACAATCCATATATGCTCATCCCTTGATGAAAACAACCATAAGAGGGTCTCACCAGCAAAGGATTGGATCAAACGGATCTAGCTGCATTCGACTGGTTTGGCCTTCTTAAAAACATCACCCCAATCCTTATGCGGTGAAAGTGTACGACGCCAGCGGGACTGGAGTAACTCTACGTTAGTCGATCAGCAACAGTAGCCAGGTGCTTGCGATATGTTTTCTACTCGGAGATGATAGTGGTCTGGAAGGGGCCATGATCTGACTCTCTACTCTGTGATGGACGTCAAACACTGTGGAGAAGACGGGTAAATTCTCGCAGTATCTTCTCTTGGCTCGTGATGCTCCCTTCAATTACTATGACCCGATCAAGTTTTTCATGGCCTCCGTCAGACTCGCGATCTCCTTATGCAGTCTTGCTCGTGAACGCTTCACCGTCGTGGCCTCGCCAGCAACTTGTTGCAGAACGTCGGCAGATAGGCGACTGATGTACACCGGCGAGAACAGCGCGAGAGGACTGTCCTCGCAAGTCAACAAGCAATAGACTATAGCCTGTTTGCATATACTGTCCACAAAAGTCTTACGACTGACTTTATAGTAGGCACACAAGATATGATGGATATGATCGATCCGACAAATCGCCTATCAAATAAATTCTCCGTTGTATGTTTGCTCTCCCGGCGGTCTATCAAATACCAGCGTCTACTGTTGGAGGCTGTTACAAGTTGGCACAGGCTGGTCAACCTTGGTTGCATCTTCTCCCCGCACGCGCGAACGTTGAATCGGCGCAAATCGGTGGATGCGTCGTAATTTGAAAGTTCTGGAAAGCCGCATTTGAGAAAGCAAAACGGGATACAAGGGCATAGAGTAGCACTAATCTTTACAAGCATAAGACCGGAAACTCTAGTGTATAGCGCAAATCTAATTAGAGCAGGCTGTAGTACACTTGCGAACGATGCTATACCAAGACTGTTCTTTTGACAACAGCGTCCTGAAATAGCTTTGTCTCGTAACAAACTACAATCTCTTGAAAGCATAGGCCGGAATTATTGTCCACTTTCCAGAACAATCACTTAACAGACGCGTAGTCCTGCTTCGAAAAGCTAAAAGCAACTACCCGTGCTAGCGGCCTCGTACGTATCAACAAGTGACTCTACTGTGGGGGAGGATCAAATCAATCAAGGAATCCAGCTCCGTAATTCGACAAAAGATCGACCGGGCGAGGAAAAGGCACGAAGCATCAAGGCTATCGAGGAGACAATGAAAGTGATCAAGACGATCAAGAAGTCGATGAAACTGACCAAGACAATGAAGGGGTCGATGAGAAGAATCAAGACAATCAAGGAGCCCGCAGAGATGGTCAAGCCAATCGAACCACACTTACCAAAGAAGTCGCGCAAATGCTCTATGAGGAGCTTGAGAAATATGGTCCTGAATACCAGGAAAGAGATAAGAGGTAAAACCAAGCGAAAGGTAAGAGGCGCTTGACAGATAGTCTCTCCAGCGCTCTCACTACATTCAGAGACATTCAAAGGTATGATGACTATAAGGAGTTCCGGAAGAAGAAGAAGACGTCTGAAGTAAAGGATTTTGTTGAAAATGATATTCATCCCATAACAAAAGCCGCTCTCATACACTCGATTTTCGAACAACATCAAATCGTGGATTCCATGCAAGGACGTCCCCGCGAACAAACCAAAACTTTTCTCAGAACCTTATGAGAGATGAGGCGATGCTTTCAGACAGGTTGGTACAAAAAGCTACCGTAGTACACACACTGTCTTCCTGTCTTGCTTGAATTAGCAAAGGCTCTCATGATTGATAAAAAAAAAAAAGGGGGCACGGGCGGATTTAGCTGTGGAAGTATATCTGCAGCAAACAACTTCACGCATGACTTAAGCTAGCGAGGCGAACAAAGCCTTTGACATATACAACTTACAGGATGAGTAGCTATTACTATGGACACTACCATCATGAGTGTAGCCTTTCGCATTCCAGGTCCTCGGCCTATGCTGTAGCAATAGAGCATTCTCTGCCATTTTCGAGCTCAAGGCAGTTCTGTGCCAACACAACGCTGTCTTCGACCCAAAATTGACCCTTTGGTCGGGGAAAAATTTGTTTCGTCAAGGTAAGTTGAAGCTTAATCATCGTCGGTAAGAAGGCATGCAGGAGCAAGTCTGGCGCAGTATAATAAAAAAGATGATCGACGCGCGCGCTCTCGTGCGCGCGCGCTGTCTCAGGGCCGCCCACGTCTGTGCCGGCCACAGTGCCTTTGCGATGGCGAGCGGTCCCGTGCTTCTTATCGCTTGGGGTCGGTCCGTTGTAGGGTGCAGAGTCTAGGCCATGCGCAATGACGTCGAATCCCAACTAGCCTGCAGCTCCATCTCTTCCCGCTACACCGCTTTCGTCCTGTTGCGCGAGAAGTGCAGGCAATCTACGAGCGCCAAGGGTCGAGCGGCAGAGCAAAGCCGGGGGCACACGTTCTGCTCCCTCTGCTAGTAGCTTCACTAGGCCGGATTTGATTGGCTGGCCACCTTAAAAATGCACTTAGAAGTCATTAATCTGGAACATATCTGGATGCGCGCAGCCTCTTCATTCCCATCCTCAACTCTCAAACGGTCCCTTGTTTGCCTAAGGCACGATACACGGTCGTCTCACCCTACCTCCTTAAGGTGTCCGCTGCTCATCAGCTTGCCCATCTCGAACTGTTCCCAAGATTTCACGAACTCGTGTCGGCTTTCTGGTCCGCAAGCTGGGGTGCAGGTGAGCTCGAGCGAGGCAAACCGTCCCCATAACCGGAAGACCGTCGTGAGCGGAGCAGGGACCTGGCCTCCCAGCGGACTCGCTCATGCCGCTAGGAAAATTCCAGGCCCATAGTTGTTGGGTGGTTAAAGACGGAGCACATCGAGTTCGTTGTATGGTGATAGCATGCGATAATGACGAAGGCGGCGGAGGCCGAACGCATTAAGACATCGATAAACACGGAGGCAAGAACCTTCTGCAAAAAACAGCGCGAGCTGGCAGTCGTAGGGCACGATACGAACCAGGTACGCGTGTTACACGCAGGCCTCGTCTGCGGTAACCACATCCTCCCCTACCAGGTTCACATATACCTACATGAGTCCTCAGTCTCTTCATCATCTCCTAATTCAATTGACCCTCATCGGGTTCCGCTTTTGACAGCAGGAGTCACTACACTGCTATTGAGCTGTAGTAAATAGATATGGCTGTGCTGTGGCTTTTTATGCAGTCTCTTAAGAGCACAGTGGATCTCCGCTCTTCGCTTTATGAAGCATTTGCGAAAGAAAATCTATGCAACTCTGCTTCGAAGATCTAGAGGTGTTATTCGCGATGTTAAATTAGTATTCTCTAGCAGATTTTTGAGGTTTTTTATCGTGCTTGCGACTTTAATCTTCTGCAATCCACTACATAGTAATTCCGCACTTAAGCATTAGCCCTTTTGGGGGAAAGGCTTAATTTAGCTTCGTAAAGCGCAAGAAGGAAAGAAACTAATCTTGACAGTAGGAGTAGGAGTAGAAAGCGAGTGAACACTTAACTTAGCAAAGTGATCTTAAGCAGAAGTAAGAAAGACATAATAGAGAAGCTACAGGGTACTATGTAAAACTTCGTAAGGTATACCGCTAAGCCATACCGCATAACACCATAGTATTATGTAACTCGCGATTCATATGAGCGTTTTAAAAGCTGAGTTAACATTTTTCTAAACCCCCAGAGATTGACGAGCGTGAAGAATGGCACTTAAAAAGACACAAGCAAGCTTAGGTAGCTCGCGAAGCCCATTGAGCATGAGAGAAGAGAATAGAAAGGGTCAAGGAAGTAGCACAATTGGATCTTCCAATTCTGAGACTCAAGTATCAAACTCAAACAGAAGATCAAAGAGGCTAATGCGTCGCCAGAGTATTCAGGAAGAAGAAGAAGACCCAGAAAGTCTCCCTAGTAGTCAGAAAGTCAACATACAAGGCGAGCTACGCGACCATGACGTCCATAGCGATTACTATTCCGGTAATGAGGAGATTAATGAAGCATACTCTTCCGATGAGCAAGATAAACTCGGCAATCGAGGAGTAACAGCTTCTGTTAGCAAGCCAGCATCGCGCAAGAAACCTACTAGTAGTCAGAAAAACAAAAGACAAGACGATCTACGCGGCCGAGAAGTCGATAGCGATTACTAGTCAGGTGATTAGGAGCATAATAAAGCATTGTCTTCAGATGAGCAAGATGAACTCGGCAATCGAGGAGTAACAGCGTCTGTTAGCAAGCAAGCTTTGCGCAAGAAACCTACACAAGATAACTCGAACGATCAAGAGCATAAATTTGCCCTAAGCAAAGAAGCTAGCTACGTTATCCTTTCTGAACTTGAAACATGGGAGAGAAAAAGGCATACGCTTAGAGATCGAAAAAAGAAGACCCCGATGTCATGTACGAGTGCGATTTCTAGCGTTTATAGTGCGTGGAGACACTGTCAAGACGAAGATGAATACAAAAAGTTAAGAAAGCGCTATGAAGGAGATGTGTTTAACAATCTGAAGGCTTTTATTGACGCTAAATATCATCATTCAACCAAAGCTAAAAACATACACAACAGCATCAAAACGCACTGCAACCCCACAAGCATACTAGGATATGTGTCCAAGAAAAAAAAATCTTTACATGAGTGGAGACCGGAGCAAGTTAAAATACTTAAAAAGGAATGTGAACGTGTCTGGTATGACGCCCGCCCGTCAAGCCTCCAAGTTAATAAAATCTCGTCATGCCTTGGAGTAATGAACCGGAATTTAAAGGAGAAAAAAGAACAAAGCGCAGAAGACTTAATAATAGGAGCATTTTTGCAGGGATCAGGTGCTCGCATGGAACAAGCTAGTCATTTATTGAACCTGTGTGCCCGGAATGGACTATACTTCTCTTGGTAACGATAGCAGATCCTTCGACTATGGCATTCATCTAGAGCAGGAGCGACTTTGAGAACGCTTATGGGGACTTGAACGTTAAGCTACGGAACGTAAAGAAGCTAAAGACTGTAGATTCGTTGGTTCTCCATTTGATGTTTTGAGTGTTGAAACCGTGACTCTGCTCTGTGGTGTTTCTGGACTAGTATTACTAACAACATCATTATCCTAAGTCCTGCCCCTGGCATTTCTAGTCTTCGACGTGTACTATAGCAACAGACTACTATTTGCATATTTTGAGGTTAAGGCAGTCCTTATCACACCATCCCCACCCAAATTTGGATGTTCATGTGTGCTAATACGGCGCCACCAATTGTTCGCAGACGATGGGGATTTAGTTGTTGGGAGACAAGTTGCGGCTCAATTGGCGTCGGTGGGAGCGTTGCTGGCGTCCGCAGCCACAAGCCAAATGGCAAGACGAGACGGGCAAGTTTGTCGCAGACATTAAGTCCTTGCGCCGGTATGGTGGCCGAACAGCTCATGAAACACGACCCAGGGGTAATAAGCGTGACGTCTGTAGTTGGAAAAGGTCCCAGGCTTTTCTTCGCAGAGCTTGAGAGCTAGAGAATCTCCCGCCATTGGAGTACCGTCAAGACGGTACAATATCATGATGCTCTTCGAACCTTCATCATGCCTAATATCATTGTACTTGTCTCTGTCAACTTCTAAGTCAACAGCCGAGCGGGGTGGGGGATCAGACATTGGGCAAGTTGATACCAGGAAACACGAGGGAACTGCAACATGCAATGGCTGTGAATGGTCGGTCGTATTGTAACTCTCGAACACAGGTGAAGCGTACACTCGATGCTTACGACACCTGGTCTCTGTACCGTCGATTCTTCAAAGTCACTCAAGCTTTTGTCCCCACGGCGTGATTCTACCCGCGGGAGTCTTTTGACGAACGACTCTGTGCTGTCACGTACTCTTTGTACATGGTAGTGGACAGCAAACGACCTTCCAGATAAGGAATCGTTAATGGGGTTTACGAGGGCGGCCCCCCAATTGAAGCGCCTGCGCTAGTTCGGGGATTTCAGCTGACTACTCCCTAGTCCGAAATCTTGTTGCCGAGCTTGCGAGGCATGTAGGAATACGTGCATCTATCGAATCTAAACATCGGCTTCGACAGCTGACCTAAGAGCCAGCAGTACTGTGCTTTTGTAATCTCGAGCGCGCGGATTAGCTTCCGAAATGGTTTCGGTGTAAACCTTCGCACAGCACGTATACAGGTCCTGTTCTCCTTGCATCTATTTGGCTTACATGGAGGCTGGTTGCAGCCTTCTATGGAGTTACTATGCTGCTGTTGAGCTGTAAGAAATCGGTAGAGCTATACTGCGGCTTTGCCACCTTTCAAGGAATTCATTACCAAGTGCCAGCTATGTGTCAGATACTACGGGTGCGAGTGCCATATACCATTATGCAATGAGAAGAAGGCGCCCTTGTGTGCGCACACTAACCAAAGCACCTGCTTTCCAAACATGGTAACGTGATGCTGTAGGGATGGGCACGGGAAGGGCAAAGGGGGTTAAAGGGAGTGGAGGGCAGCCCTATTCCAGGGCAACTTCGAGTTCCAAGGCCTTTCGGACTTCCAAGGAGAAGAAGGACAAGATGTTTCCCATGGTACGCCTATATTTGTCAATCGAATGCTGTCTACTAGATTATGGATTTGCTATCGGGAAATAGAATTGATGCGTTGCACGTTCGGTCGATGCCCGAACAGCGGTCTCTTACGGCTGTCATCGTTCGTGTTCTGGGGTCAATCGCGTGGTTCGTTTCATCGTCAAAGTGGCCGACTAACCCAGAACGTGGATTGGATACCGGAGGCTCGATTGTACTCAATGTAGCAGATGCCGAAGATACAAGTCGGTCTTGAAAGATGAATGATCTAGTTCCCCCTCCCTTATCGTTTTGCACTTGCCGCTCCATGACCATTGTAAGGAAAGCAAGGCTTAGAATTCCTTGGTTTCGCGCTTGCCTGACCTAGCAGAACCGTTACTACTAATATGCTTGCCTTTGTCGTTTCTTCTGGGCCCAACGCCAGTCGCCGAACTCTGGAAGCTACTTGAGCTCGAATAGTCGGTATCTTCGTCGCTTTCTTGATTACAGGGGTCTTTCGACCCGCCTTTTTCATGCATGTCGCTAGAGTGATGAGAAGTCGGACTACTCAAAATCCGCGGCAGATTCGAGCGTCTCTACAAGAAGATCTCATTTATTGCCCTAACAAAAAATCATTGTGGCCTTTCAAGCAAAGTCCAATAATCAGCGGCTATGTTCTTAGGAACCTTGGTAAAGGTTTCACTCTACAGCGCAAACTTTCGCACATGAGGTAAGACGAAATCACAAACATTGCATAAGAGAATAGGGGGATATCGTAACCTGAAATCCGATTCTTTAGTTCGACATAAAGCTTCGTCTAGACGCTTCCCAGGGACGCAACCGATTCTCTTGCTCTTGCAATGGAGGAAGAGGAGTGCAAAAGGAGTCTTCTCTACTTAGAATACGTTCATGATGCCATTTCAAGAACCCCTTGCCCAAAGCGACATTCCGAGAGCTACAAAGAATTGACGGCTGACATTGTGCAATGTCTGAAAGAAGAAGAAATTGAAGCCCCTGAGCTGGATGACCAGCGCAAGGGGATTGATAATTTGAAAACCGAGTTATTCGAATCTCTAGATGAAATCAAAAATCTTTGGGAAGCGAAATTCGAACAATTTTCAAAGAAGCAAGAGGAGAAGCAGATACGTCAAAGAAAGCAACGGCAAGAGAAGCGTCAAGATTTAGTAAAACGCTGCCAAAATCTACTAAGTTCTAGGGAGACATCAGAGTTGCACGAAACGTCTTTCAAGAACCCCAGCCGGCCTCGATCAAAGACACTTTCTGACAAGAGTATAGAGTCAGAGATTCTGACGCCTCCACATTTCGGGGAAGGGCAGGAAGAAAGCGATGAAATTAGCGAGGACGAGTTGCACAAGAAAAGCGATAGAAGTAGTATTCCAGATTTCAGCGACATAGGAAGCAATTCTTCGTCCGAGCATGGAGACCCGAGCCAATACATTGGGGGAAAAGCCTCGAAAAGGGCGCAGAGCAAAGGGAGCGAAAGCCTAGAGAGTCTACATCTATCCTCTAACAACATTCAACAAATGCAGCCGAGAAATGGTAGCTCTCAACCTAACAAGGATGCTCCGTTTACCAAAGCTGGGTCTCAAGGAGCAAAGAGAAGATTAGATGCGCTAGAGACTGTAGCACCAAAAAGATCAACACGCGAACGAAAGCAGCGCGAGCATTTTAGTAACTACCAACATGATCAGGATAAGATAGAAAAAGAAAAACGTAAGAACAAAAAGATAAAGCCAAAAGAGTAGATGTCTTACTCCGTTTAGCGTCTTTTATTAATCTTTTAATCCCTTAGTTACGAGAAACATTCATTGTAGGCTCTTAAGAATAGTGAGTTTCTATTTTATAATAAGTCCAGAAAAGGATAAGAATGTAGACTAGAGAAAAAAAATGCAGATAGCTAACTAGTCTCTACGTAATAGCACGGCTTTCTATGTTATTATCCTATGCTAGTATACTATACTATACCGCTCCTTCTACTAGCGAAACATATGTAGTACTTTGGGAAGAAGAATAGAGCACATCTTAACTAGGCCTCGGCTATAGGACTTTAATAACATTTAAAAGGCTAGCGAAGGAAAGATGTATAAGTAGGCATAGATAGAGTTAGAAAATAACTCTATAGAAAATAGCTCTAAAGGTAGAAATCTCTAAATTAAGCTGTTTAATAGCTGCTACATCTATTAAGAGCAAACTCTATTTGTCCTTACAATACTAAGTACTCTTATAGAAGTGTTAGATCTACTCCCGCTTATAGCAATTCTCTAGTATAAGGTAATATAATGAACCTTGCCGTCGAAGATAATAAATAATAAGATAGCCTAATATTTAGAGTTAATTGCCTTAATTGCCTTAATTGCTGTGACCTGCTTCCGGTTGCCTAGTTGCCGTTGGAGGACATTATTCTAGTTAGTATTGGGTGTCCCTTTAGCCCTTCGGGTCCGTCTAGCCGTGTTATAGGAAGCTCGCTTAGACTTGGGGCACTAATAGATGAAATATTTTTAACGCCAGTTCAATCTCGGAACGCTGAATGCTGCTGATCCCGAGCTTCTGCGAAAAAAACTCCTTCAAGATTGAGTTGGTTTTCGACGACACGTCAAAAGTCCAAAAAGTCCCAGAGGGGTCTTTCCTCAAACTCTGAAGGCAGTAATACTCTCTTGCAGATACTGCGATTACCATGGTCGCTGAATCATTACTAACCGCCAGTGCGAGACACTGTTCCGTGAAGTTCATGCCCTTCGACAGCAGGTCCCTCAACGGCCTATTGGTCGTCTCCAGCGTTGTTGATACAAGTGTCACCCGTTTCGGCATAATTCTTCTGTCTTCTGAAGGCCTTATTCTGCCATTTGTTATTCCCGTCTCATATTGTTGCACAATGTCATGGCTGTGCTCCGAAAGGATAACGATGTTGACCCATGGATGGCCTTGAAACATCTTCAACACTTCCTTCACATTAACACGCGACTTCTGAAGCCGGAATGCATATCCAAGTCCGAACTTCTCGGATTTTGCTGCGATAATTACTGTAGGAGCAACTTTGGGTTCAAGACCTTGATAGAAGTTTTGCCACTCGCTCATTACCTCTTTCCAGATATAATCACTTGTAGACATTTGACGGTCATGACTCGGGGACCGATTGAAGTCCTTCAGAGTGCTATCACTCTTTTCCACAAATGTCGATGCAGCCTCGCTCGCCCAGTAAGGAGGTTCCGGAAGTATGATAATAAGAGTCGGAGACGCCTGTCTGAAGGGGCGAATGGTGTCTTCTTGTCGGACTAGTTCAATGGCTTCCAGACAATTCGGCCGAAATGTCTCGAGCATCACGGCTAAAGCGTAGCTTTGGGCCAACTTCAAATCGTGCTTAGGTCTTTGGTTAAGATACAATGGGTTCCGGACGTTTGAAATAATTCGCTCAGTACTAAACGGATACATGCTGGTCAAGAACCTGAAGGCGGCATAATTCGCATGTGGTCGGTACTCATACGAGTTCGCATCGTAATCGAGAAGTTCATCCGGCGTCAGCCGATTTCCAGGAGGGTTATGGCCAAGGAAGTTGATCTCGACGGGCGATGATTTCCTAGAGCTCGGCCGCAGCGAATGAAAGATCATCCTAACAAGAAGTAGTCTGCTTCGGACAAGGTCCGGCAAATGGCTATAGGTCGGGTCAACACCCTTCACAAGGGTCAAGTTCGGCAAGTCGAGTCCTTGGCCCACAGACAAAAGAGTGCTGTTTCGCGCCACCACGATCGTTCTTAGAGACTCCCACTTTTCTGCCTGTACATAAGACAATATGCGATCCAATGTAGTCTCCAGCAAGTTATCAGGTCCTATCACGTCATTACATTGTGCGACTCTATCCGATTGGAGTCTTATAGTACCGTTTTTCAATTCACATGTCTTATACACGATGACTAAGCATGGATGAGCTCGTTTGAAATCTTCCGCAGAGAATCGATGTTGCATATTCTCCTCGATACGCTCGTGCTCAATGGCAACAACACCTGCTTTGCCATTTTCACATGCTTCCGTTGCAATGGGAAGATCCGCGACGCCTTTGATCACAATGGTCAAAGACGAGGGTCTGGAGAGAACTTTCATTTGGCTCGCCAGGTCCACTCCCTTCCAACGATTCACCACGGAGCTGGAACGTGCTTCTTGTAGACTACTCTTGGCTTCCCTTGTACTTTGCGGGGCATAGTGTCGGTCAAGATTGTACCAAGGTAGCAAATTCTCGCGTCTCTTTGATGGTCTACGAGGGGGTCTTGCCATATCCGCTGGAAGGTCAAGTAACGATGCGTCCCATATTTTCTCAAAGAAAGATTCCTGAAAATCCAGCTTTGGGAGCTCCACATATTCATTTGGAGTAAAGTCATACTTTGCGATCTTGTCCGAAACGAAATCTTGATTTCTCATATGACGCACTCTTTTAATAGGGTCTGTAAATTTCGGATGTGTTCCCTCATTCTTCTCCATGTACCAATCTTGTGTTGCTGTTGAAAATCTAGTAAATGCACCTTCGTGATGCCCCGGTGTCGCATAATGAGCAGGCCGATGCACGGTGGGGATATAGTCGACGTCCATGGCACCACTGCACTCATGAGTCCTCTCGGCAAGTCGGTGGTCAACGCTTTGGCCGGGCTCTGATTTCACTTGATTATCTTTAATACACCTTTCATAGTTTCTAAGATTCAATAGCCTTGAGTTGGGAGAATCAGAGCCATCATCTGCGTCAACTCCGTTCTCGTCTGGATGAAGGCTCTTGAACCTTTCGACGATCTTTGCAAATCCTTTTCCAGACCCCGTTTCGCAATCCTCCTCTGCTGCATGCTGAAGCTCCTCCAATTCTAACCCCATTGCTGGAATATCTTCACTTGTGACTGTTCTTTGTGCTGCATGATCCTCCATGCTTATAGTGGACGCTTCTTGCAGCGGTGGCGGCCGAACGGGGCAAGCTCCCTTTTCAAGATGCGATTCCTTAACATAACCCACTTCTACGCTGCACTTACGTAATTCGCCGTTTTCGGCGGGAACACCATGCGATTTAGAAAGTTGAGCTTTGAGATTTTCGCTTGCGTTATTTCGACATGGCCTCTCGAAACGGTGTCCCTTGTCGAAACTCACGCGGTCATCTCTGCTGGATCGAGCATTTGATGAGGCGGAGGTTTCGGATGAGGCGACCGAATAAGGCTGCCACGAAGCTCCATCCTCGTTTGAAGTATGCATGAACAAATCATCAGCTGGATCTTTCGATGTCACGAGGAGATCGTGTTCTTCAAAGAAAGAAACATGGCCCATTTCGCGTTGAGCTTGGGCTGAACGCATTTTTGCCACCATCTTCCCCCGATATTCATCTGCCGCAAACCTGTCTTCTTGCCTGAGTGTCCCAATAAGGCTCTCTTTGCTCTTCATGTGTCTCTCGTGAATCTTTTCAAGAACCTCCATTGCTTTGATGTCGTCTGAGTTCGAAAGCAATGGACTTCCGCTGTTTCCGTGATCCGCACTGTCTTTCCTCGTCATGCAGTAATGGATGTATGACAGTCCTTCTTGGCCACCATCTGCATGATCTTGTACTGTCAAGGTGTAGAAAAGATTCGGGTCAAGATTGAGCTGGCGGCAGCAAGCACGGCTTTCCCCCATTTGTGCGGAGTAACTTCTCTCGAAAATTGGTATCTGCTATACCTCTTGTAGAAGACTCTGGAATGAAGAAGGACTCTATTCCCAACATGAGAACGATGCACTGATTGAGAGTAGAATTGAAAGGTAGGGCAATTGCAGAGACCGACTTCGCTTTAGGTTTGTAAGGCTGGGCGCTGGGATGGAGAGACCACGTAAGAACTTTACAACAATTAAGACCAAGTGACGTGCAGTACATTGATTGGGAATGGGACATGGCAACAAAACTTTAGACTGCGATTCTACCTGACGCCTGCGTGCTCAATTACAAATGCGATGGAAACGAGTGACGCCTGCGTGTTCAATTACAAATGCGATGGAAACGAGTGTGGGTTAAGAGATATGATACTGTCCCGCGAACACATGAATCATGCGTATTGTTGCGCAATACTTGGACCGTAGATGTTGCAATGTCTTATGTGATGATAGAGTGGCTCCAGGCGTTGGCCACAAGACTTGTCCCAGTAGTGCCTCGGTTGTCGCACAGGGCTTACAATTCTTGTGCCACCGACCCCAGCACGAGTCGGTGGTCATTTGGCGGGTCGAACGAGCGCATGTCGGTCCAAGCCTTGTCCGCATTCTCAGTGGTCTTTCCGATCTTGAACCCTCCTGGCATGCGAGACTGGAAGACGCCGCCGGGGTCGTAACGCTCACTGGTCGCTTGGAGAAACGCGACACTGTCATCCCCATATCCTGCAATAGGATCTTGAAACTCCCCGGCGTAGTTGAGGTATAGAAAGTCACTATTCGTGCCGGCTAGATGGGTCGCATGATTAATCCTTGCCACCGTCTCTTGGGCCGCCTCGTGCGCGACCGGAATGTCAAAGTCAGATCCAAGTCGCGGAGCTATCATCATGATGATCCAGTTTTCCCCGCCGCCTACGGCCATTACATTACCGCCTTGTGCGTTGCTTCGCTGTATCACGTCCCTGGTGAGGGGCTCAAAAGAGAAAATCCAGGTCATGTTCTGGACGTGAGAAACCTGCTCCACATCTCTGTCAGCCTTGTCACGGAAAATGGTCTGTTGGGCAGCTACGTACCTTCTGAAAGACTTCATCGGCGATCCGATGGACCGCTCTCAGCGTCTCGAGATCGTTCTTAAAGGTCACAGTCGCCCCGACGTCCCGAAATCCTTTTGACATAAAAGCAGACGCCTCTTCTGTCAGCGAACCGATGGTAGTGCTGCGTAGGCTGCTGGAAAGCCGAGGCTGAATTTTCTCAAAAGGTCGGAAAGCATCAGGATGCGCGGTTCCGTTGGTGTGAACCAAGGTATGTGTGATTCGTCTGTCGCCCGTGGTCGTGTTGTAACTCCATAGGACACCGTACGCGGCATAGCGGTCTCGGTCTGGGTCTCCAGCCAGATGGTGGAGCGCTTTCAACACCTCGTCCGTAGTGTGTGCCTGTGCCGGCTGTGTCAGGCCACCGCCCCACACGGGGCCCTCTGGCAGAGCGGCGACGTCGAATCGAGTCACGATACCGAAGTTGGAAGAGCCACTCCGCAACGCAAGCCAGAGGTCTTGGTGGCTCGTTGCGTTAGCGTTGACAATCTCGCCCGATGCAAGGACAACTTCGTAGTTGATGACATTGTCGGCGACAGACCCGACGCGAGGAAGGAAAAAAGAGATTCCTCCACCCAGTATCACGCCTCCTACGCCTGTCTCGCTGCATTCCGCGCCGGGAATAATCACTCCGGTATCCTGTAGAGACGCATAGACGTCTCGCCAACGGGCCCCCGAGCCAAGCGACACAAAGGACCTGTCTTGTGCAATGACAGTCGTATTGATGCGACGAAGATCAATCGAAACCCCCTGATCAATATCGTTGAAACCCACGTTAGGGCTGTGGCCATCCGATTTGACAGCAAAGTTACATGCTGCGGCGGAGTGCTCGGACGGATCCTCTAAGACGATTTGGAGTATCAATGCTACATCCGCGGCCGATGCTGGAGAGGCAATGCACTCAGGAGGTAGGATAGCGGTATTGGACCAGCGATCAGTGTTGATGGCATTGTACTCGATCTGCTGCTCAGGCGTAACAATCTGCCCGGGAAGTCGTTGCGACAAGATTTGACAAACGTGAGAGCAGGTGGTCTCGGGGAAGAGAGAGGTTAGCCAGGTCTCGAATCATCCTCTCGGATAAAGAAAGAACTTACTTGACGATGCTTGCTGCGAACGCCAATACACTCGTAGTCAAAGTCAAGCCCAAGGCAAGTTTTTCTGCGCGCGGTATCTGGAGATTCCATAGGATCAGTGCCGGAATGACCGTCAAAGCGACGTCGCAGAGGCTGTTGAGGCTACTCTGGACAAAAGCGATGACAATTTGGACGTCTGGGCTTTGACAGGACACATGTGCCGCCACGTCGAGGTTCCACAGCGCTTCAATATGCTCACCACACTGTGCCCAGATTTGGATGACGGTGATTCCATTGGCAACGAGCTGTATTGCGATAACCCCCTTGATACACCATCGCTTTTTGGAACCAGTACCCTTTAGGATAGAGAGTAAGTGTGCCGAGAACGACCACCTTCCAAACATAGGAGAGAGGACCGCACAGGGTTCTGTCAGAGGCGACGGACGACTGCCTGTCCTCTTCTGGTCTCAGTTCTTTTCGACCTTGGTGGTCCTAGCAGCGGCGTTGTCTCCGAACTATGCTTGTTTCACTGCTTTTCGCGCCCTTCAGGGCTGGTTTAACACTGCGCCCCAGGTTGTAGGTCTGAGCGTGATTCACGATCTGTACGTTTTCCATACTCTGCGAGTCTAGAGGTGGAGTCACTAAACTCGGCAGGTTTTTCCTTCACGAGCGCACCAGCCGCGTGAACATTTGGGTCTTCTGTCTGCTTGGTGGTCCCTTCCTGGGCCCTTTTCTTGCGGCTTGGCTCATACAGGCTGTCGATTGGCGGGCTGACTTTGGTGTTCTTGCCAGCTTGCATGGCCTTGCGACTTTGTCAATCATCTTTCTAGGAGATGAGACGCTGTACAACCGCCGTGACCCACCGCCATCGCGGGACAAAGGTGTTGTTGCCAAGCTCAAGCTCCTCACGGGCATTACGGGTGTCATGTCAAAGGAAGGCCGTCCAGAGATATGGTCGGTGCTCAAAGACATCTTGAACATTCAGCTAAAGCCGCAGATCTTTTTCATTACCGTCGTCTACGTGATGGCCATGATTGCCTGGGTCATTGGCGTTAACAATACAGTGTCACAGCTGCTGCTGCCGCCCCCTTACCGGTTTAGCGGCGCAGCTTTTGCTTGTAGCTGGCTGGCTCCGATTGTTGGTGCTGTTTTCGGGCAACTCTGGGGATACTGGTTCAACAAATGGCTATTCAACAGATACCTTCGAAGGCACCACGGGAAACACAACCCAGCGAACCGGCTCTGGGGTACTTACGCTCCGACTGCGATCGGCCTTGTTGGCCTGATCCTCTACGGAAAAGCCTTTCAGCACTCCCTACACTGGATCTTGATCGAGATTGGATGGGCCTGTCTGGCTTTCATGATGGTCGCTGCAACCACCGCAGTCTCCGCGTACTGTCTGGATTGTTTTCCGGAGCAAGCCTCTCTGGTAGCACCCATCATCAATATGTGGCGGTGAGTAAGCCGCGCGTCTCATTCGAGCTGTGGATGCTGACAGGTCGCAGTACGACGGGTGGTTTTTGCGTCGTTTATTTTCAAGTGTCCTGGATTAGTGCCAGCGGGGCCGACGTTGCCTTTGGTCTGCAAGCTTTGGTCTTGGGCGTTGCTTTTGTTGTTGGAGTCGTCAACACCCAGTTCCTCGGAAACAGGTTCGCAGAAGATGTGCAGGTGATCAAAACAAGCAATATTCAGTAGGAATGGCGATGGGAGCATCGCAATCTATGGAGTGTAGCGCATTGGTCCCAAAGCTCTGCCGACCATGTCCTTTTCTTTTATGGTACAAACACTTGGGTATAGCAGGCTCAATTCCCACTTGCTTACGGCGCCGTCGTACATCCTTTCCATGATTACAGCGTTTTTGAATGCTCTCTCCACTAACAGGGGCGGCGAGCGATTCTTGCACATTACCCTGCCTCTGCTGGCGGCCAAGATGGCGCTCATCCTGGCGGCGTGCACAACATCCGTCGCTCCTGGATATGTCGCGATGATGCTCCTGGTATCCGGCATCTACACGCACTATGTCATAGTGCTGGGATGGATCTCCAAGAGGATTCCTCGCCCTGCGGCCATCGCGTGCGGCTGCTCTCGCACTCATCAACGGTCTTCCGAATGCTGCGTCTATGTACGTCCCATGCAAGTACGGAGGAGCGCCGCGATACATCACCGCATTTTTGGTCAATTGCTGTACAGCGTTCCTCGCCATCGTCATGGCAGCCCTCCTTTGCATAATGCTGGTGCGGCAGAACAACAAACTCGATCGGGATGGAGTACCTGAGGACGGTAGCACAAGTGGCGGTCACCGAGAAGGTGAAGCCGCGCAGAAGAACTTTCGATGTTTAGGATAACCTGCCGTTTCTGGTCAAACTGGCTAGAGCATCAAGTGTCGTGTTGCAGTTTGGAAGCGAATGAAGAGGAAAACATTCATTCCTAACATTATTTCGTCCAAGCACTGTTCATAAGGTTCCCTACCGACCCGCCTGCGATTAAGCGTGCGAGTGGTACGTCCAGGCCAATCCACCGGGCGTATCTTGGTGGGGCAGTCCTGAGGGGAGACTCGGCTTGGAAGTTGCTGCGCAGGACGTTGGACTATTCTGCTTCAAGTGAGAGCCATGAGACGAGGTGTTCTGCAGACGTTTTGCACGGTTGCTAAAAGCCAAACCACACGTGCATAGAACACTGGCTACCTTATTCATTAGCAGCAAACCAGCATTTAGGGTTTTGAATGTGGAAACTCACATGTCCTCTAATGAAAGCCCGGGCGGCTGAGCGCGAGGGATTGTTCCGGGAGCGTACCTTGATACATGATGCGTCTCCAATATAGGTCAGTTCAGAACCTTGTGCTTTATCTTCCCATGCTAGAGGAGGACAACCGCATAACCTCAGCTGGACCTTCTACTTCTTCCCTTGTTCTGAGCGCCGACGAGGTGCCCACCTCCACCCACGACATACCGTCGTCTAGCCCTGGCTCACCCTTCGCATGCCGCGGTCGAAGGCCCGCAACAACCACCTCCGTCTGCCGATCTCGCCAAATGCAAGATATAGCTTGTGCAGTCGACGGTGCTTACGCGCGGGTATGAGCAATATCCACCCCCCCTCTTCCCTCCCTTCGCTACGCCCTCCACAAATCTCGCGTGGCAGGCACTTGCGCTTGAAACCTTGGGGTTCCTTCTCCTTTCCATACGAGGTTGAAAGGCCAAAAGCAGGTTCCCACCTGGACAGACCTGTTTGGAGCTTACCGAATATCTCGTCGCCATCCGGATGCTCAGTGGTATGAATGAAGATGCAGCGGTTCAAGGATCTTCTACGCAGGGACCACAATGGAGAGCGCTAGTGGTAAGCCGAGGACGCATGGTGCAGTAAAGCCCGTGATTTGGTCATATCCCGCTCTATCCTCTGTGGGCAATGAATCTCGTCTGGCCACATCTCAGGATCATGGTTGAGACTTTCATGTGGCGGCGAGCTTCGTCCGTGCGAGATACTGGTTGCTCTCTTCCGACTGGCAAGGGCTCTCTTGTCCTCCATCTCAGCGCTCCCTGCTTGCCGTCTCCGCATAAGGACTATGTAGCAAGCCGGAAGATACCTAGGTACCGTCAATCAAACAGCTGACGATGGCCCCGGCTCGTCCACCAACTCCGCGAGAGCAAAGACCATGAATGATGATTGGATCAATACGCGACAACTTGCAACACTTGCTGCTAGGGGTCTGGAGACATACGACAAAGGGTTGCCGAGATGGGGAAAGCGCGGAAGGGAAGGGTCAATCTCGACAAGGAGGTCATCGTACGACGCAAATGACCTCGCCGCTTCTTTGTTCGATAACACTCTACCAAGTAGTTATATCCTTGAATATGTGGGGGGGGGGGGGGGGGGGGGGGGGGGGGGGGGGGGGGGGGGGTTTGCCCACTCTTCACATGACACCGCCTGGTCTCTTGGCCTCTCTTTCCTCTTTTGCTTTCCTCTTCCACCTTCTTTCCCCAGTCTTTCGGGGCTGCGTTACTCCATGCTTACATACACGATCATTTCCGATTTTCCAGACTCATCCCTTCTTCATCATAAGGTTTCAGTCGTTATTGCCGAGGAAGTCTCTACAAGTGAGCTCGAGTCACGGAGTGGTGGAAGAAATATCGGACATGTTATAGAGCAACCAAGACTGGAAGACATGGGCCCAGAAAGTTTGCGTATCGCAAGTGGTAAACGGGATTGTATGAAACTCCTGGTGACGAAACCAAGCTAAGAGCGTGCCCCTAGAATTTTTTCTCAGCCTCGCAACAGAGCTCTACCCTCCGTTCCAAGCGAAGACCGGCGAGTTCATCTGCACCCGTGATTCTTCGCGTCAGCTTCTAAGAGACTTGAAATACTCGACCACGACAGTTCTGATTGCATCCTACATTCTTGCGAAAGTTGCCCCTAAGATCGGTACTGGCCAGAGTCTGCCTTGGCTCCATCCGCCTGGGCCCTGTGGACGAGACAAAATGCTTGCTGCGCTTACCATAGCTTCAGACGGGCAACGAGAAGTAGTCTGGTCGAATGAGGAATTGGCCCGGAAGATCAAAATGCAACCGGATCTCATCAATCGAAACGAGCGACAACTTCGGACTGAACTCTGCGAAATACTGTCCACTTCCCAAATTGAACCGAACCCAATGCAGATAGTATACAAGATACAAAGCGCATTGTCTAACAGCGGCATCGAAAAACTGTCCCGCCTTGCTGTAAGGTCAGCAGAAGCGTTTTCATTGCCGCCAAAGACCTTGCAACCGGACGTCAGCCCCCAGCCATTCACTCGACTGCCTGATTTCCCCATTTCTGAAACATTCAAGTCTACGGCTAAGCAGTCTCGCCCGAGAAGAGGAAACACGAACAGGCCTGCATTCAAAACAGGTTGCATTCTGGTCGGGAGAGATAAAAAAAAAAAGCACGAGAGAAGAGACGAACATACCCTCCAAAAATCCGGATATAATAAGGGAAGGGGTTGGGAGTCGGGGGCGAGGGGGAAACAAATTTGAGCTCGGTGGCTTCGCTTCCTTGGTTCTATTGTCAATGCTCGCTGGAAAGCATATCATCTTGGGACTCTATAGAGAACTTGCCGTCATTCTTCTAAGCGTGAGGTCCTTCTTCCATGTCGCTATACAAGTATGAAAAGCAGCCTCAGATGGATCTCCCTTGCTATACCTGACTTTGCTCATTTGAAGGTAATGAAGCCCTCAAAATTGGAACAAGGTGAATGTGGGTTGTTGCGAGTTGAGTCATATCGATGGTTTGCTATTCAGCTTTGCCCCCTCGCAGATTCTGCCGAGCGATGCAAGCTTTATTTGGGCAGTCACCCAACACCGAGTGTTGATCGGTGCTCAAGACACTCAAGAGTCCCGCTTGTCTGACTACTGCATCGACTGGATTTGCGATATGCGGTCGACCGAGAAGAGTCTGTTAGCGCTCACAATGATCCGCTGATTGAAGCATCAGGAGTGGTTAGAAATACGCTGAGGAGACGGAAGAAAGAGACAGTCGGTGTAGCCGAGGCTGTAGCACCTGCACAATATCGTTCGAGCGCCTCTGAGAACAGCGCAATGGGTGCTCATGACAATTGTAATACCCAAGATACCTCTGTCATATCGAGCAAGTTTCTATTTCAGGCGAAGCTCTTAGGCGAAATCAGGCCCGAAAAAGCAGCAGCAGAACCACACGGCTAGAGAACGGTTGTTAGGTATGTGACATTATGGCCAAGATGAGAATCTATGGAGCCACGATTCATGGCAAGGAGAACCTCCCCCTCTCTTTCCCTACGAACACACAAAAGAAAAAGAAATCGAAAGGAAAAGAAGGATTTGGCATCTAACTATTGTTAGACGTATAATGGTGAAGCTCTGCGCCTGAGGCTATGATGATATACCGTAAGCTGCCCCATATGGAGCGCAATAGTGGGGCCCACGTATCATGTACCTGCCACAGCTAGTAGAGGGCTAGATTACGTTTGAAATTTCCTCACAGTTTTCTACCTGCCGACTTTAAAACGCTAAAACTCCAAGGTGCACGCTCCCTTTGCCTTATTCCCGGCTTCTGCAAATTCCAACAGTATCTTACTGGACAGGCTGTGCAACCTTTCGGAATGTTGGCGTGCAAGCATTGCATGAAGGCAGTGATAGAAGTCGAACTTCAGGACATCTATGCTGAAAGCAAAGTTGCAATGCTCCGGCGGTGCGGTTCGAGCGGCAACGTGCGGATGAGTGAGGGTTGCGGCGAACTTTGCGATTTGATCCCAGGCTAAGTAGCGGTTGACATGGATCCGAAAGGTCAACATCCTACCAACTCCCGGGGCTGCCCTAGGAATCCGACCGAGCGATAAACAAAACTCTTGGACATCCATGTTGCGGCTGTGTACCGTGATGCGGGAAGTACAACTCAATGGCAGACTGGTATATACCGGCCCATACTCTTCCCGCAGCTGATGACATGTCTCTGCCAAGGGCGAGGTCGTGGTGAGGACAAAGTCATGGGCGAAGATGATTACTTCTTTAGTGTTGCAGGCCACATATTCGTAAATGCGGTTCCGAAGCTCTGGGGGAAGATGGAGCAGATCGCACCGCCTTTCGACGCGGTTGCAAGGCAACATGGTGTTGAACGACAGACTGATATTAACGTCTAAATGGAGGCTGATCAAAGGCTGCAGTAATATGGGAAGGAAACCAGATAATAGGTCTGTGGACGGCAAAATCATTTGCTTGGCTGCTTACACGTGCATGCCGAGCAGTACAATTGTAAGAGACCGGCAGTAGATTAGCTTGCCGATCAGCGCTTAGCTTTTTCTGAGCTCCGGAAAACAATCGATCTGCTTTCGTCAAACGAGAGCGAACTTTCTTGATAGAAGTTGTTCGTGCCTGCGAAGTTGGGCTCTTTACATGTATGTTGCGTTTCCGTTATCTCTCATGTGAAAGCGCTCAGCGAGGGAAGACCGTCATTTGCAATGCTTTTTGATGATCTTCAGCGGAAGTAGTATCCTCTCAAAAGTATCTGGCACCCCTATGGCTTCGTCTCATCGAGCGACCGGCGATTTCAGACGCATCAAGGAATGCATGTAGGGGATAATTGTCCGTTGCGCATGAATAGCTGTCGTACCGCAAGACGAACAACGCATCCAGTCGTAATAAACCATGCTCGTAGAGCCAAACCGATCGACAAGATCAAAACATCCCAAACCCTTGCACTGGTGGATGCTTGTCGGGGCCGGCCGATTGAGACACTTCTTAAGGCTCGGTGTTCGCTCAGTTCCCTCTGTTCTAACGTTCTTGGCTGAATGCTATGGAGTTGTCTTTCGGCCAAGAAGCCCCTGACAACTGCCAGCTCCCAGCTGACGGCGGAGTTTAGGCATACCGAATACGTGAGAGCAGGAGGTGGAGCGATTGCGCCACATACAGTACGAACGATGAGTTTGGGAACGATTGCAATGGGGTAAACTAGGTGGTTGATCACACGAAGACTCGCAATGGCAGAATGCAAACGACAACGGCTGTTGTGAGCGCCTCGCCGTGCGAGCCAGCTCGAGAGTTACACACCTGATCGACGAGATGATGTGGCCTACCAGCAGGATGTTTTTGCCCCTGTAGTGCTGCAGGTAGGTATGCGGAAGCGAACTATGACCATTGTCGAAGAGCTAGATTCACTGAACGATGATCGCGAAGAGTACCTCTGTACTAAACCGAGCCCTAAAAAGCAGAAAGGCAGGGATTTTTCTGCACCGGTCTAAGCTTGGCTTTGAAGCTATTGAGAGCCTTACGTTGTGCGTTTAACGATCACCGCGACAGTTTCCTCGCCGCCTTGCGCCCCCTCCTGTTCGACCATAGCTCTTTTACTTTAGGAGGCTGAATCGTACTCTGCTGAGGTACTGCACAATCTGCTACCACAATCGTGTAACCCCGTCTCGATCTCTCGGCGAGGGCCTTCAGAGCTCCAACGAACTCGAATGTACGTAAAGCGAGTACACCTCTGAAAATGTCAGAATACCTTGTGCATTTCTGTGTCTACAAAGGACGTATGACTGTAACGTACATGGCCAAGGGACGACTTGCTAGAGGACAGAACTTGCAATTCTGTGTAGACGAGACAGGAATGCTATATCCTTTCGCTGCAATGTGGGTTCATCATAAAGAAGTGTTAGAGAACGAATGCAGCTTTCGCGATGTTGTTGAAAAGATACTAAAAGTTCGCCGTTCCAAACCACACATGTTAGCCACTCAGCACTCCAGTAAGCATTCAAGGTGCTCAGTGAAAGCGTCCATAGTAATCTAACATGTCCAGGGCGAGGTGCAAACAAAGACCTTGCGTGGTAGGTCCATTGTGATATGTCATTCAATGAGTCAGACGATTGTATTGGTCCTCGGCTACATGTCTAGATGGTCAACTAGTCAAGGTGCTATAGCTCTCCGCTACGCTAAGCTTACATAGTATGGAGGACACGCCCGTTGATCTTGTCAGCATGGAATCGCACAACTTCCCGCCATTAGCAACGCTTTGCATGTGGACTTGAAAATGAGCACATTGCGGGAGATGACGGTATGGTGTGAAACCGGACCGCTGACTGGTGCGACGACACACTGAAGACTGAGCATGACGCCTTCAGATCTTGTTGGCCTATTAATCATTGATTAGAGGCGGTCCATTCGTCGCAGCTCTTTCTTGCGCACGACTGGACTGAGAATTTCTAGCATCTGTCTCGCATATCGTCCATCTGCTGCATGACAGAGGTCGCTCTTGCTCGGGAACGCATCTATACCGATAGTCGGATCTCGAAGAAACGAAAGGCGTAGTGGGTCATGGAGTCTTTGCCATTCGAGAGTCGGCATTAGCGAACAACAATCGAACTGTGCAGAGGGTTTCGCTTGTCGACCCTGCGGCTTAGCATGGTAAGACCGTGTGGAAAAAGTCAGAACCCCCCCCCCCCCCCCCCCCCCCCCCCCCCCCCCGGCCTCCCTTCTCGTTCAGAGAGTCTTCAGTTTTGAGAGTAGAATACCATGTGTGCTTCACGAATCGGCATTGCTCTTGGTAGCTATGGTACCCGGGCAAAGGCTTGTTGTTTCTATACTCTACAAGACTCGTTCCTGTTGGAGAATGCGACCGAAAGCATCAAAGCATCTCCCTGAACATACATACGGGGGTCCGGCACGAACTGCACGAATTGCACGAACTGCACGAATTGCACGAATTGCACGAATTGCACGAATTGCACGAATTGCACGAATTGCACGAATTGCACGAATTGCACGAATTGCACGAATTGCACGAATTGCACGAATTGCACGAATTGCACGAATCGCACGAATTGCACGAATCGCACAAATCGCACGAATCGCACATGTTACACACGATGCACGGGCCGCACAACGCTGGTCTTCTTTGCGGATAGCACGTCCCCTCTTCTCCGTTTGCCCGCGCTTGCTAAATCATTCACACCATGGAAACGGCCTTTTGGCATGCCTTCGATTCCAGAAGATGGGAAAAGGGCCACGACAGCGTTCTGCTTTCTGCAGAAGATGCCAACGGAATGTGGCGATAGCCGAAGGTATCGCTCGACACGAGAGGCAAGAGCACGCATCCTGCGAAGCTCAGGGATGCACGTGGACCGGTCTGAAAATTGAGCGCGATGAGCACCGTAAGATGCACAGTCCCACCCACCTTCTATCCACGCTCGAAGAGGTTCTGGAGCGTGTAGACCTCCTCCTCCCCGCAGAATGGCCGGACAAGCTGCTCGGTCTCCGTAATCTGCGTGCGCCTGAAGGAAAGCCTTGCTGGGCCGACGAGGGGCCTTTAGCGGACCGGCCACACCAAGTAATAAAACAAGATCTTTACAGCGTGTGTGTTCCTGGAACTGAAGTGATGCGGTGCCTGCTGAAACAGTCGGTGAGCACAACGGCCCCCCTACAGGTGAGATCGTCCCCTTCCAAACCCTCGTTCTCCTTCCACCCAAGTCACACCAGAAGCTCATTCCGCGCACAAAGGGCGAATACTATAGGTCTGGGGAGCTCTCTGGTCGTGAAACGTTTTTCGATGATTTGTTTGACTTCAGCACTGGCGTCGAGTACAGTGACTGTCCAATGAAGCTTTTCAACCTGCCAATGGATGATGTGTTCGGTGAGAGCAAGTCAGGCGAGTACAGGGCTAGATGTCAGAGTCACATCGTGGACCTGTTTGAAGATGCCGGCTCGGCAAGTTTTGGGCCGCTCACGGCCAACTTGATGCCTCGCGGTGCCATTGCAGAACTTCATCACGATAGCTCCCCGGGGATCTCCACAGCTTGTGCCCAAGGCAACGAAGCCGAGATCGCCGAGCGCCCGCCAGTGAAACTCTGGCTCATCTATCCACATCATCAGATAGGCCCACTAGGCACCTACCAAGCTCGTAGGGATGACGACACTGAGGCACACCGGAATTGCCTAGAGCAGATGTCCGAAGGCGGTTTCTGGTTGCAACGGCACGGCGAGAGTGTGTACATGCCACCCTGGGTTCCGCATTCAACTCTCACGCTCCGTAATTCCTATCTGGTGGGACAGCAATTCTACATGCCCGCTGGCCATTGGTTGGACCGAGAGATGAATAGCTTGTGGGCCGAATGTCAAAGCGATATCGATCGTGCCGACAATGGCGAGCCGCAGCTACGACTGCTCGAAAACATGAAGAAGGTGTTTGCAGTTCGGTCCCCATCTGAAGAAGAGGTGAGAGCCTGGATGGAGCATGTGCTCTTTTTAAAAGAGGCATTCGGCCTTTGTTCGACACTATCCCCACAGATCCGTCAACACGCCATTTCTGCCTGGGCACCACACACTGCATCTCCCGAAAACTGCGTCATGTGCCGCGTGCTCTTGTGTTCGGAAGCCTCCGGTCTCTCCGGCTCAAAGCACACAAAGTATCACCTCAGTGATACTTGGCGAACTTTGAGGAAATGAAATCTTCCGCAAGGAATGCCTAGAGCCGTCAGGGCGCATATTTGATCCTGCCAGACGTCAAGAGTTGCACGCCCGTCAACGCGTGTTTGCTTCGACATTGGCGGCCCGTATCCTACTGCAGTGTTGCTGGCGGAGGGATCATGTACGAACGAATATAAATGATGCGTTATCCAGCGCTTCCAGTACATCCGCCGAACAAGAGCGTCCGACGAATGCAAGCGCGAAACAATACCTGTCACGCCAACGTGCGCTTGGCAGCATTGAAGCGATTGATCATTCCACGGCGCCGCCAAAGTCCCGTAACATTAGAGGTTTAACGACGGGGCTTGATGGGTTGTAGTGAGATGTGCGAGCCGACCTCAAATACAGGACTAAGTAGGATCAGACGAGCAACTCATACGTTGCTGGAACCGGCATCCAACTTCGCCGTTCAGACTTCGGGACGAGTTCTTTCATATTGTTTTCTATCACTGTTTCACATTTGCTCCGCTCAGTCTTTGCCAATTAAGCTAGGTCCCCGAAGTGGTAGATATACCAAAGCGCACATGTTCCACTGATCCAGTTGCTGCGCTCTAATTGCCTTTTTCCGCTGAAGCCAGAAAATTCATGGCTGCACATACCACTCTCCGGACAACCACTCAAAAGACGACAATGGTGCAGCCGCCATACCTCACAGCTTTCGGTTCAGAAAAAGCCCCGTGATCGGGATGAATGACACCTTTTTCCTATCCAGTCAGAACCATTCCACATTTCCCGTAGCATCGCGTCGTTCTGCTCCTGAATCTCAGGATGATGTCGGTCAACGTGAGGGCCAGGTTCGATACGCCGACGAAGTCGGGCGGGTTTACCAGCTACTACTGTGTAGTCTTTAACGTCCTGTGAAGTGCTTATCAGGCGCAAGACGCTAAGTAAGAGAGTTGTCGGTAGAGACTAACCGTTGCCACCACAGAACCAGCACCTACTGTAGCCCCTTTTCCGATTTTCCTGTATGGCAAGATCACAACGTCACCGCCGATGAAACAGTCTTCTCCAATCTGTATTGCGCCACCTCGTACGGGGCCTTGGCCGCCATTGCGTACTGATGGATCAATACTAGGTGTTATCCCGTAGAACTTGACGTTTGGTCCCACGATGGTTCGAGCGCCGATGCTGATTTCACAAGCGTCCTGCATATGACATCCAGATTGAATGACGACACTGTCTCCGAGGACCACGTTATATCCATAGTCACAGGTGAAAGGCGATTCGACGACCGTACCTTGTCCAATACGGCCTCGCGGACCAGTATAAGGCTCACGACTGTCAGTGTACCACTTCTTGGTCGTGGGCTCCACGATAGCGCAAAAAAGACGATGGCGCTCCTCAAAGCTGAGATGCGCAGAGCTCCTCGCTCCAGAGTTGTATTCTTCCAGAGCTCTTTTGCACTGCTGTCGATTTTGCATTAACGCCTGATCATGATTGGAAAAGGGTTCGCCGAGAAGCATTTTCTCTTTCTCAGTTTTTGGGACTTGCTGGCCATTCGGAAGAGTCTTCAGCAACTCCTGGATTGACGGCAAAGATAGCCGTTCGCAGTGCGCAAAGGCTGGTAAATCTGAAAGTTTCGCAGGCAGCAATATCAACCCGTTCCTAGCAGGCGCTGCCGGCGACATTCTAGACCAGTTTGCTCGTATGTCTTGCGGACATCTGGTTAAGGTTTGATTGACGGGGAAGGACGTTTGTGGCTGATGATGATCGGATTGATGGTCGGATTGTATCGTTCGGCCAAAATCAGAATCCGACCCTCGCCATGATTTGGGGAGCAGGCAGGGGGCCTTAGACATCGAGTCTCTGGCCGTTGAAGGTGACCTTTCGATAGTACTCAGGGGCTTCAGCTCGTTCCATTCGCACAACGTTTCTTTAAATTCGCATTCAGCGCAAATAGGCTTTCGCTCATCGCATTTCTTCTTTCGAGCGCGGCACGTAAGACACCCAGTCTTCGTTCGTCCGTTAAATCTACGCTTCCGCCGCCTGGGATCGCCCAATGGAGGAGGACTGGGGCGTTTGTGCTGTCGATGCGATGAATCGTTTACCGATGAAGACGGCGAACCTTGAACGATTTGAGGCGGCACCTGAGAAGCATCCTGATCTTGTGATGGCGTCAGTATCGGCTCATGCAGCGGTGAGCACACCTGCCGCTCTGCATGCGCTTGAGTATGCTTCTGAGCGTGAGATTCATCTTCGTCTCTGAGGTAACGCCTTAAAGACTCTTCAAATTCTGTTATGACCTTCGAAGGAGGCTCCGAGAGCTTTCTGCTGCTGTCATTCCGAGTAGATGGTGACTGTTCACGAAAGATGATTAGCGGATATCAGACGTTATAGAGGATAAAGAGTTTTACCCACGGACTCCTGTCGGTTTCCTAACCGCCGAATCGGATTGGACATTGGCTTCGGTGAAGCCTAAGAGGGTATTGTTGCTTCGGCTCATAACCAAACCGGGATCGATGAGCCTCTGCGGCGGTCGATGGGTGGTTCAATTCGTTAGGTCGGCGGTGGTGCCGTCCAAATTGAAGCGATCTGGACCGACAGATCTGGTTACCTGCGATATCCAGAAGAAGCGGAAGGGACTGCGGCCTGGTGGCTGTGTACTAGTTGCGGGGAGTGATGGGCCACGCTGTGTATTGCGCCTTCTGAACCGTGAGGCGGATATCGGCCAGGAAGAGAGCTACATAGTAGATTCGGTAGCGACAGTCGCCTCCGAGCAAGTCCATGTCTCACTCAAGTTGGACATCTCCCGGAACGTCGGCGAATTGCTGGCACTACCCGGACCAACTCAACAGCCGCAGGCCAAAGCAGGGGAGAGCGAAGATGCGCAAGCGGGATGGAGGGAAGCCCAAAACCCACGCGGAAGACCGGGACGCCCCATTTTTATTGGCTCGCTTGGACTTTGGAGCGCTTAATCGCCTGGAGAGGGCGGAAGATACTCTGCTCGTTAGTCAGTACGAAATGCTTGTGTTCCCTGATATGTGACATGACGCAGGTGGCACAAACACGTTACTGGCGGCATAGAGCCCAGAGACAGGCTTGTCGCTTCGGGAAGAGGCGCGAAGAAACCTGACACGCTTGAGTAGTCGCGATAGAGACGAGTCACGACGTTACGATGCCTTCCGCAATTCAACCACAGGTCAATCGAAGGTGTACCAATCATCTAAAAGACGGTAAGACATCCGGTCTCTCGATACCGTGACCTGACCCCCTTCTTAGATCCATGGCTTTTTGCGGCGTCTGATGACAACCCCTGGGTCATACAGCTCTCCACAGAGCGCGGACAGATAAGGCTTCCAATCTATTAACGTAGGTGCTGTTACTCTGCGTGCCTACGGTTGCCATTGAAATCCGGGGTGCTTCCAATCCAGACCTTGAATCTCGGCTTCATCGAGACCGTCCAATTCGGCCTCAACATCTCTCCTTGCTCGTTGTTTGTTATCGACTTTCATCCAGAACAACAGAGTTATAGAGCAGATCAGAATCAAGGTGGCCGCGGCTAGGTTGAACGTCATGAGTAGTGTCTAACCTGCCATGTCATGGCGAATGGTCATCGTAAACATGACATATTCTAGAAATTTAGGAACATCGTGAAATTTGTACTGCCTTCGCTACGAGCAATGGATTTCCCTCTTAGGAAATGCCAAACGAAATTGGCAGCGCTAGACGAACTGTACGACAATAACTCACATGATACACCGTCGTCATCGGCAATAATGCAGAAAGCTTAATGGTACAATCGAGGACTACAAACTGTTGCAGAATGGCGCACCGGGCTGTGGGCACCTTGCCTACGCGATCTAGACGCTGCGCACTCTCCTACGACTTGCAGCGGTTGCAGCGTTCTTTTATCTTCTTCCGATAATCATGGCTCTTCTTCAACATCAGATCCCGGCAGCGTCACTCCTATTCGTTTACCTATCCAACCGATCTTGTAGGAGATGCTACACATTGATCACGACAACTAGAAAGGAGAAGAGATACTAGCGTTCAGGCGGAGCGAGCACTTTATTATCGGTCCATAGTTGATGCTTTGGTATTTTTACTTGGTTCTCCCAAGGCACTTTTGAACAAATATTTAACGACATTTAAATCGAAAGGTTTCATGTTAAAGCTAGTAGGATCGGCGTGGAGGGGCTGGCGACATTAGTGCATCCCTCGGGCCGATACGAAGTCTATACATTTTTGGCTGGGACTATATGCAGGGAGAAGCATCGCGGTTGTTTTTGAATTCAAAGGACTCCTCTGGTGGCTACATCTGATTTCTTAAGAAGCCAGGCACAACATAATACTCCTTGTTCCTGTCCTGGACGCAGAACTGGCACTCGAGCTTTGTGGAGCCCCGTTTGACGCACTTTGTTGACAGCCGTCCTAGTTGACTCGAGGATTACTATGAGTCTGAAGCTCGAGCCGTTGCATCTTGACCGTTTAGAGCCTCTGCCTTCCTTGACGCAAGACCGTCTTACGTCCCTGATCAAATCCGAGGTCAATCTTCAGAGCTCGCAAGACACGGCCGACATCTCCAATCGCACGGGATCTAGAGCCACTGAAGGTGAACAAGAACCCCGCTTTCTTCGATACGAGAGACTACCAAGACCCACGAAAAGAGACACGCGGACCGACCTCAACGGCGAAAACAATAAAGATCCGAGTCAACAATGATTCTAGAGCAGGTAAGACTCTCCCCCCCTTACGAAACACATATAGTGGAGACGAAACGTTGGAAAGCGAGCAACTTATACGTAAAGCCACCAAGGTTGCGTCTTGAACAAATTTTACATCCAGCCGTCGTCCTATCCAAATTTACGAACGATGGACCGGGTCAATATCAAACAGGCGAGGAGGCGTGTGTAATTGATTCTCATTAGTAATGGTTACATGTCAGCAAGAGCCAAGTCGATTATGTCCTTCTGAGAAGTCGTGGGCTCGTCGAGTGGCGCATAAGAGTGCGAGTCTTTCCTGATGTTCGCAAAGTAAAATACAATGCAAGAGCGGAGAGCAATTCTTATCGCCTTTCTTCTCTATTATCCATTGAGCCAAGGCGCCTCGACGTGTTCACCTGAGGGAGTCTGCCGGAGAGAGTCCTCGTCTGTTGTCCATGTCTGCGCATCCGGCTACTGGCAGATGATTAGCGATCCTCACATGCAGTACCAGTGTCAGGATCATGACACGGCAGTTTCTAAAGGAGACGGAGCAGCCTCTCCTTCGACATCTGCCGTATCTTCGGATGATTCAACGGTACAGACGTCGGATGCGAGCCCACTATCAGCCGAGAGCGAGACTGGAGCGACTGGGAACTCATTTTGCACGGGCAGCCAGCTGTCGACACGGTCAGATACGTATGGCAAGGCGACCTACCTCCCTGGGTCCAAAGTGGCGTCCGTGTATGACCCCGATCCCTTAACTGCAGTTTTTAGATGTGATCTTCCTCCGCCGGAAGATGAGTTCTACGTCGCGATGTGGACGCGTTACGATCCTGATATCGTGTCGCAGCCTCAACCGCGCAATTGTGGAGACCGACTGACTGTCAGGAACCCAACGACTGGGAAGAGTCAAAACGCAATGGTCATCGACAGATGTGCAAGTTGTGTTGGTGTCGACCATCAGACGTCTGATCCAACAACACCAGACGCTCTCGTCAATGGCGCAACCATAGATTTGAGCCCGGCCCTGTGGAACCTTCTTTTCGATGGCGCCCCTTTCAGCGTCTACGACATCGATTACGACGGTGAGACATATGCTGGGTCGCTGGACGGGGAACCGGATACTCTAGTTGACCCTAGCTGCTGAAAAATGGTCCGACAAATCACACCATCAGATACTTTCTTCGTCGTTCGTCTGCTCTTACGGCGGCCAATCACATGCCAGCGTCTGCTGTTGGAGGCTGCTACAGGTTGTCACAGGCTGGTCAATCTTGGTCGCATCTTCTCCCCGCATGTGTGAGTGTTGAATCGGCGCTAATCGGTGGATAAGTCGTAATGTAAATGTTCTGGAAAGCCGCAATTAAGAAAGGGAAAGGGATACAAGAGCACAGAGCAGCGTTAATTAACATGAATCTGAAATCCGGAAGCTAGTAGTCTATAGCAACAACCTAGCTAGAGCAGGTTGTGGTACACTCGCGAATCAGGCTATACGTAGACTTCATCGTACTGAAGTAGCCTTCTCTTGTATCTTCTGCGTTAATTCGAAAGCATCGGCCATCATTATCGTTCGCTTTCCAGAACAATTGCGCAAGAGACCTGTACCGCTGCTTCGAAGAGCTAAAAGCAACTACCCGTGCTAGAGGTCTCGTACGTATCGACAAGTGACTCTACAATGGGAAACTATCAAAATTATGAATCTTGCTAGTATTATAGAACCCCGCAAAATTACTGTATTTAAAATGTCTCACTATCCCCGCATTGAAATCTGTCTCGCTTGCCCTACGGTCTTCGGCACTCGAGCATTGAGCCATGACGAGGCCTAGCGAGGATAGACACCCCTCTTGACAGTAGATGCAGTAATACTAGACTAGCTAATACTCTAGTTTGCTTTGCAGTAAAATCTTTAGCATAAGCTAGGGATGCATGCTATCGGACACTGTGGAAACCTGCGTAAGCTATATGCCAAACAGGGCTGTTATGTAACACAGGGTTTCACTTGTGTTAGTATATAGAAAGCGCAGCTTGCATAGTGTTTCGCCCCCCAAATTTCCCAATCTAGAGAATGGCACCTAAGAAGAAACAAGAAAACCCACATCGTTCGGAGAGACAATCAAATCTCAAATTAAGGAATCTAGCTCCGGAAGTCGGCAGAACATCAACCGGGGGAGGAAAAGGCACGAAGCATCAAGGCTATCGAGGAGACAATGAAATCGATCAAGACGATCAAGAAGTCGATGAAACTGACCAAGACAATCAAGAGGTCGATGAGAATATTCAAGACACTCAAGGAGTCGTCAAAGATGGTCGAGCCAATCGAAAGAAACTTAGCAAAGAAGCCGCCCGAATGCTCTATGAAGAGCTTGAGAAATATGGTCCTGAATGCCAGAAGAAAGGTCAGGGGTCAAACCAGGAGAACGTTAAGAGGCGCTTGACAAATAGTCTCTCAAAGGCTCTTACTGCATTCAGAGACAAACAAAGGTATGACGACTATAAGGCGCTCAGGAACGAGAAGACTTTCCCTGAAGTAAAGAAGTTTGTTGAAGAAGATAGTCACCACATGACAAAAGCTGCTCTATTACGATCGCTTTTCGTGAAGTACAACATCGCAAATTCCATACAAGGACGCCGTGTCCAAGACATTAATCCACCGAAAGTAAAACCAAAACGTGTCTGAGAACTTTATGAGAGATAACGCGATGTTTGCACCGTAATTCACTCTGCCTTGATGCCTTGATTCAATTAATAAGACGTGGGAGCATATTTGCAGCAAGCGACTTCCTTCATGACTCAAGCTAAAAACCTAAAGGGCGCTTTTAACGATTCCGTGTCAAAGGTTTGAGTAGCTACTAATGGACACCATCACCCTAAGTCCAGCTTTTCGCATTCAAGTTCCTCAGCCTATATTGTAGCAACAAACCATTCCCTGCCATCCTCGGGCTCGAGGCAGTTCCGATCAAAGCGTCCCCACCTGAAAATGATTCCTTAGGGATGTTCCTCTGTGTCAACACTGCGCTGTTTTCTTCTCAAATCGACCCTTCGGTCGAGAAAGAAATTGTCTCCTCGAGGTAAGTTGAAGCTTAATCATCGTCGGTGAGAAGGCACTCACGGCGGCCACATAAATGGGCAAATACGGCAGGCGCGAGTCTTGCGCAGAATAATGATAATGATAAGCGTCCCCTCTACTCTGTCCCTCTCTTTCTCTCTTTCTTTCTCTCTCTCTCTCTTCCTGTCTCTCTCTCCCTCACCCTCCCTTTTTTCGGCTGCCCACGTCTTGGCTACACCCTTCTGCACCTGCTACTACGTGGATATTATGCGAGGCGACTCCATGCGTAATGACGTCATATTCTGGCAACCTGGCTGCAGCTCGGTCAGCCCGCGTTTAGCGGGGTCGAGCCAGCTGTACACATGCAGCTCCCCGCCATCTTTCACTACCTAGATACTACACCGCCTGACCGCCTTCTTCCTAGTCGAGCCACAGGCAGAGCCACAGCGGATGGATCCGCGGGGAGCCGCAGAGTAGAGCCGTAGAGCCGGGTGGACGCGGGAGCGGTACGCGACAAGGGTGCGTGAATGCCACGAATGGCGCTGGCCGCCCCCCTGTTAGCAGCTTCATCTTCGGGTATCCGTTAGTGATCTATTTACAGTCGTATAGGCTCATGCTTTCCGGTTCGTCACCCGCTCTCAGCGGTACCTCGACTGAGGATTGCCTAAGGCAGCACACATGGCTATCCATGGATCGCAACACTTCTACGCTGTCTTGCTTCGCGCCCCTCTTGGAGCGAACACGCGCTTTCTCAATCGCAGCAGCATCCGACGCAGCCATGTCGCCCTCTACGGGCGGATGCTCCATAGGCGGAAGCGATTGTGGCCATCCACCGAAATTCCCCTATCAGCTCTTCTGCTGTATGCTGACCCTCGACCCCCAAGCGAACATTGAGGATCAGCTCGGCCGCAAAGGTCTTCCGGCACGCATGAAGAACGTGTTGTTGATATGTCACCCCGACAAACGTAAAGAGGAGACGAAAGGCGGGAAAAAGGCGCTCGATCTCTGCATACGCGTGCTGACCGACCTTAACGGGTTCTTCGCCCGTAAAGTGTCCGTCAAACATCAGCTTGCCCATCTCGACATGCTGGAGCACATCCCCCTGTCGCCTTTCTGGCCATGGGACGTTACCGCCCAAGAACACCAAGGGCGCCTCCCTTTAGACGACGACTTCCAGGCCTTGGATCCGAAAATGATGGTCCCGAACGGGGATCCAACGGCATTGAGCAAGGCGTGGAATCAGGTGGCATTGCAACAGCAGATGATGTACGGGCGGTTGAACGTTGCCTTCCTGTGGTGGGATGACCGGAGGGAGTTGCTTTCCAAATCGTTGAAGGAGCGAGAAGAGTTTGAGGCCGACATTAACGATGTCACCGAAATCTATCGAAGGACGGAGAGAAAACTTCGGGACGCAGAAAAAGGACTCAAAGAGGCAAACAAACGGTGTGACGAGCTGAATGCACAGCTTGCTAACAAGGACGAGCAGCTAAAAAATTTGCACAGGCAGGACGAGTCCTTGAAGAATCACTTGGGCGCCGCGCGGGAACACATAACCAAGATGAGAAATCTGCTTGCGACATTTGGAGATGGGAGCACAAGCATCGGCTCTACCTCCGAGGCGACTCATGTCGAGTCTCTCGGTTCGTTGCATGGCAGCAGTAGTACAAATGAGACCGACGCAGGCATCCACAACGCAGCGACCCCCGCGAAACAGGATCACCGGTCAACTATCAACACTAAAGATAGTCCTGCGGCGAGAACCCGCAAGCGTGCTCAGGGATCGGGAAACGGCGGTCCGTCGAAACGCCAAAAGACGGGCGATGCGGAAGATGATAGGATCGTTGTAGAATGACATTGTTATGGTTACAACGTGTTCTTATCGTCTCATGCATGCATCGGATGCAGCTTCTGAGCACGCGAGTGGCATTCATGTAGTTATCCTGGTACTGCTTGCAGCGAGTCAAGCCTGCTGCGATACCTTACGTGGTTTTATTGCCATTCAAGCGTCCGATGGTCATTCTGCTGCGCTACAGCTGACTTAAAATTCCAGAGAAGCTGTGCCATACGGTACCACGTAAAGACGGTGTTATGTCAAACAGATAGCTGCCATCATCTTTCGCCGGTACTACATCACTATTGCATCAGTCAAGGCAGTAAAGGGTCACAAGGAAGCTCTGCGATGTAACGCGCCATTCTACGTTTCGACATGTACCTTCGCACGTATACAGGTACTGGCTTCTCTTGCATTCATGTGGCGTACTCATGAGCTTATTACGCCTTCTACGAAGTCACTACGCTACTGCTGAGCTGCAGTAATTAGGTATCGCTATACTGCGGCTTCGCCATCTCTCGAGGACTTTGGTTGCGACAACCATCTACTTCTATACAATGAGGAGAGGGCGACCCCCTGTGCGGACACTAACCTAAGCAGCGGCTTTCCAAACATTGAATTGTGACGTTGTAGAGGTTAGCATGGAAAGGACAAAGGGCGTCAAAGGAAGTGGGAGGCAGCCATAGTCTAGAGCAACTTGGAGCTTCAAGGCCTTTCGGATTTCTGAGGAGAAAAGGGACAAGATGGTTGCCATGATACGCCTATACTTGTCAATCGAATGCAGTCTACTAGATTATGAATTCGCTATCGGGAAATGGTATTCGTGTGTTGCACGTTTGGCGGGTGAGTTACTCGTCGCTGCCTCAACGGAATAAATCACCTGCGCGATTCGCTTTTTTCTCGCTACGCGTTTCGCACTTTCCTCTTCGTGAGCTTTGTCAACGAAGCAAGGCTCAAGACCAGTCGTTTCATCGCCGCTTGGCTTGCCTAGTAGAACCGTTGCTACTGCTTGGCTTGCCTTTGTTCGTTCTTCTTGGCCCTACGCTAGTCGCTGAACTTTGAAAGATGTTTCGGCTCGAATGGTGTGTGTCTTCGTCGCTCTCTTGACGATCGGATTCTCCGTACTCGTTATCGCGCATGCCTCGGTGCGTTTTATGCATGTCGCTGGAGTGACGGGAGGTCGGCACGTTTGTCGAGTCTCGAAGCGCCTGTACGATTTTCGATTCCCGGACAGTGTGATCGTTTACACCTCTCTCGCTCTGATTACTATAGACAGCTTTCAGGGATCCGTCAGACTTTGTAGTCTGCCTTCGATGCCCTTGGCTTGCGTTCATGCAGGGCTCTTTTTCCTTCAGAACTATCCTCTTTAGAGCATCAAGGCCTTCATCCAGATGATCCAGATGATATTTCATCTGTTTGCTCATTTCGTCGAACTCCCGCATATTGTTCGTCTCATCTGAAGTCTTAGCCTCATCAGTCTTGGTCTTCCCTAGCAGGATTGCTTCGGCGCGAGATGAAAGAGCGCGATGACTTCCTTGCATTTGATTTTCCTGCATTTTAAAGTTTTTCCGAGATGGGCAAGACGAATGGAAGCACAAACATTCCATCTGTGTTAGTGACTGTTCTTTTGTCGAATGAATGACGATGTGAATGACGTTAGCTGCTTGAGTCCCATTCGTAAGCCTCACGTCGTCTGAGTAGAGGACATCCCCATAATTAGGGGCAAATCTTGAAACATCGTACGCGACGTCGAATTGTGCGACAGATCGATGCAGCCTGGCGAAGCTCTTGGCTTGGACTCAAAGCGTTGTGTTCGCATCTGTCAGACATTACTTTTGCTGTTTCTGTGAAACGGAAACAAAAAGGGAAGGATTGGCGGGGAAGGGCGCTTGAAGGAATATCTCTTATCATTTATGTTCACGTTCTGCCTCGGAATCATCGCAATCCAACACCCCGCTGCTAGTTGCAATTACCGCAAGCGATTTATATTCTTGCCGACAAGATGTCTCATCTGGCGAAGGCTTCACTTGAGGGTCTACCAACTGAGCTCCGAGAAATGATCCTCTTGGCCGTCGACCCTAGAACTGTCTACCGCTGTCGCCGGGTCAGCACGACGTTTCGGTCGACCATCGAAGGATCTTCCAAGATCAGATGCGATCTTCTGTTCCTTAGGCCGAGTCACCCCGCGCTATCAATTGACCGTATATTAGAGCACGGTTGGAAGAGACGTCACAAAGCATGCGCCCATTACTCGTACGGATTAAATTCACAGCCGGTGCCAGCGAGGTACAACGAGATACTCCTGGTAGCACCTACGTGGATCGAGCGCTTGCCCGTGAAGAATGTGAAACGGCGCCTGTTACATAAAATGCTTTTCTACAGCGCTAATATCAGACTGCTTAGATCCCCTGTCGACCTCGGACGCCTCGGACTAGGCGCATCCGATTCTTTAGAGAGCTCTTCGCCGTGTAGACTGGATCCCCTTCAGATGTTCCCGTTCCCAGAGATGCAATTGTCGTCACCACCTGCCCAGAATGTCATTTTCTATGGGAGCTCCGGCGCCCATCTCTTCGATATTTACAATCCCGCTGGCGTCATCTACTCTAACGTTGTCTCTGGGTTGTGGAGTTACGCTCATAAAACGTTGGAGGTTGGGCGTCAGCGGCCCGACAGTCACTTGAAACAGCAGAGAGTCAAACAATGGAGCAGCTCGCTCGACCAAGAGCTGAGAAACGTGAGTGTACGCTTCTCGGATGTGAGCGAGATCGATCATGAAGAATGGAGTTTGATCTGGGGCGCAATTCGGTCTTCAGGAGCCGGAGCCGTTACACTTAGACTAGTAGATGCGATAGGCATCACCACTTCTTGGAACGTACAGAGACACACGAAGTAGTCGGACTGCTCTACCTAATAGGCTTTTAAATCATCTGAATAGTTCTACATGTAGCCTGACGAGAACATGGTAGCACACAATTGGCTCTAGTGTATGTCCCGGGTAGGAGAACAATGCGAGTGGACAGTGTAGCTTCCAGCTGTCAAGGGCACGTACGGTTCGAAGGGAAGTTTCGTGACAGAGCACTGGAACCGCTCTGCGCTGAGTCGGCCAGGGCATACAGAGCGAGAGAGCGTTAGATCAAAGACGCAAAAATTTAATGTATCACTTGTTGTCACCTTCATTGCTACAGTCCAACGCCAAATCAGAAGACGATTAGGCTCTTGCCTGAGATCATTCGAAGCTGGAGCTATGTCCGAGATCGTCAGTCAATGCATAACTCAAAGAAGACGGCGAACAAGACCGGAATTGCTCGACAAAGTTTACAACATCTCCCTAGGTCTGGTAAGGACTTTTTCCTCCTCACCGCTAATGCAAAAGCTATCGGCTATCTGTGTTCGACAGAGTTCCCTTACATTCTGCCATCCGTTAAGATCACGAATTGAAAGTACCCATCTCCTCGACGCAAGAAACTATTAGCGACGAGGCTGATGCAGAGGCCGCGAGCCCGTAGCGAACACCTCTTAAGCGGACAGGCGAAATGTTTTGTTCGGCGGTTGACACTGTCGTTGTGGTAGTTTTGGCGATATATGCCATCAAAAAAGGGATGATCCAGCCAAGACGCAGCTCTTACGGCTGCTGTCGCTCGTAATGAGAGGTTGAGAGATATCATCAAGTGCCTGGCCCGCCATGAAGCGGTGCGTTAGGCAGTGCTTCGGAAAATGTCTCCGACGTTTAGGCAAACTTGCTCTCGCTCTCTTGTATCACAAGCTGCTGTAAATAAGAGGCGCACAGGTGCGTGCCTTGGATAGATTGGACTGGCACAAAAAGTCGGCCTTTTGAGGAGTCCTCAGGAGTGTACCCGAGGTCATAAAGCTTAATGGAGCTAAGCCGGAGATTACGCTGAATGCGGGAAAGGACTGTCTTCCACGTGCCTTGTGTGAGACTCGTATTCTGAATATCAAGGTGTTTCAGATGTGAAGCCTTTCGGAAGACACTCAAAAGCCACTCCTCGCGTATTGTGATCATACAAGTCGAGAGTGAAGAGGCCCTTAGTTCGAAGTGTACGTATTCCTCCGCGACAAGACCTGTGCCTATCCGAAGCTGGAATTTTTGAAGCCGGGGACCTTGGTGTAGCAAGCTGTATAGCAGGCAAGGAAGCACTTGACCGTCGAAATGAATCCGTGTGCCTTACGTCCAATCTAAGGTCGGACGAGTCCAAGATATCCGTGGCTAACGTTTTTAGAGCTTTCCGAGCCTCAATTTGTCTGTTCTCTGAAATATCCGTAGGGCGCCCTGAGTGTATGAAAGTGTATAGTGCGCCATCGGCCGGCCGAGTGGCGCCTTTGTACGCCCACTGGGTCAGCAATTCGCTAATATAAGACTCACTCCAAAAAGCCGGCCCATCAGACACGAGAGAGATCCGATTGAGATCGGGTTTATGATGCGCAAGCGCATGGAGCACGGCCAGCACTTGCAGTGCCTCGGCGTCCGCATCGGACCATCTTTTAAGTCTGGCGGGTGGGCAGAAACACCATCCTTGCCAGACCCAGCGATCCAAGTGCGAATCGAAAGAGGGCCGGTGGGAGAGGGACATCAGTTTCGGACATAAGGCGATTGCTGTTGTGAACTCGTCCAATGTGCGCTCGTCATTTGTTGTAGGGTCACTAGAGAACCCTGTCAAGGCGCTTCGCCAGACATTCGCAGCGATTCTGGCTTTAAAACGGTCCAGCTGGCTTGCGTGAAGCCGATAATTGGCAAAGAAAGCACGTTGGGCGCTCTCTGCAAGCTTTTCCCACCGAGCTCGATCTTCATCAGCTATGGCGCGTGCGAAATCTTCAAAGCGGTTAAAGGTGGGCAAGAAGCTCCGGCGGCGAAGACTGGCTTCGCGGTCTTCATGTCGAAGGCTGCTGTGTCTTGAGATGTTTCGTAAGGCGGCGCACCCGCCCGGGTCAAGGTCAAAACAGACACGCCTAAAAACCCGCTTCGTTGCGGCCCGCGCCAGTTCTGCGCACACGAGTCTCATTCTTTCCCGGTCCTTCAAGTCCAAATAATCCAAAATCATCATGTTCAACTCGTCCGGCAGGTTGCGGAAATCCATGGCTCATAGCTGATAAGTCCGAAGAGCCGAAAGAGATAGGGAGGGAGGCCGAGCAATAGAACATGAATCTCGGCGGGCAGACCGCCGTTATTATGAATACACAGATAGGTACATAGCGAAGCTCCCGGCAAGAGATCTGCACTAAGCCTAGATGGTTCTCGGCTGCGTCGAACACGGACCAGGGGGATTCTTGCCAGGTTCATGTGTTGCTTTCTATTTTGACAGTGTAACACGGGCTGTTCCGTTGATACAGCGCCTATCGGCTGGCTGTGCTAGCCCGGGATTGGGGAGAGAGTGTACGAGTTTAAGCGAGTCATCATCTACAGCCGAGCCACGCGCGAGCACAGAATGCAGGGCGTGTCTGAGCCTGCTTCCGCAAATCCTCTCATCGCACGCCAGACAATGGTCCAGCACACATCCCTGCCGACGCTACAAGTAGATCTAGGACTAGTGTTGCCGATCGACGTAGCAGGTCTATACAGCCGACTTGCGACACCGCCTTCCACTTCCCAATACACTTCTACCACAGTCCGCTCCGCCTTCTTGCCTCTTAGTATTTTCCGAACACCATTTCGTGCCAGCGGCAGCAAAGTCAACCCCCTCAGCTGCTATCCAGTATGGTATCCGGTCTATCACATACAGCTCCTTCACATCCTTTACATTCCCAGCAATGGCTGCAGTATAGCACAGCAGTAGTTTCGCAGCAGTGGGACCAATGCCAGCAGCGCGACCCTCGGCCCGTCCCCATCTCCACATGTCAGTCTCCAGTACTCAGAGAGCGTAAGAAGCATACACGAGCTACGCAGGTATGTTGAATCCGCTATTGGGTTTGATGCCCTACGCTCAAGTTAGACAGGCGTGCGACCACTGTCGACGGAGTAAGGTGAGATGTGACGAACGCTTGCCCTGCTTGACTTGTAGAACACACGACCTGTTGTGTCAGTATCGGGAAAAGCCACCAAAGAGGTTAGTTCTTTGCGACATGCGCGAGTCGAGAGTGTTGTAGCTGACGTAGGTGAAGAACGGATGAAAACCTCGCGAAGCTTTTGCAGAGTATAGAGTCGCACGAAAAGGCCCTGGCGTCCATTGCAAATCGGATAGATGGTATAAACGTACGTCTGCAGCGGCTCGAAAGAGCAGAATCTCACAAGAAATTTGGAGCCGAAAATCAGTTAGGGCACTAGAGTGACGATGTATCCTTCGAACAAAGGCCAAGTAAGCCAAAGGCACGAGAAAGTGGGGCTGGCAGGTCAGCTCACAACATCGAATAGACCGTTACTGCTTTGCCCAAGCGTGAAGTTGATGTTAAAGAGTGTAGATGTTGATCTCCGTGACATTTCTGTAATAGGAGCCGAAGACCAAGGCTTCATCCGCGGCGAGAGCGACGTTACTCAGCCTGGCAGCCCAGCCAATCATGAACGAAGCAATGACATTGGCAGAGGCAGTGAATCTCATGCGCTTACAAGGGTCGAAGGGTCAATGGCTGCAGGCTTTCTCATAAGCCCTCCTGGCGAGATGAGTCTCACAGTTGGGATGGGCTCAAACCGGTTGACGCTTTAGACCCAGATGGGAGAACGATCGACAGCCTCTACGACAGCTACATGCCACACATCCAGCTCATGCATCCATTCCTCGAGAAGCCGGGACTGAGGCCACTTTTCGACCAGTCTATCAAGAATTAAAGTAGCAGACAGGACATCTATAGTCTATTTGCGGTATCGCTCAGGGATGAAAAAACCGCTTAGGACGCTTGACGGCCCAGATGTTCCAAATGCGAACGCTATGGGCACAGTCCGAACGCAACTCCCGGAGCGCTGGCCAAGCAACGTAATTCTTTTTTGATCCTTGTACTGAGGAAAGATCTGTCGGCATCGTCATACCGTGCCATGTGTTGTCCCAGACAATCGGATCGATGCACAGCCAGGAGGGTCTCATCGCCTTCCCAACGCTGCTACAGGCAGTCCGCCCTTACGCACCAGTAGGGACCCTTCTTCGATAGGAATCAACACGAGCGGCCCATCCCACTCCCCGAATGACGATTTTTACGCTCACTACCTTCCAAGACGACGTGGCTCGGCAGATGCCATCGTCAGATAGTGACGTCATTCCAGGACTTCCTTATTACGCCAAAGCGTGTGAGGTCATGGGTGATCAGGCTGATGGCAATGACCAGATCTTCCTCCTGGCCAGCCTATACAGGTGACGGCATGGGCGCATGAAAAAGAGTTGGAGCTGTAACGCAACAGCTGGACGTGCTTCACTAACGTTCCTGGATCGTCACGACTTGTATAATAAGGAGGGGGGTCAAGGTCAGGGCTCTCTGAGGGGAGGACCAGAGATGGTCCAGACCAAGTGTCAAAATCTCATCGTGATAGCGACGTGGACAGGTTTGGAACTGGAACGCAAAAGTGGGCTAGAGCTGCGCTTGCCCCTGAGCCGTATCCAGAAGATCGAAGATCGATTGCCCTATCCAAAGCAGGTGCGCAAAGAAGGAAGCGTGCGGGAAGCTGCAGTCGATACTCATGGGAGACCACAGAACGAGGCCAAGCTCCAGTTGTTTGAAGCCATACAGGGTTTAGAAGAGGCAAAAGTTTGGGAATTGGTAGCCCATACATGGAAGGCCACATACGTAAGTTATATTCACCCTCGAAACATGACTACCAGTTGGTAACGTGGAGTAGCGATCTCGGTAACATGGTGATGTTGTCCGCAGCCTTCAAAAGCGGCGTGCTAAAGCAAAAGATTGATGAAGAACGATTGAAGTATATACTGGAGAGGACGACATCTTTCTTGCGGCGCTCGACTACCTGTGACATCGAATGCGGCATTCTTGACTCCTCCAGCGGGCTCTTTTCGGAACCAAAGAGAACGACAGAGAGTTTCTACCGCCGAAAGAGTCATCAAGGAGACGTTGCTGGTACACATTCATTCAGAGAGGACTTTGACGGGTCTGAAGAAATTGAAGACATAGTAGAAATGGGTAGTGGAGATGGATCAGCTGCCGCCATGCGTTGTTGGGGAGGCTGGTAGAGTTCGTGAATATTAAAATCAATCATCGGAGAGCAACGGGGAGGACAGCAAAAAGGCGCAGCAAGAGCATTAAGAATATATAATCTGAAAAGCGGTAGTTCATGGGTTGGATGGGTAAATGACCGGATTTTAGGCGAGGGCATTCGGCTGGACTCGAAGACTTTTACGTCAACGGTAATACAAAAATTCATCCATCTTCCGTCATACAGAGTAGACAAAATCGGACTGGCCAATCTGAGACCTTGTCTTGATGTGTACTTGTAGTAGCACCCGCAACTAGAGGCAGCTGGTCTGTGTTCTACTAGCAACCACACGCCTTTGTGTAAACCAGGATCAGAGCGTGGATCGACATAGCCGGCCTTCACAATCTTTTGATCACGGATAACAAGTAAACTTGATGGAGGGTTTCTCGGACGACCAGGTTGCAGACCGTTGCGGCATTGTCTTCTCGCAAATCTTGAACAAGTTGTCTGTTTGCCACCAAAAAGAAAAAGACAGAGAAAAACAAAATGACAAAGAAATAGAAGCAGAAGAAGAAGAAGATAAAAGAAAAGTTATAAGGCCATGGTTCATGGATTCGCTTCGCAAGATGTTCGATCTTATCGACCATATCAAGGATGACCCGAATCTGGAATCTAAACAGACACGCCGCCTAGTACAGACACAGTGCGGACTTTCAGGAGTCATAGAGCGGCTCGAGATCGACCGAACGTCCACGATGCTGAGTGCACTCGACGAACACTTTCGAGCAAGCACAGGCGACCGTGAAAGTAGCAGTATCCTCATGGATGATTTGGACAACGTCTTGGCTTTTACAGTGGAAGTTTTGGCAAAAGGAAGGCGAGCCTGCCTAGTCCATGGAGACAGCAAATATGAAAGTGTGCGCACCAGTTTCGAGTCTCTGCATATTGCATTACTAGATACATTCCCTTTGCTTCGAGATCGAAGTCAATGTCGAGTTCCAGTGTTTATGGAAGTGTTACAGGTTCCCTCGAATGAGATGCAAGAACATTCTTGAGGTTGCTTAATAGTGTAGGACTAGGCCAGTACGTAGAGGTTTGCAATATTACTGCACCGTATCGCTTGTTAACCGCTCACCAGCATCCTTGGTGAGGCATAACAACAGAAAAATGAAGGAAGAAAGGCCCCGTTGGATGGGCTAGAGCATGTAGGACTGGATTTCAACTCTAATGAGCGATGCAAGTCACAATCGCTACTTCACTTCTATCTATCTTTCAATCCGACAATAAGTTACAAGTCATCGAAGTGGCCTGCAACTTGTCGGAACGGTCCCATGCACCATCGCATGTCTTCCCTGCCAGCTACTTCCCTGCTTTCTTGCGACTTTTGTAGTACAATCTGCACTCTAATTGTCTTGGATGATGTCAGGCAAAAATCATGTAGTTGTTTGTCCTGCTGCCATACCGCCAGTACTGTCGCGGACTCCGATCCTCGGATTGACAAGCTCACGCTCTTCAAGGTGATCCTGACGAAGATTCCATGGGAACAAATTCATTGCGTTGACCCATTGTATCAATAGAAGACACAAAGGATTTGCTGAAAGTCAGTCGTAGCTTATGATCAAGTCCAGGCGATTCAGCATCAAGCATTGGATGTGTACGAGGCCTCGCATCTTTCTCTTAGGCCGTACTTGTCGGTTTCTAAATTGGCCCGTTACATAACTGTCGCTAGGCCTTACCATGTCATTCTTTTCGACGGAATACAAAACATGGGAGAACTCTGTCGTGCAGCACTCTCGTGAGCCTTAGCACCAACCAGGCGTTCCGCTTACAAGGGATAGGAAAGCATGGCACGTACCAAGCAGACTGCACGTAAGTCGTTCAGAGCCACCGAAGAAGTCCTGACGGGGCTGTATTCACATGTGGTGTTGCCACCTTCTAACCATTTGTCATTGCAGGCAAGTCCGTCGGCGGAAAGGCTCCAAAGATGACCTTGGTGGGCTCCGAACTGAATGCGACCCTTAGAAAGAGCAAGGCGAAGAAACCGCGCCGCTACAAACCTGGTAAGGTGGCATAAGGGATGCCCTGTCCGCGAGCAGTGCACTTAAAATTGTTGCAGGGATAAAGGCTCTACGCGAGATTCGTCGCTATCAAAAATCGACAGAACTCTTAATACGCAAGCTTCCCTTCCAGCGCGTGGTTCGGGAAATCGCCCACGATCTAAAATCCGACCTTCGCTTTCAAAGTTCGGCCATCGGTGCATTACAAGAATCGGTGGAGGCGTATCTAATCTCTCTGTTTGAAGATACCAACCAATGCGCCATCCATGCTAAGCGTGTGACTATCCAGATAAAGGATATGCAGCTTGCAGGTCGTCTCCGAGGACGCAGTATCGAAGGGAAATACAAGTAGCATCCTAGCTCGTCTGCAGAGCTCTATGTGCTGTCCGAATCCACCTGAAGACACGACTTAACGACCTGTTGCTTGAAACAAAGAAACAAAACTATTGATGATACTGCACCGACAAGAACACACATTTTACTACACCCACTCGTGGCCCGGGTATCGTACTGTAGGGTCAGATTACTGCCAAGAGTTTTGGCCACAAGCTCTTTTGGTCCATGCCCGCCGCAGCAGCAGGCTTCCTATGGACCGTCCAAACCCCATTGCTAACCTTTCCAACTGAGCACACGCGCCTTCGTCCGTTTAAGTTTCGGACTTCGCAGTTTAAGTGTTCTGAAGTACTTTCACACTCCCTGATAAAGGCGTGCCCTCCTCTGGTCAAATAGTGAGAAGGAACTTAAGCTCGCAGCTTGATCGCCCTGGAAGCTGCGTCCGCTAACCATCTAGTGTTCGTCGTGGTGGCTATGGAGTACGCTATGCCATCTCCAGAAAGGACCTCTCCGAGAGAGCTTTGCCGAGACGCTCGTCAGTGTGATGGTATGCGACATCGGCACGGGATCATTTGTGTAACCAAACAGCACGTATGAAGTGTACAATGAATATGTAGCAAGTGTCACCTAAGGCCCCCGGAGCGAGAAAAATAGCTCACGAACGCTCGATACCATTCAAAACGAGCGTAAAGCATCTCCTCTCCTGAAATCTACCCATTGAAACGCCATCTATACCTCCCGTCGAGGCATCATCCGTAAACCGAGAGAATGTTCTCCACGGCAACTTCTCGGAGTTTCTCTTTTTCGCTTTCATCGAGTGCGTCTTTCGTAAGGTCGCGATCCACACTGTCAACCTGGCTTGCGGGATCTATGTTGACCACCCTCGCAAACACTGAATATGTATGCAGCCCATTAGGCTAGAAGGAGACGGCAGGGTCTTGCGGTTGTTTGGCGCGCCGTACTTTCAATGAAAAAAGAAGGACAAGCAAGACCAGCAGTACCAAGGGAATGAGGTTCCACGTAAATGCTTGAACGACTAAGACTCGGGTTCGTACGGACTCTCGGTGGTGATCGCTCGCAAGTGGTTGGCTTAGAAGCCAGCACAGCCAGCCATAAAGAGTCCAGTCTCCGGTGAGGGGCAAGCCGGCCAAGCTTCGATTCAGGACCATCTCATCTGAAGGTTGCGGCTCGCTGGGCTTGGCGATGGCGGAGACATTCAAGCCCAGCGCAACTATGGCCAGGACGGCGGTGCACGCGTTCAGGATTTGCCAGACGAACCAAAGCGGACCTTCCGCCACGTTGCAGCCTTGTAGAGCGCGTCGATACATGAGCAGGAGCCCTGCTCCACTGACCAGGACGATAAGAGAGCCAGCAACCGCATTTGCCAAATGACCGCCCGCAACAGAGAGACTGGTCGGGAGAGCTTGGACGGGGACAGTGCGGTTGGCGACGTGCAGAGGGAAGTGATGGTCGTCTACGCCTGATAGCCATGCAACCGTGGTTCCGATGAGACACAGTTCTGCAATGGCGTCCGCTAGCAGCAGCACAAGCAGGGACGCTAGTATCGACAAGAATCGAGCTCGGTGGCAGATCATCTTGGCCCAGGGGCGGTGCAGTGTAGCAGATAGACTATACCTAAAGTCGATTTCTCAGACTCAGGACGTCGACCGCGCCTTTTCTCCTCGACGAAATATTGGAAATGTAGCATCTGCGTCTAGAAACATGTCAGCCGGCTTGAGCGTTGGACATAAGCCAGAAAGCTGACACAGAGTACGAAGCCTTGGCGTGGGGTTCCTCTTCATTTCTGGTATCGTTGAACACAGCTACCTCATAGCTTGCGACGACAGCGATGGACTCAATGAGACAACTCTCTTTTGGTCTGTCTTCTTTGAGGAAAGAGGTGTGGCGCAGCCCCGAAGTGCTAAGTGTAAAAGGTGAGACAAGCGTATATGCATCGAGTTGGACGCCTTAATACGCGATGGCATGACTTCGAGCAAAGAATGTTGAAGGACGAAGTAGCAAGAGATCAATTCAACTGAGCTCTAACATACAACTTCCTCGTCTTAGCGCTACACGAACGGGATTAGAAGCCGAGTACAAAGTCGGACCCATCTATTTGTCCCCGGGTTTCTAGGACATCGTAAGGCTCCTTGGTTCCTGGCTTGCTGAACCCATGGCCGGAATGTGCGCCAAAGATCATTGAGATCGTGCACGCAGATTTCATAAGGCCAATTTGATCGCAAAGGACAATCCATTATGTGGTGGTTTTAATATCGAGGTTGGAAAAGCTCGTGTCTCTCTAGGATGAAACAGGCATGGGATTTCGGTTCTCCACGGGGAGGGATGTTCTCTTTGTTGTCATCATTGTTGAAGCTTCCCGGCTTTTCGTTGCAAGTAGACTGCGGAGCTAGAACATGTTCTGGAGACCGCAAGTCCGCATCGGCAACGTGGGCTGGAGAGCCGCTTTCAGAGTTGCGCTCACTTCGAGCCTCGCCGACCGTCAACGGAAGGTCAGTGGATGATGTGGTCTTTTCATCGGGGCATCCACTAAGTACAACATGAAGTCTGAATTTCAAGTTGCCAATGTGGAAGCTTTGACCAGGGTTCTTCTTCGTCTTTTTTTCTATGCCCCGTCGCATTTTCTGAAACGAAAGGCTCGGATGCTGATTGAATACGCTGCTCGCACAAGGCAGTCGGTTATCCAAAATGTAAGGTATAGCTACAGGCTTCGACAGATATCTCAAGCAATGGGACGTTCGACCTGAAAGGAGATATAATTCATTGCTAGCGCGGCTATGCAACGCACAGTGACTCCTTTCACTTTGCAAGTTGAAATTGGCTCCTCGCTAGGGAGGAGCCGTTCCGAAATTGCACTCTGCGCTAATGCCGACGGCATGGAAACAAGGAAGTCAGTCTCAGTTTGAAAGCATGCCCAATCGTGTGCCCTTGAGGCTGGCGGTGTTATCGCCTCTGTCGGCTACCAATCTCTTTTGCTGCCGGCCCGTGGCTAGCGTGCCGTTTGTACCGCACCAACAAACCCAGGATAACGTTAGCTGTAAGCGGCTGATTGCGCGCATGTCGCACAGGAGATTGCATTCAAACGCAGGCAATGATGATCCAACACTAGCGAGCCTGGAATGTCCTCCAGCTCTGTCGAACGCTTTTGCACAAAATTCATCACATCCCACGACATTGTTAGCTAAAAGAAGAGATCCACAGGTAATCTAGTCCGTTCCTTCCGCGGTGTTAGCAGGCGGGGAGCTCCCAAGTTCTATTGTTTCGCTCTCTTATACCTTAGAACGATCAAACGTTCAATCGCTCAAGTAGTTTTGAGCGAATTTTAGTGCATCTGCAGCCCATCAAGACGCGGCTTGTTCCCGACGGAGAAGCTGTCATCCTGATTAAGTAGCTATACGAAGGCAAAGGCAGCATAGGATGAAAGGCCCTGTCGAAGCGACGCAACTCGTCACTGTCGATCCACCTTCCAAACCCCCGCCACAATTGCCAAGAATAATCCCCGCAGGCAATCTCTCCGCCTCTGGAAGCAGAGCAGAAGAGGCTGTCCTTGCCCTTCCACCGTCTGACGCATGACTTATTCAGGACGCCCCCTCGTTGAATGGCTTGCACCTGTCTTGATCGCACGATACTGCCCCTAGCAAGCCTCGCATAGCGGTACCGCTCACCCCTGTTTTGCTTAGGTAGTGGCAGCTGGAGGTTCAAGATTCGTCTAGGTTCTATGGGGTTTGGAGTGCGATTAATGTCACCGCAACATCGTGTGGCGGAGATCTAACTAGAGGGAGAGGTGAGGTGTGCTTTGATGAAGAATTGCCTTTTCTCAAAAACTGCCATGGAGCTTTCCATGGACTCTTGGCCTTGAACTCGTGTTTCGCGGCGATGCGCTCCACGGTGTAGGGTATGCTCACACCCGGTAGCTGAGATCTCAGAACAGCCCGCAAGACCGTCTCGAGAGGGGAGGAAACCTTGATGCAATGTGTCGGCAAGCAATGCAGCTTAAGCGCTCCCACATGAGTCATTCTCATCTGCTCAACCGCCCCCTGTCACGGATGATCTCGTTCGCTGTCTAAGCCGACATCTGATCCCTGCTTTACACCGTCTCGCTTGAATGTCATTGCTCTTTTCCCTGTCTCATTGGGGACTAGAAGGTCATATATAGTCCACCCTCGCTGTTCTTCGGCTGAGGTAGCTTCATGTCCGGATCTCGGATACCTGGTCGCTTCCAGTGTCACCGAAAAGCCCTGCTCTCCTGCTACCTTCGCACCTGCGGTTAACGGTTTACTACCGTGTGTGAAGAGACAACGTTGTCCGGGAGGGGATGCTGACATGGGAGCATCTGCATGGACTTTACTACGTTGATGCGAGATCTCGACAGCAAAAGAGGCTGAGTTGGATCGAGCAAAGAATCACCACTCCTGGTCTGAAGCGAATCCTTTTGGCGACTAAGCCATCCAGCTCAATCTTCAAGAACGTCTCTGCTGTCTAGCAAATCGGTAAGCAAAGTCTGCTAGACGAGCAGCAGAAGCAGACGTTGTCCACACCCACAAGTTTCGGGCAAGGCAACATGGCCAACATCATGGAGGCAGACGCTCAACCTCTACCACGAAATCAACAGTCTCAAAGAAAGAGATGCAAGAAAGCTTGTGATAAGTGCAGGAAAAGGAGGGTGAGATGCAATCACAACCGGGGAAGCTCACGTTGCGTGGAAGCTGGAGTATACCGCATGACCGCGCCGCCATCTGCGCCACTCGTGGTTGACGAAACGGACCGATCGAATCGCCCTCCGGTGAATTTCTCAACCGAATCTCTTACGAGTGTCGCTTCGACCCCTATCGGGCATCAACCATCAACGAGCGGCTTTGGTGTTGAGTCGAGATTCCCGACGAAACAGCATTTGGTCTCTTATGGGCCTCTGCCTCCACGTCCTGCAGGTGTGTACGATGGGAGAACAGCAGCCACAGCGGTGGGACCGTGGTATGATCCAACGACTGCATACCAAATTCTACTGAATCTCACTATGCCTGATTCTCTAGAGCCTTTGACCAGCCGGTACTGTCCCATAGTGTCTCAAATCTGGTACTGGAGGTTGCAGGCGGACGTATCCCAGCAGAATGGAGTACAAGTTTCGGAGGTAACGTTACCAAGTTACTCCGAGTTCCTCAACATCTTCAAGACGCTGTTTGAGGCGTTTGAGGTCTTTCCATTGCTTTTGAACAGCGATCGTTTTCTTAAGACCGTGAGACGAAGTTATAGTAATTGGTTTCTACCCAAGGCTGAACAGATTATGCTGCATCTTGTTGTAGCGATTACGAAGCATGCCCACGGGCTTCGAGATGCATCTTTGTGGCACTTACAGCACTCGCTGAAGCTGTTGCCATGCTTAGACAATCTTCCAGTTCTAACACCAGCGCCACCAAAGACCGAAAAAGAGCTGGACGAAACTCGGGTGAACCAAGGCGAAACTCTGTCTCGACAAGCTCTAAAATCTTACGATCAAGCCTGGTGTCGGCTGCAAAAGCTCCAGGTGCTTGGCCTCCTGTCCTTACTTCTGCGGGGTTACGGAAGTGCGAGTGCTCAAGACGTCGCGACCTATGCTGTCAGTTTGGCTGCAGAGCAAAATCTGGGCCAGAGCCCCGATGCCTGGCCATTCAAGACAGGTACATGGGAAAAAGATATGATGGAAATGCCAAACCGAATAAGTGTTTCTCTCACATCTATATACCGCGCTGTCGCTTGCCAATGACCACCCGCGGGACCGCGCCAATCCATAGTATCGGGAAGTGAGAAAAGGCACCCTTCTGAGCAGACACTAGGGGGCTCGAATATCAACGCAAGCGAGGCACCGCGAAAACGTACTGAAATAAGTGACCCTCTGAAAGAACTCCGAGCTGCTGAAGTTGGATCACTCGCGACCCAAAACTGATCCTTGAGCAAGTAGATTTTAGCTGTACCGATTGTCTGTAGTAAGCATGCACATTCTTAGAAGTTGACATCTCCCCTGGTATTCCACACCCAAATGGTTTCTCGGAAGACATTCAATTTCCAGGCGGCCGCTCAAGCCACGCTCCCTTGAGGGTGTGACAACAGTTTTGCCGTACACTGGACAAGTCCAGAGTAAATACGTCGCTCGCAGACCGAGCGGCGCTGAATGACTGCAAGAGATGTCTATCTAGAAAAGTGATCGCAAGCATGCAGGTCGACTCGGGACCCCATTCCCTCACAAGTAAACAGATACTTTCCTGTGACTGCCGTTTTCTAACAAGAAATTGGCGGGTGACCGCCTGGACCTCTAAGCAAAACGACAGGTAACATTCAGCTACTCGAAGACGTCAGCAAAACTAGCGCCTTGATGGTCCCCTCCGTGCAATTGTTTTGTCGACACAGGGTATTCCCGGTGTGCAAGCCGACAGTGGTCGATCATTTGGGCTATATGAACGGACCTCAACAGAGAGATAGCAGTCTGTCATCTTCTGCAGCAACGTGTAGCAGTCCGTAGTAGCACGGGCACACCCGCTAGCGCCTCTCACAAGTGGTCTATTTAGCAGAGCAGAACCACCATTTTCTGCGCACGACCACCTTACGTAGTCTTAACCCCTTCGGAATTACTACTTCGAGTCAGATCGAATGTTTTTGCTTGTACGCAAGTTTAACGTCATGCTTACCATGTCCTTAGGTACATTTTCTGTTGGCTGAGGCTGGCGACTGGCGCGAGCTTGGATAGTTCGTCCTCTACAACGAATGGTCCCTTTCTGCCCTGCTAGAGTTTTCTCAAGCCTCTTTATCATCTACTCGATCGTCTTGCTCCAACCCGGCAATGCCTAGTACCGAATGTGATAAATGACAGGGTCAATTTCGTCCAGGACTAAAGGTCTCTTTTTATTTTGCAAAGCGAATACCCGCCACTAAGGAAGAAGTATTCTGTTGATGTCAAGGAGAGACTACGTAAGAAGAGACGCATGTTCCAAAGGATTGTAAAGATTCCAACATGGCACAAATCTGGACTGCTCGAATGCCAACGTCCTTTCAACAAGCCCTCGCTCTTACATATAACTTGAGTGAACCTTCACACCTTGATACCAGTAGAATCCCCCTTGCCACTGCGACCTTGGGAGCATTAGCATGCCGTCAGACGTCCTCTAGACGAGCAGACGTACTTTGGTCGCGAGTACGCTCTTTGGAGAAAGGAAGTCGGTTGCTCTAACGCATTCGAGCTCTGGGATAGGAGAACGTAGTCTTGATCCATCGCTGCCGCCTCTGTAAACTCGCTAAACTCTGCAAGACAAGCGGGAATTTTCAAAATGAAGTTGCAAGGCCTCCGCGTTTGGATTTCATGTGGCTGTTCGTAGTGATTTTAGTTCGTTGAGGACAGGGCAGTAGAGAAGCCTTTATACCCTACATACGCTGCCACCTTCCCGAATCGCGTTGTCAGCAATAATCTCAGCCCCGCAATAGTTGAACTGGATACGTCTGACCTAGTCATGATTACTATGGGCTCTAAAAAATCAGGCGGCTTTAACAGTAGTTCGTGTGATGTCAGGATCAAGTAGACAGGACGTGGGCAAAAGCAGCGTTTAGTCTGAACAGACCCCTTTCCCGTGCTGCTCGACTATCAACGTCGCTCAAAGTTCAGGACTTATATTGCTACATCGCGAATGCTTGAGAGGTTGGCCCACTCGCGCTCTGAGGTCCCTGCATAATTCTTCCGTCCAAGCCATATGGTACTGGACGATTGCTTTTACGGCGATCGACTGAGGATGTCGACTTATCCAAACACAGTTTCAGCAAAGCGAAAAGCGAGATTCTTGATACGACCTATCTATCCACTTCGAAAGCTATACCTACGCATACACTCCCGCTTTCGCTTTCGCCTCGACTGCCTTTGTTGTCTAGTACAAAAGTGGAAGAAACGACGTAATGTAGCATCTGTCAACGAGTCTTCTGCCAGCTCCATCAATCCAAATAGCAGACCGTTCTGTGCTCTCCATTATCGACTGTGAATCATCGAACGTGGAAGGGTAGTCGACCTATGAGGAGGTTTCCACTGGGCGCGCAAAGCATTCCGAAAACGAGAGCTAGGATGGGGACAGGACAGGCGCGTTCAAGTATATCCGTGGCCACTTCTACCATTTTGAGGGTATGATCCTAAAATTGAATGGAGATGCTAGGCACTCGTGCCAACAACAGCCGCGCTTGTGAAATGGAGGAGAGGCTCTTTAATGCGTGCCTGCTTCAGTCCGCTTGGCTTGCGTCCGCATGTCTACGCTTCCGTTTCCGTGGTGGCGGCTTTTCATTGTGACGAGGAATTGATATCCCTCCTGCAATTCTGCATAGCGGATCGTCTTGCTCAGCAAGAATCAAACATCGCGCTGACAGATGATGCGGACTTGCAGAAGGGTTTTGCAGCTCGCCGCGACGAGGATCATCCGCTTCGCTGGTGCCGATGGTGTGTTGCGTTGGCTTTGGTGCAACTTTTCTCTCGCACAGTACCAACGAGACTGTATTTTCACCACCAATCCGTGTACTGTCCGGTAAGGGTGCATCGGAGCCCTCTGTTGTACTTCGAGATTCCAGGCAGACCCACCCCTCGCATCCGATCTCATCCCGGACTACGGTTTCGGAATCTCCATTTTGCCGCCCAAACATTATAATGTGGATCTGAACACGAGAATCTCGGTTGTGTGTTGTATGTTGTTAATGGTCGAGAAAGGACCACCAGTGACTGAGGAGTAAGAACTTCGTTTGCGCCGTGCTCCGTAGTTTGGCCACTTGGGTCCACCGAATCTTATGAAAAAGACCGAGCAGTATACACCGCCTGCATTCGACAATAAGCCAGAACGCTGACAAAAGGCAAGTGCGCAGTACATGACATGGTACAACATCTGTAACGCTGACAAAACGGGTGCACGGGAGCGGCGACACTCACAGCAGACAGCTTCCCATCGCTACCATGAGCTCGATATGCCGAACCCCGACATTTTTGTGTTATTCCGCGCAAGACAGATCGTCCTTCTCCGCGGAGCAAACCCGTTGGCAGAGTCCTATTTATTCATTGAATTGAGACTGTCGCACCTCCGAAAGCGGAGATAGAGAGTTCGCATACGTGCAGTCTAGAATTCTTTGGTGATCTCACAAGAGAACAGCCAAAGGCTTTAGAATTTTGTCATAATCCAACCCATTTGTACATAACAGCACTAAAGATGTTCTGGGGAAGTCAAGGCTGTTGTGTCTACATATGTATCGTTGTGTACCTTGAATAGCAACAAACGACAGTGGCGATAACGTCACAGGCTACAGCAGGACAAAAGCGCCGTATCAAAACTTCATCGGACGACCAAGAAATCGTTGTTGTATAGCCCTACGCAAGAGCAGTTGCGGAGTATCTCCTCTCAATGTTCCCATTTTTACTTCTTCCGCCCGAGCTACGGAACAATGTGTATCATTACTGCCTCGTCACTAGCTCAGCCATCGATTTGTGTTCCCTGCGAAACCATCGAGCAGAACGACCGAGGCGAGCAGACGTTGGCCTGATACCGCAGATCCTGCAAGTGAATCGACAAATCCATGGTGAAGCCTCAAGTATCTTGTACAAACAAAACTTCTTTTGCGTGCAGCCCATAGCGGGCTTGAACGCATCTGCAGCTTCCGAAAAGTGCTTGGTTTGTCCTATCGAGAGACGAGCGAAATTTGAGCATATTTCGGAGCTCAGTTCACCGGACCAGGGGTGGATCCAGAGCATCAGACTGGTTCGCCGACTGATAGTCGTCATGTCCCCGTACACCCTGCTCGAGTGGAACGGTGGCGCCGAAAAGCAACCACCATCTCGGCCGTCGTGGTGCTCTCACACGTGGCACCACATGCTCCCACCGACTCTGAATTTAAGCTTAGCCGTGCTTCATCGCGGACAGAGAAGTTTGATGGACCGCTTCCAAGCAGTAGACGAAGACAACTGGTACGCCATGGCATTTCGATACGGGACATCACGTGCGCAGGAATGGCGCTCCCTTGCCAGGCGAGATCTGGATATTAGCATGGCTGGGCTGATTGCACATGTTCTGCAGAAATCTACTCATATTATTCTGAGCGGACATGGAAGGTCTCCGGTGTATTATCAACCTCACCCGGCTCCGTGTCCCCAATGGCTGGCGCGGATTCTGACGACAGGCTCTTTTTTCCCGCAGCTTAATGGCCCTGACGATGTCTGCGGAGACCCTGTAGAACATTTGCCTCATTTCACTCGAGAGTACTTCCGACAGAAAGCGTCTACGCATATGGATCTTTTAGTGCGGCCGCTGGTGAACGATCTTGTCCCGCTGCTGCTTAGGGGCAAAGTTCGGAGTTGCTAAACCCCATGCCCCTAAATGCGCCCTCATGAGCTTTAAGAGGTGAAGTATCATCAGCACACCATTTACACCTCAGTACGAGGGGGCCCAGGGGAAACAGAAGACCTCGAACACATCGTATACGTTCGCACGATCACCGGTCAGCGTTTGGCGCCTTTTCCGCGGCTGTCGATTATCAATGACAGGACCCTGCAAGCGATATATGACGTTGGGGAACACATCTTATAGATTCAAATTCTTTCCATTACGTGCCGTTCGTCCGTATGTGGCAGTGGAGCTGAGGCATCTCTATTCTATATAGAAGCTCGAAATAAGACCTCTGCGTCCTGATATAATATAAAGCCTTGGACACAGAAGTGAACTGGCGTTGACCACGTTCTTGTCTATTTGTGCGGAATGCACTGTGATAGGTACGGTACGTTGGAGAAAACGGAAGCACATGAAATTGAAAGATAATCTGCCGAGCTCGTCCGTACGAACGCCATGCCCTACTTCAAGGTTTTTCAAACTGCCGCCAGAGATCCGCAATAAAGTGTACCGGCTCATCCTGTGTGGGAATGACATTCATGTGGATTCCATCCACCGCGAAGGGGCCGGCCCAGAATTCTGGCATCGGATCTGCGCTGCTCCTTTACGTGACCACGACCTTGCAAAGGAGGTATCAGACGAAATACGGGCTGGAAGATGTAATGGCGGACTTTTCCCTGTGCGGTGGTCTTCAAGCTACGTCGTACGCCATTGTCACTGTCTAGACATTTTGAGAGATGGCGGGTACTTGACGCTTGACATTTTGCTTGTGTGTAAACAGATCTACTCCGAAGCAGCGTTGGCTCCATATTGGGGCAACAACTTTTTATTTGGAGATCCGGAGGGAATGGGAGCCTTTCTCAAAGTCCTAAACGGGAGACAGGCCGCAGCAATCGAACACATCGTGCTCGCCCACCCGGGGTTGGAATACAATCCTTGTCTAGCAAGTACAGTCCAATGCAGGCTGAAAAGATTGAAAACACTTGTCTGCTTTCGAAACATCTTTTGCGACGAGAGTGGTGAGATTTTGTTTGGTTTGGAAACCAGGACGAGAGAAGCGCGTAGTCTCCAGGCTTTCAGAGCGGTCTCGTCACGAGGCGTCGTATTGATCGTGCTGTTTCGAAGCGGATTCCCGTCTGGGATGCGGCCGAATGTGTCCACGGAGTCGCTACGTAGTGTCTCTGAATGGACCTATTCGATCGAGAGAGACTTGAGTAAACCACTTCTGAAGGACGTTTTGGATACATGTAAGGCCAAAGGTCTTGCGCCCGAACGTCGGGAACATCAGACGACACAGCATCAGCCATAGCGCTCCCAAAGGCCCTGAGCAGTTCCACAACCGAGCTGGTCGAAGACATGAGGATGAGATAGTACGGATAAACAGACTAGTTGAATTCATCTTCACCTCGTGCACAATCTCATCCGACCACCTGATTCTTTCACACCACCTGGTCTGGAAATTGTGATACAGGAAGTTCCCTCCCAAGTTCGGATCGACTGGGCGACCAAGAAACCTACAAATAGCAATACTTGCTGTGTACCACTTTGGAGCTTACTTATGCTGAGCGATAAGACTACCTGCGACTCGTCGAAAGGGTCCTCGTAGCTCCACCAGGGAGCAATCCTGTCAGTGTGGGAACAGATCATTTCTGCAACTCGTTCGCTTTTGGACTTTAGCTCGAGCGCCGAATAGAAGATTTTGTGGTCTTTTGACGGCTTTTCTCAACCCGCAAATTCGTTCTCGAGACCTCTCGGTGGCATCATTGCCGGTGTCCGTACCATTGATGAGACGCGGACGACGTTAATGCTTTCTCTGGGCGCAGATGCTGGGTATGCTATCAGAGAGAAACTGGAAAGGGTTTCATGATGGTAAGCAGATGCTGTTTGGGCTGTGTTGGATGGGTCAGTCTGTCAGTGGCGGCACCCCTTTTGACAGGCTCACGTGATTGATGGCACGATTGCTGCGATGTCGGGCCAGGGGCTTGGGGCCCAGGAGTGAAAAGACGAGGGTTTCGCTAGTCATCGCCAGCAACTAAGCCGGGCGGATGAAATCATATGGTCTCTTTTCCAGCGTGTCGTGCTTCTCTCTTATCTCCCCACCAGGTGTAACGGTACCGCTATAGTATCTCCATGGTTTTAAGGGACATGGCAACGCAGCTACAGCGTGAGATCTTAAGCCCTGCATTTGCCTTTTCTGCCGAAATCACTGTGGGAGGACGCAATGGTTAATTCCGGATAGTGAGCCACTGTCGGTCGGGAGTGAGAGTGGGATTAGAGCATGCATTGTAAGCATGCATTGTAAGCATCCGTGAAAGTGTTCAGAGCCATCATGAGCCCGTTTGAAAACGAAATCACAATTGTCTCATCATCTGAAAGCAGGCTAAGGCGAGAACACGGAACGAAGTGGTAAGGAGCATGGTGACTGCTTGTGTAGACGGATACAACCCAAAAGAAAAAGGCCACGAAATGGTTGACAAAGAGAAATGCACGACATTCCGCGTAGACGACCGAGTCGACACATGTTCCGACGCCGAGCTTCGATTATGAACTACACCCTTTGTTCAACTAAAGACAGGAAATTGCATCCAAGATAGACCAAGAAAGATTCATTTCAACGGGAAATCATCCTTAACACCCGTTAGGAAAGTGTTGGTTGGGGAAGGTCATCAAGCGTAGGTTTTTTATTAGAGGGAAGTATAGGAGACATAGAAAAGCAGCCAAGTATAGTGTAGCGATGTTAATAATTGATGAGAGTTGCGGGCTTCAATTTCTTACCGCATGCAGCACACTAAACTTCCACATATACGTGTACGAGCAAGTGCTATTTCGTCAAATGCGAACAATTTTCTTGCAAGTGCGCTCATTTCGACGTTCCTCTAGACAAGTGAGAGAGTACACGTCCGAGAGATTTCGAGAAGAGGGTCGTTATGCCTAACCTTGCTAATTTTCAACGCCGCCGAAGAGCAGCCAATGGGGACGGAAAGACTGTTCCTACGTAATTCTCACCTTTTCTAGTAACAAGGCCTGTTACATTATCGTAATCTCCCTCCGGTCCTCATCTATAAAAGGCGTTCGCCAATGAGGCGCAGTACAAAGCTAGGTCATCGAGACGATCATTCATCTCAACTGCTGTTAGTTACCTCTGTTATCTACCCCAACCAATTATGAGTGAGCCTCAACCGCTGCAGTTTACAGGGAACGGCAGGGAGATGGGGGAAGAAGAACGCGGATTTGGCTTTCGCTCACTGAAGCAGCCACGAAAAGATGAACCGGAGCAAAAGCTCGAAGCTCCTGATGATGACTACTGTCCCTCTATCGGACAGGTGCCGAGTCCTACGAACTACAAGGCGACAGTTGAAGCCGAACATCGTAAGTTGAACTCGCTAGAGCATGGCGCTTTCACGCTGACCAGTGTTAGTGGACAACCATAAACCCCCCCCCCCCCCCCCCCCCCCCCCCCCCCCCCGGGGTTTCTCGCGACGAGCCAACTATTTCTAGCAATGATGCAGCAGACGAAACCAACGGCAGAGCAGAGAAAGGCTATAATAAGAGAAGCCCGGATGGTCCTGAGCCACAAAATAGTAGGCATGCAAAACGGCAATGCACGGCGTTTCCAAGCGACAAGTTTCACGACTCGTTCGACTCACAATGCGGATCACATCAGCCACAGCCAGCAATCCACGCGGCTGTGGAACCTCCGCCACGGTATGATTGCAGTTGTGCTGTCCGTTCACAGAGGGTGCCCTGCCAAAGAGCGCCAATGAAGAGCCCCCCAATTACTCTATCTATATGTATTGATCAACCCAGAGTGAATATAGAAATTTCACAGTAGACTTGGCGGAGTCCGTCGAGTCCCTGCCTGGTTTGAATACCGCTCCTACAGATGTCTGTGACCGTCTGCTGCCACGATTTACATGTACTTTTGGCACCCGCTACATATTGTACATACAGTCTTGACGGCAATGTATCGATTACATCGCTCGGATGTATACGATCTGCAAAGCCCATTCTGGCCGATGAAAGTCGGTTTGGCTCGCGGTTTGGCTCGAGTCATGAATAGAAGCCGAATAGCGCCATCTTGGGCTTAACGAGAGATGTCTGCATGGCTTTCTGATTTTGGGCAGAATTTAACAGCATAAGCGGCGGTAACATTAACGCCCATAGGCTGTTGTATCCATGCAGCTCGTCAAGCCGCAGCTAGTTAGACGGCCTCCTACGTATCGCTAGCTACCATAAAGATTGTAACTGTCACATGGAATTGACTGATTATTGCGCTTCGTGTTGGATCGTGACGGTGCTGGTCCTGCAATAGCTTGATGACCTTTTCTTTTCCTTTGTCTTATTACTATCATATGTCTGTCGGGATACTAGATCCACATCCGACTTGCGACCCCGGGTCTATCATCATCACGATAGGACTACAATCCACACCCCTCACAAGCCAGACGAAGATCAAGAGGCAAGTTCTTTCGTATTCTCCACGCTATGCCCTCCTTCATGCCATTATCGCTTTCATGATTACGGCCTATTGCTTCACTCCATACCTCTCAGATCCCTTGTCACCACTCTAGGAAAACCAGAAAAAAGTCATTTAAACGGTAGTCTTGCCTTTTTTCAACGGTAGAAGGGATGACGGGCGGTAGATTGTATCTTTTGTGTCGTGAGTCATCCCCGTCACTTCTCCCAGAGGAGAGAGAAGCGTGCGAGGAGGCCTGTGGGAAGTCTCCAATGGACGAGCACTATCCGCAAGGCGGCGAAGTGGCGCGCGCCAAACGTCACTGTTGTATCGTAAACACGACTAAGTAGGTGGCAGTGGCTGCAAATTCGGCTGTGCTCCTTGGGGGAGAGAGTGGTTGTGTGTGGAAGGAGACGCAGCGGCGTCGGCAGCACCAGCAGCAGGAGAAGGATCGGATGGTGGCGAAATGTCGCTAGTCCTCCCAACTTCCGGCAGCATACTCGGTGGTGGAGATGCCGATGCATTCCCTGTCCTGGCGAGATGGAAGACGGGTACGTTTGCACGTTGCGCCATTTCGACTTTGCCAATCTGCCAGTGCATTACATCTGCCGTTTCCCATGGTAATTGCATTCCTTTTTCAATCTTCTCCCACATCTCCTCCTTGAGCCTGGCTAAGGGTCAGCTTCGAAAATTTACAGACGCGCAAGCTTATTCTTCTTCTGGTCATCGCACTGGCAACGCCTCTCGAGATAGTTCTGAAAGCGCAATCGACAGCTTATAGCGCTTCGACCGGGCAGATGCTGGAGATGTCCTCCCACTTCATGCCGTTCCCACGAAACTCGATGATCGATGCGTCTTCCTCGGCCGTCCATCTCGACTGCTTCTTCTTCGCAACTGATTTCGCTGGACGGGGCTGGACAGGTGCTAGGCGTCTATTGCTAGAGCTTATGTGATACGACACCGGTATTAGAGGAGGCAATCTCGGATCCACCATCGGCATTGCATGGTAACAAGGATCAGCGTGCATTGGCGGACAGCCATTAGGTTGTGCTGTATGAGGGTACGGTGGTTGACAATGAGCGGTCTGCATCATTGGATAGTGAACTTGAGCTTGTTGCGGTTCGAGTGGCGCACCCCTTCGAGCGGCGGGCGTCGTAATGGCTCCATGACAAGTAACAGCGCGGAATGGCAGAAGATTGAGCGCTCAGCCGGACTCCGTCCAGTTCCGGCTATCCTGCCGGTGGCCGGAGCAATCCACGTTCCTAAAAAACAAATGGTCTCGGATACTTCTAGTATTTTAAGAAAGCAGCAATAGAAAGGTGTAGAGTGTTGTAGACGACTGCGGGTATGGATATTGAAAGATCTCCTCTGCCTAATTAACATTGAGAGCGGAAAGGTATGATGGAGGATGAGCTAGATCCGTAGCGCTCCTCAAGTGGTCCCTGAAAGGAAATGAATCGCAATTCAAACCACAATCATCGAGTCCAGCATACGGAAATGAGAAGGAACGATACCCCGGCGCCAGCCTCCCAAAGTCGGCTCCTTAATGATGCGGACGCGCCCAGAAGGCTCCCCGCCACATGCGACACAAACCCTGCCTCGCTCTCGCACGGCAAGACCCCGCGGAAGTGCCTGCTTTTGTAATCGCCCAGGCACTGGTAGAGAACCCACGGTCTGTTGGCAGCGGCGGGACAACCCCTTAACGCCCCGGGCCCAACCAAGACGTACCTTGGTAGCGCGCAAGGTGCGCAAACTACCATAGCCGCCAAACTCCAACGTGCGACTCATGCTTACCCTTGCGATCACGTATGCCCCCGTCAAATGTCACATCATGCTAGCTCACGAGAACTTCGGGATTAGTGACGGCAATCAACAGAAGGCGTCAACCACAGTGTGCGACAACGGCGAGTAAAGCGTTGTCAACATCGTCCTCCGATAGCCACACAACAGCCTTGCACGCGAAACAAATAAAAGTCTTCTGTATTGCGTTCTATTGACCCGCAGCTTGTGTCAATCAAAGCCCATGCCCATCGACTAGCTGCACCCGCCAGTGGGAGCCTTGTACGCTCGATGAGCTCCGATCTTACGCAAGACTTAGGTTGATCATAATCGGAAACTGGCCGTCACTACGACGGCAAGGGTCGAGAATTGTCATGGTTTAGGTCCTAGCTGGCTCGAGATGTTCAAACTAGAGTCATACTCTTGTGGTTGCACGATCGTGCGAATCTCGTGCACATGAGGATACAGAGAGCACTTCTACATGCCAAACCTACAGCGGAACATCGTCCCTCTAGATAAGTGGGAGCTCCACGCTCAAACTTAGTTCATTGCGGCATCAATACAAGCATGGCATGACGGGTACACCGGATATCTGGCATCCTCGACCTTGCGTAGAGATCGCCAAGTACATTTAGAGGGTTATTTTGAAAATCGAAAACTACCGTGTGGATGCTCTAACAGAGACAGCCTTCTTCACGAATCGTCGCCGGCAATCCTGCATCAAAGATCGTAGGGAGCCTAGGAGAACTCTCGATAGTGAGGGTACTCACACACCTCACAGTGCGCCCCGGTCGCTTTCGCCGCAACGGAAGAAGGGGAGCTCAAAAGAACCACTCTGGAGTTGGAGTTGACTGATCAAAGTTGAGGCTGCGGAAGTCTCTTGTGTCCCAGGTTCGTCGACTCTGCAAAAAGTAACGGTTGACACATTGGTACCCCAGGCTCGAAAAGACGTGAACCAATCTATGCTAGCGAGGAATCACGGGGTTGGCTCTGAAGTTAATAATGCTGTTGTCGGTGCTGAGGTTGAGGCGGAAGCCCTTGCTATAAGTCACGTTCTTCAGCGCCGCTGTCGCACGATCTGCGCGCAAACGCATCACGATGAGTTGGCGTGGCTATCAAAGTAGCAAAAACGTCGACCGCCCTTATAGCATGCATTAACACTTACTATGCAACAGATCCAGCAGCCGGCACAAACATGGCCGCTTACACTCCTAATGCCTGATGCTGAACATTACACGGTGGCAGTCGTCTTATAGAGCCGGCAATTCGGGGCCGGTCGTATATCTCTTCTATGCCTCACTTATATGAAATGGTTTACCAATCGCGGAGCTTCACGAATTTAAACCTTCCGTGGGAATACATACATATCTACAGAGATCACACGTCTGAAAATTTTTCGTGGTATGAGTGACTTCCTTATATGCCGCAGCACGCCCACCGCTACAACAATGGCAGTCCCCAAGCAGCGCATGGATGACATAGGACAAACGGATACGGAAGGTGTGGTGGCAGAGAGTGAACATCTCAGTCTACTCTGTAAAGAGTTATAACAATACAACCATGTGCTGTCCGACCAGATTCCCAAGGGTCCTCACAACACTTCGTCAATATCCTTCCGCAAGCAAAAGGCTTAGAGCACTTCCATATTCGCAAGCGCTGATATCCCATTCATGCCGAGCGAACCCTATTTTGGATGAGATAGCCGTCAACGTTTCGCGCTCCCCAACTCGTGCGGAAACTTCATCAATAGCTGTCGTTTCAAATTGCTGGCCACAGTGCCTACATAACATATCATTGAGGACGTACTCCTTACCGCGCGCAACCGATATCCTGGGCATGAAGCGATTCCTAAGAGACTTGACAAGGTACAAGTAGAACAAGTCTACTGCTCTTGCATCCTTTGGCCAGTAATCCGTCAACTAAGTTAGAAAAGACGGTGTCTGAGGTTGTGACTAGGACCGATTCCTTTGAGAGCACATTGACTGCCTTTCGTGCAGAATTGCTGTAAGCTGAAGGTAGAAAGACGGACATCATTCGCGTCTTCGTGCTTTGAGACCGGAGTTCTTGTAGCAGCAGCTCTGTACGAGTCCAAAGTCCCTGACCAAGTCGACTGTGGTGTTTTCGGCCCTCTTTCTTCCCTTGACTTCTAATAACAATGCAAAGTGGCTCGCTGGGAGCAAACTCTCGTTCGAACTCCCTCCACGCTGTTCACATCTGCGCGAATTCGAGGTTCGACTCACCATCTCCAATGTGCTTCACCAAGCTACCGTCGGACTCCGCGCCATTTTCCAACGCTTGCAGAAAAGAACATGTCTCCTTTGCTCCGTAAGTGTCACTTGGACAATTCACGAGGAAAAATCCCTTGCAAGGCTGGGTTGCGAATGCAGTATGTTTGTAGGCGAAAGAAGGCATGGAGCAGGGTGGACTGTCGGCAGTGTCCGCCTTCGAGAACCGAGTTAACTCATATAGGATCGTACGTAGGGCGAGCAATGACTACACTCACGAGTGTGTATGACCGGTCGGCGGTATCGAAACCAGGCAGGGGTTGCAAGACTCGGAGAGCTCCGCCACACCGCGTTCTCTGTCTAGGTAGGAGAGAAGAGTTGCTCCACAGCATCCCCACACGCGTCCCTTCCTAATAATCGTCGCCACGACATATGTCACAGGCCAAGTCGCTTCGCCGTGGTCTTATGCAATGAGAGAGCGCGAAACGGTCAGACTTTCTCAATCTTGCTATCGCTGCCTATATTTCTTGGCAAACCTGAGTTCGGATAAAGGAAACACAGCGGCTCCCACGTATGTCTATGACCGTCTGCTGACGTCGATTTGGCTCGCGAACTGGCTTGACCCATGAAGATAAACCGATCAGCGCCAGCTTTGGCTTAGCGAGATTTGTCTGCATAGATATCAGCGGTTAACTTTGTGGTAGTAATCCAACAACATAAGCGGCGGCAGCATTGACGCGCTCTGTTGACTGCCAAGCTTAAGCTAGATGGACGGCCTCCTGCGTATCTTTTGCGTACGAAGAATGAATCTGTTCACGTAGAATTTAATGGCGCTTCGTACTCGATGGCTACCGTGTCACACCTGCAGTAGCTTGATGACCTGCGGCAGGAAGCCCGTCTTCCTTCATCTTATGCTTATCGTATGTCTGTCAGGATACTAGATCCACATTCAGCTTAGCACCCCAGTTTTATTATCATCACGACAAGCCTACAGTCTGCATTCCCTACTAGCTAGACGAAGATTAAGAGGGAAAGTCTCTTGCATGATTTTCTCTACTTGTGGAATCTTATCCTAATGTCCCTTACGACGAAATGCACCATCGCTATTGGAAATCGTTGCACACCTTGTTGTTTCTTTTTGTGTCGATAATTGGTTGCTGTCAAGCAGTCAATGAGTCGCGTGAGCATACGCCCGAAGTCGGGTCGCAAGCGGGGAACTGGTCGTGGAACAGCAAGCCGACGACGAGGGTGGGCGATACTTTTCGCTTGGCCAGCGACCGGAGCGACGATTGCAACTCCTCGCAACTAGCACTGAATATTAAGCACACTGCTCACGCTTTCATCAACGGCTTCGAAGCCTGGGATGCTAAAGATATCCTGAGCTATCGAACGGACGATTGTGTGCAATACATATTGCCAGTCTCTTATAGTCATGGCGAGGCTCGGGACAACGAAGGGTACCGAACTTGGTTCGAAGGGGTGAAACCGGTGTTTCACAACTTCACAGTAGGTTGCGGATGTAGTAGCCCCATCGAATGGGTGGAATGCTAATACTAGCACAGGTCACGGTTCACAGCGAAGTATACGATCTTTACGCCCGCCAGGCGTCAATGCATGTGTCTTCCCACGCCCGTACCTCTGTGGGAAAGTATTCGAACGAATATTGCCTCTTCTTCGAATTCGACCGGTGTGGCACTAAGATAAAGAAAATAAAAGAATTCATTGACAGTGCTTACACAGAAGACTTCTTTCAGCGCTTAGATGAGGACCAAGGGCAAGAATGAGTGAATCTTTCCGAGATGTTCAAAACGCTAGAAAGCAGAGCCGGAGAAGTCGAGAATAGGTGAATAGAGATTCTAGCCGAAATTTTATGCAGATAGCCCAATGAAAGCTATCCAGCTTTTCGTTGACTCATATCAAATTTGTCTGCGGAATCACTATCCACAACCATGGAAAAGGTCCTGTTCCAACGATCGCCCCACCACCGTTAGGTAATTTGGTGAGGAAAGAAGGTGGGACCAGAAAGCAACGATCAACAGTCGCGCTAGGAGTGCCTATCGTCATACTGTTCAGAAGACTTAAGGACTATCAGACGGCGATCGTGATACGCATGCCGTATTCGTGTAACGTAAGGACTTTGGATCCCGGCCAGGTAGAATGAAACATATGGGAGGTGGAACTCGCTGTCGTTGAGTCCGGACGAACGCAACGTGAATGGGGGCAAGGCTACAGACCAATAGAGTACTTTGTATTGAACTTGTCACACAATGCCTCTTTTGTCGTTTGGCACTATGGTGAGTTTTGTTGCCACATGCGGGGCTATTGGGGCGCGAGCTGCTGGCCCTGTCGAGTGGCGACGGCGATCTATTTATCAGGTCTTGACTGATCGTTTTGCGCGCTCGAGCGACACTTTCGACTATGGGGTGCCAAATTGTAATGTTGAGCACGGCCTGTTCTGTGGAGGCTCCTGGTCAGGCATACGGGAGAATCTCGATTACATCCAGGGCATGAATTTCGATGCTATATGGATTTCTCCGGTCGTAAAGCAGCTGCAGCAGAGAACGGGAGTTGGCGACGCATATGCTGGGTGAGTATTTATCTCGGAGAGCAGAGGTCAAATGCGCTAACAATGTGTAGGTACTGGAGCCAGGACCTGTACCAACTTGAGCCTCACTTTGGCACCGAAGAGGATTTGAAAGCCCTCGTAGCGGAACTTCACTCTCGTGAAATGCTGGTGATGGTGGATGTGGTGGTCAACCACATGGCTTGCCCAGGCGAATGCGATTACAACACCTTCTATCCTTTTGAAAGCGCGGACCACTATCACACATTCTGCCCTATGACCGATGCAGCGGACGCCTTCGTCCTGCAGCACTGCTGGCTGGGAGATGAAAACGTTGGCCTTGCCGACCTTAGAACTGAGGACCCTTGGGTGCGAGAGACCTTCGCAGAGTGGATCTCGCAGCTCGTTTCCAATTACTCTATCGACGGGTTGCGAATAGACTCGGCCATAAATGTCGAGCCGGACTTTTTCCAAGGGTTCGTAGATGCGGCAGGGATCTTCGCGACTGGTGAGGTCATGACTGGTGACGAGCGTCTTGCTTGTGGATGGGGCGAATCTATTGGCAGCATACTCAACTACCCTATGTACTACCCTCTCATAGGCGCATTCAGTAGTCCGCAAGGCGACATCGCAACATTGATCGCCAAGATGGATTCGATGAAGCACAACTGTGTCAATACGACAAGCTTCGCAACTTTTTCTGAAAACCATGACGTGGCACGCTTTGCCTCGATGACTTCGGATTCTTCGTTGGCTGAGAACCTCATCGTTTTCACGGTGATGGCAGATGGCATTCCCGTCATCTTCCAGGGGCAAGAACAGCGACAAAATGGATCTTCGAAGTGGACTGACAATCGAGCGCCACTCTGGGAGGCTGGATACCATAACTCCGCCCCCCTCTATAAGCTGATTGCGCTCTTGAACAGATCGCGAAAACATATTTCGATCCAAAGCCAAGACTTTTTTGAGCACAGCAGTGAGGTCATCTTTCAGGACAGTCACTCCTTTGCGCTGCGAAAAGGTGTCCCTGGTAGTCAGGTCATCACCATTTTGACAAATCACGGGCAAGACAGTGGCCAAACTGTAGTAGAACTGACCAACCATGGATATCCTCCAGGGTCCCGCGTCGTCGAGCTTTTGACGTGTACGAATCTAGTAGTTGACGATCGAGGTCTCTTGAAAGTCACCTTATTCGCCGGCAAGCCCGGGATAATCCACTCCGCCGCTTGGCTTGCCGTGTGCAGCGGTCCGGACAACCGAACGGAACCAAGCCATTCATCTTAAGACCCTATGGGCTTTATACAGTACTTTTGCTCTTGGGCGTTACATGAATTTTTGAGCCTGGCCGTGATATACCGCAAGTTCTCAGACAGGTACATGTAACTCCTAGAACGCTTCGGCAGACAGCAAAAGGTTTCCTTGCCAAAAAGGCACTGAATTTTAGCGTCGCTCGCGCCAGCACTGCTCGCACTTCTGCGAGTCTGCAAATTCTGTCACCCATGTAAGCATTTTCTGGTCCTAGCAATCGGTTCTTACGCTTCTTTTCGTAAACCTCAAATCTGCGCCCATAGTCTCTTGACAGTGTCAGCACTGCACGGGAAATCTCGGCAGTACGGGGCTCGGGGTGGTGTCTCTGGAGGACCCGCCTCACCGGATCGTATAGATATTATAAGCGACAAGTACTTAAGATGGAGGCGTTATGCATGGAAAATCGAAAGCGCCATCAACGGTGAACTCTGCGGCTTCTCTCTGCTGCAAACGCTGCTGCAAACGCTGCTGCAAACGCTGCTGCAAACGCTGCTGCAAACGCTGCTCGATAGCAATGGCGAGCAGCCCCAACTCGCATGCTCTGCGCATGCTTCACTCCATAGTCGAGATTCCAGTGGTTTATGCATGTTGCAAGCTCGGAGTCTTTGACGCGTGGGACCCGGAAAACGATCAACCGAAGACCCTCGAACAGATATCCAAGAGCACGGGAGTGCATCCTTCGTTTCTCGACACTTTGCTGCGCAAGCTGGTGTATGCAGAGCTTCTGCGTTTTGATGTAGACCGGTCGGAGTACTGGTCTACATGCTTGTCCCGCGACTATCGTTCGGGAAGTGACTCGGCTTCCTTTTTCATGTTAATGTTCGAGAACGGACATGAAAACCTGGTCTACCTAACGAAATGGCTGATCGCAGACGACAATTACAAGCACAGCAGACAGTCTGTTGGTCGAGACTCCAACACTGTCGTCAATATGCGGTCTCAGACCGAGGGCACCAACTTCTTTGACGCTCTGGCGACCGATACGCAGCACGCGGAGAGGTTCCTGAATGGCCTTACCACCATGGATTATTTTCATCCATTTGATCTTGGGATGGACGAGATTGCTTCCCACATACTGGACACAGAGCCAAACACGCGTGACCGTCCAGCCTTGGTAGACGTCGGAGGTGGCAATGGACATTTCTTGCTTCTCTTTCTCGAAGCAAATGGAGCAGTTCTCCCGAAGACCGTATACTTGCAAGACCTAAATTACGCGATCAATACAGTGCGCAGTTCGAAGCTTCCAGAGATCGGAGTCAATCTGCAAGAGCACAACTTCTTTGATCCGCAGCCCATCGAAGGAGCAAAAGCGTACTATATTCGAGCATGTCTACATGACTGGCCCGACGACTATTGTACAGTCATCCTACGCAATCTAGCAAACGCAATGTTTCCGGACTCCAGGCTGTTCATTGCCGAAAACATCAAACCGAAGCACCCTTGTAGCAATACTATTAATATGGACGTTGTAATGATGACGCTGTCCGGCTGCGAGAGGACAGAGACAGAGTTTGAAGCGCTTTTGTGTGGAAGTGGACTTCGACTAGACAGGGTTGTACGCAAGGCTCAAGGTGACTGGGCGGTCATGGTCGCTTCTTTGGCAGAGAAAGTAAGGTAGATGCCCGACGGCTTGCAGATAATACAGGCACCTCTAAATGACGGTGGAGACTCTGCAAAGCGTGTTTAAGTAATACAATCATAGCAGAGCAGTTGTTTTCTCAATCAAATTAATCGATAATAATACACAGTAGAGTTGACTTAGCTCCCTGCCTGAATATGGCGTTTGCATACATCTCGAGAACCAAGCCGGTACCATTAGTCAATTAAGAAGCCTCTCGCACACTAGACATCGATCGAACTCGACAGCACGAGGAACTGTAGCATTTTTCATCTTGCTCGAATGAAAAATTAAAAGAAAATACTACTCAAAATAGTCAAATTACTAGAATCCTTCCTACCCAAAAAAAAAAAAAAGGACTGACGCAGAAGTATCAAATTAGTCTATTCTGATATGTCGATAGGAGCGCATAGCTTTCAGGAGCAGCTTGCACATCTTTTATGAGATTAGGAGACCTACGTGACACGACATCTCCACGGTCTTGACTGCACAGGGAGGCAAGACAGAGCAACACAGGTATCGAGAGCGCATACCCTGAAAAGGTAGGTCCCGCCTTGAAGCTCTAGGAAAGGGCTTACTATATTTTGTTTAACACGTGCATGGTTAGCGGTAAGCTAAGTGATTTCAGAGTACTCGGTAAGGTAGCTGCTACTCTACCCTATACCGCGAACTAATCACAAAGATGGATCCTTTAGTATGGCCATTCGAAATTGATAGACCTATCATCACACTAGATTGTAATAAAGCGTACGACTAACACTTTTTGGCCCTCTTTTTTTTTTTTTTTTTTTTTTGGAGCAAGTCTCCATTTGACTCGGTAGCCGCACCAACATTGCTAGTGGGATGTGGAGGGTTCGACGAGCGAGACTTGTGTACCCCGCTTATACCAACTACGTATGAACTTGCGATTCGCCCTAGATAGATATAGTGCACCCCGTAAACAAAGCTACGGCGGACTTGATTCTGTTGATGAAACGAGCCTAAACAACAGCACCTACACACCCTTCGCGCGGATGCTAAGGACAGAACAGTGAGGGAAGGGGTTTAGGGGCACATTCGGCATGAGCCGGTTCCTTGCTGGAAGTTTGATCGAATGGAGGCACTTGCCACGAAGCATCTCTTTGTGCATCGCTCTCGAAGCTTTCTCAAGATATGACTGGCCACTTTCTCCAGGTCTATTCTGGCTCCAGATATGCTGAATGATTTTTCCTCCCCCGCTCTCCTCCTTCCTTCCCATCACCTTCACACTTCACGGTTGATGCATTCAAATTACCTCAAGTGACGTGTAGACTAGTTCTACGTAGTTACAGGCAATGGCCTCATAGAAACGCATGTCGTGGTTAGGAAATTAATGTCCACTCCAGGATTGTCGTGCTTCTTGACATGAGGGCGCCTATAGAATGGCCACATGGATGGAAGCGACGGCGATTTCGTCTGCATCTGTATAAAAGAGCTCATTTGATGCGCTCTACCACCGATCTCTGTTCGCTGGAAGAACCTCCCAACCGAAATCTTGCATCACTTCCATGTAGCGAGCAGCCGGCCGACCGCTGTACATCCTTACGATGAATCTCTGCATCGATGGTAATGATTTGACGTGCGAATCAAGATGCGTCAATGCGTCGGGCATAAACTCCGGCATACAACAGTCAACATCTGTCAGGTCGATGGCGGGCTGGCCGACAAGGTGAGCCTCTAATACCTCGAGTTTGGAGCATTTAGTCCGAAGTTGCTCGAATGCTTTTACACCGTCTGCACTGGGTTCGAAGCCCCCAAATGTCCTGTGGATGGGTGGGAAAGTGATGCACAGGTGGGACAGCATCTTTGCGTGCCCATCGCCGATTATGTTTAGAAACGTGTGGATTAACTCTGGCCCTCCCATGCCGATATCTAAGAGCACAAATGTGTTCACACCATACAGTACAGCAGCGGCCTCTTCGTGCATGCGCCGGGAATTGTATAGTAGCGCGAGCCAATTTCGTGGCCTTCCTAGTGCAAAAGCCTCGACCCGGGTATGGCCGTCTTGGAAGAGGAAAATCGGGTGCGGAAGCTTGAGAACTACCTCGTAGATTCGATTCCGAGCCTCGCCCGGTATATTGAACTGGCCGAACATAACATCGGTAGTTGGCTCAGACATCTCTATTTCGAGGGTTGAGAATCCGTTCCACGACTATGCCGAGCACGGCGAAAGTTGGACTGTGCTCGGTCGAGCGCAAGGTAATGCAAGGCAGATGCGATTAGAGACGGCCAGAATGGATGATGATCTTTACATGCTGGAGAAGTGCACAGATTGATGCCCTTCTAACCCACTCAAGGGCTCGCTCTGTTTAAAGTCGCACTATCAAGAAGCCGCTTGAAGCCGGAATAGGCCGCTCGAATCGCAGGCTTGCTTCTCTCCATCGAGCCCTGCGCGAGTCGCCGTGCACGACCCTTCCGAGCGGGGAAGCTAGCAAGCGCGGCCAAAGCGGACGGGATCTGTTCCGGCGTCACCCGTGGCGGATGCATCGAACCGGTTGCATCCTTGCAGCAAAGACTGGACTATGTTAGAAGGGGGATCTTGCCCCGCTGGGACACTGCCGGCTCGCTCATAGCCGAATTTTCAATCTGCGCAGGCTCGCCAGGTAACCTCAAGCTTACTAGCGTGTAGGATTCATCTACTGTACTTCACTACGCTTAGGGGTCCCGCAGGCGGGCCGGGAACCCCATGCGACTTGGCCTTCCATCCTGGACGTGAGTGCTCCACTTCCAGATGCCAACCCGCCAATTCAGTTATGCGAATCACCCAGCATTAAGGATCGTAGAAACCCGGGGAGAAGTCCAGACAGTGAGCGCACCTACGCACCTTGCGGCGCACTCCGGCATGTCCGCATTCCCCGCAGCGGAGGAAGGTGAGCTCAAAAGAAGCACTCTGGAGTTGGAGTAGACTGAGCAGAGTTCAGGCTGCCCAGGTCCTCATGGGGAGATCATCATACACTACTGCCGTAGACTTTCTTCGCCTGCAATCTGGTAGTATGGCCAGCGCCAGCCCTCGGGCACACAACTAAAATTCGAGGAATTTCCCAAGTGCGTCGATTCTGCAAAGAACGGCGGTTGGACCATAGTCAGCCCAGGCTCGAAAGGGTCTGAACTCATCTGCTCTAGCGGTTGATCGTAGAAAAGCTGCTGGGGCTGATAACGCTGGTGCTGGTGCTGATACTGCTGTTGCTGACGCTGAGGCTGACGTTGAGACTGAAGCTGAGGCTGAGGCTGAGGCTGAGGCTGTATTTCCGTGTGCAACTTCCCTATTCGCAGGTCCATTTTCAACTGCCACGTAAGGACCGAAACGACTAGTTGGTCCGTGCATCTGCATGGCTGTTAACTCAGTCCGTACTGACCAGGTGACTAGAACGACCAACTTTCGCTGTTCCGAGGCGAGCAAAGAGCCGGGAACAATCGCCTTCTCACTGGGCAATTTCTTCCATGTCTGATCGGGCCAACAATTGAGAATCTCCCAGGCAGTTTTTCCGATCCGAATGGCCGTTTCGTGAGTCTTGTCATACCACCGTTCCCGACCTAAAGATCGCGATTGAGCTGCAAAGTTCGTTAGCATTGCAATACAAGCTTTATGCATGGTCCCTGCTCACCACCCAAAGCTGAGAAGATATTGTAAGCCACTGGCCCAACACCAGGGTAAGCTGCGTTGACCAAACTTAATGGAGCTTTTAGCCACTTGCGTTGGCGACTAAGCGCAGAACGCTCACAAGCCGATGTGCCTACGGTTTTGAGCATGTTTTGTGCAAGGTGCGCCATAAAGTTAGCTTCCCATCCCCGATAGTTTTCGACTTCGGTCTGTATAAAAGTCGAATAGCTCCTGGAAACCCATGTGGCCAGTGCTTTTCAGTTGAAGAAGCTCGCTGCTCCATAACTCTGCTGCAGCCGGGCGTCTCAGTCGCTTTTCGAGTATTTGCGCTCCCTCTAACAAATCCTTCACGAGAACAATTGCTTCCATCACGATGGCCTTTTCGAGCTCCGCTGTATCCATTTTGCGTCTCTTCATTCGCGTCGTCACATGTTTGCGCACTTGAGTTTTAGGGGAGGTTTTGGAAGGGGAAATAGCGTTTGCGATTTTGCGATTCCGGTCGTCGATTAAGCTGAACCCCTCTGTCTGCATATAGGTGCTCGTTCCGGCAGATGTAGATGTAGGCACATTAGCATCAGAGCAGCCTTCCACAGTAGGCTGTTGTGAATGGCGAAGATCAGAGCTGCCTTCAAGACCGCTATTCGCCGAGTCAATAATTGTGGCTCTGCAGTCTTCTGGACTGTTGGGAGGGTTGAGCTTCGACGGCAAAGTGTTTACTGTAAGTTGTCCTTTTAAAAGCCCCGGTGCGGCGGTGTGCGCGCCTGTAGTGGCATGCCTCTGGGCTCTGAGAGTTTGAAGGCCACTTCTGCTGATATTCACCGCAGTCTGTTGCAAGTTCCAAGCACTTACTTGAACGTAGCGCTTTGCAATCTGAAAGGCTTCACTATGTGCTAGCCGGGTCACGTCGGCATCTGCAATGCCGTGGTTTCCACATTGAACCTCCAACGCAAAGGTTAAAAAGTCCTGCCCAGGCACCTCTTCGCGGGATGGATTTGCCGTGATTTTCATCGGTAGCCTTAGGCCCTCGCAATCAATGTGGGTGTCAACAGAAATCTGCCCGCGAAAGGACAGCCTCGGACATTCGTACTTGTCATCTCGAGACGCCTCAAATGGATCGTTTGTCATGTGGAAGCTCGCTCGGTCTGTGCGACTCATGGTCACCGGAAGAAGAAGGAACTGTAACTTAGCGTGGAGAGCTAAGCCACGCCCGGATTGAGTCGAGATGATAGTCGTTAAGCGCAAGCTAAGAGCAACACAGCTTCGAAATTGCTGGACCAGGAGACCGCAAATCCCAAGCGACTGGTGAAATTTGTAGAGCGGTTGGAGTGGTGACGAAGCAATGAGCTCAGGGGAAGCAGGAAACAGCACTAGGCAGTTGAAGCAATTTCTAGGCAACAGGACAGCTACACGTCGTCTATTTACGGTGACAAAGCGGCGAAGCAGTGAAGCACTGAAGGATTAAAGGAGTGAAGCAGCGGAGCAGGCGCAGGGAGACAGTAAAGCAGGGATTTCATGAGGCAGGGATTCAATGAAGCAAGCGAACAGTGCTTGTGGCGCGTCTCCGGCCGCCTGATTCGCCCGAATCTATGAGCTTTTGATGTTGATGCGCTTTTGGGAACTTACCTGCGCCTGTCCATCTCAACATTTCCAGGGAGTGAACGACCGCCGTTCATAGATTGCGAATTATCTAAAGAGGGATTCCCCCTGGACATTCGGAATGGCAGCAACCTCTTTTGCACGGCCCCTGTAAGCGAGACCTGCTCAGAAACTTCACCATCCTGGGCCACGACATTCATCCCCGAGGCCGGACATCGCAAACGAAGAAACCGCCCAGCTCTAGCCCAGCACTTCGAGCCCATACGCGCCTTCCGTTCGAATGTGATACGAGGGGGAACGCGCTCAGAACGCACAAGCAGACGGTAGCTAATGGCCTTACTCGCCTTTTCGGACGGCTATGGTGCGCGCGCCAAAGAGACACAAAGAGCCCAGACCAAAGAATTCGTTCATGGATATGTAACCGTACCCCGAAAGGCGCGCCTGACATTGCTTTAGCACGGTCGAGAATCTCCGGGTTGTACTTTGTTCATGCGCACGGTCTACAGCGATGCATTGCCACCTCGTGTGAAAGCTGACGCCAATGAAAAGCACTGTGACGGCGTTAGTCTCAGCTCAAAAATCACATGAAGGAGCGTCGTACAACCTTCTCTCGAGTTGGCAAACAAACAGTCGTAGACGTACTCGTTGCTGGCAATGCTCGTACCTCTCTCTAGCCGGTTGCGCCGTAAATCACAAACGAATGATCTAATGGCTAGACATTCCGGCCGTGACTGCGTCGGCAGACCCTCTTTGTCCCCCACGTCACTCCGAAAACATGAGTCCAATTTCCTTAGACTGTCATGTGGCATGTATACCTGTCCCCTATTCTTTCTACGGAACTATTATGACAAAGCTGTCCTAGTATCGATCCATTAGGTAGAGAGGGTAGAACAAGGCCACGTAACTAATACAGACGTAAATGTATCATTGCTCACGTCTTTCCTAGCGCTGACCATGTAATACAGCTTGTCGAAGATCTTCGTTGTACACGTTATGGGATTTCATAAGAGCTTGCTAGTCTACCAATACCGTCGCGGAAAGCGTCCGGTGATTAAAGATGGCCTGGCATTTTTGCAGAGACACGAGCTTGATAGCAAGCTTCAGCAGCGGAAGTTTTTTCCTCCCTACTACACGGGTACACTATGGACTAACATTGCAAAGACCGCCGGCTTCAATATAGTGAGAAGCCAGTGCCTAAAGGCGCTCGGATTGTTGATATTTACCAACACGATCTTTATACTCCGAGACAGTTCCTTCAGAACAAGCATCATGTTACGAGATTTCCTCGCCTTCTCCTCAATGGCTTTTTCGAGCTCCCCTGTATCTACCGTGCGTCTCTTCCTTGGCATCGCTGGATGTTTGCGCACTTGAGCCCTAGAGGAGCGTGTAGAAGGGAGAATGCCTAGGTAGCGTTGGCGTTTTGGAGATGTCGATTGCCGATTGAGCTGACCTCTGTTGTCGGTATGAAAGTGATCGTTTCAGCAGGTGTAGATGTAGGCACATCAGCATCAGAGCAAGCTTCTTCATTCCGCTTCTGCGAACGGTGAAGATCGACGATCCGGCATCTTCCTTAGGAACTACATCCAAGACCACTATTCGGCGAACTAGTTGTGGCTCTGCGGTCTTCTGGGCTGTTGGAAGGATTGAATCCCGGCGGAAACGAGCCGCCCGTAAGCTGCGCCTCGAAAAGGCCCGGTGCGGCGGTGCGTGCAGTGGCATACTTCTGGGCACTAAGAATCTGAAGACCACTTCTGCTAATCTTCACTGGAGTGTGTTCGAAAGTCCAAGCACAGACTCCAGCGATGTGCTTTGCAGTCTGAAAGGCTTCACTACGTGCTACCCGGATGACGTCGGCGTCTGCAATGTCGTATTCTTGACAATGAACCACCAATTTATTAGAGGATGAAGAGGCCTACTCAAGGAAGTTCCCAACGCAAAGCAAATCTACCGTAATCTCCATCGGTAGCTTCAAGCCTCCGCAATCAATAGTCGTGCTAATAGAAGTCTGCTGGCGAGTGTACGGCCTCTGGCATTCGTGCTTGTCGTCTCGAGTCGCTTGAGATAGATCGCCCGCCATTTTGAAGCTCGTTCGGTCTATGCAACTCCTGATCACCGGAAGACGAAGAAGCAGAAACTCAGCGCGGAAGAAACTCAGCGTGGAGAGCTCTCACATGACAGGCTCAGTCACGTCCAGAATAGGTTGAAATGATAGTCGTTCAGCGCTCAAGCTGAGAGGCAACACAGTGGTGACGAATCAACAAGACCCGCAATGGGGTGAGGAGGGAGAGCAGGAAGCAACAGAGGGCAATGGAGACATCCTCACGACAAGAGGACCGCTACATGGCATTATATAGGGTGGCGAAGCAGCGACGGAGCAAGTTAGTGAAGCAGGGATGAAATGGCAGGGATATGGCGAAGCAGGGGTGCAATGAATCAAGCGAACAGTGCTTGTGTGCAGCCGCGTGATTCGCGCAGATCAACGAGCTTCTGATGTCGATGCGCTTTTGGGTTTATTCGCACATGGCGAGAACTGACACAGGCCCGTCAATCCCAACCTTCCCAGGGATTGTAAGATTGCCGTTCATGGATCGCAAATTATCTCAAGGCGCTTCCCCCCCAACATCTAGAATAGCAATGACCTCCTTCCTACGCCCTATTGTCTGGCTAAGCTATGTAGTAATGCACTCTAGCTTTTGCTCTTCTTGCTGAAGACTCCAACAGCTGTTGCATAGCTTGAACGTGCGCTAAGCGATCCGACGGCCCTTAGCCCAAGTGAGAACGGAAAAGGCCGGATATCGCAAGAACAGAGACCGGCACGTTCTAGCAGAGCAACCCGAGCCCATACGAGCCTAGTGAAAGGATGATATGCCTTTCGTCCGAACATTATAGAATGGAAATCCGGCTGAGGATAGGAGACGCGAGCCGTCGTTCATGAATTCATTACTAATATCCACAGGTGGAAACCCTTCAGAAAAGTTGAGGTCGAGCGACGAGAATTTCTACACGTACAAGGAAGGAATATCTGATGGGATCGTCCGATGGTACAGCTGGCCTGTGGATACTCTACGTCGCATTCCCGGGCAGATAAGGTGTGCACGCCAAAGACGCGTAGAGTCCGGGCCACGATTCGTTCATGGATTCGTGACCGTAACCACGCACTGAATATACGAAGTTGATTTTTGAGGCGCGCATGACGTTGTAATGTCTCGCCATGACACATCGAAGGAGTACGCGAAGCGAACAATCCAAGCATATACGGCAAGGCCGTGAATCTCCAGGCTCTGCCTTGTTCATCGGCACAAGCTATAGCGACGCATTGTACACTCGCACAAGAGCTAACCTCAATGACCCAGTAAAGATGAATCCGTTGCACTGAGAGATTCAAGAAATTCATGTACGGAGATGGCCAAATCAGCCATAGCTCTTATCATCAGATCAGTCTGATGATGAGTCTGATGATAAGAGGCGTAGAGCCAGCTGTTGATCGACTCGGCAGTGTGGAAGCGCTCAAACACCATGTGTAGCTGTTTCTAACAGCCTTCCAATTGCACCGTGATTGCGCTCTCTCAAACGAACCTTTTTGACTAGGCAAACCGTGTGCACCATTTACTCTGCGATGCATACTAGATCAGTGGTCCATATTAAAATCGCAGTATTGCACCATGGACCACACATAGATCAAGCAGCTACATCTCCCAACGATTGCAGAGTCCCCCACTATTTATTGTCACAGAAAACCCGAGTCTATTCGAGCTTGCTCTTCGATTGGGCCTTCATCTCATCCACAACCCTCTTCGCTTCTTGTTCCGGGTCCGCAGCTTTTGTATCGAAGGAAACGACCGCAATTTGGGCGTGCGTGCCGCGGCGGTTCCTAGCCACAAACTCTTTCAAGGCGGTGTTCTTGGCTTGAGAGTTGACTTGAAGCACAAAGCTCTGCTTGTCGCCTATCTTTTTGAGCGTCTGCATCCTCACGCTTATCCACGGGTGCGACCCGGCGCCCCGGCGTGCACGTTTTGGTCGTCGCAGCTTTAGCGAGGTTACCCGGTGTGAGCTTGTTGGCAAAAAATGCCTCGATGGCTTTTGACATTTTCAATGGCTGGATCGATTGCGTGACTGCAACTTGGGATCTTCAACGGCGTGTATCCAATCTAGAAATTTTGAATGCGAAAGAAAAGAAAATGAAGAGTGGTATCCGTCCGCCTCCGAAATCACAGATACTGCAGTGTCAGACGACTCGTTGCTGCCTTGACATTCATTGACACCTGACTTGACGTGAGCGCGGCGCGCAAAGGCCTTGTCTCTTCAAATAAGCTCGAAAGTAATTGAAGCATGGCGAATACGCATCTAACAGAGGCCTTAACAAGTGTGTGCCCACATGCCGTCAGTCATTCGTTGGTGAATGGAGCGGAGATCAGCTCTCGGGCTCGCTAATAGCCTGCGTCAAGTGCGAAGACCCATCGATGTCGCACTCAAAATGAGTGCGACTCGCTCGGCTAGCTTTGTGCGGTCCGAAGGAATTGCCGTATAGCTCTCTGCAAGTACTGCATTTTTCATGTATGTGACGCTCCCAAATATGCGTTGTGGACTGGAAGGGCTGCGACGGGAATTCAGGTAGCGCTACGGGATCAATGGGCTTCTTTCGTGGCCGGCACAAGTTATACTAAAGCTACTTAACCTTGTACCCCGCTCGGAACAGATCAACCTGCACTAGTTGCATGCACGTCCACGATTATCCGATAAATACAGATGAACTTATCAACGAAGAGAGAAAGGCTTTTTGAAGCATGTGATGTCGTGATTTCGTCAACCTTGACCGTAGTAGTATTGATTGCAACTTTGCCTTCAAGCAGAAACCGTTGTCTACTCAATCCCGAATGCCCAGACAAATACCCGCTAGGCGCCTCTCCAATGCAACATGGCTACTATGATATTACTGTTAGAATGCTGTCAAAGCACGCACTACATTCCCGCGTTTATCGCTACAATGGCAAATTACCTCCTTAGCTTCGATGGCGTGTTCGTGATCCAAGATTGTAGCGGCTTCGCTCAAGTCCTTCCAACTTCGTAGGCCATCAGTCTGTCTTCGATGCATGAGGTACAAGACTCTAACGCATCCTCAATGACGTCCTCAAGTCGTCCACAGGGGTATCGATGGGATGTTAAACCCAGCATCCCGTCCAACAGTTGGCCAGTGAGTAAATGTTATCCAAACGGAAATGCTGCTGCACCCGCTTTGTGTCCTCTGTCGAACAGATACAGCCCCTTCTAAGGGCTACATATGAGGCTGTGGACCCGGAAACCCTTAGAAAAGCTTTCAGATTAAGAGTGACCACACAATTGTTGCAAGTCACAGCCCCGGCGTAGCAACGTGCCCATGGTAATCTGATGAGTCTAAATTGCTTACATTGTTATGTAAGATGTCTTTATGTTCCGTAAATTTTCTATGTTCCTACATCGCCTACGAATATCAGTATGACGATGTTGTCTCACCATCTTCCTGTTGGATAGAGGGGCTAATGATGGGGTCACGCATTTACTAGAGACCCAGACGCATATCTTCCACACCTCTTCCAGCACGGATCATTGGAAGACAACTCGTCGTGAAATTCCGTTATACGCATCATGGGATTTGATGAGAGATTGCTGGTCTACCACTACCGCCGCGGAAAAGTTCCAGTAATCAAAGACGGCTTGGCAGTTTTGAAGAGACGTGAGCTGGATAGGATGCTTCAACAATGGAAGTTCAATACTAGTTGCTACGCACAAACATCATGGGCTAACATTGGAAAGACGGTTGGCTTCAACGCAGCGAGAAGCAAATATCAAAAGGCGCTCGTGTCGTTGACGTCCATCGACGCGATCTTTACACTTCAAGCCAGTCCCCTCAAACTAATCATTATGTTAACGATGATGCCAACATTGCGAGCGTGAAAATACCATGGTCTTTTACACTCCTTACTCTACTACGCACGACGGCGATACTAGTTATAGTAAGCGAGAGGCATCCGCGTTACGAGATTACGTCCATCGAGGTGCTTCGAAGTCCAATCGAGAGAAGATCTTATAGTTCTGCTTGCTCTGCGAGTTATCATTCGTGATCGCTGCTAGTGCGCGGACTCTTTAACAACCGTAATGACTCGCGTTAATGGGCAACACTACGCTCTTCCTTAGTTGGTATCCGACTATGCTTCGCTAAATCGAGCGATTAATAATATCTAGCATCGGCTCTACAATTTACTAAACAATGGGCAAAAGGGTCTCGACAAATTCTCTAGTCTTACCTGTATCTCCTCTAGGCTTGTATGTATAATCTGCGCCAGGGCGTTAAACGGCGAGAACGTGGGCATCCCAAAACCGATTTGCGTGACATTAGCCATGGGTTCTTGCGCCTCATCCTCGATCACGCGCATTTACAGAAGTAAGTAGGCGCTTAAGTCGAATGTCCGCCGTTCTGTCTATCTTTAACTCTGATGCATCTTTTCCTACGTTTCCTAGCGCTGGACCCTACAGGTAGAGGATCAAAAATTTGCAGAGTCCTACCCTTTCATCTTCCCGCGGGGGGGAGTCGCTTCCCTAGCGCTTGAAGGTCGAAAGGCTAAGAATCCATAAACAACGTCAAATACACAGGGAAAGGAGCAAAACCGAAATGAAAAAAAGAACCGGCCCCCCCGGTAACTTTGGGTGGAATCTGAGGTCTGTAACAAGACAAGGCTTCGCCATTGATATCGCTAACGTACGGTAATGACTTTACATAAATCGACGGGGGGGTTTTACGAAGCTTGGCCTCCAATGCACACTGCTAATGACTTTGACCGTGACTTCTGTAAGGCCGAGCGGTCTTCCTACGTTTGTTTGGGCTGTTCAATCGTCCTAGAAAAGTGATTGATGTGTCGGTTGATCCTCTTCTCATACTGTAGTCAGTACAGCGATCGAACGCGGTTCCCCTATCAAGCGGCTGTGTCCAGACAGGGAACGAATGGAGATCGAAGACGTTGCACATGTGCAGGCTTTAGACTCTAGGCTGCAACACTTTCATCGTCCCAGCGACACTGTGCACATTTAGTAGCCGCTATGGGGCCACCCGCGCCTGTCCGGGAAAGCGAAAGCGGGATTTTGGTCCGTGCAGGGGCCCGACAGTAGCCACGCAGCATGCCGTAAATAGTGAGCGGCTTCGACGCGGCCACTGTACTCGGCATTGAATGACGGATAAAAGAAAGGGAACCTTGTTGAATCGAGGCATGAAGAAGGAAACCTGGAGGGCAAAAGAGACTGTCCGAAGGAACTAAAAGGAACGATCGTTTCAGGGTTGGAAAAGTTCTTCGGGTGAAGCTCTTGAGTGGAAGGAAGAAATCTTGACTCTCCTACATCTTGGAGCATTTGCTGTGCTGAACATTCTGTACTGTCCTTCGAGACTTGCAAGGACGATGCGATCGCGTCAGAAGGAGCTTCTGCTTGCGCTGGATTGACAGTGGCGAGGGTGTCGCACGTACTATCAACTGGTAATTCGAGGTTGGAGTTCGAAGCATTGTAGGCGGGATCGGCTCCAAAATCCGTTTCGACATTCCAAATGTCAGGTAACGGCGTGCCATGGGACCCAGGGCTGAGGCCTGTACGAAATGGATCAGACGTTTCTGCGTCGAAGTCTTCGCATCGCATCTGACCCAAATCTGGAAAGGGCGTAAAGAGATCGAAGCCATCTGATGGCGGCCCCGCATTATGATTCTGCTCATTCGTATCAAATTCAAGATTGAGCGGTTCGGATCCGTGGCGGTCTTGCGTGAGATGGTCGAGGTTAGCAGCATTATCGCGCCGAGCTAAAGACTGATCTGGTGGTGACGAAGCCAACGGTTGCAGCTGTAATTGCTGTATGGTTTGCTCCAATGTCTGAATGTGACTCTTAAGTGCCTGGTTCTCGCCTTGAAGAATTTCATTTCCGGCGCTGAGATCGCGGTTCTGAGCCTCGAGACTATCCATTCTCTCTCGGTTCTTTTGCTGCATTAGCTTGGACCTCTCCCTAAAACTGCGCTGGGAGTTGCGGTTGTTCGCTCGTTTTTCTTCTTCTTCTTCTTGCATATACGTCCCATAATGATATTAGATAAAATACCAAACCTCGATCAAGCCTCACGGGTTAGGTGAAGGGTTGAGGGTAATTTGACTCGGCTGCACATGCGACAACATCGATATGGTAACATCGCCTTATCATTTATGTATATCACCTTGATCTTAGCAATTTTTCCTCTGGATTTCACACTTACATGTTCTGTAGAACGAATTTGGTACGCAGAAACGACAAATGTGACCCACCAAAATTATTGCATAGTGTCGTTCCTAAAAATGGAAACCTAAAGTCTGCCAGAATAGAATGCCCAAAAGCTGGTACGGAATGATTCTGTCATGGCTTACTTTCTCGCCGTGGAGCGAAATAGTCCTTGTCCCAATAATCTCAGTGACCTCAAAAGCTAGAAGAGGTTTCCTGCAGCTACGTGTGACGACAAGCCCTTAAGAAGCATAAAGCTGTATCGCCATAATAGTTCGAAACCACCAAGATGGAAAGTGGCGAGGTGGGATACTTCTAATAGTGGGTACAAGCTTTCATGGCATCCATTCAAACATATTCCGACGGCTTGAGCACCTGCCGGCGTTCTCAAGATGCTTCTAATCTTCATCTTGCCGACGAGCTGCTAGATCCTTGTTGATCGAAAGGTATAATATGAAAACCAAACGGAAGCTACTCGGCTTTTGGAAAGCTCCTTCAACACATGGAAGCTTCTTATTTCATCGTTTCGCTATTTATACACACATACGCTGCGATTAGGTCGGTGCGAAATAAAGGCTGGATTGTCGGTGTACCCACAGGCTGATCGCACTTCTCTTTTGCCTATGCCTTTCATGTTGAATTGTCCCATTCTTGCTAGTCGAGCACTGCGCCGGACTTGCCTCCCGTCCACTAATTTTGGTATTGCCAGAATTCTTTCGAGATAACAGCGCCTTTCCCCGTTGGTTAGAGAATCAGAGTAATCTGTAAGGGCTATAGCAGTCTTTCGAGGTGCCATCGTTCTCTCACACAAGCAAGATGTTCTCCCATGAGCGGGCTCGTTCGGACCCAGCATATATAGTCGTCTCGCCTTGTGTCATACTTTTCTTTTGATTTCTTTTACTTTTCCATGACATCATTGCCTGCCGTCAATCGTTTGGTGAAGATCTTCACCGGCAGAACACATTATTGTCAGCAGTTGAATGTCTCATTCTTGTCGTGTGGGAAATCACGCTTTGCTGAAAATCCACATAGGCTCGTCTACAATAAGTTAAGATGCATGCAGTTCATACTAGCCACTACGAGGAATCAACTGCACGTTCAGTTCCTGCTTTCCACTCGCACCAATGATGGCGTCGTGTTTCACTTGCTTTTTACTTAATCTGTCAACGCAATTTCGAGGTGGACATGCCATAAAAGTACAATTAGCGAGCGAAGTTGACCGTCGTCCTTCAAAAATGCCGCGGAGCAGTGCGAAAACCTTCAGTTAGTTCTGCAGTCGGAGTCGCGTGGCAATCGATCACTCTTCGCACGGACGGCCGTCGGACATAGAATACGCTCTAAAAGGCATTTTGGTGTCCAGCTGGAGTGAGCAACTCCACACTTGATTTCATGGGCGATCGTATTATGAAACGCCTCCTATGTAAGACTGCAGCCATTGAAAGAGGGTGTCGGTGCATTTAGCGCTTCAACGGCCTTTGTGCGCTGCATAGTAGCCTGCAGCACGTGTCTGATTCCTTAGTCTGATTTCATGCCACCAGATCGAAAGCCCAGGAGAAGCTTCCGGCGGATACTGTCGCAAGCACCTGTCTTACGACAAGACGTCCGCCCTTGAAACACACAACAGTCTGGGTAGATAAAGCGACAGTAGGAGGATTCTTGCTCTTGACTCATGTCGCTGTAGGGATGTCTAAATAAACTGACGTGCTCAAGAGACCATTTCAGTGGAGGGCTCACGCTGCAAGCCTAAGATTCAATACAGCGGTGAAATTCCACGGGGGCCTCCTAAAGACCGCCGATATTGCTACACAAGAGGCGCAGCATTGAGTCCAGCCATTGCATCGAACCCGTGTTGCATTTTCCTACATATACTTATACTACCCTCGTGCTAAAACATAGGGACACGCGTATTCCACCGGAACTTAGGAAGGGGAACAGGACGCTACTATGCAACTCTGTAGTCAAGACCCCTGGAACATGTATAATCCTTGTGAAACGGCCCGCAAACTTTGAAGTATTGAAACCCTGACGAGAGAGGGACATTCTCGCCGCAGATCGCTCCTCAGTCTGAGCAGCGCTTTGGAAGGTGGAGGTTGGGGGGGTAGGGGAAGAAATAAGACGCTAAGCGTCAGAACTAGTCGATTGCTATATACCAAGTGCGCACGTCGCGATGCACCAGGCTTACTTTTCAACAGCTGACAGCCTGCTGAATAATGATAAAGGGTGTTCTGAGCCGGCGTCGAGAGAGGTTCCCGACTGAATACTCGGCTGGGCGGTCGTTTGTTTCTCCTTTCACCCGCAACACTGGCCTCCGCTCGCACGAAACCACCTTGAGTATTCATGTTCCTTCCTATTCAGCACGGTCTGCTGCTAAGTGCAGAACCTACGTTACTCAATATCAGCTACACCTGCCATCCAACATGCATCCCATCGACCGTGACCGACAAGCACTTTGTTCTCGATGGCAGATCAGCTTTCCTCAATCTGGATCTCGTGAATGCATTCGTGGAACCGATTGCGACGCGCGATACAGGGCGAGAGTGGATATCCAGTGTGAACCGCTGGATTGAGGCGTTGCGTGATCTTGACTCCCCCTTGATCATATTCACGCGCCCGTATTTCAGCTCAGCGTGGCAACCAGAGCTAGGACGAGATAGTCCTTTCCGGGGGCCGGCTGGTAAGATCGGAACGGCAGAAGACGTCCAGACCATGATTCACCGCTCATTCCCAGTCCGACCTGGAAAAGGCGACGTCGTGCTTCAGAAGACAGGCTATGCCGCCGATGCCGGCAATTCTCTCGAGCAGATTTTGCATGCGCAGCGTATAAGCACGGTTGTCTTGTCGGGGATCAGAACCGGTGGAGTGGTCGCAAGTACCGCATATCGTCTGTTCGATCTGGGCTACAAGGTGTACGCGAATAGCCGTCCAACCGAGGCGTTTGGCAGCTCGCTAAGGGTTGTGCAGATACGTCATCGCCAACAACACCATCGAAGTCGGAGACAGGGGATCCGACGACAACGCCGCATTTCTCTCCGTCGCACTTCCGAAGCTCCCAGTAGATATCATCACGTTGGATCAAGCCTTGCAAGGTCTGCAGCGGGGCATTACGGCCGGGCGACCGCTCGATCATATCTCAACAGTGTAGCGAGAGAAGGTCCGGGCGTGTACGCCAAAACATCTTACCTTGGTCGTTCTTTAGCATAGTCTCTCGAACTCGCATGTAAACTCGAATGCAAAGATCGCTTTCGCTGAGAGCATTCTTGTGTCGTGAAGTCGGTCTCCGTGTACGGATGAATCGTGCAGCTTAGCGCGGCGCAGTGAAGCCAAGAGAGCAGCGCGGGTCGACGATAGCGATACGCGACAGAAGGGGCACACGAAGCGGGCAACCCAATCTGGGCCATCACACAGAGTCTCGCGAAAAGTCAGCCCCCGCAGAGCCTACAGGAGTGGAAGGTTACCAGAGGATAGCGTCCAGGCTGCCTGTGCCATCAGTAAGCATTCTTCCCAGCGGTAGCCGGCTTACCCCCGACGACCGGCTGTGCGCATCCGATAGAAAATGCAGCCCGCCGCCACCTAAGTGCATTGGCCGAGCACTCTTTCACGATATCCTGATGCCGGGAGCTGATGGCCTCTAATGATGGGTTCGACTACTAATCCCCATGTCCACGGCAAACACCTGCCTGACCTGTGGGTGGACACCAGGATGGCACGACAGCCGTCGTTCATGCTCCACGCCCAGGCTCCAGTCCTTGAGAGGCATGGCCAATATTACGATCCTCAAGCCCACCCGCCGAGGCAGCAGCAGCAGTGCAAACGGCAGGACCCACCCCGCATTGCGACAGCATCCCCAGATCCGGGGCCCTGGCACGCAAGGCGCCGTCCCCCCTTGCCCCAGCAGCACACATGCGCGCCACGCGACGTGTACCCCGAACCGCCGCGCAGTCACTCCCCGGCGCACGGTCAACCGATCCCGAGAGGAGGACCCCAGCGGCCCAGCGACGTGAGAAACCATCGCGAAGCGCCGCGCCCGGAGAGCTGCAGCGGCGTTTCTAGCGATGCGTTCATCGAACGCGCAATCAAAAGCTTCCAACCATTTTTGAACGGCTGGTTTGCCGACATGAAGAAGCATTCGCAAGAGCAACACGAAATGCTAAAGACAGACTTGAAAGAGAGCCTCAGACACGCGTATACCAACAGAAGTCCATTTCTGCCCCGTTGTCGGTGTCAAAGCTCTGTCCAACCTGCTGCGGTCGAGTCTCCTGATCCTGAGCTACCTTCAGAATCGCGTTCAGTCCCGCAGCTGACGACTGAATCGCCGGTCAGGAAGACGGAAGATAGCGACGCAGACGTCGCGATGTCAGATGCAACCCCCTCTAGGGCCTTTCCGGCATCCGGTCAGGACACAGTAGCTAGACCAGAGCGGGCGAGGACCAATGCCAGGACCCGAAAGAAGGCCAAAGGAAGGGTCCAGCCGCATCCGTCCAAATACCACCTGCGGAAGAGGAAATACAGACAGAGAGGCAACTGAGATCTGTGAAGTTCTCGAATCAAAATCCGCGACCAGCTGTTGCGGCCCTCTGTTTTGGGCACGGCCGTGGTCGCTCTGGCATTCGACTCAAGAGCTGTACTTTCCTCGATCGAGCCACAAGCCAGCTGTGATATTCCGTTGATCTTACACGAGGTGAAATTTATGGAGGTCGAGGGGGGCGGATGTGGAACGAGGGCGGCATGTACGCACACCACGGCCGAGGGTCCGGCACCGCGCCAATGTGCCATCCTAATGCGTGCATCCGCGGGCTGTAATACATCGACAACCTGAACGACTGAGAGAGAATCGGCACGCGACACCCGAGCACAGTTCTCGCCTCCCTCACCTGGGCGACATGCATCCAAATAGACGCTGTCGACCATCGCTTAGTGTTCCGACCCGTCGCTAAGGTGCAAATAGCCTAACTCAAGATCCTGGCCCAGATCTACCCAGCAGTTGATACAGGCCTCTAAACTTTCAGCCGCTCGTGAGAGAAAAGAAGAGAAGGAAAACATTGGATAATACGGATACGCTCGCCTTCCTTCCGAAAATTCACTGAAACGCCCATACCTTGGCCGGGGTTGTTATGCGGCTTCAATGTGCCGGAGGAACGTGCATCCAGTGACAGACTGTCAGAGGTTTGTTCCATTTCGACATAGGTCAGTGCACATGGAAAATCAATTTTGGTAGCACGCAGTTGTCATTTCGAGACGACTCCAAGCTACTCTTTGCTCATCCCTCAGCCCTCACTAGTCCGAATGCAATCTTGGGCTTTCTGATTACCTTGGGTTATTTGCTTTTTAATGGATTCAACTTCAAGGTTTTCTTTCACAAATGACCGCATGACGTTGGCGTCAGAGAAAGAGACTCCCGAGGTCGAGCTTGCTGGAGAGACGCCTGTCGGTAAGATTTATAACCCTCTCACCTCGGACGACCAGCAACGGCTATTACCGATCCGCCCACATGGTTTCACTGTCTGTGAAAGCTTCTGTTACCAAATCAGCCATTGCATAATCATGCAACGGTACTTTGCTCGTCTCGATTGCGTTACAAGATCTTCATGACGCCCTTTCCAAGAAGTTACGCCAAGGGAAAACAGTCAGATAATGAGGTCCGATAATTGTTGCTTGCCAACAGTGAAAAGAAGGGAGAAGACTGAGAAGAGAGATCTACATTTTTTGTGTCTGGAGAAATCTCATGCCGTTGTCAACACCACGACTCAAGATCACTAACGGATACAAAAAGTCGCGCAATAGCAGAGACCGCCTTAAAAATCAAGCTTCCCGCCATCTTGTGTTAATTGATCGCGAACTGTGAGATTGTGAAGAATCGTGTTGTATATTGCAATCATTCCCGTTTTGTCTACTATGTGGTTCACCAGTGTTTGTCCACTCAGCGTGACAGTCGCGGACGCCACTTGAATTTGGGCGAGTGATACAAGTGACATGGAGGAGGTGTTTTCAGATTTGCCACGTCTGCCTTAGTATCCGCTCCTGCTCGACACGCTCTCGTCCGGCAAAAGCAGGTAGGCTTTGAAGAGCGTTACGGAGCCAATCATCTTCATTCGACATACTAAAGCCGGTGTTGTTACTTATAGGCAACGGAAACACCTCAGTAGTTGACGTTACGCACCTCTGTTCCACGGCTCGATTCCCTGACGGAAGGTCCATCTCGACCCGAAGAGGAGGAAGACCAAATGTTAAGTACGGACTGTAATTATGATTATCATTTTTCTGGGCGCCTGCTGTGCTTTTTAATAGTCGAATTGCTAGCTGTTCGATCCACAAGAACTATAAGCACCCTCCAGCTAAAGTCCAATGCGGCTTACTCTGCGCATAATCACTGACCTTGCGGATATCGAGCGGCGTAATCATCATCATCATCATCATCATCATCATCATCATCACCATCGAAAATACGTTATGTGCGTTAGCATTTGTAAACAAAGCTGCATCGATGTCGCTGCTGAACAGCAGCGCTCGAAGCCTTTGTGACCGACTTCGCCAGTATCAGTCTCCGTCAGCAACGAGCTCAGCATTATTTTCAGCACTATGGAAGATTCGCCTCGGATAGGAGATAGCGACAAGCAACGACTTTGTGCCACTGGTTCATTCCGACCGCACCGCAAATGCTGAGAAGATCGAGTTCGCGCAACTCCAGCATCGGCATTGTTTCTGGCCCTATGCCACATCTGCTTAGTGACAAGACATTGCTCGCTGCTGAAGTTATGAGCATTTGCATCTTGCGATGAATGTGTCATCTTTGCCAGACGACTCTCTAATAGCTCGAGAGAATCTCTCAATTTTACTCAACATCCACGCGCAAATGGTACTAACTTCACGCAAATACACATTATACGGCCAAACCCGTTCAGCAATGAGGATTCTCGTCTGAACACCAACGCTGTTCAGCTGCAGGGGGATAGTGGCGATGATGGGCATGTAGATGTTGCAGACATAGCGGTGAGATTGATTCAACAAACCATTTGCAAATTTCATGAGTCCGCTCTGTCGCCTTGCATCTTCCTAGAGGTACCATGACAATCTCAAAGCCCTCACTAACTTTCGCCCAGCTGGGGCAGCCTTTCATATGATAAGGTGGCGATCGAGCTTCACGGGCTGACGCATCTTCGAAGATTGTGTCCGGCATGGTAAATAACCGCAATGAAAAAGTTTATGAAGAGGTCGGAAAAATTGAACGCTTTGGAATACGGACTAGCTTCATTCGGGCTTGCCTTGTACAGTTTCTTTGACTCTTCGCCCTAGCTTCGTAAAGCCTCGGAGCCGAGTGTTTTAACAGCCGCGAATTTTGCCTGTTAGAAGGTTTTGGATAGAGTGCGACACTGGCGATCGAGCCAAAAGGTCCATCCGCGCAGACGATTCAAATTTGAAATGATTCCGAGTGAAGTAAGGCAAGTGCTCTACCAAGTCTTCGCAGATGTCCGTGCAGGGGACACGCTTGGGGTAAATTGTACCTTTGGCCAGAATTTGCGCTAACCAGCGAGCTCGCGGAGTCGGTCTTGTTTGGTAGTATACCGGGGCTGTTGCATGCCCGCACAGAAGAACGTGAGTGGGGTTCCGAAGGGCATAGGAGATTAAGCCGGTCATGCATAAATCTAGGTCTCGTTTGGCATAAGCACGCCACTCTTGTGCATGTGCAGTCTCATATCGAAACGCCATAGCGTACCAGTTGTCCTCGTTGGCTGCCTGTCGATGATCCATCAAACTTCATTGTCCACGGTAAGGAACAGTCAGATGCAAATTAAGAGACGGCGTAAGCAGGTGATGCCATGCATGGGGACACTACAGAAGCTGTGATGTTTGCTGCCGTTTGAGCATGCTGTTCCACTCCATTAAGGTTTACGGTGATACTAGCACTATTAGTCGTCGAACCAGGCGAGTGCTGTTTGTCCAACCCCGGTCTAACGAGCTTAGCTCCGAGGTATCTTCTGGCAACGTTCGATTTTGTGTACAACATGCTAAGCAACTTTCAGTTGATTCAGAGGCTTCCAGCCCCGTTACAGGGTTGATGTAGAAGAAATTCTGACCGTACAGAACGTCGATAGCTTCAATGTAAATCTTTCGGGTTGACTAGAAAATGCAAGGATGGATGTCTATTGCGGACTCTCTAAACACCCAACAAAGCAATTCACACACACACAAAGTGATTTTGACGGGCGTGTTGAGAACACACTTGCTCGCCACATTGAACATGAACAAGAGGGTAACACTCTGTAACAGTCTGTAACAGTCATTGCCATTCTGTAATATGCTCTGAAAGAACAAGCGACAATAACCCTCTTAGGCAGGCTCCTTCGACTAAGTGTCCTAAACCGAGCGCTCGTGCCTGTCGAAGAGGACGAGTAAAGTTCCTATGTACAGCACGCTTTCGAATAGACTCAAACTCTTGTCATCATGTCCCCATATAAGGCTAGATCGAAGTTCTACTGAGGCATGACAGCCGTTAATCATCCGATCAAATCTCCTTGTTGCGACGTTGAAAGGTTCTCCAACGCTCTGATATTGCGTTAAATGCAAGAACACTTGAATTTCTTCTCCCGACTAGGACCACATGCCTTACGTCTGCGTTTTCGAGGACGGCCCTTCCGAGATAGTCCCTAGCCTGGGTGTACTCGTTTACCGTCGAGCTCAAAGGGGAGAGAACTGCCGTTGTCTTATTGCCAGTAGCTCCGTCCATCGGCGGCTTCTTTCGATCCAATACAATTTATCATCACCGGAAACGGGAAATGAAAGTTTGAAGCTGATGAGTGGTCCAAGCTCTCGGTAGACAGTTTTTGGTCGATGTCGGATGTCCTCAGATCGTTTGCAATAGGAAAGTGTGCTTAAGACAACACGAGGGCAACGGCCTTCGTGTCTTGCAGCGTGCGGCTCCGTGAAGCTTCTTGGGGACTTATTGGATGCGTACGGGGTCGCAAGATATCTTCGAGTCCATGAAGCGAAATTTTGTCCTTGACATTGTCCAGAATCTCAAGGGTGTTGAACGAATTAGGTTCAAGAGTGTTCGGTGGCACGGCGGAATCTTGGTTATCCTCCGACATCTTCGATTCGTCGACGGAATTGGTCTGAATTGAGCGATGCTAACTGGGATATAACAATCGACGTATTGTGCTCATCGAAGTAGATATTATCGCCCCCGACCGGCCGATTCTGATGCTTACCTAGCGCTCTTGTTCCAGGATTCTGATTGGCCTTAGGTCCACCGACCTAGTGCCTCGGCCTTTTAGCCAGAGCGTCAAACGCCCATTTACGCATGTCGCTAGTGCGCATCCTGCCGAGAGTATGCCCTTTCGACGCTGCCGCTGCTGACTCATCCGCGCAAAACAAAGACTTTTCTTCCATCTGTACAGAATGCATCGTAAGATTGATTGACCCAAAGCGTGATGATGTGGAGGCAGCGATCCATGAGTCTCATAAGACCCTTTCGCGTCATTCTGCTCGGCATTCTCGTTTGGACTATGGTTGAGGCCGCCTGTATTCGATCGGCGTTGACCCGCCAGCTCCTGCCATCGTCAGTGCCGGCAGGGAGCGGAAGGCTTTACATCGCAAGTAACCATTGGAACAATGGGGCAATCCTGAGGAGCAATTGCATGCCTGCAGTCCTGGACCTCGTGAGGAAGCTCAGAACTCAACAGGTCCACATCAGGATTCAAGAAAGTGGCGGCTAGGACTGCTCGAAAGACGCGCTCAAGGATTTAGATGTCCAGCTGGACAGACTTCACGTTTAAACGCGGATCATACTGGACCCGACGACGCACTTAGATGAGAGCAGCAGGCCCGCGGCTAAAAGAGGATGTATCTCAACGCGGGGGGAATTGCGAGAGTTCGGCGAGGTGTTTGACAAGGTCATATTTCTAAATGATCTGGTTTTTACCATCCAGGATGTGCAGACTTCGACTAGGACAAGAAATGGCGACCATACTGCAGCTTGCTCCATGGACTTTTTAAACTCTCCTTGTCTCCACTATACGTTGGCGCCGCGAGACTCTGAGGGTTATGATGCCCTGTTACAAACGTGGCCTTTCTTCAGAGCGCGAGGCTCTCGCAAGGCTCTCTTTACGTAAACAATGTCGTTCCTGTTAGCAGCTACTGTAACGGGGTTGGTACGTGCTTCTTCTCGCCATGCACTAGGATTAATCCATGGGTCCTAGAACACCACATATAGAGGGCTCCGAATGCTGCTAATCTATGCTAATAAGACCCTTCCACGTACCAAAAATGTCTGGGTCAAACAGCAGGTTCGAGTCGTATATAGTGCACCGACATACGAGTCGGACAATCCTAATGGTCCGTAGCTATGTATGTAGGCGATTATTCGTGGCATATAGTAAAAAGAATGCGCTGTTAGTGCATAACTACATGGTATAGAGACTAGATCGAGTTTGTCGGCTTAGCTTATAAAGTATACCTCTGTACTATACTATTTATTAATTGAAGCGCGCGACTAGGTCTTTACCCTTATAGTTAGAATAGCCTATTATTTCTTATAGTAATAGCTATCGGTTCTCTTATAACCCTAGCAACTAAGAGTAAATTAAACTTTTGGATAAATTTAAAAAAGAGGAAACGGAATTAGGAACTTTACATCTAAGAAGTAGGTACTCTTACATTTGTTAGTAGGTATCTATAAGACACCTTGCTCTTCGAGAGCCTTATATAGAGTATGCATATTAAGTGCCTATAGCTCTTCATTTATGTACTTTATTCTATTTAGACGTCTACGTAAGATAGAGTGGTAAATGTTCCATAAGCTTGGTTTTAAGAAGTCGTAAGGTCGTGTCCTTTTGTATTGCACGCTAGCTAGAAGTAACAAAATCGTTTCTCGTTAAACTATGCGCGGAATTGATGAGGGATGACCTTTTCATTCACGTAACTTGCTTAGACCTGACTTCCAAAAGCACGGACAATGTTGAAATGTATGACCGACCCTTTTGGTCTCCCGGAAAGCATTCTAATAGGAACGAAATTGGCATCGAAAACCGCAGCGTGACTTGCGAGATCACGAGATGAGTCGTGGGCTTGCCGAAGAGGCCTCTGCCGGTGCATTTAGCAAACGTGATGGTCCCCACCTCAACAGGACACCCGTTTCCTCTGCCTCTCCCAACCAGCAAATGAATAATGTTTGAGTCAAGCTGAAACATCAATTGCAAGCTCACTTATCAATGGCAAATACGCTTCACTATCAGGAGGTAACATAATGTGCAGTAAGGAATTATCGCGAGAATGCTTGTCTGACTGTATTGCGATGCTCACTCGCCATATAGCGTCTCCCTGCAAGCCATGCCCTTACGCTGCGGAAAGGATCTCTATATCGTCTTTTAAATAGTAAAGTTTGCAGATGTTCTGCAAATGTCACGACAAGTAAGCCACTTGGCGAGGCTTTAAAACTCATATCTTTGCTGTGAAAATAGTAGACGTATGCGATGATTAGTCTAGTGCTAGATTCTACATTCAATTGATGTGTACCTACATGCTAATAGCATTCATCTACTGCCTATGTTCGTTGTTCATGTCGGATCGTTGGATTTTTGCTAGTCTGGCGCTGCGGCGGATGTGCTTCCCGTCCACTATACTAGGTATAGCCAGAATATCTTCAAGATAGCAGCGTCTTTCCTCGTTAGTAAGCACTTCAGAGTAGTCGCGGAGAGCTATTGCAGTCTTTCGGGCTGACATTATTCTTGAATATAAACGAAGTTGTCTCAATTTTGCGGACCTGATAAGAACATTGCGTATATAAGGTACTCACTCGTCTCACATATTACACTCCTCCTCTTACCGTTTACATCCCCTGCTTCTCCTAAGTCCCTAACCGGACCTTTTCAACGGCACGTTGTAAGCAGTTCGATTTCTTACACTTGACACACGGACAAGTAGATCTTGCCAAGGGCCTACATGTCCTTTCCCATATCAAGGTGAGACATGCGCAATTCATGCCAACCACTGTCGGGGGTCAAAATGACTGCGTACCATCGAAGCCTGATTACATCCGCTGAATACCACTATGAAACCGTCGGAACTCATTACTTCTGGATGCAGCGCCAGCTTTAGTAAGCACGCCCAATCTTGCTTTGATCATCGGTGCCTTAGTCTGGTAGTTAGAGGAATTCCAACCGTCGAGAGAAGGTGTTGGCGTCTGTGGCACTTTGAGGCCCTGTGGGCGAAGTTTGATAGACGACAGTACGAGTCGGATTTGGAAGGTGTTCATCTACCTATAAGTTCACCGCTACAGAATCGAGAGTGCGACAAGTGCTCTTGGCGGGTACAGCTGCAAGAGCTTTGGCTACCTGGTCTCCAAAGAAGACGTCCGGGTTTCAGTACGACCACCGCGAACTTAGGCATCTTTTGATGGATGAAAAGGGGTGGTACAGCGCTTTGCCTTGAGCGGCCGTGAGAGACCGTCGAATGGAGGACCCATTTCGTAATCATTAGATTACTTCTTTGAAAAAAGTCTCAGCTTGCGGCTGCGTCGTTGAAAGCCTTCTTTCGAATTGTTCGGCCGGATAGCACATCCCAAATCCGTGGTCTTCTGTCTTTTCTTTCGCCCGCAAATTTGGCATCCGTCCACAGAAACTCACGGCTCCTCATGTTCCTCTCGGTTCAGTACGGTCTACTGCTGGGCGCTGGTCTTGCACCGCTCAACACCAGCTACACTTGCCACCCGACGTGCATCCCGTCGACTGTCACCAACAACGACCTTGTTTTCGACGGCAGATTAGCTTTCCTCAACCTAGACCCTGTCAACGCATTCGTTGAGCCTGTTGCGATGCGTCATGAAGGGCGAGAATGGATTTCTAGCGTGAAGTGCTGGATAGAGGCATTGCACGATCTTGAATCTCCCTTGATTATATTCACGCGCCCATATTTTAGTTCAGCATGGCAACCAGAGCTGGGACCAGATAGTCCTTTTCGAGGGCCGGCTGGCAAGATCGGAACCGCAGAGGACGTCAAGACCATGATCTACCCCTCGTTCCATGTCAAGCCTGAAGCAGGCGACGTTGTGCTTCAAAAGACTGGCTACTCTGCTGGGACCAGCAATTCCCTTGAGCAGATTCTGCTCGCCCAGAGTATAGACACGGTTGTGCTATCGGGAATCAGAACAGGGGGCGCGGTGGCAAGCACTGCATATCGTCTGTTTGATCTGGGTTACACGGTGTATGCCATTATCCATTCAAAGGCGTTATGAAGCTTGCTAAGGGTCGCATAGATACATTATCGCCAACAACACCATTGAAACTGAAGACACCGGAAACGATGACAACGCCGTCCTTCTTTCTCAGGCTCTCCCGAAGCTCCCAGTAGACATCATTACGTTAAATCAAGCCTTGCGGGGTCTAAAATGAGGCAGAACTGCCGGGCGACTAATAGATGGCTTCCTATCGACGTAGCAAGATGGTGCTCACACGGATAGGCCGATGCCCTTTCGCTGCCGTTACTCAGCGTATTCTCTAGCATACAATGTCATATGCAATATTCGTTGTGGCTCATGGTATCTTTTTGCGGTCAAGTACTCTCTCGAGAAGGCTTGCTCTTGCAGCTCAGTGCAACGCAGTGCAAAGAATAACGCAGCAACGGGGCCCCGAGCTCGATGAGAGCAATAAGGGCAGGTAGGGCATACGAAGCGGGTCAATTACGTACGGCACAGGAAAATGTCAGCCCGCAGGGGGGGAAGCTTATCAAGGTGGAAGGGGATGTCGAAGAGGGCCAGAAGTGCTTTTGCTAGCTTAGTTACCCGTATCCAACAGTAAGCATCTTTCCTAGCCGGGCTTACCATCTGTTTGGGAATGGCAATTTACCACCCGCTCTTCGTACCCCATAGAAAGTGGTGCCCGCCGCAACGTGAGGCCATCGTATGAGCACGCCCTCGCCAAGGCCTGACCTCGTGAGCCTGTGGCCCGCATACTTGCGCAGATGAATTCGACGAATCCCCATGTGTATAACCGACGCCCGCACGGCCTGCGGGTGGACACCGGGCTGCCACAGCAGCGGCCGTCCGTTCCAAACGCCCACGGTCCGGCCCAAGAGAGGTACGGTCAGTATCTTTCTCACCACTGGCCTCAAGCCCGCCCACCCCCGCAGCGTTCCAGCCGGCAGGACCCGCCCCGCATCGCGACCCCATCGCCTGATCCGACGTCTTGGGCTGCTATGCCCCCTCCACCATTACCTCAGCAACGCACGTGCGCGCCAGGCGACATCCACCCACAACCGCCGCGCAGCCTTCCTCCTTCGCGCGTTCAGCGGCCAAGCCACGGCGAAACTCCGGTTCGGGAGAGCTGTAGCGGTGTTACGAGCAATGATATCGAACGCGCAACCCGTGCACTGGAGCTACAGCTTAGCTCACATTGCAATAAAAATTTTGCCGACATTGAGAAGAAGCTGGACCAGCATTTCGCAGGGTTGAGGGCCGAAGTCAAACAGGGTTTGGAGCAAGTGCAGATTTGTCAGTGTCAAAGCTCTGTCTACCCTGCTGCCGTTGAGTCGCCCGATCCCGAGCCTGATTCGGTTGCTCGTTCAACTTCCAGGCCGATAGTAGCATCGCCGGTAGGGAAAGCTGAAGATGACGACAAAGACCTCGCCATGTCGGACGGCACTCCCTCTTGGGCCTTTGCGGCATCCGATCAGGTCGCTACAGTCACTAGTCCGCCACCTGCAGTCACTACTCCATCGCGTACGAGGACACATCTTAAGAAGCAGGAGGACCCAAAACTAGTGACAAAGCCTCATCCGTCTAAATACTATCTGCGAAAAAGGAAGGCGAGGCAGCGGAAGAATTGACGCCTGCGAAGCTAAGCATCGGCTTCAACCAGCTTGAAAGAAACGCAAGAGTTGAAACCCTATCCAATTTGGCAAACATGAGGTGCGAGAACACAGTAAGCCGTAAAAACCTGGCGTGCTAAGACGGTCTGAGGGCGGATGACGAACCTTGGATCAAGACAGAGCGTGGTATCATACAGGTACTAGGCCACGGCGCAAATCGTGAATGTGGAGTAGTTTGACAACAAATTCCAAGCCGACAGAGCCATGCAGGGGAGGAAGCCAAAACTTTTGTTTCTGTTGCACTACCACGCTAGCCCTCTTCGCAATAGTAGCGATGGCATTTTTCGCTGTAATATCTGCGCTAGGGATCTGATCATGACCGAGAGCGATCATGGATGCAAGACTGAGAGCGGAATCAGCGGATCTATATGGAGCTCGAACGAAAGATCAGGTCACTGGATCTCTTCCACTACACGTTGATCCTGAATCCTAACAAGTTTATCTACAGTGACGAAGCGAGAAACATTGGTAGCTAGATTGGAACACAGATTTCTAGCCCTCTCATCGGCAAAACCTACCTAGAACACTGTGGCACACTGGAATCTGAAAAGACGAGCGATGGTGCTGCCAGCGCCGTCTTTAGAGCAAATCCGCCGAATTCTCAACGATTTAGATACAGGCTGGTTGCAGGCGTTTTAAAAAAGCAACTGCGCTCCATTAGTATAAAGCTGATCCGGAGTATGCATTCGTGCATTGTTGTCTGGACAAGCACGAAACCCCAGAACCGCTCCGCCCAAGGCGTAAATCGACGCTTTCAAATACCTCATGCTTTGGTTTTACCTCTTTCTCATATGGTACACCGGTAGCAAGCTCGCAAGCACACAAGCACCTGCTTCAGGTTGATGACCGGTTATAGTCGCGGCTGACCCGTGATCACTCTAACATAGGGCCCAGGAGCTGTACAATGGCTGGCTGAGCCACAAAACCAACTTTGAAATCGTAGGATCCGCTGAGCATAGGGGTAAGATGCTGAACGCAGGACGACACGTCAAGGAATCTTATGCACTCCATGGCCGGGGGTCTTGCACCAGCAATTCCGTACCAAATCCTAATTTTAACGATCTCTACAAGCGAACCTTTGGTGCTTAACGCCAGATCTGGTCAGATGCAGAACGCACATCCGCTGAAAATGGGTGTTTTAGTCCCCAGCTACTAGCAACACGAATGACCGTAAGACTTAATTCCGTGATTTCTTTTCCTTCCTTCCATCACACCCCGGTGTGGCCTCCTATCGTGCGCACGATGCGTGATGAACAGATCTTTTGTCCTAACAATTGGACTCAAACGCCGTGATGTACCGGCAAGCTAAGTGACTCGACGCGTACTTCCGCCAAATGGATTCTTTACCGGCATAGACTAAAACTTGCAGGGAACGGATGTCACACTTCGAACAACCGCTACGAAAGTCGTATAGTCTAAAGTGCTTCCAGAAGAGCATAAAGCCTCTTAGTCGTACATGAGGCTAACAGCTAGTTGTGCTAAGGGAAAATATCCCATTCTATTCGTTACGAGAATGTGGGGAATAGTACACACTCGGCGTGCTAAGACGGTCTACGGGTCGACATCGAATAGCTAGTGGTTATTAGGCTCTTGGCCCTCCCTTAGATGGCTAGCAGGTTGGAAGCACGCAAGGCACTTGCTTTAGTTTCCACGACTAGCTGTTGTTCCGGCTCGCCTTTTTTTTTTTTTTTTTTTTTTTGCCCGGCCGTGGTCGCTCTAGTAACTCCGATTTTTATCTTTGGCTTTTTCGATCATTGCATTTCCTTCTCTCTGCTAGGTTTGAACCCAAAAACCTTCAAGCTCGAACTCTCTTCAAAGATCTATACTAATCTGTTAAGGAATCTACGGTAAAGCCGGAGGTTTTCATCGGTTACAGCAGTATCCTGCTCCATTTTTGCTAGCGAACGAGTTTTCCTGTCAATTTGCATACCGAAGCTTTCCGCTTTTAGACGCATACACTTTAAGTCTTCTTGCAGCTCTGCACTAGAACAGATGGAAGGGGAAAATCAATAGTTAGCATTTGTTGGCTCTTCACGTTTTTGATTGCTTACATTCTAGCATTGATCTTTGTTTCCATTTGCATATCTTCCTCTGTCGCTTCGAACTGGTACTTTAGTCCCGCAGCATGGGTCGAATTCCAGCTGTGGCATATCTTGTTACTTGTAGAATTGTCTGCTGATGTTGCTTGAACATCTCGCAGTTCCGGTTCCGCGTCCCTATGATTGCAATCATCCTTGCGTTTCTTCGAAATGGAGGGTCCAAAGGTCCCCGCCTTGCCTGTGAGGCTCTGTAGTTCTTCGATATTGTCGCTCGCAAGTTGCGTCTGGACGCCAGCTTCAATAAGATGGGCTCTGGATCTCTCTATACTCTGGCCTTGACTTTGTAGTCGTAAACGCACCGCCTCACTCGTTGCTAGAGTAGACGCAGCGTGCCTTCGGCATCTTTCTAGGCGATCCAGAGTGCTTGCATTATAATTGCGTATTTGGTTTTTAATATCTTCGACACAATCTTCATCTTCTTGCCGAGATGACTGCGTAACGTTGGGGTGAGAGCACAGACTCAAGGCTCAATGTTAGAGCTCGCTGGATACTTACCTTTCGATGTAGCTTATGAATTTTTCATCTCGGATTACCACTAACGACCGCTCTGCCCGCATGCTTTTACTGTCGGGAGCTTCTATTACTCAATCAGCAATTTGACAATTATGCAACGATATAAAGACCTTCACTTCTACTTAAGGGGTTTCGGACGTGACACTTTAATCATTAGAAGAGACCGCCCGGATGCTCAAGCTTGCAGCCGTCTTGTGTTGATTATGTCACGACTGTGAAACCGTAAATAATACTATCGTGTGTTGGAATCATTCCCGTCCCATCTAGTGTTTGGTCTACCAGCATGTGTTTGACCCTAACCGAAAGCGATAGTCTCGGATGCCACTTTACATTGGCCTGATAATCTAGGCGAGATTGAGCAGGTGTTTTTATATTTTCCACGCCTGCCTTAGAATCCGCTCCTGCTCTTCAGACTTTCTTCCGGAAAAGGCAGGCAGGCTTTCAAGAGCCTTACGGAGCCAATCGTTTTCATTCGACATCCTAAAAATGGTTTTGTTGCTTAGAAGCAACAAAGAGACTCCAACGTTTGACATCACGTACCTCTTTTCGACTGTGCTATCCCCTAACGAAGGATCCATTTTGATTCTGAAGAGGAAGGAGATCAATGTCAAGTAAGGCCTGCAGTAGTCTGTCTTTCTTCCTTTGCTTTGTCTTGCTGCTGTGTGCCTTTTTGTGGCCGCATTGCTAGCCAGACGATCCGCACAAACCATGTGCACCCGTAATCTGAAGTCTACGGCTGCTTACTTTGCGCGTAAGGAATGGCGTTGCAGACATCGAGCGGCGTAATCACCATCACGGTACGGGTGCGTGTTTTGAACTGCTTCTGACTTGCGTCGAATCTGCCTGGCGACCCGACACTTTTCGAGGCCCGCTGCTGACGCTGTGGGCGTTCTCTTTCTGAGGCTCGATGAATTTGTCGTCTTTGCCAGACTACTCTCCCCCATGGCTCTTGAGAATCTGCCGACGTTCCCGAGCCTCCCACGCGCAAATACTCCGATCACACGATACGCTTCATTCAGCAGCGAGGGCGGTCGCCTGGATGTCAATGCTTCTTAGCTGCAGCGTGATGGTGACGGGTGAGACGTGCTGGCAGTGCACCACGAGCAAACGACTCGAAAATCTTACGGCTCTCAAGGCCTTTCGTACATTTGGGCAATTTCTTTTGCTAAGCTCGAATTTTACGGACCAACGTATTGCCCGGGATGGTGCTACACATGGTATACAACCGTACTGAAAGGTGTAGAGTCTATTAAAGACAGCGACAAGAACTTACTGCTTACTGGCTAGTAATGACTAAAGAGCTCAACAACCTTATATGACTTCGATGAATTGACGGGATAAATTAAATACTCAGGAACACGCGATAGGGTCGTTCGGGCTTGCCTTTTACAGTTCTCTTTGTCTCTTCGCTAAGTGCCTAGCTTTGCAATGCCTAGGAACCGAGTGCCTTAACACCCGCGAGTTTTGCGTCTTAGAAGATTTTGGATGAAGTTCAACAGTAGCGGCCGAACCAAAAGGTCCATCCGTGCAGAAGCTTTTCGTTTGGTATACTCCCAAGTGAAGTAAAGCAAGAGCCCTACCAAGTTCTCGCTAATGTCCGTGCAGGGGACACGCTCGGGATGAATTGTGTTCTCGGCCCAAACTGGCGCTAATCAGCGAGGTCGCGGAACCCGTTTTTTTTTTTTTTTTTTTTTTTTTGGTAGTATACCGTATTTGAAGGGCATAGGATATCAAGCCGGTCATGCATACATCTAAGTCTCGTTTGGCTTGATCACGCTGTTCCTGTGCGTGTGCAAGTCTCATATCGAAACGCCATAGCGTACCAGTGGATTTCATCGGCTGCCTGTTGATGATCCATCAAACTCCTTTGTCCACAGCGAAGCACAGTCAGATCTAAATCAAGAGATGGCGGAAGCAGGCGATGCCACGCATGGAGACACTATAGGAGCTGTGACATTCGCTGCCGTTCGAGCATGCTGTTCCATTCCAGCAAGGTATAAGGTGATACCAGTAATATTGGTCGTCGATCCAGGCGAGTAACGAGCTTAGCCCCGAGGTGTCTTCTGGCAACGCTCGTCTTTGCGTACAGCATGCTTAGCAATTTCCAGATGATTTGGAGGCTTCCATCCCGCTAAAGGGTTGATGTAGAACAGATTTGAACAAATTTTGACGGTACAGAACGTCGATAGCTTCGATGTAAATCTGTCGGCTCGACTGGAGGATACAAGGATCGATGTCTATCTCGGAGGGTCTCGGTCGGTCTTTCGAATGCCTTCGCAGACAGCACAGGTCAATGGCTTTATCGGTGACCAAGCAGTATTGATACACATTGCCTCGGATTTCGGGCGGGAGGCGGGAGGGGAACATGAAGAAGAGCTCAGGTTGACTTTCGTACTCTTCTTGCCCATCACAACAAAAGAGCATAGGGTTAATAATGTCTTCATCAAGATTCCTAGCACACCGTAGACCTATTTTGGAGCGGTCACCGCTTCACAATCACGATCTCACTGCGTCTATTTAGAGGGTCCACTTATGTCACGACGGAAATGAGTGCGAAAGCCGAAGAAAAGGCTCAAGGGACATTAACATGATTTGAATGAGACCTTTATGGCCGTAAGATGGTCGATGGTCGAGCTTCTACCGTTTGTGTTTACTAGACAAAGCTTCAAAAGACTAAGGCTGCTTATGAACGTAGATGTTAATTCTGCTGCTAGAAAGTGACGACAGCTCTCATTTAAATCGAAAGTAACGATTTTCTAAGCTAACAAGCCCCTATTACATTGGCACTCTCCCACGATTCGGATACACAACGATTAGACATCGGTATCTAGATGGAATTAACTCTCGCAAAAACCCTTTGCGTCCCAGGTTACTAAGTACGGCTACCTTTGTAAAACCACAAATCTTTTCGTTTGCAATAATGTTTCTTATATCTTTACTTCAGGCGGCTGTACGACCTTCTATGCATTAGCATCCGCTGCAAGGGACGTTAAAGCGTTGTGTATTGTCGATTGCGTCTTAAGCTAGGTCCGTCATCGCCTTACAGCACTCTAAGTAGTGCGCGGAGCTTGCCATGGCATGCCTCTAGGTCTGATTTGAACTAGATCATCGAAACATCTAACAAAACCACTAACAGACACAAAATGCATTTTCCGGGCGAATCATGAACATAATTGTCTACTGTATTTAGCAAGAAAACTTACGGCGTCTAGGTCCTGTGCTGGAAACAAGATCATAACAGTGCGTAACAGCTTGTAACAGCGTCTACAATTCTCTAGTACACTCCAAACAGTCTGTCATAGTATTTACTATTCTCTAATATGGTCCAAGACAATTTGTAACAGCACTTTCCATTCTCTAATATGACCCAGACGCGGACAAGCGACAACATTAATCTTTGGCACATGCTTTCAACTTCGCGTTTTTCGGCTAATAGATTTTTGAAGTTATTGAATTGGAAGGTGATGCATGTCTTAATTAAACGCTTGTCCCTCTCGAAGAAGACGAGCGAAAGTTCCAACTTGCGCGCCACGAATTCGCCTTGACCTAAGGCTGAATGGAGATTGTGTTGAGGAACACTAGGATGGTCGTCGGACGTTCGATTGCATCATCTTCTCCTTCTTGCGATGTTGAAAGGTGTTCCACTGCCTTGCTACTGGTGACACTTGACTTTTCTGTTCCGACAAGTAGAACATGCCCAGGCCTTGCGTGCTCGAGGCTGTCCTCTTTTGTTGACTCCCCGGGCTAGGTCGACTGGCTTGCCGTCAATCTCGGTAGGAAGAAAAGTGCCGTTGTCGTATTCCCAGTAGCTCCGTCCGTCGGTGTCTCGTATCTTGCCGAGACAATGTATCGTCAGCTTGACCCGAAATTGAGAGTTCGAGGCTGATAAGGAGTCCAGTGGCTCGGAAGGCACTGTTGGAACAAGATCGAGTGTCCTTGGATCGTTTGGAGTGAGAGCGTATGCGCATGACCGTGCGGGGACAACGGTCTTCGTATCTTGCAGCAAATGGCTCCGTGAAGCTTTGTTGAGACTGTTTGGATGCGTAGGAAGTCGCAAGATCGCCTTGAGTCCGTGGAACGAAAGCTTCTTCTTGGCATGGTTCAGAAGCTCACGGGAGGTGACCGAATCAGGTTCAGGTTCAAGAGTGCTCGGTGGCACGACTGAATCTCGGTCGTCCGCTGACATCTTGGATTCTTCGCCAGAATTGGTCTGAATTGATTGATGGCGATACTTAATGGGATCTAATAGTCGATGTATTGTGATTATCGAATTCGATTTTAGCGCCTCCAACCGGCGGGGCCTGATGCTTACCTAGCGTTCCTCTTCCAAATTTCTGATTGGCCTTAGGTCTGACGACTTAGCGCTTCTCGGCCTTTTACCCAAAGCATCAGACGTCCGGTTTGACAGGTCGCTAGTGCGTACCATGCCCAGAACATGTCTCTCCGACGCGCGAAACAAAGACTTTTCTTCCGCTTGTACAGACTGCATCGTAAGATCGATTGACCCAAAACATGGTGATGTGAAAGCAGAGATCCATGAGTATCATGAAGCCCTTTCTCCACATCTTGCTCGGCATTGCTGTTTGAAGCATTAGGAGGGCCGCCTGTGTTCGATCCCCATCGACCCTCCAGCTCGTGCCATCGTCAACCTCGGCAGCCTGATCCTAAGCGGGAGGCTTTACATTGCAAGTATCCATTGGAACAATGAGGCAAATTTTTGAGAGCAATTGGACACCTGCAGTCCTGGACCTTGCGAAGGAGCTCGAGACTCAACAGGTCTACATCACCATTTGAAAGTAGCAGCTGGGACCGCTCGAAAGACGCGCTGAAGGATCTAAATATCGAATTGGACAGACTTGGCTACGAAACCCTACCACACACAACTCTCTTAAGCTCTATCGCAATAGAACTGTTTAAGATAGATTGGCTATCTCTTGTTGCGGGGCCTACGAAGTAGTGTCACGGGTTTAGAGCTCTTTGGAACAAATGTATTAAGACAACTGAGTTGTGGGATAACTGATTGTAACAAGGCTATTGGTTCTCTACCTAACTGTCGTATTGCAACATGAGTTGAACACACGAACTCCTGATGAGAAACGTACTTAGTTATGTACATGAGAGATTCGTGTCTTCATGCACCTGATCGCTTGGTCGCTCGTCCAGCGGTCGCTCACTTGCATATATGCAGTCGGTCGCTTGCCAAGGCAACGCTCGCCTGCATTTGGTCATGTGACCCTTTTCTTCCCTGGCCCTTACTGGTCAATCGCTTCGGGTCTAACCGTCTCGTGGCCGTGCTCGTAACACATTCTTAAGTTAGGGTTGTTAGAAGGATCGAAACTTATGGCGTAGAGTGTTCGCATCGCGTGTCGGAAAGTCTTCTTCGAGGATGGCTTTGATATGTTTTGGCTTCATGGATTTGAGTTTCTTCAATTCACTTACTTGGCGATATGCCCATCGGAACCTAGCTCGATATTTAGCATGGCTCCTTAGACCCACACTACAAGGACGACCTACATCCCGTCGGCTGGGGTCGTTAGTTGATCTTTGATCATTAGTCTCGTTGCGTCTGAAAGCATTGCTGGCCTTGGGTCCGTCGATAGCTGAGATGCGATGTGTGTCTGGATGCCTTTTTGGACACTGGTGGAAGCCACATCAATGCGCTCCGCATTCATCATAGTCATCGAGTCCTGTAAATCGCGCGCATATCTGCTAGTGGCCAGGATTTGGGCGTTTGACGGAGTGTGTACGAGCTTTCCAAGTCGTTACAAAATTCTCTTGCGGACACCATCGTGCTCTGAAATCTTGTCCAGTGCGTCCAGGGCTAGACACACCTGATCGTAAGCTCGAATTGCTAAAAGCAATATGTTTTCCAACTCATCTTTCCGACCCTGCTATAAGGGGATCCCAAGTTGGCCCGCTGTAAGGCATAGAAGCTATTTCGCTTCCACACCAGTTGTGCTACTAGACACTGCAGTAAATACTGATACGTATGCGTTCGCAGGTCAGAAAATTTGAAGTAAAATGCGCCCAGACCGACTTCTCCAAACCGAGGGTCGCGAAGCGGTTTCAGATTCTCAATCGCCGTCGAACACAACATTGTCTTCCCGCAACCAGCACATCCGCACACCCACAAGTGCCTCCTTCTGCCGGCCTTCCAGTCCAAATATTCGGCGCTTTGCACTAGCCAGTTGCCAGTATTAGGTTCGTGGCGTTTGCGGAGGCTTTCGTGCGTTGACCAAAAAATGGGCGAGAGCTGGCTCACAATTCTACGCCATGAAGATGATTGTTGCCCAAGAAGCTCCTAAACTTGGACAAAGTGTTCGTTCTACTGCTTCTCGGCGTCCACAAGACCGTTACGACATGACTCGATCCAGGCGGCCACTTGGCGGTGATGTTGGGGGCTCCAGTCAACCCGTCGTGAGTTGATCTTCTAGAAGATGAAGGTCTCCATAAAGATCACCGTACGCATTGAGCACGCTATCGATATCTGGTCAGTTCTTTCAGGCTCAGGCAGTTTCGAACGGCGTGCAAGGCAACCTTTACCGCGGAAATGGCGATGTCCATGACAGGTCCTAATGTCCGCTTATTAGAAACACATTCGGCAGTCGGTGGAAGTGAAGCGCACACGCTCCGAGATGTGAAGACTGTGACCCGGTAGAGAGAATATCAGCTGATACCTAAATTGTGTATCGCGGCCAAGCTGACCTGTCAGGGAAGAGTATGATCGAAAGACGTATGAGGGAAAGCTGAGACGGTTGATGGTAGAGTTCTATATGATTGCACGACTAGTAATGGCTATTGGTCCGTCACTGCGTAATCAACGCAACTTGCCTAGCAGAATCCGATTCGGTGAGCTTACGCGGACTTGCGTGACGTATACATGCCCTACAAAAAAGGTGTATGCTTAAGAAAGTCAATCTGTGAGGCGGGGAAGGGCCCCTTAGGCGCGCTCTTCTGATCATCACGGAGCTAACGACCACTAGCATGAACATAAATTCAGCCCTCTTATCTCTGATTTCGTGTAGGGCGTGATTGATTTTCCGCAGCTCCTGTCTTACATCGCCAAGATCTGGTGTCTCGAAAGAGCAAGAAACAACCCATTGGTCGAAGATGGCAAGGGGACGGCCGACAAAGGTAGACGATCTTGACTCGCATCAGGAACCGGACCCCAAGAGGCTACGACGAAGGGTTCAGAACCGAGAGGCGCAACGAAGATTTCGTATGTTGCATCTAGTGATGTCAATCAACAACGGACCAAGGCGTTATTTAGCTAATAAGGCGTAGGAGAGAAGAAGAGAAAGCGAGCTTACGAAGCTGCTAACCAGCAGCGGAGTCCACCGCGTGGGGAACAAGCATTTGACAAGACTTGTGTCGATGTTACACACCTGTCTGAAAAGATTTGGGGTTCTTGTCGGTCCGTTTCTGTTGGATTGGTAGAGAGCAACCTGTTCCCTCAAAATAGGAGCTAAACTGTAGCAAAGAAGTATTACTCGTCTAAATCACATTATGATGGGGGCTCTGTTACAGGAGACGGATTATATCCTGGACAACAGCCCAGCAATTGGTGGAGGTGCACCGACGAGGGGCAAGTATTCTGATGGCTGGTCATGCGAGGGGGAACGTGTTACACTGCTCTTTGCTGTCACATTTGCTGTGTGTTCCATTGCGGAGTGACATGTAATAGACCACCTCAACGTATTGGTAGTCTCTTACCCACTCTCATGTAGTAGCTGCAGCGTTTTTCTAAACTTCCCTATCGTGCGGAGGTCTTTATATTCGCTCGGGCTTCTTGACGGAACAGTGCATGGTAGAAGCTAGACCAATTCAGGAGTGGTCGCAAAGACTCGGCACAGATACAATAATCGATTAACTGACGAAGGACTTCGAGATTTGGGTACCGCGTAAATAATACTTGTCCTAGCTAAAGTACCCGACCAAGCAAGCTAAGCGGTATCTAGGACGAATGCCCGTAGCTATGCTAACAACGCATTCGAAGGTTGGTGTTGTATTACTATGTCTGCTGGTTCGACCCGTAAGGGCGGTCTATACCCAGGGAACCCGTCCGATGGCACCTCCTCGTCACCACCCTGTGTTATAACATCCCATGTACCCTCATCAATCTCCACACTAGAGCTATAATCAGTCTTCTTGATTTCGATCGGGACCATGAATCTCCACTGGTTTGGGCACCCGTTCATGCCTTCCCCTTCGCATGTGATCTCGAATCTTAGCCATGGTCTTTTTTCCATCCACCCGACAGCCAGATCAGAGATCGGCACATCCAAGGTAATGCCATAACAGAAAGCGCATCCTAGCGACATCGCAAAATCGTTTTGGCATTTAGGACTCGGGTCTGGGAAGACTCTCGTGTTGCCACCGCAACTGCTTGCTCTTCTGAGCATTTGAGGACTGCATGCTCTTCTGACGCTCTTGTTCAGCGGCTGGAAGCTGCTAAATGGAAGCCTTCGCTCGCGGGCCGCAACAACTTGCGCTTTGTGTCCTGTTATGCCCAGGGTAGTCGCAAGCTCTTTCCTCGAATGAGCACAAATTGAAGCTTTTAACGTGACTGCATAGCCTGTCTTGTCGGACGTATACTGCGTGATCCTCATGTTGACTTTCGAACGTGCTAGATCGTTTCTCAAACGCTTCTTGTGGATACACAAGGGCTGGCAATGGCGTCGAGGTATTCCGAGCGCGACGGACTCATCAAAATTGCGCTCGCGAAGGTTGTTATGGGGTCGACCAAGTTCAACTAGAGGCCTTGCAACCCGCCTGATCCCCAATTCAAAGCTTTTCTTTAGCTTTGAAAAACCCATTGGTCTTCTGAAACTCTTTTGCCAAAGAGATTTCCGAATCGACCGCAGTTGTAATCAAGGACCTTTTGACGCTTCGATTGGTCTGCCGTTTGCGGGTGTTGTGTGTCGATACGAGATCTTAGGTTGAAATAGTAACAAATCGTTTTTCATTAAGCTACGCGCAGAAGTAGATGAAGGGTGACCTTTTCATCCACGTAATGCGCATAGACGAGACTCCGATAAGCACGGACAATGTTGAGATGCATGACTAAGTAGACATCGACCCTTTCATTCTCCACAGTTTAACACGAACGACCTTTGCGTCTCAAATACGTAGCGTGACTCGTGAGATCGCGAGATGGGTTGTGGGCTTGCTGGAGAGGCTCTGCCGGGGCATTTAGTAAACATGATAGTCTCCACTTCGACAACTACCCGTTTTCTCCGCCTCTCGATACGAGAAAAAAGGTAATAATTGGGGTCGCAGCAGAAATATCAGTTACAAGCTTGATTGAAAGTAGAAAATACGCTTCGCTAGCACGAGGTAAAATAATGTGCAGTAATGGATTATCGTGCAAGTGCTGGTCTGTAGGTATGGCGATGCACTTTCCGTGTACTAACACGTCTTCTCTGCAAGCCATGCCCTTACCCCGCGGGGAAGATTTACATATCGCCTCCAGAATAGGTTGCAGATAATGTTCAAATGTGACAATCAAAAGCAAGCCATTAGCCGACTTCGCGGCATTTAGACTCGGTTGTTTAGCCTATTGAAACACTACCTCGCTTCGCTTTCAGATGGTCAAAGTGCGCACAACCCTTAGGACCAAAAATTGCTGCCAGGTTGCATCCATACTTTGTGAGTCTCCTCTGAATCTTGTCTATGACTTAAATGGCGGCGCTCGAGGGTAGGCATCCTGATCCGTCCTTTTCGATCGCATCGAGACAGTCCTTAGGAAAGCGATACTGTGCAGTTGCTCATTAAGCCACCGCCGTCTGCATTGAGGAAGAGCTGCTGACTCTTAACTAGCGGTAAAACAAGTCGTCAGCCAAGCATTCCAGAGCCTTGACTGTCTCATTCGTCGTTTTGAAAGACACGCCTTGCGCTTTTGATACGAGATCAACGCATAGCACCATGGATCGGTATCTGTTTTTGCGTAGATTCTGTCTTGGTCATTTGTGGCGTGAATGTCGCCAACGTCCATACTGCCACGCAGGCGCAATTTCAAAGATTCTCTTTAACGAAGATATCCCGGGTTGATGAAATTCTTCATGGCTGGAGAATATGATGTTTGGCAAAGAGCCATAAAACTTAAGCCCCCTATAGCTCGACACAGAGGACCCATGTCGAGGTTTCTACACGGTCTGCCATGCAGTGTTTGATAGACTCAGACACCTGCGCAAATATTTTGGACTTTTCTTCAACATCGGCCCAGCAGATGCTCAGCTGAACATGTTGAAAGACCGTCTGCAAGTCTGGAACTTCCGAACGAAGCACGGTGCCGTTCAACCGCTGAAGCATACCTACGTGTGGCACCTTTCGCTGGTTAAAGCGGGCGATCAAGTCTTCACCGCCAATCTCGAGGGGCCGACAATATCTCTGTCAACAGGCAAGCTCGATGGAATGCAAGATGGTCGTACCACAGCATGGCTCGCTTCTGCTGCGCAGCGGCGCCAGGTGGAGGGCTTCTCACAGTCTGAACAGCCCATTGCTCTCCATAGTGACAGCGATCGATGCATTGCCGAAGCCTGATCGGCCCTCTTACGAGCCCAGCGACCACAAGTGCGTCTCGAGACACTACAAGTGGTCATTTCTCTCCTCGTCTTTGCTTCTTTTAGCTTCGGCAAGTTGTATTAGATAACCATTTTAACTTGTGGTCAAACCTTTTCGGTGGTTAGGCCAAGGATTTTGAATACAATAATGGGACGCGGTTATTCGGTGTTATGCTGTGCCTTACTACTAAGTTGAAAGAACTTGTGAGTATCTCGTCCTTCTCTATTTAATGACTACATATTCCGCCTCCCATCCAGGCGAATTCTGCCGATTTTATAGAGCTTAAGCTACGCTCAACGCACATGGGATACCTTTGCAGTACAGTGGGTACAAATAAGTGTCTAGAGACAACATCTTCTTTCTTGTAGCTTGAGAGGCTAGATTTTACTACTCCCACGAACGTAGAGGCATGTTGGTTAGTTCGAGCACCATGCATGTCGCTAACCCCTTAGGGGACCTTTCGCTACCCGTTTCAATCGAAGCGTATTTCCTCGAGCAACTCCTCGAAAAGCCTTTGCACATGAAACGTTGAGAGCCCAAAACGACCGATATCCCTAATCTTTAATAGAAGATGGTTGTCTCCGGGATAGCGCAGCTCTACAAGCTCGAATCCATTTGGCTTTCATTGAAAACGATTAAGAACTAGTTCCCATTTGGGCTAACAGCCTTGTCTACAGAAGTATGCACTACGCCGGCATAATAGCATGTCTCTGTTTGGACTTAATGAGTTTTTGCCAGAGAAGGATTGCATTAGTTTCCTTTGTAATTGGCAGATTGTGGTCGCGGACGTCGTAACATGCGGCGATGAATCGTGTCACTTGTTGAGACTCCCTACGTTCTCAAAACACCGACATCCTAAGTACGACCGTACTAGCGGGTGTTGTGCACATCATTTACATGCTAAAGATGCCTAGCGTTTTGACAGCCTCATAAAAATTATCCAGACTCTCTAAAGCATTATCGTAGAAGCTTTTAGATTTTTCTATTTCCTGACTTACCTTATTTAAACTCCTCCTAGCCATATGGAAAGAGCTTCTAGCTTTTTGAATTTCCCCCCAATCCAGACCCACTAGTCGAGAAGGAGCTATAGCCATCTGAATGTCTTGGCTGCTAGGTAGCGAGTTAAGGCCGAAAATGTGATATCCGGTTTGAAAATAGTCAATCCAAAGTTGATCCCGGTAGAAATCGATTTCGTAGGAATATTCGTCGATATCGAGCCACACGTAAGGGTTCGGGCCAATTGATTTCTCCTTTAATTCCTCCTTATTCCGTAACATCCTTAGAAGATGCTCGAGTACATTGGAACCATCTCTTTCGAGATTGTCCTCCACCCATTCGTCATTCTCGGATTCTGCAACTTCGTAAAGTTCGAAGCGCGACGCCAGTCGCTTAAGTTCCTTACGTTTTCCCTCATCTCGGAGAAATTCGAGGACATGGTCTCCGAGGCCTAGCGGGGACCTGATATTGACACCACCGTTGCAGTCCATCGCTACCCGAAACACTTTTCCATGGTCGGTCGTGATTATTATACAAGAACGGCCTCCCATCGTAACTCTTGGTAAAGCTTAAAGAAGAAGCGCTTAGAGCCTCTAGTATATATATATTACTCTGATAGGAGGTCTGCGTAAGATAGATTTGTAAATGTTCCGTAAGCTTGTTTTTAAGAAGTCGTAAGGCCGTAGTCCTTTGTATTGCACGCTAGCATATCAAGTTTGTAGTAAGCCGAGCTAGCGATAGAGTAGTGATAGATCTCCTTGCGTTTCTAGACAACGACAGCCAAGGTGGTTTTGGTTCTTGTTTTTGGGCACCTTGGCAAAATCTTCGTGCTCTGCGACATTCTTCCTCGCTTCCATCAACGCTGCGTAATCGTGTTTATCGACGTGAAGCCCGGGGAAGAGATGTTGTTCAACTTCTCGACAGACAAGCAAAGAGAGAAGCAAAGCAGGTTTTGCCAGACCGCCAGCCGCTATAGATGGTCTATGCTCACGCCATTCCCTGCCGTTTACCGTCGCCGACACCGATCGAGACTCGGTCTACGCAGTCAAAGCGCGCGCGGGTCACCTCCACGCTTTGATTTTGCCTTGCTTGCCGCTTCTTCTGTGGGAAGACCAGCATATGATTCCTCGGCGCACAAAATGATAGACGTGTCATTTCAATTTTGGCATGACATCTTTGTTTGCACAGATGAGACCTTATGCAGATTCTGTGTATGCGGAAATGCAAGGCGACGGATTCGAAACAGCCTAGGCACAGCAACCCCTAGCGGCGTATTATCAATCTACCATGATGTGCCGCCAGAGCGGACCACGTGTCACTTGGGAAGGCAGAAGGAAAAAGCACGACGGCACCTAGCCATAGCTTTGCAGCTGCTACGCAAGTGCTACTTATTTCCAGTTCCAGTAATGGCTTTACGGAACTAGTCAATAAGTTGACCAATGGTATCCTGCCTCCGGACACGTCCGTCTTTACATTAAGCGAATGAGCGTATTCTTTTCAAATCGTTCCTAGCAAGAACGAACGCCTATCTCAAGTAGACATGGGCGATTCATTCTCTGCGGAGTACCGGGAGGCAAGAATGTACTTTCCATTCACAATCTTTACGTCGATCCGCATCGACCGGTAAAGATAAGAAGGAGCGCAACGTGCTCCGCTCGATGTCCGACCATAGTCGCGGGCGCAACTGTCAAACACTTCATTGGAAATGAGCAGGAGCTATATCGGAGTCGTGTGCTTAATAAATACAATGTCACACTTCGTACAGTCGACAGCAGAGATTAACATTCGTCATTCCGACGCTGGGACCGTAACAGAATCAGCTCACCGATGGTTGCTGCGAGCGTAGATAGCCTGCTTTCGACAGCAGTGGGAGACTTTCTCTGCCGCTGCGGCACAGGATGAATATCGGTCTCCAAGACATCTCTCCAGTAAACGAGCAGAGACAAATATGCATAGTATGAAGGACACAAGATAATCAGTCAAAGGTTGCGAGCAGAGTCATGCGCAGGCTAAACGCAATCCCTAGTTACTCAAAATTCCACACGTCTGCTAACGTGGTTCGAATAGGGCCCGCGAGCAAATATCGGCGGTGGGTCAAACTGCATAAGACAACTTGCTGAAGAGCTTCACATTCATCACCACTATCATGCTAGATGCTTACCTTATGCGACTTGTACTGCAGTCTATACAATGTTTTTGACTTCTCAGTTCCAAGATGATGCTAACCGAAAGAGTGATATTGACCTAGACACGCGGGTATCGATCTTCCAGAGCAAGCGCTCGAGACTGCCTTCCTATGTTTCGTATGGACGGGTGGAGTGAAGAACAAGGAGCTACATCTCGACAACCATCTATCACCCTACTTATCTTTACACATAAAGATCCCGACCTGAAGCTCAATGCCAAAGTCAACTATGACGGCTCAATTCGATCGGGAATCAGAGTCTCTTCAAAGATACCATTCTCCGTCTGCATCCGGCCAACGTTCGGGCAGACAGTGTCATATAGAAGCGGCTCACATCATTGCTTCTTCTTCACCTAGAGAGGCAGAAGGAGAGCAGTTGGGGTAAAGAAAGTGTGGAAGAATAGCAAGGGAAAAAGAAGCCATTCAGGTACGATGACCCATAGCATATGGGCTGCCAGCGGCGTAACCCGTCTTTGACACTACACTCGGAAAAATAGTGGTTGTGCAGCAGATCGTCAACGATCGTATAGTCAAGTGAGACGCCACAAGGCGCGCAATGTGCAAAGGCAGGTCGGATTTCGGCAGCGGTAGTGCGGCTATCCGGTGGAAGCTGAAAAGAAACCTGGAAGCGCTAAGCGCTTGTTGACGCCGTCAAAAAGGGGACGTGCCGAACGCAATCTTCGGGCAAAGGTGCAATCAACCCAATGGTCAAAGCTCGTTCCACGTCGCACTAATACTGTTTAGCTATACGAAGAATTTTGCGTCCAACATCATGGAAATGGGTCCCACCCAAATTACCTAGGTATTGATTATAGGAAAAATGACGGGAGTTGGCACAACCTTTAGCTGCTAATCACTTTTCCCGGCCAGTTGATCGACAAGGTCATCTAGATGGCGGAAATGCTGGCGGCTGAAAAGCAAGTGAGATTAGACTTTTGCTAAGTGAGTGGATTCGTCATTTGTAGAACGGAGCATGTCGCATTCTCTAGGAAAGCTGAAGAAAGCGAGTTTACGGTCGTTATAGATGTTTGAGGCGCAAGAACGTTGCTACGCCTTTGTACATTATACCTAGGTAGTATTATAGAGCAAGCGCTACCCCGTTCCATGCGTTAGTCCCTGCCCGTAGCCTCCCGCCTTACCCCGCAGTTAGCATCGGTCACCTGACTATGCTTATTGTCGACTTCTTATTAGGACTGGATCTTGAGCGCATGAGCTCATAGTATCTCGCACGGTTCCTGTCCAGCTCTACCCGGTCTCCTTGACCATTTTGTGTAATGAATCCGCTGTCCTCCTGCCGGCCCTCGCAGAAGTCGTCAACGGTCTCAAGAGACAGGGTCTGACACTGATTCGACGGGTAAGCTTTCCAGAGGCCGTGTTCGTAATAATAATTCTCCCAGTACCGCACAGCCAATATAGTCATTTTTCCAAATTTCCATATCTCTCCGATTAGAGCGATCCGGCTCTCCCTACAACGCTTGCTCCGCTTAATCGAAATCCAAACATAACTTCCAGGGTACAGCGTGAATCCTTCACCTCTAAACCGTTAGCTTGGTACGAACTTGTGTGGCGCGCCAGCTTACGCCATTCATGAAAGCCTTTCCGCAAACCTTCATGTTCTAGGATATTCTTCGTGCCGTCGGGTATCTTTGGAGAATTGTCGTGGCCTAGGAAGGTATCCTCCCAGTCGCGGCATACAACGTCTTCGGGCGGGCTGTAGGTGTCGCTAAAAGAGCTTGACGCCTGTCTCTTTGTACCGAGAAGGGCTCCGGATGCTCTAGGTGCACGGTGACGGTTTCGAGGTCTCAGGTCGTACGGAGACATCGCTGCAATGATGCTTCAGCGGGAAGGTAGGCCACGCGGTGGCCATAAGCTAGGTTGGCGACGCTGAGGGATATCTTACAAGCACGTAAGGCGGTAATGCATCGCCAGAATCCTGTCCGCTTGAGCGAGCAAGAACCTCCATAGCCGGAGGACCTAGACAAGATTGTGCGTGTCGCCGAACCATGGCCTCGGGTCCTACTTCTTCATCGAAGTGCTGTGCCGCAACGATGCTGGAATTTCCTGCGCGCTTGGGTTGCATCCCTTCTAACCCTCGCTCTCGCTCACGTATCCAGGGTCGAGATGCTTATCCAGAGGTGTGTCATCGTCGCAAGATCGTCTGTGCTTTGCATTTAGCCTTCATCCCGTCGTCAAAAAAAGGTCCCAGGGTACGTCTGCCTGGAGGTACTCGAAGCTGCGGCGGCTGTAAGCATTCGAATGCCACGTGCGCCCACGTGCGCAGCCGCTTTGCCTTCTTGCCTGAGCGATACCCGAAGCAGCATTGCCGAGATGAATCCCTGTAGCACGCGTGAGTATCGATTTCACGCGCTTCACACTCGCCTGGTGTATCCAGCGGGTCCTCTTTTGCACAAAACTGATCGGGTGCAACGTAGGACTTCGCGAGAAAGAAACGAAGCAGACGAGGAGCGGCTAAAAACAACTAGTGTGCTCGACAAAGCTCCAATGCTCGTGGGACTTGGCCATCTTTCTGATGGAGATCGATGTCGGAAGCACACGAGACTCCCCCTACCGAGCTGTCGAGTCATAAGCAGCGATCAAGTTTGGTCTTCGCGCGCGTTGCCATCGTTTACCATTAGGAAGCCAATCCGGGTTACATCGATAAGGTGTGAAGCTACGGATCGAGCTTATCGTATCATCCTTGTCTGCCCTTGCTTCCCAAGTTACCATGTCGACCGATGGCCATAGCAGCTAGCAGGAATGACGAGAGGTATAGGCAACCAACGTGCAGGGATCTTTGCCCAATGCAATATGAGCTCGCGGCTAAAAGCGGGCAGCGGCGATAGCGCGTCATCTGGCCAATCAAAGCGCTCTTAGCGCCGTCTGCAGCCTTAGGATCTGCTTGTCGGGGCCCGCTCCTTGCAAGGCAACCATTTGAGAGCTGACCGCCATTGGTGCAAGATCAATTCGCTCCCATCTTCTGTAAGACATGAGTAATGTTCCGTAACTCTTGTCTTATTTCAGAGAATCAGCTCACAAGTCAAAGATGGCAAGGGGGCGGCCGACAAAGGCAAACGATCTGGATTGGCATCTCGAACCGGATCAAAAGAAGCGACGACAGGCTCAGAATCGATTAGCACAGCGAAGATTTAGTACGTTAAACATTTCGGTAAAGCCAATACACAGCAGGTCAAGGCGTTATTTGGCTAACAAGGCACAGGGGCGAAGAAAAGAGAGGAGGCTCGCATTGCTGCCAACGAGCAGCGAGATCCGTCGAGTCAGAGACAAGAAGTTCACATGTGCACAGGCGTCGACGTTACGAGCCACTACAAAACGATTTGGGATTTGGGACGGTCATATCAGCAACGCTAAAGGAGCCTCTATTGCCGTGGTCGAGATTAAGTTGATGCACCACCATAGCGGTCAAAAATGGTCTTGTTCTTGAGGATTTGTGAAGCCGTTGTCTTTGGGTTGCCCGCTGGCGTACGAGTGTTCTAAGGATCCAAGATCAGTAGATATGTGAACGACGCATTCAGAGATCGATGTCGTGTTACTCTGCCTGTTAGATTGACCCATAGTGGCAGTGGAGGAGTTTTAACCCGTCCATTTTCGTTATTATCTTCAGGAAGCATTCCGTTGGCGCACTCGTAGGCACGTCTAAAGTATTCGTCCGGAACTTGTGCGTCATCGCAATCGCCCAGTGCGAACACCTCAAATGTCTTGCCATCCTCTCTAAAACCAGAGCTAGGGTCGCTCGTTGCGAATTCATCCGGATGCTCAAATAAGAACTGAATGTAAGATCTGTTCGTAACCTTTAATTTGCATGTGAGCTCGAATCAGCTGTAAAACACTGTCCGTCCATCCGGGACGCAAGCTAGAGATAGGCACGTCGAAGGTGATACCGTAGCACGAGCGGTCTGGTGTTGCCGTTATATCGTTTTGGCAATAAGAGCCAGACCCAGTAGAACTCTCGTATTGCCCCCATAGCCGGCCTCTCTGAGTTTTTGAGGGGCGCCAAGAATAACTATTGTTGCTTCAAATCCGATTGCACGGAAAACAGTTGCGAGTTCACTCCTTGCATGGTTGCAACTTGAAATTTGCGAAATGACCGGATCAGACGTGTCCCCGAATTTCCGCGGCGTGATCATTATGGTGGCTTCAGAGCTTACTAGATCAATGCTCAAGTGCTTGTCTTGTTTAGACAAAGGCTGAAAAGGGCGTCGAGGTACCCTGAGTGCAATGAGACCGCTACAGTTGCTTTTGCGTAGTTCGTGGTGGGTCCAATAAAGCCCAATACCAGGCCAAACGGAACGCACAAAAGCCAACCCGATGGTTCCCCTCAGGTTTGGGAAAGCAATGGACCCTATGTGAGTGTTTTCGCATATGGTGGTCCAAGTCGGTCACAGTTTGAAAAACGGACTCTCTGGTTCTTCGAGTGGTGTGCCTTCGGCAAGGCCTTATATGTCCGTACAATTTTCTAGGTCCAAAAAGCAAAATGGCTTTTGCTAGAACAAGAACAGAAGTGAATGAGAAGGGGACTTTTAAATTTCCATAATGCAGTCAGGCGAGCAATTCCGACTCCCATAAGCACAGAAATCATGGAGACACATGGCTCAGTAGACCTCGAGCCTTTCACTATTTGACGGGGATGATTGGACAGGAACAACCTTGAAATCACACGATAAGTCGTGGACTGGTCGAGGAGAGGGTTTCTCACCCCTGTTGCAAGCATTTCACTGTCCTTGGCTGTCCTTGGCCCTGTACATCAGGAGATGCGGCACCGGACTATTAAGAAACTCTTTAGTCTCTGTCGAGAAAAGATACAATATTGCTCTGCTGCTGGAGATTAGCAGAAAGATGATGCATCGAATCGCAACAGGTAAAACAATAACAGAGTCAATCAATTGGCAGCGAAAATCTTCCATTAGCAGGACGTAGAACGAGTTGCTCAGCCTAGTGAATTACCTCCCCACTTTGTTTCCAGATGGCCAACAAAATGCGGAAAATGCGGAAAATCCTCCCGCCCAAGACTGCGGGCATCTGTATTCTGAAAGCTCTTTTTGAGTCTTTCCTATGTCTTGAAAAGCGGCATTCGATGATCCGTTCTTTTTGATGGCGTTAAAGCAGCCTTTGTCAACCAAGAAGACGATATTCTGCAACTGTTCACGGACCAGCCCCGTGTCCGTAGCAGAAGCGGTGCTTGCTGTTGTCTCACAGCCGTACAAGTTGTCGAGCAAGCAGTCTAGAGCTATGACTGTCTCATCTGTCACTTTGAAAGACTTCCTTGTGGTTTGGATACTGGATCCACGCATAGCACCCTACCATGAATCGATATCTGTATCCGCGTTGGACCTGTTCTAGCCCTTTGGTGGCGGGAAGTATCGCTAGTGTCGATGGTACCTCGTCGCCGCCGAGCAGTGCCCCTAGGCATTAGGAGTATTCCTTATCGGCCGGTAAAGTATAATAGACAGGCCGTTCGTTAGCTGAACACCTTTCCTGAGGGACCTTACAAAAAACACTACTTCCGCCCACAAGGCGAGGATGACTCGGGCTCTTAGTCCCTTCTCGGCGGGCCCGCGCTGCCCGAGACTTACCACCAGATTACCGAGCTCCGGATGTCCGACCATAGATAAGATAGGGAATTTAGAACAGACGACAGCAATTATGGTCTTACCAGACTTGGACTCGCCCATGGTGTCTGTGACACATGGACACGGCGCTGTCAAGCATGTCCTTGATTCAGGAAGAGACATAGAAAAGCAAGGTGCGGGTAAAGGCCTTTTTGCAGACCAAAGGCGTGTTGCTAGGTCAATATTATCCTTCCGGTAAGCATCATCTCGTGACCAACGAAGTTCAATGGATGTGTAAATTCCTGTTCGATTCAGAGAGCCTAACTGCTGATACGGTCATGGCGGTCATAACGGAGCTCTCTCAAGTCCCGATGTCTTCGCATTTCGCTCGAAGGCGCCATTCTACCCATATTAGCCGCCTGCAGGGTCTCCAATAACCACAAGATTCTGGTATCAATGCCTATGAGTCCACACGCATTGTTTGACTGATCCACTCGTGTACCCTGGCTTGTACACCTTGTTGAAGCCTCGGGGAACGCAATTGATCGTCTGCAGCAGCAGGACAAGAAGCAGATGCAGTCCCCCGCTGATGTCGAAAGGAGGCGATCTCTACTCGCAGCAGCCGTTGATGAGTTGGCGGACGTCGATTGATTCTTTTACGAATCCAGCCGCTGCGAGCACGATTTGACTTGCGAATGACGAGGATTGAGTCTCAACTGTCGGCACAACGAGTTGTGACATGGCATTCATTAGCCACGCGCATTTGGAACGACTTCTGCTCATGTCCAGCGGTTCCGTGTCAAAGTCAACGAATACGGCTCGTTTCGACCGGGAACATGCATCTCCTCCCAGTTGCCGTTTTATGTCGCTATTTTGCCGATGATAGGGCAGAAAAAGTCATGTAACAGGGGCTCAGATCATCCCTTTTCGTTCAGGTAGATAAGTAAGGCAAAAGCGTAGGAGATACAAGAAGAATGGGGAGAAATGAAGCCCGAAAAGCGTAACGATCACAACACAGGGGCTGTTTACCGAGATTGCGCACCTGGTTGTGTCACATCTTGACAGCAACCTGGAGATGAAGTATCTTGCCCTCACTAGCCATCGGACGGCGTGGCCTGTCTTTGGCACCTTACTTCCAATCGTTCGATCTCGTGGGCAAGCCAAAGGCAACAGGGCATACGATGTAAAGTGATGGATTGGAGTTCAGTAGCGGTACAGCCATCCGACCAACGCTTGGGCAGAAGCACTGAGCGGTCGTTCATGCCGTTGAACAGGGACAGGCCTGATCGCGAGCCTCGAGTCAGGTTGCAATCAACCATGGTCAAAGCTCGTTCCGTAACGCACTAGTACTATTCGGCTATACGAAGAAAATTGCGACCGACATAACGGAAATGGGCCCCGCCCTGATTGGTTATGCGATAATAAAGATGACGAAGTTGGCAGCGCCATCCTTCTTCCCGGCTTTGCTTACCGCGTAGGCACTTTGCCGTCATTCCCTTCGTAATATGTTCCCGGGTCAGAAGGTTTTAGCGTCCGAGCTAAGTACAACAACCCAGTACATTTGGGGGCCGAGCTTGGCCAGAGTTTAGTCTGATGCTTTTGCTGAGGCACATCAAAAGATAGGAATGCTAAAAGAAATGCTCCCGACTACATAGTGATCGAGGCTAGCGGAAGAAGAAGCCGGCGAGATCGGACCCTTCCTAAGCGAGATAATTCATTTGTTTGACGCGGCCGCGGCGTCCGATCCGATTAAAAGCCAGCTGTCATTAGTTGAGAAGAAAGCTGCAGAGTTCGTGTTTGACAAACAGAACGGAGCTGGCTGCGTTCTCTAGGGAGGCTTAGGGAAGTGGGTGTACGGTTATCGTAGTGGTTGGCAGGGGGTTGGTGTTGCGCAATGTGCGGGGTTTGGACTACTCTTGTGTACATCATAACATGGTGGAGCGGGCACTTCGTCCTTCAAGGTGTAGATCCCTGCGGACGGGCCTCCCACCTCACCCCGCAGTTAGCATCGGTCACCTGACCATGCTTATCGGTCGACTTTCTTACGCCTGGACTTCAGTTGTTCGAATCTATAGTATCTCGCTCGATTCAGGTCTAGCTCTACCTGGTGTCCCGCAGCGTTCTTTGTAATAAACGTTTTGCCATCTTGGTGTCCCTCGCAGGTGTAGTCGACGGTGTCAACAGAGAGCGTTTGACAATGATTCGACGGTTTGGCTTGCCAGAGACCAGATTCAACCTTGTAGTTTTCCCAGAACCGCACAACCAATATGGTGTCATCTCTTAATTTCCAGATCTCACCGATCCAAGCGATCTGGCTTTCTCTGTGGCGTTTCCGACGCATAATCGATATCCAGACGTAATCTCTGGCGTACAGTGTGGTTTCCCTCTCTCTAAGCTGTCAGCTTGATACGAACTCGTGACGCACGCCCAGCTTACGCCATTGATGATGGTCTTCCCGCGAGCCCATACCCTCTTCTAGGGCTTTTTTAAAGCTACGGGGTAGTTCCGGAACGTTCATGTTACCCTCATCGTCGTAGGTAGGGGCCTCGTTCCACTTGCAGTAGAGTCGCTTCCTAGGCGGTTTGTAGGTGTCGCTGGAAGAGCTCGATGTCTGCCTCTCCGCACCGAGAGGGGCTCCCGATGATACCGATGATATAGTTGTATAGCGATCGGGTCGAGGTCGCAGGCTGTACGAAGGCATCGTTGCAATGGAGCTTTAGCGGACGGTAGGCTACATGGTGGCCATAAGCTAGATTGGCGATGCTGGGGGATATTGTACAGGCACGTAAGCCTGCGATGCAACGCTAAGACTCTGTTCGCTTGAGAGCGCAAGACCCTCGACAGCCAGACGATCTGGATGGGATTGCGTGTGACGCTGCGCCATACTCTCGGGTCCTGCTCTGCCATGGAGCTGCTGTGCCGCAATGATGCTGAAGTTCGCTACGCCCATGAGTTGCATTCTTTCTAATCCTCACCCTAGGGGACGTCTACCCAGAGATCCTCAACGCTGCAGCTGTAAGCATCGGAATGCCACGTGCGGCCATGTGCGCGGCGGCTTTCTCTTCCTGCCGAAGCCAGACCCGGAGCAGTATTGCCGAGATGATTCCCTGTAGCACGCGTGGGTGTTCCTGGTCCATTGCATCAAGAACTAACGGGTCCACTTTTGCGCAAAAGGTGTCCGGTTGTAACGTAGAATTTCGCGGGAAAGTGCGAACCGGACAAGGAGAGACAAGACAGACCGGGTGCGCTCACCAGCCTCTGATGCCAGAGGGACTTGGCCCTAAGTTCACGGTGGAGATCGGGGCGGGGACCGCGCCAGACCTCCCCTACCGAGCGCTCGAGTCATAAGAAGCAATCGACTTCAGTCTTGGCGTGTGCTCCCGCCGCTGGCCCTCAAGAGCCGATGTCACATCGAGTGAGGCATGCGCCGGCAGCCTTCATCGTTTCGACTTGTAGCGGTTCTTGCCTTTTGCGTCAGCATACCGGTCGAAACCTAACCGGCGAGAGTGAGCAGCAGGGCGAGTAAGTGCTAGCGCGCGGCGGAACGCGGGGAGCGGCTGTGGCTTAAAATCCGGCCAATCGAAGCGCTCTCGGCGCTGTTTGCATCGCCAGGGTCCAGCAGAGGCACGCGCGCACGGCGCGTAGAACGCCTACTCGAAGCCTCCCAAGGTTCGAAGGCGACGCAGCAGAGACGTTGGTGGCCGACGTGCCCGCGCTCTTTGATAGCTGCATAAGCTCCCGTACATAGGGGTGGAAGGAAGTGGACGTAGGGCTGCTTTCGGTCAACGACTTGATGACCGAAGCTATCAAATAGACGCATCAAGCATCAACTGGAGTATCACATTGTCGTTGTTGTATCTATCTAGCTACGAGACGAAGAATGATGGAACCAAGCGGGTACACCCGAAAGGTCACGTGACAGGCCCTGATTTTCCATCAGTCACGAACAGAGTGAAGTACTTACGATGTGAAGTCGTCAGGACGGGAAATCTGAGTGCAAATGCACATGCTATTCAAAAGGGGAGGAGGGGGGATAGGGAGGGCCGCCGTGCTCGAAGAGCAATGAGGATGGCCGAAAGAGGAAAGCGACGAGGGATTGATCAGCCGTTTCACAAGCGATGCTCGTTTACCAAGAAAAACAAAAACAGAAAAAGGGAGGGAGGAAAGCTATGGGATGGTAATCGACTATCGAAGACTTCAGCACAATCTCCCTTATTAGCTGGAGATAGCCCTTGGACGATGGCCCTGCACCCCCTTGGCCCCGATCTGTTTTGGCAGGACCGCTTGGGCTTCTGCTGGCTGCGTTGTGAGTCAGAAGAAAGCTCGTCGTCGTAATGATTCCTGCCGAAAATGCATGAACTTTTACGTATATAAAGTAAACTACCCCTCTTCCGCTATTGCTCGATAGCTTTGTAAAAAGCATCTTGGGCGATTGCCTTTGATGATGGTTGAAGGAGACAGACCAGGAACATAGTCTTGTGTAGGCCTTTCGGCGGGGCCTTCAACCAGCGATTTGCTGCAGTAGATCATCTCTGAAATCTCTCTTCGTGTTTCTAAGATGTTGAAGAGTTGGACTACACTGGCAAGCCCGTGAAGCATCAAATGGTACGGTTCGTCTCGATAGTGTTGCGATGCCCTGGAAGAAATCAAGTAGCTTTGCAGCCGGGTTTTGGCCTGTATCTTTAACATTACTAGAAGCTACCATTCGAATCCATTCCGGAAGCGCAACGTCTTTCAGAGCCATGCGGTCCTTCAAAGCCGGCAGTATCGCCGACCAACTGGTCTTTTTGGGATTGACGACGTGAAATATTTGGCATTCCTCCTGGAAACGACCCTCTCTTTGCAGTTCCAGAACGATGCGAGCTACAGTGTCGACAGGCATCCAATCGATGATTTCGTTTAGTCCAAGAGAAGAAGGAAGATAGCCTAAGAATTTGGAGGATGCGATCAAGCTAGGCAGCCATTCATGTTTCGGCCATGCGCTGGGGATGTTGGTCGGCCCTGTCATTTGACCTATTCGACAGATAACCGTGGAAACGCCGGACTCGCTGGAAGCTCTCTCTAGCATGCGCTCTGCAATGAGTTTTGACTGCGCATATCCTATAGGTTCCGCCGCTTTTCAATCGGGAGCAGGGGCTTCAGGAATGCCAGACCTGAGATCTCCGGTAGCTTCTTCCCACCGCATCACGGTGCTAATGCTCGAAATGAAAATGATGCTTGGTTTCCGTCGTGATTGGACTGATAAGTCAATGATCTGGCGCACCCCATTGATGTGCGACCTGGCAAAGTGCTCGACAGGGAAGTTGAAATGGAGCTCCCAGGCGCAGTGAACGATCTCGGTCACTTCGTCAAGCAGAAAGGAGTAAAGGTCCTCAGACAAGCCGATATTCGGCTGTGCGAAATCTGTATTCAAGAAGAGGACTGGTTTGCAATCGAAATCCGTATTGAGCCCTTTCTGCCCCATCAACCTCCGTTGCTTTTGGCAGGCCTCTTGCGTGCGGGTCAGACAGAGGATTTTTTCAATTTCTTTGTCTCGGAGAAGCCGGTCTAAGATCTGAGAGCCGAGCCATCCGCTGGATCCCGTAAGCAGCACAACCCGACCAGCGGCTCGTCCCGACATTGATCTGCGACCCAGGCCAACACCCATACCATGCGTATGTTGTTCATATAGAGCTTGCATTCTCTTGATTCCCGAGCCCATGTCTTCGTAATGCCCTTCCAAGTGCTGAATGAGCGCCCGCAAAGAAGCGTTGTGGTAAATATCAGCCGCTTTGAGAGAATTCAGCCGATGGTTCGAACTACTACTGCCCTGTAGTTGGCGAACTAGTTGTACGACCCCGACCGAATCCAATCCTGCATCGAAGAAATTGAAGTCTAGTTCCAGACAAGGAATGTCTAGACCAACATGACCAAGTGCAATCCTGATTACTTGCTCAAAACTCTGCGTAACGTCATCGCTCATCCTGTGCTTCGATAATACCGGAAGTGCAAAGACCGAGTGCCCTTCGTTCCGCTGATAGAGAGCATCCAACTCATCTTTGAACAAGGCGACAGTCATCTGTCGTTGGATCGTACCTTTTCCAGCTCTCAAGAATGGCTTTTCCACGGGGGCGATGACGATATTTTCTGGTATTATTCGTGCGTGACCCGGGAAATTTTCTCTGAGGGAGCAGAGGGAATGCCGAACCTCAGCCAAAATTCCTTCCTTCGCAACACCGTTTACATGCACTGGATCGGGCTCGATGATAAGTGCTGACCGGGGCCTGCCGGTGCCGCTTATGATCGCGGATTTGACGCCGGAGATCTCTTGTAGCGCGGCTTCCATATCGATAGGATTGAACTTTTCTCCGGTGGAAAAAACTATGATGTCGTCCCGCCGCCCCCGGAACTTCCATAGACCTTTGATCGTGGGATGCTCAGAAAACAAATCTCCGGTCCGGAACTCGCCACTGTCACCGTCATCGAACAATCGCGTCTGGAAGATGCTCAGGCTATGACTGCGACGGACTACTAGCTCAGCAAGTTCTCCCTCAAAAGATTCCATTCCAGCTCCAGCGACTCTCGAAAGCCTCAGGTATTGCCAACAGTCAGATCTGTTCTCCTCTAACGGCAAGAGACCTAGCTCCGAGGTTCCATACACGGTTGCAGTATGCACTCTTGCGCACACCTTGTCACCAGACTGTTCCGTCAATGGACCTCCTCCGAAAAGCAAGTACGAAAGCTTCTCCAATACTTGGAGCTGTCTCTCATTCTTCGCAATGTCCTCAACAATCAGATTCTTCTTGGGAACGATGTCTGACTTCTAGTCGTAGAGATGGCCAGGCAGTGACAGCGACAGCCTAACGTGTCTTGGTTGTTGTCTTTTGGGCACCATGTCAAAAGGTCCTGTGCCCTGCGACATTCTTCCTCGCTTCCATCGACGCTGCATAGTCGTGTTGATCGACGTGAAGCCCGGGGGCTAAGAGTAGCTTGTCTGAAATGCTGTGGCTGCACGATCATTGGCAATGTTGACAATTCTACAGCCGTCTCAATGAATCCTGAGATGTTGTTCAACTTCTCGACTCACAAGTAAAGTGACACGCAAAGCAGGTTTTGCTAGACCGCCAGCCGCTATAGGTAGACTGTGCTCTCGCCATGCTCTGCCGTTTACTGTCGCCGACGCCGATCGAGACTTGGTCTACACAGCGAAAGCGCGTAAGTCACCTCCACGCTTTGACTTTTCCTTGCTTGCCACTTCTTCTGCGGGGAGACCAGCATATGTTGCCTCGGCGCACGAAATGATAGACGTGTCATTCCATTTTGGCACGGATGAGACCTTATGCGGATTTTGTGTATGTGGAAATGCAAGATGACGAATTCCAAGCAGCCTTTGCACAGCAACACACGCCGAGCGTAATCAGTCTACCATGGTACGCCGCTGGAGCGCATTCCGATAGCTTGGGAAGGGGAAAAGGGGAATGGTCCTCGGTACCAAATCATAGCATTGCAGCTGCTACGCAACTACTGCTTGCTCTCGATAGCGGCAATGGCTTTACGGAAAAGGTCAATAACTTGACCTATGGTATCCTGTCTCCCGACACGTCAGTCTTTACAAGAAGCAAAGGAGCGTATTCTTTTGGAATTGTTTCTAGCAATTACAAACGCTGGTCTCAGGCGGGCCTTCGTGCTTCATACTGTGCAGAATATCGGGAGGCAGGTATGTACTTTTTTCATTCATATTCTCCACACTGATCCGCATCGGCCGGTAAAGATAAGAGAGAGCCAAACGTGCTCCGCTCTGGCACGCAGGGTTAGGGCATGTTCCTCACTCCACTCATCTATATGAAACATGGGAAGGTAGCCTCGGGCGCGTACCCTGAAAGACCGATACCGTGTGCCTGAGTCAATATCACATTTTGGTCAGCATCATCTTGCGACTAAGAAGTCAAAAACACTGTATAGGCCGCAGTACCAGTCGTATAAGTAAGCATCCAGCACGATAGCGACGGTAACTGTGAATCTCTGCAGCAAGTTGCCTCATGCAGTTTGCCGCACCGCCGTTGTCCGCTCGCAAGCTTCGATCCACGTTAGCACACGTGTAAACTTCATAGTAACCAGAGATTGCGTTTAGCCTGCCCGTGAGTCTGCTCGCAACCTTTGACTGATTAACTTGCATGCCTCGTACTGTGCACCTTGTTCTCTGCTCGTTTACTAAAGAGATGTCTTGGAGAACGATATCCATCTTGTGCTGCAGCGGCAAAGACAGTCTCCCACCGGCGTCGAAAGCAGGCTATCTATGCCCACAACAACGTGCCGAAATTTGGACGGTTCTGTTGCGGTCCCGGCGTTAGAATGGCGAAGATTGAATCTCTGCTGTCGACCGTACAAAATGTGATATCTGGTCCATTGAGGACACGACTCCGAAACAGCTCCTGCTCGCTCACAATAAAGCGATTACCGGGTGCCGTCAATGGGAGCTTCCTGCCAACAACCATCTGTCAGCCTACTTATCTTTACAAATAAAGATCCCGACCTGAATCTCAATGCCAAAGTCAACTATGACGGCTCAATTCGATTAAGAATTAGGGTCTCTTTCAAAGATACCATTCTCCATCTGCATACGGCCAACGTTCGGGCAGACAGTGTCATACAGAAGCGGCTCACATCATTGCTTTTCCTTCACCTAGAGAGGCAGAAGGAGAGCAATGGGGGTTAAAGGAAGCGTCGAAGAATAGTAAGGGAAAGAAAAGCCATTTAGGTACGATAACTACAGCATATAGGCTGCCAGCAGCGTAGCCCGTCTTTAACCTTAAACTCCGAAAAATAGTGGTTGTGCAGCAGATCGTTAAGGATCGTATGGTCAAGTGAGACGCCACAAGGCGCGCAATGTGCAAGTCGAATTTCGGCAGCAGTGGTGGGGCCATCCGGTGGAAGCTAAAAAGAAAGCTTTAAGCGCTTGTTGACGCCATCAAAAAGGGGACGTGCCGAACGCAATCTTCGGGCAAAGGTGCGATCAACCCAATGGTCAAAGCTCGTTCCGCGTCGCACTAATACAATTTAGCTATACGAAGAAGTTTGCGTCCACTAATCAGTTTTCCCGGCCAGTTGATCAACGAGGTCATCTGGATGGCGGAAATGCTGGCGACTGGAAAAGCAAGCGAGATTAGACTTTTGCTAAGTGAGTGGATTCGTCATTTGTAGAACTGAGCATGTCGCGTTCTCCAGGGAAGCTGGAGAAAGCGAGTGTACGGCCGTTATAGATGTTTGGAGGCGCAAGAACGTTACTACGCCTTCGTACATTATAGTATCATGGAGCAAGCGCTACCCCCTTCCATGCGCTAGTCCCTGCCCGTGGCCTCCCGCCTTACCCCGCAGTTAGCATCGGTCACCTGACTATGCTTATTGTCGACTTCTTGGGACTGGATCTTAAGCGCATGAGCTCATAGTATCTCGCACGGTTCCGATCCAGCTCTACCCGGTCTCCTTGACCATTTTGTGTAATGAATCCGCTGTCCTCCTGCCGGCCCTCGCAGAAGTCGTCAACGGTCTCAAGAGACAGGGTCTGACACTGCTTTGACGGGTAAGCTTTCCAGAGGCCGTGTTCGTAATGATAATTTTCCCAGTACCGCACAGCCAATATGGTCATTCCTCTAAATTTCCATATCTCTCCGATTAGTGCGATCCGACTCTCCCTACAACGCTTGCTCCGCTTGATCGAAATCCAAACATAACTTCCAGGGTACAGCGTGAATCCTTCCCCTCTAAGCCGTTAGCTTGGTACGAACTTGTGAGGCGCGCCAGCTTACGCCATTCATGGAAGCCTTTCCGCAAACCTTCATGTTCTAGGATTTCCTTCGTGCCGTCGGGTATCTTTGGAGAATTGTCGGGGCCTAGGAAGGTATCCTCCCAGTCGCGGCATAGGCCTTCGGGCAGGTTGTAGGTGTCGCTAGGAGAGGTTGACGTCTGTCTCTTTGCACCGAGAAGGGCTCCCGATGCTCTAGAAGCACGGCGACCGTTTCGAGGTCTTAGGTCGTACGAATACATCGCTGCAATGATGCTCCAGCGGGAAGGTAGGCCACGCGGTGGCCATAAGCTATGTTGGCGATGCTAGGGGATATCTTACAGGCACGTAAGGCGGTGATGCATCGCTAGAATCCTGTCCGCTTGAGCGCGCAAGAATCTCCATAGCCGGAGGGCCTGGATAAGATTGTGCGCGTCGCTGAACCATGCCCTCGGGTCCTACTTTTTCATCGAAGTGCTGTGCCGCAACGATGCTGGAATTCCCTGCGCGCTTGGGTTGCATCCCTTCTAACCCTCGCTTTCGCTCACGTATCCAGGGTCGAGATGCTTATCCAGAGGTGTGTCATCGTCGCAAGATCGTCTGTGCTTTGCATTCACCCTCCATCCCGTCGTCAAAAACGGGTCGTAGGGTACGTCTGCCCGGAGGTACTCGAAGCTGCGGCGGCTGTAAGCATTCGAATGCCACGTGCGCCCACGTGAGCAGCCGCTTTGCCTTCTTACCTGAGCGATACCCGAAGCAGCATTGCCGAGATGACTCCCTGTAGCACGCATGGGTATCGATTCCACGCGCTTCACATTCGCCTGGTGTATCCGGCGGGTCCTCTTTTGCACAAAACTGATCGGGTGCAACGTAGGACTTCGCGGGAAAGAACGAAGCAGACGAGGAGCGGCTAAAAACAACTAGTGTGCTCGACAAGCTCTAATGCTCGTGGAACTTGGCCCTCTTTCTGATGGAGATCGATGTCGGAAGCACACGAGACTTCCCCTACCGAGATGTCGAGTCATAAGAAGCGATCAAGTTTAGTCTTGGCCCGCGCCGCCATCGCTTATTAACTTTAGGAACCCAAGCCGGGTTACATCGATAAGATGTGAAGCTACGGATCGAGCTTATCGTATAACTTGTGTCTGCCCTTGCTTCTCGGGTTGCCATGTCGACCGATGGTTATAGCAGCTAGCAGGAATGACGAGAAGGCACACGCAACCGACGTGCAGGGATCTTTGCCCAATGTAAGCTCGCGGCTAAAAACAGGGAGCGGCAATGGCGCGTTGTCTAGCCAATTAAAGCGCTCTTAGCGCCGTCTGCAGACTTACCTCCTAGGGTCTACCTGTCCGGGACAGTCGGGTAAGAACGAGAGGTAGTAATGATTTCTAGGGTCCCTCCTCCCATTAAGCTGCATTGCGCGCCTTGAAAGAACGAGGACTAAGAGGCATAAATGAAGAACAGCCCCCTACGTCCCTTCCTTCGGCCTTCCTTTTGATTTCCAGGTTTCTTCCTTCCGCTTTCCCCTGTTAGTCAAAGTATCATGATCGCATTGTGTTACTACATTCGCCGGTGACGCTGTTGTTGTAACCTGTGTCTTCCTGTTAAATATTATTTGTCCTATGGTAAGAGCTGTTCCCCCTTTTCAAAGCAACCAACTGAACATGCTATGTGCCTCTGAACAGCACTGAAGTCGACTATCTCTGTGACTCTTATGCAGTGCAACAAAAGTTCCGTCTTTCCAGATTTACCGTTCCTACTAGAACGTGTTGCATGTTTCTAGTGCACGACAAGCTGCACAAAGGCGCGGTTCAGGCCTAATTGGCAAAGAGAAGCCGACTCCGATCTCGCCTAGAGAAAGGGAGCATATGACCTGGAAATTGTAAAATTCTTTATGTTTGTACGACTAGTGACGGCTTTCATTCCAATCCTACGTCAGTAACGCAACTTGCTCTGTATGACTCGACTCGGTGAGGCTTACACGAGCTTGCGTAACGTATGTATGCCCCGCAACAAAGGTGTGTGCTCCATAAAAATCCGTCCAGGGCCCGCTCTTTGTAAGGCAACCGTTTGATCGCTACGGAGCTGACCACCATTGTTGCAAGAACAAATTAGCTCCCATCTTCTGTAAGTCATGAGTAATGTTCCGTAACTCTTGTCTTACTTCAGGAAACCAGCTCACTAGTCAAAGATGGCAAGGGGGCGGCCGACAAAGGCAGACGATCTGGATTGGCATCTCGAACCGGATCAAAAGAAGCGACGGCGGGCTCAGAATCGATTAGCACAGCGAAGATTTAGTACGTTAAACAGTTCGGTAAAGCCAATACACAGCAGATCAAGGCGTTATTTGGCTAACAAGGCACAGGGGCGAAGAAAAGAGAGGAGGCTCGCATTGCTGCCAACGAGCAGCGGAAATCGTCGGGTCAGAGACAAGAAGTTCAAATGTGCATCGACGTTACGAGCCACTATAAAAAGATTTGGGATTTGGGACGGTCATGTTTGCAACGCTAAAGGGCCTCTATTGCCGTGGTTGAGATTAAGTTGATGCACCACTACAGCGGTCAAGAATGGTCTTGTTTTTGAGGATTCGTGAGGCCGTAGTCTGTTGGTTTCCCGCTGGCATATAAGTGTTCTTAGGATCCAAGATCAGTAGCTATGTGAACGACGCATCTAGAGATCGATTTCGTATTACTCTGCCTGCTAGATTAACCTATAGTGGCAGGGGAGGAGCTTTAACATGTCCATTTTCGTGATCATCTTTAGGAAGCATTTCTTTGGCGCACTGGTAGGGACGTCTAAAGTATCCGTCCGAAACTTGTGCGTCATCGCAATCGCCCAGTGCGAACACATCAAATGTCTTGCAATCCTTTCTAGAATCAGAGCTAGGGTCGCTCGTTGCGATTTCATCCGGGTGCTTAAATAAGAATTGAATGTAAGATGTGTTCGTAACCTTTAATTTGCAGGTGAGCTCGAATTCCAGCTGTAAAACACTGTCCGTCCATCCGGGACGCAAGCTAAAGATAGGCACGTCGAAGGTAATACCGTAGCACGAGCGGTCTGGTGTTGCCGTCATATCGTTTTGGCTGGAACTCGCGTATTGCCCCCACAGCTAGCCTCTCTGAATTTTTGAGGACTACATGCTCTTCGAGTGCTTTTATTTATCGGCTCGGAGAGCTTCAATGGAGGTTTTTGGGCGCCGAGAATAACTAAATGTTGCTTCAAATCCGATTGCACGGAAAGCAGTTGGGAGTACACAACTTGCGCGTGGTTGCAAATTTCAATTTGCAACCACGCGCCGGATCAGACCTGTCCCCGAATCTACGCGGCGTGATCAATATGGTGGCTTCAGAGCTTATTAGATCAGTCCTCAAGTGCTTGTCTTGTTGAGACAAAGGCTGAAAAGGGCGTGGAGGTACCCTGAGTGCAATGAGACCGTTACAGCAGTTCGTGGTAGGGTCGATAAAACCCAATACGAGGCCAAACGAAACGCCCAAAAGCCAACCCGATGGTTTCTCTCAGGTTCGGGAAAGCAATGGGCCCTCTGTGAGTGGTTTCGCATTTGGTGGTCCAAGTCGGTCACAGTTTGAAGAACGGAGTCTCTGGTTCTCCGAGTGGTGTGCCCTCGGCAAGGCCTTGTATATCCGTACAATTTTCTAGGTCGAAGTAGCAAAATGGCTTTCGCTAGAACAAGAACAGAAGTAAATGAGAAACGGACTTTTAAGGCTACATAATGCAGTCAGGCGAGCAATGCCGACTCCTATAAGCACAGAAATCATGGAGACACATGGCTTAGTAGACCGTGAGCCTTTCACTGTTTGACCAGGATAATCGGACAGGAAAAACCTTGAAATCACACGATAAGTCGTGGACTAGTCGAGGAGAGGGTTTTTCACCCCCGTTGTTTCACTGTCCTTGGTCCTGTACATTAGGAGATGCGGCACCGGATTATTGAGAAATTCGTTAGTCTCTGTTAGGAAAAGATACAATATTGCTCTGCTGCTAGAAATTAGCAGAAAGATGACACATCGTATCGCAGCAAGTAAAACAATAACAGAGTTAATCAATTGGCAGCGAAAATCCTTCATTAGCAGGACGCAGAACGACGTGCAGCAAGAGATCGTAATAACAGTGGTCGTCTGGATGTGTTGCGATGCGTAGCATATCAGTACGTCCTCCTTACAAGCCTTGCACTAGTTCTGCGGAAAAAGTCTCCATATTTACTCTAGCTTAGATCATACTTACCGTGCAAAGATCACGATCGAATCAAGCCCCTGGGCGACCCTCGCGGCTTTTGATCTTGAGTTGTTCAGCCTAGTGAATCACCTCCCGACTTTTGTTTTCAGATGGCCAACAAAATGCGGAAAATGCGGAAAATCCTCCCGCCCAAGACTGCGGGCATCTGTACTCTGCTGGTTTTGAGTCCTCCTATGTCTTGAAAAGCGGCATTCTATAATCCGTTCCTTCAGATGGCGTTAAGGCAGCCTTTGTCAACTAGGAAGACAATTCTCTGCAATTGTTCACGGACCAGCCCCGTGTCCGTAGAGGAAGCGCTGCTTGCTGTTGTCTCACAGCCGTACGAGTGGTCGAGCAAGCAGTCCAGAGCTATGACTGTCTCATCTGTCACTTTAAAAGACTTCCCTTGTGGTTTGGGTACTGGATCCACGCATAGCACCCTACCATGAATCGGTATCTGTTTTCGCGTTGGACCTGTTCTAGCCCTTTGGTGGCGGAAGTATCGCTAGTGTCGATGGTACCTCGTCGCCGCCGAGCAGTGCCCCTAGGCATTAGGAGTGTTCCTTATCGGCCGGTAAAGTATAAAAGACAGGCCGTTCGTTAGCTGAACACTTTTCCTCGGGTATCTTACAAGAAACGCTACTTCCGCCGACAAGACAATAATAACTCGGGCTCTCAAGTCCCTTATCGGCAGGCCCCGCTGCGTTAGAGTTTCACTAGCACAACGACAGTCGCAATGGATGCCTTAGCATTCTACGCATACTACCTTTCATTCCGGGATGTACCCGACGGTTTAGCGTCGCAGCATGTACTAAAGATGTCTGGGGCAACCCGCACGTTCGAGTCGTATATAGTGTACCGACGTACGAGTCGGACAATTCTAATAGTCCGTAGCTATCTATGTAGGCAATTATCCGTGGCATATAGTACAAAAGGATGCGCTGTTGGTGCCTAACTACATGGTTTAGAGACCAGATCGAGTTCGTCGGCTTAGCTAATGAAGCATACCTCCGTGCTACACTATTCGTTAATTTAAGCGCGCAGTCTAGGTCTTCGCCCTCATAGTCGGAACAGCCCATTATTTCTATAGTTACAGCCGTCGATGCGTTGCCGAAGCTCGATCGGTTCTCTTACGACCCTAGCGACCAAGAGTAAATTGAACTTTTACATGGAATATGAAAGAGAGGGGATGGAATTGGGAACTTTACATCCGAGAAGTAGGTACTCTTATATTTGTTAGTAGGTATCTATAAGACATCTTGCTCTACGAGATCGTTATATACACCATGTAGACTCTTAGAAAGCTTTTTGCAAGAGCTTCTAGCATCTTTCATTTCCTGATATGCATTGTCCAAACTCTTACAGGCCGTATCGCAAGAGCTTCTAGCTCCTTCAGTTTCCCACCAATTTATATCTACTCGTCGAGAAGTATCCATAACTCTATCATAAATTTCCTGGCTACTAGGTAACGTCTTAAGGTCGAAAATCTGAACACCGTTGGTACTATAGTTGATAGGAAGTTGATTCCCGTCGAAATTGATTTCGACATCGGACCTCTCCTTGACGTGCGGGACTTCTAATTGGCCCCCCTTCCGTAACATGTCTAGAAGAGGCTCGAGTACATTGCCACGATGCCTTTCGAAATTGGCCTTCATCCATTTGTTATTCTTAGATTCGTTAAGTATATGAGGATTTAATTGCATCGTTCTCCACTTGAGTTCCTTACGGTTTTCCTCATCTCGGAGAAAGTTGAGAACATGGTCCCCGACGCCTAGCAGGGAATCAATGTAAATTCCACCGTCGTGGATCAACACTACCCGAAACAATATTCTGTCATGTCACGTTTGTAGTAAGCCAAGCTCGCGATAGAGTAGGGATAGATCTGCTTGCGTTTCTAGACTAAACGGTCTTCAGAACCAAGTTTAAAAGCTATGCTAACGACGAACGTGGGAGTCGATGTCGTATTACTATGTCTGCCGGTTGGATCCTAAGTGGCATGCTAATGTTGGTGATGTGCTCTCTCATATCAATGCCCTCGGCGGCTCCAAGGATTCTAGCGTTCTTGACACGATCGTCAAGGCGCGTGATGTGAGTGGCGTCAACTCGGTCGACATTCCCAAAGTATCCGTTCGAGACTGGCAGCTCCTCGTGATCATCTTGTGTAAAATCATTCCGTCTACCCTCGTCCATCTCATGATTAGAGCTGCATCCGTTCGAGACTGGCAGCTCCTCGTGATCATCCTGTGTGAAATCATTCCGTGTACCCTCATTAATCCCATACCGAGAGTTGTAGACGCTCGTGATATCTTTAATCGGGAGCATGGATCTCCAGTGTTGAAGACATCCGTTCATGACCTCCGACTTGCATGCGAGCTCGAATTTTAGCCATGCATCTTTCTCCCTCCACCCAGAAGCCAGATCCAGGACGGGCACATCCAAGTTGACGCCGTAGCAGCAAGGGTAGCCTGGTGATGTCGGAGTATCGTTTGGGCAAATTGAAGTCGAATCTGGGAAGACTCCAAAGTTGCCACCACAACCGGTTGCCTTTCTAAATGTTTGAGGACTGCACGCTCTTTTAACGCTCTCACTTAGCGGCTCGAAGTTTCTACATGGAAACTTGCGCTCACGGGCCGCAACAACTTTCGCTTTGTATTCCATTACGATGAGGGTGGTCGCAAGTTCTTTTCTCGTATGAACGCAAATTGAAACCGTTAGCCTAAGTGTATTGTTCGTCTCGTCGAATATGCACTGTTTGATCTTCATGTTGACTATGGAATGTGCGAGATCGTTTCTCAAACGCTTCTTATGAGTACGCAATGGCTGGAAGCGGCGCCAAGATACTCCGAGCGCGACGAAGTCATCTAAATTGCGCTCGCGGAGGTTGTCGTGGGGTCGATCAAGCTCAACTAGAGGCCATATATACCGTCTAAAACCCAATTCAAAGCTTTTCTTTAGCTCTGAAAACGCCATTGGTCATCCACGACTATTTTGCTAAACGGAGATCCAAATTGACCGCAGTTCGAATCGAGAATGATTTGAGGTTTTGATTGGTCTGACTTTCGCGAACTTTCGCGTGTCGTTACGAGTCTGTCGGTCGAAGAAGTAATAAAATCGTTTCTCGTTAAACTATGCGCGGAATTGATGAAGGATGACCTTTTCATTCACGTAACGCGCTTAGTCCTGACTTCCAAAAGCACGGACAATGTTGAAATGTACGACCAGGTATAGACATTGACCCTTTTGGTCTCCCGGAAAGTATTCTAATAGGAACGAACTTGGCATCGAGATCACGAGATGAGTCGTGGGCCTGCCGAAGAGGCATTTAGCAAACGTGATGGTCCTCACTTCAAAAAGACACCCATTTCCCCTGCCTCTCCAAACCAGCAAAAGGATAATGTTTGAGTCAAGCTGAAACATCAATTGAAAGCTCAGTTGACAATGGCAAATAGGCTTCACTAGCAGGAAGCAAAATAATGTGCAGTAAAAGATTATCGCGAGAATTGCTCGTCTGACTGTATTGCGATGCGCACCCGCCGTATACTGACACGTCTCCCTGCAAGCCATGCCCTTACGCTGCGGAGAGTATCTCTATATCGCCTTTTAAGTAGTTTGCAGATGCTGTACAAATGTCACGATCACAGGTAAGCCATTAGGCGACTTCGCGTCATTCGGTCTCGGTTATTCAGCCTTTTGAAACACTCCATGGCTTCGCCTTCAGATGGCCAACGAAATGCGCACAATTCTTATGACCAGACTTGCTGCCATCCATATTCTGTAAGCTTCCTCTGAATCTTGTCTATGACTTCAATGGCGGCGCTCGAGGATAGGCATCCTGACCCGTTCTCCTCCGTCGCATTAGACAGTCCTTGTCGACTCGGAAAGCTATGTTGTGCAGTTGCTCGTTGAGCCACCCCGTTCTCATTGAGGAAGCGCTGCTGGCTCGTAACTCGGGGGTAAACAAGTCTTTGGCCAAGCATTCCAGAGCCATCACTGTCTCACTTGTCATTTTGAAAGACACGCCTTGCCTTTCTGATACGAGGTCAACGCATAGCACCCCCCCACAGATCGGTATCTGTTTTGGCGTAGATCCTGTCTTGGCTATTTGTGGCGTGAATGTCGCCAACGTCCGTACTGCCACGCAGGCGCAATTTCAAAGATTCTCTTTAACGAAGATATCCCGGGTTGATGAAATTCTTCATGGCTGGAGAATATGATGTTTGGCAAAGAGCCATAAAACTTAAGCCTCCTATAGCTCGACACAGAGGACCCATGTCGAGGTTTCTACACGGTCTGCCATGCAGTGTTTGATAGACTCAGACACCTGCGCAAATATTTTGGACTTTTCTTTAACATCGGCCCAGCAGATGCTCAGCTGAACATGTTTAAAGACCGTCTGCAAGTCTGGAACTTCCGAACGAAGCAGGGTGCCGTTCAACCGCTGAAGCATACCTACGTGTGGCACCTTTCGCTAGTTAAAGCGGGCGATCAAGTCTTCACCGCCAATCTCGAGGGGCCGACAATATCTCTGTCAACAGGCAAGCTCGATGGAATGCAAGATGGTCGTACCACAGCATGGCTCGCTTCTGCTGCGCAGCGGCGCCAGGTGGAGGGCTTCTCACAGTCTGAACAGCCCATTGCTCTCCATAGTGACAGCGATCGATGCATTGCCGAAGCCTGATCGGCTCTCTTACGAGCCCAGCGACCACAAGTGCGTCTCGAGACACTAAAAGTGGTAATTTCTCTCCTCGTCTTTGCTTCTTTTAGCTTCGGCAAGTTGTATTAGATAACCATTTTAACTTGTGGTCAAGCCTTTTCGGTGGTTAGGCCAAGGATTTTGAATACAATAATGGGACGCGGTTATTCGGTGTTATGCTGTGCCTTACTACTAAGTTGAAAGAACTTGTGAGTATCTCGTCCTTCTCTATTTAATGACTACATATTCTGCCTCCCATCCAGGCGAATTCTGCCGATTTTATAGAGCTTAAGCTACGCTCAACGCACATGGGATACCTTTGTAGTACAGTGGGTACAAATAAGTGTCTAGAGACAACATCTTCTTTCTTGTAGATATAACGCTTGCTATGCAAGACGAGACAGCTTGAGAGGCTAGATTTTACTACTCCCACGAACGTAGAGGCATGTTGGTTAGTTCGAGCACCATGCATGTCGCTAACCCCTTAGGGGACCTTTCGCTACCCGTTTCAATCGAAGCGTATTCCTCGAGCAACTCCTCGAAAAGCCTTTGCACATGAAACGTTGAGAGCCCAAAACGACCGATATCCCTAATCTTTAATAGAAGATGGTTGTCTCCGGGATAGCGCAGCTCTACAAGCTCGAATCCATTTGGCTTTCATTGAAAACGATTAAGAACTAGTTCGCATTTGGGCTAACAGCCTTGTCTACAGAAGTATGTACTACGCCGGCATAATAGCATGCCTCTGTTTGGACTTAATGAGTTTTTGCTGGAGAAGGATTGCATTAGTTTCCTTTGTAATTGGCAGATTGTGGTCGCGGACGTCGTAATATCCGGCGATGAATCGTGTCCCTTGTTGAGACTCCCTACGTTCTTAAAACACCGACATCCTAAGTACGACCGTACTAGCGGGTGTTGTGCACATCATTTACATGCTAAAGATGCCTAGCGTTTTGACAGCCTCATAAAAATTATCCAGACTCTCTAAAGCATTATCGTAGAAGCTTTTAGATTTTTCTATTTCCTGACTTACCTTATTCAAACTCCTCCTAGCCATATGGAAAGAGCTTCTAACTTTTCTAATTTCCCCCCAATCCAGACCCACTAGTCGAGAAGGAGCTATAGCCATCTGAATGTCTTGGCTGCTAGGTAGCGAGTTAAGGCCGAAAATGTGATATCCGGTTTGAGAATAGTCAATCCAAAGTTGATCCCGGTAGAAATCGATTTCGTAGGAATATTCGTCGATATCGAGCCATACGTAAGGGTTCGGGCCAATTAATTTCTCCTTTAATTCCTCCTTATTCCGTAACATCCTTAGAAGATGCTCGAGTACATTGGAACCATGTCTTTCGAAATTGTCCTCCACCCATTCGTCATTCTCGGATTCTGCAACTTCGTAAAGTTCGAAGCGCGACGCCAGTCGCTTAAGTTCCTTACGTTTTCCCTCATCTCGGAGAAATTCGAGGACATGGTCTCCGAGGCCTAGCGGGGACCTAATATTGACACCACCGTTGCAGTCCATCGCTACCCGAAACACTTTTCCATGGTCGGTCGTGATTATTATACAAGAACGGCCTCCCATCGTAACTCTTGGTAAAGCTTAAAGAAGAAGCGCTTAGAGCCTCTAGTATATATATATTACTCTAATAGGAGGTCTGCGTAAGATAGATTTGTAAATGTTCCGTAAGCTTGTTTTTAAGAAGTCGTAAGGCTGTAGTCCTTTGTATTGCACGCTAGCATATCAAGTTTGTAGTAAGCCGAGCTAGCGATAGAGTAGTGATAGATCTCCTTGCGTTTCTAGACAACGACAGCCAAGGTGGTTTTGGTTCTTGTTTTTGGGCACCTTGGCAAAATCTTCGTGCTCTGCGACATTCTTCCTCGCTTCCATCAACGCTGCGTAATCGTGTTTATCGACGTGAAGCCCGGGGAAGAGATGTTGTTCAACTTCTCGACAGACAAGTAAAGAGAGAAGCAAAGCAGGTTTTGCCAGACCGCCAGCCGCTATAGATGGTCTATGCTCACGCCATTCCCTGCCGTTTACCGTCGCCGACACCGATCGAGACTCGGTCTACGCAGTCAAAGCGCGCGGGTCACCTCCACGCTTTGATTTTGCCTTGCTTGCCGCTTCTTCTGTGGGAAGACCAGCATATGATTCCTCGGCGCACAAAATGATAGACGTGTCATTTCAATTTTGGCATGACATCTTTGTTTGCACAGATGAGACCTTATGCAGATTCTGTGTATGCGGAAATGCAAGGCGACGGATTCGAAACAGCCTAGGCATAGCAACCCCTTAGCGGCGTATTATAAATCTACTATGATGTGCCGCCAGAGCGGACCACGTGTCACTTGGGAAGGCAGAAGGAAAAAGCACGACGGCACCTAGCCATAGCTTTGCAGCTGCTACGCAAGTGCTACTTATTCCCAGTTCCAGTAATGGCTTTACGGAACTAGTCAATAAGTTGACCAATGGTATCCTGCCTCCGGACACGTCCGTCTTTACATTAAGCGAATGAGCGTATTCTTTTCAAATCGTTCCTAGCAAGAACGAACGCCTATCTCAAGTAGACATAGGTAATTCCTTCTCTGCGGAGTACCGAGAGGCAAGAATGTACTTTGCATTCACAATCTTTACGTCGATCCGCATCGACCGGTAAAGATAAGAGGGAGCCCAACGTGCTCCGCTCGATGTCCGACTATAGTCGCGGGCGCGACTGTCAAACACTTCATTGGAAATGAGCAGGAGCTATATCGGAGTCGTGTGCTTAATAAATACAATGTCATCTTTCGTACAGTCGACAGCAGAGATTAATATTCGTCATTCCGACGCTGGGACCGTAACAGAATCAGCTTACCGATGGTTGCTGCGAGCGTAGATAGCCTGCTTTCGACAGCAGTGGGAGACTTTCTCTGCCGCTGCGGCACAGGATGAATATCGGTCTCCAAGACATCTCTCCAGTAAACGAGCAGAGACAAATATGCATAGTATGAAGGACGCAAGATAATTAGTCAAAGGTTGCGAGCAGAGTCATGCGCAGGCTAAACGCAATCCCTAGTTACTCAAAATTCCACACGTCTGCTAACGTGGTTCGAATAGGGCCCGTGAGCAAATATCGGCGGTGGGTTAAACTGCATAAGACAACTTGCTAAAGAGCTTCACATTCATTACCACTATCATGCTAGATGCTTACCTTATGCGACTTGTACTGCAGTCTATACAATGTTTTTGACTTCTTAGTTCCAAGATGATGCTAACCCAAAGAGTGATACTAACCTAGACACGCGGTATCGATCTTCCAGAGCAAGCGCTCGAGACTGCCTTCCTATGTTTCGTATGGACGGGTGGAGTGAAGAACAAGGAGCTATATCCCGACAACCATCTATCACCCTACTTATCTTTACACATAAAGATCCCGACCTGAAGCTCAATGCCAAAGTCAACTATGACGGCTCAATTCGATCGGGAATCAGGGTCTCTTCAAAGATACCATTCTCCGTCTGCATCCGGCCAGCGTTCGGGCAGACAAAGTCATATAGAAGCGGCCCGCATCATTGCTCTTCCTTCAGCTAGAGAGGCAGAAGGAAAGCAGGGGGGGGGGGGGGGGGGGGGGGGGGGGGGTGTAAAGGAAGCTCCGAAGAATAGGAAGAAGAAAAGCCAGTCAGGTGTGATGACTATGGCATATGGGTTGCCAGCGGTGTAGCCGTCCTTGCCACATTATTGCGAAAAGTGGAGGACATGTAGCAGATCGTTGACGATCGCATACTCAAGTCAGACGTCACGAGGCGCGCGATGTACAAAGTCAGATCGAAGTTCAGCAGCGGTGCTGCGGTCATCCATTGGAAGCTTGAGAGGAAGCGCTGAGCGGTTGTCGACGCCATCAAAAAGGGATGTGCCAAGTGAGATCTTTGGGCAAGGGGGAAATTAACCCCATGATCAAAGCTCGTTCGGCGTCGCACTAGTACCATTTAGCTATACGACGAAGTTTGCTTCGAACATCATTGGCCCACCCTGATTCTTGATCTGACATTAAAAATGATGGTGTTACAACCCCTAGCTGTTCATGACTTTTCCCGACCAGTTGATCGACGGGGTCATCTAGATGGCGGAAATGCTGGCGGCAGGAAAAGCAAGCGAGATGGTTCGGTTTTTTGTTGCCCGCTGGCATCTTAAGTATATAGTGAGCCAAACTAGCGAGAGAGTCGGGATAGATCTAGATACGTTCCTAGACTGAGTTCTTGGGAACCCAGGGTAGTAGCTATGCGAACGACGCATTCAGAGATCGATATTGTATTACTCTGCCTGCTGGTTTGACCCATAGTGGCAGTGCAGGAGCTGTAGCCCTTGGGTTTTCGTGATCATCTTCAGGAAGAATGCTGTTAGAGCACTGGTAGGGACGTCTAAAGGATTCGTCCGAAACTTGTGCGTCATCGCAATCGCCCAGTGCGAACACATCATGTGTCTTGCCATCATTTCTAGAACCAGAGCTAGGGTCGCTCGTTGCGAATATGACCGGGTGCTTAAATACGAACTGAATGTGAGATCCGTTCGTAACCTCCAATTTGCATGTGAGCTCGAATTCCAGCTGGAAAACACTGTCCATCCATCCGGGAGGCAGGTTAAAGATTGGCACTTCGAAGGTGATACCGTAGCACGGGTGGTCTGGCATTGCCGTCACATCGTTTTGGCAAATATGAGTCAATCCCGGCGAAACTCTCGTATTTCCACCACAGCTGGTGGCCTTTCTGAATTTTTGAGGACTGCATGCTCTTCGTTGAGGACTGCATGCTCTTCGAGTGCTTTTACTCATCGGCTCGGAGAGCTTCAATGGAGATTTTTGTGCGCCGAGCGTAATTATTGTTGCTTCAGATCCGATTGTACGGAGAATAGTTGCGAGTTCACTCCTTGCATGGATGCAAAAATTGAAACTTGCAGCACGAGTGGATCAGACATGTCCCCAAATTTACGCGGCGTGATCTTCATGGTGGCTTCAGAGCCTGTTAGATCATTCCTCAAGTGCTTGTCTTGTTTAGACAAAGGCTGAAAAGGGCGTCGAGGTAATATGGTACCTTGAGTGCAACGAGACCGTTATAATTGCTTTCGCGTAGTTCGTGGTGGGGTCGACAAAGCTCAATAAGAGGCCATAAGAACCGCCCAAAAGTCAACCGGATGCTTGCCCTCAGGGTTGGGAAAGTCATGGACCCTCTGTGAGTGTTTTCGCATTGCATGGTCCAAGTCGGTCACTGCGGGCATCTGTACTCTGAAAGCAAGCGGCCTTCGATGATACGTTCTTTTTTATGGCGTTCAGACAGCCTTTGTCAACCAAAAAGACGATCTTCTGCAATTGTTCACGGACCAGCCCCGTCCTCTAGAGGAAGCGCCGCTTGCTGTTGTCTCACGGCCGTACAAGTCGTTAAGCAAGCAGTCCAGAGCTATGACTGTTCCATATGTCACTTTGAAAGACTTCCCCTGTGGTTTGGATACTGGATCTACGCATAGCACCCCACCATGAATCGGTATCTGTATATGCGTTGGACTTGTCTTAGCCCTTGGCGGCGGAAGTATCGCTAGTGTCGATGGTACCTCGTCGCCGCCGAGCAGTGCCCCCAGGCATTAGGCCGATAAAATATAATAGACAGGCCACTCGTTAGCTAAACGCCCTTCCTGGGGGCCCTTACAAGAAACGTTACTTCCGCCGACAAGACGGGGATGACTCGGGCTCTCAAGTCTCTTCTCGGCAGGCCCCGCTGCCCGCGTAACTTACCACCAGACTATCGAGCTCCGGATGTCCTAATATAGACAAGACAGGGAATTTAGATCAGACGACAGCAATTATGGTCTTGCCAGACTTGGACACGAGGCTACCAAGCGTGTTCTTGATTCAGGACGAGACATAGCAAAGCAAGTTTCGGAGGTGCGAGTAAAGACCTCTTTGCAGACCAAAGGGGTGTTGCCAGGTCAATATCATCCTTCCAGTAAGCATCGTCTCGCGACCAACGAAATCCACTGAATGTGTAAATTCCTGTTCGATCCAGATAGCGTAACTACTAACACGGTCATAGCGGTCAAAGCGGAGCTATTTCAGCAGAGTGCTTCATTGAAGTCCCGATATCGTCGCATTTCGCTCGGAGGCGCCATTCTACCCATGTTAGCCGCCTGCAGGGTCTCCAATGACCAAAAGATTCCGGTACCAATGTCTATAAGTCCACTCGCATCGTTTGACTGATTCACTCGTGTCCTCTGGCTTGTGCACCTTGCTGAAGCCTCGGGGAACGCAATTGATGTTCTGCAGCAGCAGGGCAAGAAGCAGATGCAGTCCCCCGCTGATGTCGAAAGGAGGCTATCTCTGCTCGCAGCAGCCGTCGATAAGTTGGTTGAATTTGATTGATTCTTTCACGATTCCAGCCGCTGCGAGCACGATTTGACTTGCAAATGACAAGGATTGAGTCTCGGCTGTCGACACGACGAGTTGTGACGTGGCATTCGTTGGGCACACGCTTCTGGAACGGCTTCTGCCCATGTCCAACGAAGTACTTCACAGCCGCCGTCAGTGACAGCTGCTAGCGGGCGAGCATCTGTCAGCCTGTTCGTCCTTCCCGATGAAGATCCGGACTGAAGTCCTATGCAACGAATACGTTTCGTTTTGATTGGGATCATGCGTCTCCTCGCAGCTACCATTCTCAGTCGCCATTCGGCCAATCATAGGGCAGAAAAAGTCATGTAACGGGGGCTCAGATCATTCCGTTTCGTTCGGTGAGACAAACGAGGGGAAGACGTAGGAGATACAAGAAGAATGGGAAGAAGTGAAGCCCGAATGGCGTGATGACCATAACACATGGGTTGCTCACCGAGATCGAGCGCCTAGTAGTGTCACATCTTGACAGCAAGCCGGAAATGAAAAACCTTGCCCTCTCATCTCCGATTCGTAGATTTGCCATCCAACCGTCTGCCTATCTTTGGCACTTTGTTCCGAAGAGTAGTTTCGATCTTGTGGGCAAACCGAAGGCCGCAGGGCATACGATGTAAAATGATGCATTGGAGCTCAGTAGCGGTGCAACCATGTGACGAACGCTTGTGCAGAAGCACTGAGCGGTTTTCCATGCCGTTGAAACGGAGCAGGCCCGATCTCGACCGTCGGGTCAGGGTGCAAGCAACCCAGTGGCCAAAGCTCGTTCCGTAACGCACTAGTACTATCCAGCTATACGAAGAAAATTGCGACCGACATAACGGAAATGGGCCCCGCCCTGATTGTTTATGTGATAATAAAGATGACGGAGTTGGCAGCGCCATCCTTCTTCCCGGCTTTGCTTACCGCGTAGGCACTTTGCCGTCATTCCCTTCGTAATCCGTTCCCGGGTCAGAAGGTTTTAGCGTCCAAGCTAAGTACAACAACCCAGTACATTTGGGGGCCGAGCTTGACCAAAGTTTAGTCTGATGCTTTTGCTAAGGCACATCAAAAGATAGGAATGCTAAAAGAAATGCTCCCGACTACATACATTAGTGATCGAGGCTAGCGGAAGAAGAAGCCGGCGAGATTGGACCCTTCCTAAGCGAGATAATTCATTTGTTTACCGCGGTCGCGGCGCCCGATCCGATTAAAAGCTAGCAGTCATTAGTTGAGAAGAAAGCTGCAGAGTTTGTGTTTGACAAACATAACGGAGCTGGCTGCGTTCTCTGGGGATGCTTAGGGAAGTGGGTGTACGGTCATCATTGTTGTTGGAGAGTGGGGAGGGGGGTTGGTGTTGCGCAATGTGCGGGGTTTGGACTACTCTTGTGTACATCATAATATGGTGGAGTGGGCACTTCGTCCTTCAAAGTGTAGATCCCTGCGGACGGGCCTCCCACGTCACGCCACAGTTAGCATCGGTCACCTGACCATGCTTATCGGTCGACTTTCTTGCGCCTAGACTTCAGTTGTTCGAATTTGTAGTATCTCGCTCGATTTAGGTCCAGCTCTACCTGGTGTCCTTCAGCGTTGTTTGTAACAAAGGTTTTGCCATCTTGCTGTCCCTCGCACGTGTAGTCGACGGTGTCAACAGAGAGCGTTTGGCAATGATTCGACGGTTTGGCTTGCCATAGACCAGATTCAAACTTATAATTTTCCCAGAACCGCACAACCAATATGGTGTCATCTCTTAATTTGGTGTCATCTCTTAATTTCCAAATCTCTCCGATCCAAGCGATCTGGCTCTTTCTGTGACGTTTCCCCCGCATGATCGATATCCAGACGTAATCTCCGGCGCACAGTGTGGTATCCCTCTCTCTAAGCTGTCAGCTTGATACGAACTCGCGGGGTGAGCCCAGCTTACGCCACTGATGACGGTCCTCCCGCGTGCCCATACCCTCTTCTAGGGCTTTGGCCAAGCTACAGGGGAGCTTCGGAACGTTCATGTTACCCTCATTGTCGTAGGTAGGAGGCTCGTTCCACCTGCGGTAGACGAGCGGGTTGCAGGTGTCGCTGGAAGAGCTTGATGTCCGCCTCTTTGCATCGAGAGGGACTCCTGACGATCTAGCTGCGCAGCGATCGGGTCGAGGTCGTAGGTTGTATGAAGGCATCGTCGCAATGGGGCTTGAGCGGACGGTAGGCTACATGGTGGCCATAAGCTAGATTGGCGATGCTGAGGGATATTGTACAGGCACGTAAGCCCGCAAGGCAACGCTAAGACTCTGTTCGCTTGAGAGCGCGGGACCCTCAACAGCCAGACGATCTGGATGGAATTGCGTGTGACGCTGAGCCATACTCTCGGGTCCTGCTCTTTCATTGAGGTGCTGTGCCGCAACGATGCTGAGATTCGCTACGTCCTTGGGTTGCTTTTTTTTTTTTTTATTCTCATCCTCGCCCTAGGGTCGAGGTGCTTCTCCCGGGGTGCATTGTCATCGCGCGATCGTCTGTGCTCTGTATGCGAGTCCCTTCTGTCGTAGGACGAAGAGTTCCTATGGAACGTCTACCCAGAGATCCTCGACGCTGCAGCTGTAAGCATCGGAATGCCACGTGCGGCCATGTGCGCGCCGGCTCTCTCTTCTTGCCGAAGACAGAACCGGAGCGGTATTGCCGAGATGATCATCTGTAGCACGCGTGGGTATTCCTGGTCCATTGCATCAAAAACTCCGCCCTCGCTTCCCACCCGCTCGCTGTATCTACCGGGTCCACTTTTGCGCAAAAGGGGTCCGGCTGTAACGTAGAATTTCGCGGGAAGAGCGAAGCGGACAAGGAGAGGCGAAACAGACCCGGTGCGCTCAACAGGCCCTGATGCCGGAGGGACTTGGCCTCAAGTCCAAGGTGGAGATCGGGGTCGGAACCGCGACAGACCTCCCCTACCGAGCGCTCGAGTCATGAGAAGCAATCGACTTCAGTCTTGGCCTGTGCTCCCGCCGCTGGCCCTTAAGAGCCGGAGTTAGGTCAATTGAGGTATGCGCCGGAAGTGTTCATCGTTTGGACTTGTAGCGGTTCTTGCCTTTTGCGTCAGCATACATACCGGTCGAAAGCTACTATGTAACCAGCGAGAGTGAGCAGCAGGGCGAGTAAGTGCTAGCGCGCGGCGGAACGCGGGGAGCGGCTGTGGCTTAACATCTAGCCAATCGAAGCGCTCTCGGCGCTTTTTGCAGCGCCAGGATCCAACAGAGGCGCGCGCGCGCCGCGTAGAACGCCGCTCGAACCCTCCCCAGGTTCGAAGGCGACACAGCAGAGACGTTGGTGGCCGACATGCCCGCGCTCTGTGATAGCTTCATAAGCTCCCGTACATAGGGGTCGAAGGAAGTGGATGTAGGGCCGCTTTCGGTCAACGACTTGATGACCGAAGCTATCAAATAGACGCATCAAGCATCAACTGGAGTATTACCTTGTCGTTGTTGTCTCTATCTAGCTACGAGACGAAAAATGATGAAACTAAGCGGGTACACCCGAAAAATCACGTGACAAGCCCTGATTTCCCATCAGTCACGAACAGAGTGAAGCACTTGCCAAGTGAAGTCATCAAGATGGGAAATCTAAGTGCGAATGCGCATGCTATTCAAAAGGGGAGCAGGCGGGGGGTGGAGAGGGCCGCCGTGCTCGAAGAGCAATGAGCATGGCCGAAAGAGGAAATCGACAAGGGTTTGATCAAGCGGTGTCAGTCATCAAAAAGAAAGAAAAAAAGGCAGGGAGGAAAGCTATGGATGGTAATCGGCTATCGAAGACTTCACGACAAACTCCCTCATTAGCGGGTGATAGGAATTGGACGATGTCCCTGCACCCTCTTGGCCCCGATCTGTTTTGGCAGGACCGCTTGGGCTCCTGCTGGCTGCGTTTATTCGTTAGAAGAAAGCTAGTCGACGTAGTTTTCCGTCCCGAGGAATACATGAACTCTAACCGATATAAAGTAAAACATCCTCATTCCGCTTTTGCTACACAGCTCTGTAAAAAGCATCCAAGCGATCTCCATTGGTAATGGTTGCATAGAAGAGACCAAAGACGAAGTCTTGTGTAGGCGTTTCAGTGGTCCTTTAACCAGCGATGTGCTGCAGTAGATCATCTCTGAAATCTCTCTTTGTGTTTCTAAGATGTTGAAGAGTTGGACTACACTGGCAAGCCCGTGAAGCATCAAATGGTACGGTTCGTCTCGATAGTGTTGCGATACCCTGGAAGAAATCAAGTGGCTTTGCGGCCGGGTTTTGGCGTGTATCTTTAACATTACTAGAAGCTACCATTCGAGTCCATTCTGGAAGCGCAACGTCTTTCAGAGCCATGAGGTACTTCAAAGCCGGCAGTATCGCCGACCAACTAGTCTTTTTGGGATTGACGACGTGAAATATTTGGCATTCCTCCCGGAAACGACCCTCTCTTTGCAGTTCCAGAACTATTCGAGCGTCAGTGTCGATAGGCATTCAATCGATGATCTCGTTAGTCGAAGAGAAGAAGGAAGATAGCCTAAGAATTTGAAGGATGCGATCAAGCTAGCCAGCCATTCATGTTTCTGCCATGCGCTGGGGATGTTGGGCGGCCCTGTCATTTGACCTATTTGACATGTGTACAGCTGATTCTGAGCATACGCGCTAACGAAAAGAGATGGTGTGTACGGTTGGCAAAAGAGAAACGTGCGCTTCCTTGGGAATGTTTTTGAGAAACACCGTACTCTTTACTTATGCTGGACCAACAGTCAGGGAGGCTATTGCCGAAAGACTCGGTGAGCTAACCGATGCTGAAAATCGCCTGAGGCCTGGTTGACCTTACAACCGGATTGCCCATTCGGCGAAAGCGACTACAGACCCCACGACTCGTTCCGTGGTTCCGATAGGACTGTGGCCACTAGCTTTCTTTAAAGAGCGTTTGGCGTTGCGTGTGCTTACATAGAGGCCGCTACCTACCGACTAGTGCGCTTTGGTTCAATACAATCTTGCTCTGAGCTTGATACTCGATTGTCTACTCAGACCTTCCGCCATGGAGCCCAATAGTGAGCTACCGGGTCACTGTGTACCAGTTCAGAACCGAAGGACTATTCTCATGCTATGTGAGTGATTAGGCATCATGTTCGACGTGTTGTTCTACCCAGCTGATTTGGAAGGAAGTTGTTTGCAGGGTCCCAGAAGCATTCATCTACAACATGCTGTTCACGTACATCGCCCAGTTGGCAACCTGGCTGCAGATCTCGGCCCTTGAAGCAGGTGTCATCCTCGCTGCGTTTACTGCAGGAGAGTGTTTGTCCTCGTCGCTTTGGGGTTGGTTCAGCGATGTCTATGGGCGGCGTATCGCCATTCTTCTCGGCCTGATCGGTACAGCTGTCTGTTCTTTATTCCTTGGGATAGCAGATCGTTTCTGGAAATGCATGGTTTCACGCTTGCTAGCTGGACTGCTGAACGGCAACCTGAGTATTTTACAGACCTTGAACGTAGAGCAACATGGCGCTCCTCGACTTTTCGGTGAAGTCAGTTCTAGCCAGCGCCAATGCGACAATGCACGCGATACCAACGTGCAGCATGGTCAGGTGGCGATACAGCTTGGCTGGCTTGTTGGAAGTGTGATAGGTGCCGTCGCTGGAGGATTTTTGGCTAATGCACCGGAGATCGTTCCATGGTTGCCTCGCAGGTTCCCTATACTAGATGCGAAACCGTTCCTTCTACCGGGAGTTGCGGGCTGTTTTTTGGTAGCCACATGTCTTGGTATGGCATTTCTGTATCTACCAGAGACACAGGAAGACAAAAGCAGACCGTGGAACGACGTTTGCTGTTGGCTTAAATGTCAGTTCAGTAGGGAGGTGTCACCGGAAAACTTCCAACACTCCCGAACGATGTTTCCGGATGATCCAGATATTCGAATGTCTGTCGATAATTCTTGCCTGACGAGACAAAAATACATGCGGCTCACTCTCATTGTCCTTCTCCAAGCCGGGTAAGTAATACAAGTCTTGAGGTAAGGTGACTTCTCTGACTGGCTACAGACATCTCGCCGGCTCCGACAAGCTCATGCCGGACTTCCTTACCGACCATGGCTGGGCCCCGAGCCAAATTGGTGGTGTGCTGGGACTTGAATTGTTTGTTCAGGTTTTTGCCTTGCTCGTCGCTCAGTCCTGCGGAGGTTACACGCGAGAGACGTACTGCCGCGTCACGATTGTGTATCCGTTGCTCTACATCTGCATCTATCTCGCCAGCCTGCTTCCTCGTCACATGTGGACCTGCGCCATAATGACTTTGAACTCTCTCCGAGCATTAGCCCAGTCTGTTGTCATCCCCAGCTTGAGCGAAATGATAGCAGATCCAGCGATGGAGTCCCGCTGGCGCGGACGCACGACCGGAAGATTGAATGCAGGCGCTTACGCGGCGAGACTTGTCGTCTTGTTGACGTATGGACCTTTGCAGGATTTTGGACGAGGATTGGGATTCGCCTACCTGCCTTGGTGCTTTAATGCTATTGTTGCATCAATCAGTGCCTGCGTCCTGCTCTCGACACTCGCGCGCTTGGACGTGAAGTCGGCTCGGTTGAAATAGATCTTTCTTAGCCGCTGTGTAGCAGAACTACAACACATGCTCGCCCGTGGTCGTTCAGAAAAATCCGAGCGATTTTGAAGCGGTCGCCGTCGCGTCAGCATCTAGGGCCGCGACCTTAGTTGATCTTTCCTGAAAGAAGAGGAAGGAGGAGCTTTTGTGATAGTTTGTAGCAGACTGCAAAAGATGTTACGAGAGGCTTGCAGGTAATAAGTTCAGTTCTCAGTTTACTCTGACCATACGAATAGAACTGTCACAAACACAACTCAAGCTCTCGCGGTCGATAAGAGTTTCCTTGAATGAGTAGCTAAATATTTCTCCAAGCAATGAAGAAGCGTTAGTGCGTGACCGGGCCTGAGATGCTGACGCCTAAGATGAGTACCGCCTTTAGCTTCTTCTTGTTAGTGTCGCTGATCGACATTCGATTTGCTGCTCTTCCAGCCTTATGTCTCTATACGTTTCCTGTGAATCTTGCTGTTAAGCGAAGCTTTCTGGTAGGAAGTCCCTGCATGCTTCATTTAGCATATGCAGGCTTTCTTCCGTACATTTCCTGGCTTTCCTCATACAATTCTTGGCTTTAGCAAGGCCTTAAAGGATCATCTTTGAGGAGAACGCTCTCGAGTCTGATCGAAAATCTCATAATTCCGGGCAACGACCAAAATTCGGAAGTCTGAGGCTCACCAGGCCCTTCAATATGTAACACGTTCTTGTCAACGTCAAGATGGTAATAGCATGAACTATAAACATCAGGTTCATACTTCGGCGCCCGCAGTCTTTCGTCCTTTAACTTCTTTAGATGAGCTAGAAGGCACGGGAGTATGTCCAAGGGTTCCTTTGCAAACAAATCTTCCATCCATTCGTCATGTTCATCATCGTCACATTCGAAGGGTTCGATAGATGCAGTGATGGTTTACTAGCTTCAGAGCTGCCGATGATGCACATGTAGGTATGCTAACTAGAGTGGGTGGCGGAGCCCGCACAATCGTTCGTCCTTACATAGATGAGTGGGTTCCGAGACGAAGCGATGTAAACAATCCATTTTCTGAGCAGTGTGTGCGACGATACTGCTCACAAAATGATCGGACTTCAGACAAAACGATTTAGGAGCGTATGTCTATAGTATGTTCCAGTGCTTGGTACGGTAAGCAGAAATGGTTCGTTCTCATGTCTAAAGTAGACAGGGCAATGATCGGTTTGAAAGGTAGTGGTGCAGTCCAAGCATGCCACCCCCGTTCCGCCTTCTCGCCAAGCTCCGTGGCTATCATGGCGCTTCAGATAGATAATATAGTCGCGCTGATGAGGACATCTCGTCCTCGCCCGAATCAGTTGACCCAGCATGATTACTAAAGAAGTATTAGGAACTGAGCAAGCCTCCGCTCCACTCTACCTCTATTGTAAGATTTTGTGGACAAAATTAAGCCTGAAACAGATCTTCCGAGCTGTGACACTGCTGAAACGTTACCAGAGCAGCGTCGGTGGCCTTCCAAGCACACGAACCCTTCCTCTCGTGTCCAAACTTGCACCCTTGTGACTGGTATACACGGTGCTGACTTTGTCATAAGCACTGGATCTTCCGCGCTCTGATCCGTGTGGACTGAAATGAGAGTGAGATCTCAGTAGCTCCTCGCTCACTCCGAAAGGATCTTTTGGTATCCAGACAACTGGAACCCATGTTTGAGTAGCTGGGTGGGCAAAAGATAAGGGCTCACTGGGTTGATAGTCGTTTGTAACGCTGGTCCTCCAGCGTTTCAGAGGAGGCACTGGGTCTTCTCTTGGCTTTGCATGCGTTGAATGTAATTGCGAATTAGCTTGGTGGGACTCACGAGATTGCCAGACCACGTCGTCATCCCTGAGCTGGTGCATGCCTAGCTCACCACTTCGGTCAGTGACATTTCGATCGGGTTCAGCGGCTTCAAGGTCTGTCTTGCTATCTTTACCTTGTTCCGAACTTCGTTGCTCCGGTCCGGGCGATGAATAATCTGACTGGTCTCGAGAAGCTAGTGAAATGGGGAAGAAGGTGCACAGTCGGCCGAAGGCTCGCACCATTTGCCATTGGAAGAAGCCCGTAGCTAGCAAGGAAAGCGACATTATTACGCCCTGTGGAACGCACATCAGATGACCGGAAGCACTAGTCACCGTGAAGAAGTACGCAGCCAAGCAAGCTTCCACTACGTACAGCCCAGTGAAGAGTTGATGCACAGCAGTTGGAAACATCAAGCCCCCGTAGTCACTGTCGTATCGATAGACATACAGCACATTGTACCTGTACACCACCCAGAAAAGCGAGAAGATAAAGGTCATGAATATGAGCATTAAAGGAGCAATGACGGAATAAACGATTCCGATTGTCGCAATGTTACTCAGCGGAGGAAACATGGTGCCCCATCGAACCTCCCCGAGCTTTTCTTGCCTCTTCCACTTTTGCCGCGGGGTGGAATCGACAGCAGGGCCCAACAGCAGCCAGTCTCCCAAGCTGCCGACCTGCAACAGCGCGGATGCAGAAGACGATAGCGCCTGTACCGTCAGATAAGAGAAGAAGTAGTTCGCAGCTTTGGGCAAGCTTTTGGAAAGGTTGTTCACAGCCTGGCCCGGCTCACTAGCCAATTCGGAGAAAAACGCCGACAGCCCGCCCGATACAGTAACAACGAGGAAACACTGCACAAAAAGAAAAGCGAAGTACCACGACTGCACCAGCCTCTCCCGGGCTCTACCCGTCAACACTCCCTGCAGGGAAGCCAATTTCCGAATCAAAGGCGGAATCATTACGAGCATGATGCCGACAAGCAGAGGTGGCAATACCCCCTGAATGATCGCAACGGGGACTGGAGCCAGATCGTCCAGCCAAGCAAGCCAAGGGTAAGTTCGAGCCAGTTTATCTAACTGTGCTAGCATGGAGGCAAAAGAGACAGGAATGGTGTACAATAGAACGACCCCTGCACAGAGGAGCGATGATACCCATTTTCGCACGAGCTGCTGCGGCCGACTCCGTGCGAGGTTTTCCCAAAGCACATCAGACGGTGCGATGTCTGGTATGCTAGAAGTCATCTTGAGCGGCTCATGATACACGAGGTTCTGGCACGCCATGTGTGCCGCAGCTTGAGAGAAGAATGTGACGAACGCGCTGCTGAGCTTTTCCCTTTGCTCTGTGTTCCTTCGCTCCGCGTGGATTTGTTCAATCATCTTCATCAGCTTATTACGCCAGCAAAAAGACCGAAGGGAGGCTCCACCACTGTCGGAATAGGGTTGCATGCTTCGTTCCAGCAGCAAGGATGTGCGACGATGATGCTCAGGGAGACCAACGTTCCCGGGATTCGGCAAATCCTCTATATGACAAGAGCAGCTCCCTAGTAATGAGGAATTGCAGCACGCTTTGTATGTTTCCCGAGCTTGGGCCGAAGTTCGGAGTGGGCTTTGAAATGATTGTTTTGCCTGGGGCAAGGCTTCATGGGACTTTTCATGCGATCTGTCCCCCGAGTCGCCTTGTGGGCCAATTCCTCTGCATGCTGGCCAATAAAATGCCCTATCAAGTCTATCCCTCATCCATTGAGTACAAGGGAACTGTGGAATTCCTTCATGAGAATCGAAATGCGCACAAGGGGCCACCGGCAAAGGAAGCTCAATACTAAGTGTTCTTGAATCCGGGCTTCCCTGTTTGGCGTCATTGCTTGTCTGGCGGATCTTCGTAGCTAAGGCCGGATCCTCGCGATCGCCACCATTTATCTTTCGAAGTGTCAAGTTTCGAAGCGCCTTCATCATTCTGGCGCACGATCCGTGTCCGGCAACTTTGGGGCTATCTTCCATGATCGCACTTGTCCATCTCTGACGGTTGTCGGTCACGTTCATTTGGGAACCTAATGATCTCGATCCCTCCCCAGAGAAATATGTTTTCCACTTCGTCAGACTGGCACGGAAGTGTTCCTCGCTGATCCAAGCGTTACCAGCAGTCTGTTTGCTAGAGTCGGACATTCTCTCTTGAGCCGGGCTTTTGGCTAAGTGCTTGTCCCCTCTTTCGGAAAGCTTTTTCACATGTACACGTAGGCGCGATGTTTCGATTTTTTCGATGTGGTCTCGAAGCTTTTTGCACTGCGCGATCTTCTTGGACAAAACCCTATGATCACGATTGATATTGATCTCACTAACTCCACCGGGATAGACACTATATAGTCTTTGTAGAGTATTGACATTCAGAATTTCTTGAGGGATGTTCGTGACTAGGATAGTTCTAGTAGACTTTGCGGCTCGACATGCCGAGCTCTGTAGATGCTCGTGGCGGATCTTTACAAAGCTCATCAACTCGTTGTGAATGACGAAGCAGAACCAGCTTACAGCGCCGACTGCAAGGATGAGATGCGCCCAAAGCACATCATGCGTCTCTCTCGATATATTCGAAAGACTGAAACGGTCCAGGCCCTGGGCTGAAAGACTCGCAGGAGAAGCGTACCGATTGATGGCTGCAAGAGTCGGAGTGACTACTACCGAAAGCGGTAGAAATGACCAAATTAATAGCCTCATGTAGCGAAGGAAAAAGAATGCATCCAGCCCACAAGTCTCCAACACTACTTTGCTAGGTAGGCTGAACAACGGAAATATCCATCGTGCAGTCCCCTTAAGGAATCGAGGCGAGGCTTTAGGTGTTTGACACGGAATCGTGCGGTGCTGGTACACGCGAGGGCATTTCGATCGAACCACGCTAAAAATGAGGATCTGTGCCCCGAAAGAGGCAAAAGCCCCTGTCAAAGCAGCAAGCAGAGCATGTATTGTAAGTCCCTTGCTGTCTAGTGCAGCCCCTGTGCTGCAGTCAAGCAGTTCAAGTGCTGCAGCCTGAGTGCACTTAGCGGTGGGCGATGTTGGCGGTTCCGCCATCAGATTTCCAGAATGGTCTAAATCGCAACGACTGGGCACTACCTTCGACGGGAGTGACCTTCGACTTTCTAAAGCTGCAGACGAGAAATCTTACGTAGTGCGACGGACGGTGTACGAAGGCCTCTTCCGTACTACCTAGGTGACCATGTACTTCATAACTGAAAGCACCCGTCCGTACGGTTTGCGGCGAGCACTTCCTAATATGGTCGCAGGTGCTGCGCACCATGTGCACCACGGAGCTGAACCATCTCTTTGCGATTGAAGAAATTTGACTGTGTTTTCTCGTGTGGAAGAGGTCAAAGAAAATACCTAGGCAGGCGACGGTACGGTAGGCGGAGTGCAAAAGATGATTGTGGTCATCGGCGATTGCCGAGGCCATATGGTACTCGCACGTGGCGGTACCCCTTTGACCTAGAGGCCTTAGCCGCCTCTTACAGACACCGACTTTCCTATCCGTCACTTCACATACATGTCTCAGTTCTTGTCGCTACCAGCAGAGCTAGTGGAGAATGTTCTTGTACAGCTTGACCTAAAGGCCTTCAAATCCCTTCGAACTGTTTCCCGGAAATGCAAGGATTTAGCCACGCCACATGTTTTTCGCGAGATCTCTTTCGACCTCGAGCCAGGTGGTTGTGACGGATTGGCAGCAATCGCAAGTCAACCAGACCTTCAACAAGAGGTTCGCACCATACATCTCGGGCGTCGTACTGGCTTCAAATGCTTTTCCCATCACGCCGAATGGTGCGAATCGACCATATACGAACACAAATGGTCGAGCAAGGAGGTTGACCCGAGTCCAAGCTCAATGTCGCAAGAGCAATGGAGATCAATGACCGAAAGAGACCGTCAATGTCTGTACGAGGAATATGAACGCGAGAAGCAGCGAGGAGAAGAGTACATAGCGCGCCTTTCACTGGCCGCCATTCCGCTGGCAGACAGTCACACTCAAAGCTTCCCATCCGATGCGCAGCAGACCCTTTCCACATTTCGCGCGGCAGTCCAGTCCCTCCCACTTGTAAGCGCTTTCAGGTACACGCCTATGTACGAGGACGAAGAACACTGGGGACGTAAATGGCGTCAAATCGAATTTCATCCAGAAGCACTTACAGCCAACAGCAATTTCGGCAATGACCCAGACATCGACGCTTTCCAGCTCTTTTTCGCGTCGCATATTACTCTACTTGCGCCAAATGTGCTACGCTCAATGGACATCTTTACGAGAGGGAGCGCATTCTGGAGCACAGCGCATCTTCTTCATCTCCTTGATTGGACCGAAACTCCGGCCCGACGACTGTCTCAGTCTTTTGAAAGCATTGACGCTGAGCTCGAGAGGCAGCTTGCAAGGCTAGATGGACCACTTTCCCTGATACGGCACTGTGAAGCTTTGACACGCCAGAACGACTTATGGGAACTTGCTCTTTCGCGATTAGAATGTCTCGAGTTCCGTCTTGAGACAAGCTGGTCGCAAGACTCCAACGAGCTCCTCACTATAGCGACCTCTCTGTCGAACGCTCTTCAACAGACAAAACATCTGAAGCAACTTACACTCTTCTTTCGCAACTTCGCATGTGCATACGATTTTGCTCATCGTACATACCTGGACTATGAACAGAGTGACGTAAGCGAGATGCACGATGATCTACTATGTACTTTCTCTATCAAAGGCTTCCGCGAAGCTCGTTCAGGGGGCAGGTAAAGCGTTCCGTCATTTACAGTACCTGCACCTATCCTTGGTGACAGTTGCTTCGCACTTACTCTGCCTGTTCGAGCACTTAGATGCCATTCGCCATCTTCGACTTGAATACATCGCGCTTATGCCCGGCGGCGGATGCTGGGAGGTTGTGCTGCACCACATTGCATGCCGTCTTGGCCTTGACCGCATTGAGCTCCGAGCACTCGTAGACTTTCAAGAACAGAAGCCACGTCTTCTGCTTGAGCCGACGGCGGATGAGTGGAAGAAAGGCCCCACGAAAGTGTGTCGATATACTATCTACGTAGATGAAATTGTGCGATTTGTGCTGGGAAAGGCCTCCAGCTGTCCCCCATTAGCGCCTGCGAAGTACATGGCCAGATCTGGAGGACAGGAATGGCAGTGATCATGATGTCTGCTTGGTGATCCCTTCGCTTGCCCAGGTCGGCGCCGGACCTCACTTTCACTCTGGTTCTGGTTTAGATTGAGGCGTTAGGGTGCCAGCTCATGTAAAGATTGAGAGGCAGCCAGGTTGCCCTTTCACTCTTCAAGCCGAATTACAAAGCAGCTAACTTCATGCTCTGCAACTAGCTCGTTGGAAGCAAGTGCACGCACAGCGGCCAGCTGATCCTTCCACGGAATAAATGATCCATTATTTTGATCGCTGCACACAGTCTCATGGCTTCGAAAAATCCCATCACTACCCAGGATCGAGAAGTGCTCTGACGCCAGCCTGTAATTTCAGTGCCCTTCTAGGGCAGTGCGTACATAAGCAGGGAATCGGTTTGCAAGACGGCTGGCGTGGGATCAAAACTTGATGTTTCGCGAGAATATCGGAGGGCACGACATCAGAAGTTCTTACCATAGACTGCAATATGCGAACGACATTTTGACTTGGGTAGCCTGCCATTGCGACTCATTGCTTGGTGCGCACCAAAATGTAATAAAACCTATCTGAATGATTATCGCTCTCCTTCCTCTCGATCTTGCTGTGGAAGAGACTCTCAATATTGTTAAGGTTGTGAATGTAAGCGGAGAGCGATGATGTGCAGAGACGACCTTTGCTGCACGCCGTCAATCCCTCCGTCGCCTTTGCCAATCGGTCCCAGTAAATCTACTGTTCTCCACTGAAAATTGATGAACGGGCTGAAAAGATATGCTCCAATGTTCTAGCTGTAAACGTAATCGTAAGAATACTTCGCGGCTGTGAGAACGGTACGTAAATGAGAAAGCAGCGAAAACAACTTAGATGGTCCAGTAATTGGAGATGAACATCCTCGCTCTAGGAATTTAAGATACTAACGAAGTACGACAGCATAGAACTTAGGCTCGTCGTGTGACTATCGACGAAATATCTGTCCCGAGATCGTTTCTATTTGACAATGTTCCTCGTCCATCAAGGGTAGTGGTATTCTCGAACCTAACCATCCGAGCCACACCACAGGAGCTCTTGCATCATTGATCGAGCAGGCACATAAGCATCCGTATCTAGTCTTTATGCTCATCGACTCCTAGTATATAACACGCTGGCAAGTACCACATTACTTTTCAAGCCACACTAGACAGTCACTCGTTGCTGGTGAGATTCAGTCTCGATTGTTGTGAGCTCTAATAAAAAGCTAGCTGGGGTGGAACCTACGTCAACGACCTTGCATTTGGGTGCCTCTACTCTCATCTCTTCGACTTCAGAGCTTGGCATCCCTGAAACGGACAAAGGTGCGCCCCAATGCTAAGCAATGTGAACCCAGCAAATCAAAGATCTTCAACATGAGCACCGACCTGTATTCCAAGACTTGTCACCGCATAAGGTATGCTAGAATGGCAAGGGAGAGCGATAATATCCAAAGCGCTTAGGCGGCGAAGGCAGGATCTGAAGCTTCCCCAGTGCGCAGGCGTGTAGCTGAGATTCGTACAGCCTCGTGCCGGGAAGTAACCAGCTGTCATCGTGACAAATTGAGCTGTCCCTAATAAACAGAACGCGATTCCCCCCACATGGAAGATGATCTTCAAGATGCTCCAGGCAAATGGATTTGAGGCGGAAACTTTGTCCTACCCATAGAATAAACGTTTCCCACATCCCTTCACTCTGTCGGAGGTATACGTCTTGAAGCCTCAAATGCTCTAGGCTCGGAAACATTTGAAGGAGCTGCTTGAGTTGCAACTCGTCTGTCCGTAGTGAGAGCGAGAGATTCTTGACATGGGAAGCTGTATCGCATGTCGTTTGGGCGGCGATCTTGGACACTGGCAGTTGGCACCCACGCAATCCAAATGTAAGCTTCAGGTTTCGAAGCTGGCGATACTGAGCCAAAAAGCCAGACAAAGCTGTAACAGAAAGCCCCATCTTGGCTGGATGCCAGTCGTATTTCACGTGCAGCTCAAGGTGAGTCAGGGAGACGTTCAGTTTCAATGTTGACAGAGCTCCTGGGAGCTCAACTCCATTCGCTAGAGTATTCGTGGTTGACTCTGAGTAGACTGTGGTATGAGACTCGCCATCAGACGATTGATTCGCATGCTTGCCGAACCATGTTGTCAAAGCCTGCATGTCTGACTGCTGCCCCAAAAGGCAGGCCCATTAGTGGAAAGAGCCATCCGATGAAGAGCTGGAACGTCAGAAGACGCGAGCACGCAGAGAGCTGCGAGCACTTGTAGTGACTCGAAGTCCGCATCAAGCAAGTAGTCTACGACGACCGGTTCGTAGAAATCGAACTTGAATCCTCGCCAGGCCCATTCGGTATCATACCTATCAAAGGCGGGTTGGTGGAAGAACGATTTCACATTCGGCAGTGAAGTAATTGTCTTCGCAAAGCCACACAGCGTGCGATCGACCTCTGTTGAGACCCAGCCGGTGTCGGCTGAGCCGTGCAGCGCAAAGTGGCGAACCGCGATGGAGAGTTGAGCTGCCATATGCCTGTGCTGCTTCAGCTCGCGCCTGTACTCTTTGAGTAGACGGAACCGACCCTTTCTCCCTCGCCTTCTCCAGCTACGACTGGTAGGGTCCTCGTCACGCCAAGGGGACAAAAGATCATATCCTGCGTTGTGCTCCCAGGAATAGAGATTTAGAAATCTGGGAAGGTAATCAGTGCGGCGGAGCTCAACCACCTGCACTGCGGTCGCAAGATGCTTGGCTTTGGATATGTTTGCAATGGCGGCGCATCCGCCGGGCTTGAATTCGAAGGAGACGCATCGGAACAATGCCCTGCTCGCTGGAAGCTTCCATTGTCTGCAAGTGCGTTTGAGTGCTTTTAGGTCTCGTCCGTTCAGCGAGTCGCATATCATATCACAAAGTTCTTCCGGCAAGTCCTGGATGGACATCGAGGAACGGCGAGGGGCGGGAGGACAGGGAGACGACAAGTTCTATGTTGGCGGTCCTACCCAGATATTATCAAACATACGGTTGATGCGACCAGCCGCAAACACCCTTCGGTCCTAGGGTCTTCCCGCATCAACGGGCGGGAGACTTGAGTAATATAAGATCCCTGCGCAGAACTCGCACTAAGCCAAATCTGTCATCGTGGCTTGGTGTGTCTATTTAGTGGAAGCCGGATGGCGATCCTATTGGCTTGCTTGGTAGCTTGGGTTGCAGAGCCCTTGCCCGTTGGTGCATTGCGCTGCAGGGTTTAGATCGCACGGACCTCGTGCTTGGAATGCGACATGCATCGGTACGCAAGCAGGAGATCGCCCACAACTGGTTGTGTTTCGGCATCTGCTGAGCACAGGACCGCGTTCGAGACGAGGTGATTATTACTGTGGGTGGCTGCTTATGTTAGATACGTGCTTTAAGCCAAGTCGTTGCGTTACAGTGGGCATAAAGCAAATCCCATCAGCTATAGCGACTTGCCAAATGCGGGCTGTCGCTGCGACCTTGGATTGTAGACATGACCGCTGATTCCAAGCACTTGATACGCGGAGAAACGTGAATCAGTACGGACTCAAATAGCGACTACGAGCGAAGCAAGCCCAATCAAGGTTTTTCTCTGCCCTCGTTCACAGAATGAGTATCAATTTGGGCATTTGGTAATGGCAGGACCCCAAGCTACCTAGTTTCGAAAGCGGGCGCGCGGCCCTACCTCTAAAGCCATAACAATGTACTAGTATAATACAACAACGCGTGTGTAAAAGCTGAGGGTAAGACAATCATGTAACCAGCTTTGTCTCCGAAGCTATATAAAAGGGCTGCTTTCTTCTACAATTCGGGCGACCAAAATGGACGACTCATGTGTTGTACTAATCAAGTGCGGGGGCTGCTTCCCTTTTTGCATTTCCTCAGATTTTCATGGGGGTTACTCCGATGAAGAAGAACCAGGCACAGGGAACTTTATAGTCGCGTTCCTTAAGGACAATGATCTCCGCGAAGAACTAAAATCATTGTTAGGGCAACTAAGGCACACAGAGGAAGAACAAGACATTAAAGTGCTAAGTCGATATTGGCTTAAGCAACGAAGATTGAACGAGTTAGCACCGCTATCTTCGCTTCTAAGAAGACTTAGATCTTCTCGACAAAGAGAGATTCCTGTGCCGGGACGCAAGGCGAGACAATTGACAGGTTGGGACTGGACATACGTAATCAATTTTGATCGTAATGAATTAAGTATTTCATTTGGAAAGAACGAGGAAGCACACTGGCCCTTTGAAAAAATACCGGGGCGCCATGAAATATACGGATCGCTCTTCTGGCGTGATAATGATCATTCTATGAAACATCAAATCTTGGAACTTCTTGGCAGGATCAAAGATGATACAGAGAAGTCACCACCTATGAACGGACTGGAAGAAAAAGTTGATTGGTGGTTCTAGATCCGCTAGACTATCTTCATGATGGTAGATTAGAGCTTGACCTAGCCAATCCCTGGAGTCGGTAGTACTTCAAAGACAACTTTCCCAATGTCCTGTAGACTTAATTTCAATCTGTACTCGCCAAAACCTCATCACCCTAGCGTCCTTAACCTTATTCGTCTGCAAACTAACGCCTTTTCACGGTGCCCATCGTCATACGACGGTGACGGAGCCGAATGCAACAATGCAAAGCCTTGCAAAATTATGTCTAGAGGATCTACAACCCGCTTTCTCTTCTGAAATGAAAGTGGGTTCGCAGAGCAATTGCACGTAACGAGCGCAGTGAAGTATCTTGGGAACTCTTGGGAACGTATTTATGATGGCCTAACTACAATCTCCCAATAATGAATTAAGCTTCCCCGGTGCGTACCCACGTAGTCGAGGTTTGTACAGAGGTAATGATCTGTCGCTCAGAAAAAAGCAGCTTTGCGTGCCAGTCAAAACGTGTTGGGCCTCATCTGAAAGAATTTGATGCAAGTGGTCAAGGCAGAAGAATTTTGTCTCGGATAAAGCCTGTTGGCACGTTTAAAAATTGACGATTCTGACCCAAAAAGGCCAACAAAATTGAAACAAAAAAGTCCATCGTAGACAGATGCCAGTCGTGTTGCACGCGCAGCTTGAGGTCAATTAAGGATACGTGTAGCTTCAATGGTGATAGAGCTCCTAAGACCTGAATTCCATAGAGTATCCATAGGTGGCTTCCAGTAGACTGCAGAGCGCAATCCGCCATCAAATGAATAACTGACAGGCTTGCCAAGCCATAGTATCAGACACCTCTGCGTTTGGCTGCTGTCTCGAAAGCCTGCAAAGCTGCGCCAGTGGGCGGGAGAGCTGAGGTCCCCCCTGCACAGAAGTCGCACTACTACTATGTGACAAAGCCGAATCCTTCATCGTGGCCTAATGCTCGTTTGGTACAAGCCGGATAATAACTCTATTGGTTAGGGGCCGCAGACCCCTCGCCGAAGCCTTGGTGCTCGCTCATGCACGTGGGGAAGGGTAAATCGAGGGTTTGGATGCAACAGACCTCATGAATGACGGCATGCATCTCCATGCAAGCGGAATACTACTCGTAGCTGAAGGAATTTCGTCACCCGCTGAGCTCAATATTGCATGCAAGCGAAACGCCGGGATCACTGATTGGAATATGGATATGTACTTCTCAATCACAAGAATGGGCATCTTTTACTTGGCCATCAAGAAAGCATTTTCTAATTTCGCTTCACTGCCTTGTCGCAGCTAAGTAAGGATCAACACGAGGGAATAGGGCGCCAACCTCGCTTGAGATTGCGATTCAAGCGAGACAGGACCTGTCGCAATCCCAGAATAGAGCAGCCGACGACTCGTTCGATACGAATGCACAGGACTGTCGCGGTGAGTAAACCGGAGGGAGGTGAATTCGCACGCATGATGGCAAGAGGAATGACGTTGAAAGCCACTTCATTCTAGCCTGGGTCCGAGATGTCGTGAGAGAAGAGAATGGTTTTGGAGCGCAAGACCTCCTTGTGCCCCTGCGATTCGTTTGCCTGAACTCCCTGTGTTTCAGGATACGCAGAGGCTCAAACATTGCAGGGTGGAAAGGCTTTACCTGTGAGGGGAAACTTTTTAGACGTGAACCCGGAAGAGCCATTCTGTTTTAATTTGATTGACTAGGGTGGAGTGGCCAATCAGACAGAAATGCCATGTGTGGAGATGTTGGGATTGGGCACATGCTCGCGTCTCCCGGGCACTTCGCCACTGACGAATCCACCGCGGCTACGCTATATACTTATCTGCTCCTCCGAGCTCCAAGGCTCTTTTGACTTGTCCTCTATTACCAAGTTGCGGTTGATACAACTACTTCAATTCAAAACCCTTCCTACGGCAACGGCCGACACGCAAAGTGCAAACATGCAAGATGCAAGCGCAATCAGTGAAGCAGATGACCCTTAGCCGGGTTTTCTCGTGGTCGATGAAGAGACATTACCGGACTCGCTGTAGACTTTTGACTGTTCTACAGAGGCCTCAGACGGTCAGGAAACTTCGGAAAATGGCCATGAAACCCCAATCACGAAAACCCGTGGCTCGCCGTCGGCGAGAAGATGAAACAAAGACTGGAGGCACATTTCAAAACACGACAATTGTTTATGGACGTGGTCAGAGAGTGGAAACGAGCTTTTTCGCATGTTAGCAGCACGATGTTCGGGGCTTTGCAAGTGGAACTGCATGCCGCAAAACTCGCCTTGCGATCACAAGGACGAGAGCTGCTAAATCTAGCAGGCGCCAGGGCTCTGTTGCGTAGCATTGCCCCTCCTCTGCCTAACCTTGAGACTTGTAAAGCCCTACAGCACTTTTTTTAAGCGTTCTTGCATCGCTTTCAAGAACGAATGACGATCGTGTAGCGCTAGCATGGGCATGAAGGGTATAGCGTGATCGATACTAGCGGGCGCCAATTGAAAGATGCGCTGGAGGTTTCGTGTCATGAATTCACGTCAGATGACGGTCAATGTGGATGCCGAATAATATGTCTTTCTCGACAGACGGCCCGCAGGGCCACAGATCACACAGCTATGTAGTGAAGTGGACGGTTACGTCTGTTCACAAAGTTGCGTGCATTATTACGATCTTTGACTCGCATGTATAGGCTAAGTGAGGCCCTTTTATGTGTTTTGTTAACAAACTCCCTGGAATTCACACAATGCGCCCGGCAGCTGTAGGCGGACCATTAACTCTAATACTTTCAACGGCATTTCCACTGCCTACTCAAGATTTTTAATAATGAGTCGAGTCGGACAGTGCCTCCCAACATCGAACTATAGACTCAAATTAGAAGAAGCAGTCCCCGCGCCAGCGGTCAAATAAGCGCTCCGTTGTGTGTTTGTTGTTTGAGACGACACTTCCCTGTCACGTTTGGTCGCCACTAAACGTCAGTTCTCGGCACTTCTACTGGATAGGAAAATTTTCTTTAAAGGGTAGCAAAGCAACAAGCAGGAAGCGGACAAATGAACGGAAAAGGTCTCTAGATTAATGTAAAGAGGGAAGAGGCAGAGTGTAGATAAGCCGTGTGGTAGTGTGTCGATACGTGAGGTGACCGGGGGCTTCTAATCCGCACTTCGCCATCCTGGCAGAACTCTAGGCTCGCATTTGATCTTAAACAGTAAAATGTTCGTCGCGTCATGGTCAAACCTCTACGAGCTTTCAACCTTCTTTTCATTAAGAGAACAAGTTTAACCCTATACCGGTAATTTTTCTATCATCTTCTTCTTAAGTTTTGCATCATTAATGTATCTATTTCAGCGGTCTACCCACAAGTTACTAATTTTTTCTGTGGACTCGCTCCATTACGCCGAGAGAATGATGAAGAGGAGATAGAAACACTGTTGCTCCCCGTTGACGAATAGGCTCTCTAGTGGTCTACGATCACACTGGCTGCGTTTCCCTACGGATTTTATCTTGTGAGGAACAATGGAAATTGTAGGGCTACTTGAAGCACTCCTCTGCACAGCAGTAATCATTTAGTTGTAATGTGATTTTTTCCCACGAATACCAAGGGCAATGAGAGCTACACACCACTAAGAAATAGAACGCATTTAGACGATTCTAAGAATTTTACAGGTCAATGTAGAGTACGCCTTAGCCAACGAAACTTTGGGCTTCCAACAGGCTTGACGGGGGCTTCAATCACTGAAAGACTGGGAGGTGACATCTTAGATCGTAATCAACACCTGGATCCAATCTACGATGAACTTCCGAGCCGTCCTCAAGCTTTTGACACTAATTATCCAAGGCATTCCAGACCCTTCCATGTAGTAGTCGCGTAGTTATATTCCTAAAAGAAAAGCACGATGAGAACGCTCAAAAATCGGGTCATTTAGCGCTCCGGGAGGCTAAACCGTCCAAGGCACAGGGTACTGTATCCCTGTAACAGCAAGTGGCAAAGAGGCACAGCATCGTCATATTAGTACGTAAACCCAGCCTGGAATCCTGCTTATCAAGTTCGCGGAGCAGTGGCGGCGCAGAAGATTTCGTAGGCTGTGCTGCATTGAAGGGCCGTTAAGAAGGCAAAGCCACGCTCACAGTCCTCATATTTATACTTCGCCAGACGCGGTCGGAGAAAGAAGCAGTTTGGTCCCCTGCGCGTTGTGTAGTCTATTCTCTTCTGCAGCACCGAATTATTCACACAGAGGGAATCGCCATCGTAAAAGCTTCGACGCAACGCTTAGACATTAAGTGTTTGGAAGACGTTAACCGCTTGTGTTGTCTTTGACGGTGGTCAACCCGGATTCATTCAGCTGAGGATGCCGTCTTTGAACAGGATGAAAATTGCAAAGACACTGGAAGCTTGCAAAGGTCGTTTGCGTGAATCTGAAACGATCCGTCAGTCGTATGGGATAATGCGCGACGATCTTCTTAACCAGGAAAGTGAAGAACTCTGGGACAGGATTGCACGTGTTTCGGCATCCGACAATGAGAAGCGGGCTGCAGGTATTGTTTTCAAACTTCGCGAGCACGAAAGGTGTGATATAGAGCTCTATGGAAATATACCGAGTGAAGCTGTGCCCGGTCCGGAAGTGCGAGACATGGGCGGCCGATTTCTGCCGAACAAGTCTCGAATAGAACGCAGCCGTGTCTTTGACATCTCTCGACACTTGCCCAAAGGCTGCCACCTTCATATTCACTTCAACACGGAGCTGCCTCCGGAACTGCTCCTGCCACATGCTCGTAGGCTGGAAGGAACCATGTTCGTGAGGACGACACGGCCACTTCTTGCCAAGGAAGACTTTGAGAAGGCAGAAGTTGTCTTCAATGTATTATCCAATACCACAACCAGTACAAACATATTCTCTATGGAATACAATCCTGATGTTAAGGCCGAAAGTACAAGCCCATGGATGCGATGGACGGACTTCAGATCTAGCTTCCCGCATGATCTGGTATACGAAGAAAGACCTGAAGGCCTTGATGATGCTGAATGCTGGGCACGTGAGAAAATGGCTCTGACAGCAGAGCGTGTTTATTCAGACAAACAGACTACTAACGGAATTTGGGCGTGCTTCAATCAAGGCACTCGAGCTTTCAAGGGCTTGATGAACTATGAAAGTGTATACAGATGGTACATCAGAGAGGCCATAAACAGCATGATCCGGGACAGGGTTATGTATGCCGAATTGCGCCCAATGCTGATGGACAAGACGATTCCATCCGACGATGGTTTGCGCCAACTGGACCACAGTGCACAAATGAAAATTGTCTTCGAGGAGGTAAAGAGAAAGACCAAAGAACTCGGAGACAGGGATGAGCTCGACAAATTCCCTTTCGGCTTGAAGATCATCTACTGTACGCCGCGGAGTATTCCAAAAGCACGGATGCAGACCGAGCTTCTAGGCTGCATCAAGCTGAAGCTAGAGTTCCCAGACCTCATCTGCGGCTTTGATTTGGTTGGTGCAGAGGATCGACCAAATCATATCGGCTTCTATTGCGACTTGCTGGTTGGCTTTCAAAAGACATGCAAAGATCTAGATATTAGCATTCCCTTTATGTTCCATGCGGGCGAGACTCTGCTTGACACTGGTGGCTCATCGAATCCAGATAACAGCAATTTATACGACTCGCTGCTGCTGCACTGTAAACGGATCGGGCACGGTTACTCCTTGTTAAAGCACCCGTTGCTTATCGAGAAGTACAAGCAACAGAACATATGTCTGGAGCTTTGTCCGATCTCGAACGAGCTGTTACACCTTTCTGGCAATATCAGGCAGCATCCTTTCCCTCAGCTTCTCGCAGCTGGCCTGCATTGCACTTTGAGTGCTGACAATCCTTCATTATTCCGGTGAGTGAGATTTCTAAGGTTAGACTACTAGGCGACATTGCTAACATGAACGTTTAGTGGTGCCACGAAAGACTCACTGTCCCTCTCTTTCGAGTTCTATCAGGTGATGGTGGGAGACACTCGGATGTCGGTACATGGCTGGAAACAACTTGCTCAGTGGAGTATACAACACAGCCGTCTAAGCGAAGAAGAACGGAAGCAAGCAATGGCGATATTTGAGAGAGACTGGAGAGACTTCTGTGAGTGGGTTGTGGCGACGTATGGCGAGGAGGCTGACAGATTGCCTGCTCTACGGTGAGATTGCGGTGGGATAGATATCTGAGCTGCTATAGAGATTTCTGATAAGCTTGCACAGAATCTCGTGGGCAGCCTGTAAACTGAGGTTGAGTGAAGTGTAGTGGTCCCACGGACTCCTCCCGTAATTGCAAATTCACATGTACGTGTTCGAGGTCCTTTTCCCTTTCCTTGATTCCGCTTCGTCCTTCGTTCTCCACCCGCACATCAAGACACTTGCGTTAACCAAGTTGACCCACTAGACCACTGTAGAAGCTGCCGCATGATTCTTGTACACTAATAATTGCAGAGTTAACACAGAGACCGATTAGTATGCACTACAACACCCCTTGTTTTTTCATGCCAGCCATGTGCCGTATCAACGCCGCCACGCACCTCCCTCGCATTTGGAGCAAATAACCGCTTCCAGCAAGGATGCGGAAGCGAGCTTGTCGGGCGTCTGGCTAACAATCAGCTTCCTTCATTCGCGTAAACTCGCGGATGCGCTACGAGTCTCTTTCTGCTGCACCAAGTCGCCTTTTGGCCGCGGGCGGATCTGAGCAACTCTGCCATAGAGAGAGGTCGCGTATTTCAGACCGCGTCGAAAAACGATATGCCTTAATTAATCCGACAGAAGGAGATTGGCCATTGGAAGCAAGCATCCGCATTCACAAATGATTACAGCCGTGGTCTCTTGCCTATGTCAGCCAAGAAAAGAAGAAGAAGAAAAAGAAAAATAGTGGCCCCTTCGCTAAAATGAAAACGGAGCACGGTCTCGGCGCATGGAACGTCTACCAAGGATGTCTTCTATAAGCTCTGTCATGAGGTATTCATCGGCAAATCGTGCCATTCTTCGTTCAGAAGGGCAACGGGTCCAGTCGACCTTGCATGAAGGTGTCGAGATATAGTGTTGGACGAAATGAATGTCAATGCCCGCCATATCCGACATGTCAAGGACCTCATGCGTTGATTCGTCTCCGGTAGAAGTTTTCGTTTGGGCCTTCCAAGTATCGAAGTGCATCTTGGCACGGTAGAGGCCGCAATGGAGCTCGAGTAGTATCTTTGAAACAGGCACAGCCTCCCCGTCTTTCGGTTGCAGATCCACAAGTTTTCCGAAAGAATGATGCTCTCCCACTTCAAGTCCTTTTGCGTCAAGCTGAGTCAGCCTAATGAAGAAAGCGGCGGGGACTATGCGCACACCAACTATTTGCACGAGCTGAAGGACTTCCTCACGGCTCAGCTGGCTGAAATGAACCATAAGCTCCGCCCGGCGGTATCTCCAGTCGTATAGAATGAACATCGCTCTCGTCCAATCAGCGCTGCTCTGCACCTGCAATTGGCGACATAGGTTTTCAAAGGCTGTAGGGACTCGCCGTCCTGCCTTGAATTTTCCGATGTCTGCCCCTGTGCCACAGGGAAAGTCTTTTCTGTCGGAGTGACGTCCGATACAGTCTATCACCAACGCCGGGCAGTCGTCCACCTTTATTTTAGCATCTTGAGCAGCCCATAGGCAAACCGACACGGACCCGTCAGTCGTAAAAGTGTAGCTGAGTAACTTTTCGTAGCTCTCTAGCCTAAACAAATCTTCCCTCAAGATTGTCGCTTGCGAGTAGTCAAGGAGGTCGGTTACAAGAAACCTCACTGGGCTCGATGCCACAATCTCTGATGTGCAGCCAGGTCTGATTTTGGCAAAGATATGAGAACGATGGCCAAGCTTAAGGGTGAAGATATCTGGAAAATCGGGCCAGGCCTGGTAGTAATTAAGTACAAGTCTTGCTAACGTGGTAAGCCCAGCGACATTACATTGTGTTCCCTGCCACTCTTGACTTTCTGGATCGATGCGGTCTGAATTATCTGTCATGGAGGCACTCGGTCCAGATTACTAACTGTGGATAATGGAGGAGGGGAAAGAAAGTCATCACGGAGCCTGTGGGGGTATGTTAGAGCTGCCTTCCCTAGGTAGTCGCAGAGACTCTATTACGTGAAAGCTGGCTGCCACGCAGCCCAAGAATACACCCAGCCATGCTAAGAGACCTTGATGTAATGATATTACAATCACTTTAGCTATCTAAGCGGTACAAGAATTAAGGGCGTTGTTTGGAACCGCCACCGCTCGATGAATACTGTGACTAGCAAGACAAGAAATTACTGTCTCTGCGACTAGGGTGAACTTCCACGTTGAGAGGCTTAGCTCACAATGACACCTTGATCCTACCTAGGTACTACGCATGTTGTGCAGACATGTTCCCAGTGGACGCGACTGGAGCAGAGCGATCGCTTGTGAATTGACTTTTGACCGCGACTTCTCCACACATGTCAAGAAGGCATCTTGCCATCCCAGACCGTCCAATCTCCTTTCCTTCACTTCGCTAGCGCTTGTCTTTGCTTGCGTGTTGGTGCGATGGGCTTTGCGCGCTTGGCCGAGAGCCCTCGCAAAACAACCCCAATCTTCTTACACAATCCTCCCAACGCGGGACGGCAAAAGAGCGTTGAGCCAGGAAATTTTGACCGTAGGAACTGGGCAACTCAAAGGGGCCACACATGTTCTTATGTCTGCACGACCTGAATGCGTCCCGGGTGTCCGCTGCTCTCCACCTCCTTCGTAATTGATCCTTTACAGGCATCTGTGTTAACTTGCGCATGAGTAAAGATGTTTTCCCGTAGCAAATGTGACAGAATGTCCAAATCTATGCAGCGGAGACCATTGAGAGCAATCTTGAGATTCTGCGGCATCCATGACTTGCATCCATCGTTTCCATCAGCCGGCTTGGAAGCGTGCAATACCCACAGTAAAAGCGATTCGACCGAAGCGCACCGTTTATATTCAAGATAAGTAAGGGCTCGCAAGTTTCGTCTTGCTGGTAGAACTTTGGAAATGCTAGCGAAACAAACAGTGTCGAATTTCAAGATTTGAAGAGGATTGGGTCTGTCCCGTGCGGTCGCAGCATCGAGGAGCGCCCACATCCCTTTGTAAGGCCCTTTGAAGCAAATCGAAGCTTGGGGACAGAGGTTCAACTCTACCAGATTAGGCGCCTTGGCAACGATTCGCCGGCAGAGTAAGATGCACTCCTCGATGCGTGTAGTCGGTGCGCAAGTAAGAGACCGCAGACAGGCAAGTTGCGGCAGATGAAATCGTCCAGTGCCACCTTTCAGGGTAGTGATCGATCCCAGTTGGAGCCGTTCGACTTTGACCTGCATTTCTAGACACTGGATCACATCGTCCCACGTACATTCGCAGTGCAATTCTCTAGACGCGTGTGAGCTTTCAACGGCGACATCTAGTCTTCCATGTCCCACATACATTCTCTTCACCAGATCCCGTTTCATGGCCGAGACCAAGGCATAGATGCGCAGATCGCATCCGCTGTTGCGCCGAAGTTGACCCAAAATCGTTAACGATCTTGCACACTGCCAGCCCACGCTGGATCGTGCGGACCGAAGAGCTAAAGGCAAGCTATCTGCTTGCATCCTCGGGGCGTGGTAGAGCTGTTCAGTCACCGATCTCCCGAAAATGGAAGATGCCAACATGAGGTTCTTCATGTCGACCTGGCTATCCAGATGCAACACTATTAGGTCCACTATCTCCGCGGGCAACCCATGAATCGGGGGAGGCGCCATGTCCACTGCCTTCATTTTGCTGGAATTCCCTCGTTTCGGAAAGAAACGGCTCTATGTATGTGCGAAAAGAGAGCCTCTCCGAAACGCCATTAAATGGTAAAGCTGTCTACGCCGCATTGCAGCTTCAAGGTCAGCACAGTAGTAAGTGTCTACTGTCTGCTGCTTACAAACTGTCAGAGGTAGGTGTTACCTGGTTATAATAAGCGGAGCATCACGAATGTGCTCTGACTCATCGCACAGATGCGATCAGGTGATCTAAAATCACGCGGATTTGGTCTCTGGTGGAGAGGAATGCCAAGATAAGAGTATGAAGTTGAGACATTGCTCTTTTCCAATCAGTGGCTTAGAACAATGAGTTGAACACAAATCTCTACCTTCGATTAAACCACTATACTATATGTATGAGAGATTCGCATCTGTGTGCAATATGCTCTATTGCTCCTAGTCCTCTCTCAGAGAGAACATAGGGCGCAGGAGAGCGCTCCTTCGCATGCAACGCTTGGTGCTCTATCACCTGACTTCTTTTCTGGTTGTGGAGGGTGCGCGGTGTGATTACCGCGCCACATCATCGCTTGCTTGCCCAATCACTTTGTGGTTCCGTAACAAAATGGGTGTTTGCATAGGCAAGTGTACGGTGCTGTCACACAGGCAGCGCTTTACGAGGGACTTAGGGCGGCAATTGAGATACATCGCTTTTTGGCCATAGATGCGGCAATATGACTTGCTGTGTCCCTCTCATTAATCTTACGGGCGTATGTTCGATGCTCGAGGACTAGGCAGGAGGTCAAATGTTGCAATGGTCAGGGACCGAAAAACGGGGCTGTAGATCCTTCCGCTAGACTTACTACTCAAAAGACGTAATGACACTGTTTAAATGCCGCGTTCATTGTACCAGATCTACTCCGAAAAGGAAAGGAATTGGGTAGCATGTCCATTCGTGACCGATCTGCTATCCCACGAGGATTTCTTGAAAAGAAGGTTAGAGAAAAATAGCCATTGAAGGCAGAGAGAGTTTTGTAAAGCTCGTATGTACTGCTAATAATAACTTTAGACAACCAGTGCATCAGAACGATCAGAGCGAGTTTGTCGGGTATGCCTGCGGAGTTAGGACTGACGAGAACGAGTCGAATAACGTGTAACGCTCCATGTAATTCCAACGACTCCGACAAACTTATACGGCTCGAGCTATCAGCATCAGAAATGAAGAGATTGCACTGTCTTATCTTTGCGAGCAGTCGCCCGAAGGTTTTTGAAAATTTACCCGGGCTCTACCTAGACTTTCGAACGTCAGACGAAACTCCAACTTCTTCGGAATGCGATCCCGGTCATGGAAAGAAAGCCATCACGCTCTCCAATTGAATTCAGCGTCCTGCGTCCGATCTGTAAAGTCTGCATGGGAATTGTCGTCCTCACAACTAGCCAAATTGGGCAAAGCTATAGCGTCATTTCGCGAGTCCCGAGATCATGGCAGTTCCCACGATACTCCTACGAGCGTTACGAAGTGTTTCATATGTGTACCACCCAAGATTTATTCGTTTTCTGAAAGCGGAGATGATAAGCACCCAGAGCGCAACTCTTATCAAGAGCACGAGAAGCAAAGAGCTCCATTGAGCGCTTGTAGCGACACCTTGAACAGACGAGACTCAGCCTTGAACTTAGATAGTCGACCTGGCACGGAAATACTTTTGGACTTGGCTTTCGATAGCCGACCAGAGACTTCTTTTCACGACGAAAACAGCGTGCGACTATGCCTAGGGAGTAGCAGACGTCCGTTTGTAATTCACGAAGAGAAACACCGTCAGTCTCAACAAGGAGTAATGGGGCGATAGCCACGGCTCCATTCCTTCGACGAGGACGGCTGAACGTGACAAAAGAGACTTCGACTTCTTGGTTGAAGCTTTCATACATCTGTTATCTAAGAGCATTGCGTTGCACGCTTCACAATTGCCCAGTCAAGTTCTTTCATCAGGTCAATTTCAACCTACTGTGATGTCTAATATCTTTCGCCCGAGACAAAACTGGTGTTTCCGCAGTGGGCTCGGCGTGCTGCGACCTAGACCGTAGTCGTCATAAGCGTAAGTATATGCCTCTGGTGCTGCGAGCACTAGATCAGGATTCGAGTTAGCACATGTGTCTGGATCGTTATACTTCCCTTTGCAGCAAGCTGAGTCAGTCTGAAGGACACTGCAGTTTGATAGGCAAGCTTGATTCTGATGCAGTAAGGGCTGTGGGGCACCAGATGCGATCTCTTTCTTAAATCTGTTGCCCAAGGGGCACTGCCAATCATCTGGGACCGTCACGTTAATAGGCACGGGCGTCTCGCGCTCTCCGCAGCATTCTCCGGAGTATGAGACAAAAGCATTGGATGTCAGAGCATCGACGTTGCTAACATCCGTCCAGCACGTCTGTTTTGAACTGTCATCGGATACTTGGCAAAAGGCCTCAAATAATGTTTGGTTCATCGGACCATGTGCGACAACCTCGACGGTGTCCCAAAACATGGTCCAGTGCGACCCTCCGCCAGTTGAACGATAGAAGAAGCCGACATCGGCGCTCTCACCACTCTCAATAGGAAACGTATACACAGGATATGCCACGCCGTATTCGTTTCTAGGCAAATATCTCAAGGTCTGATCTTCTGTCTCCAGCCACCCGTGTGTCACAAGATTGTGGATGTATAGCCTCTCGCTGTAGTTGTTTGTCACCGTGACGGAATATGTCTTGGTTCCGTTGTCTGCGCCATTGGCATGTGCCTCCTGCAAGGCAACCGATAGCATTAGGCCTACTGTCTTCAGGGTTTGTAGTTTCAACATTTTTCTTTTTTTTTTCTTTCTTGCTCGTCTAGGGCTATGCGAGAAAAAACATTGGGAAGGGAGAGCGCGGCTCTTATGGGCTGCTGTGCTATCTAACCGACTCTAATCTATTTCGTAAGTCGTGAGCTGAAGGTGACAGGAGTGGCTTGGTAACTAGTCCACCGCTAGTGCGCATCATCGTGATGAGATGTTACACCTGCACAGTGGTCTACAAAGAGCGTTCACCGGAATTCCATAGCAGCGCGGCATGCTGCAGCCAGCGAATACGAGTAAGTATGTCTCTCACCACAAGCCATCCCTCTTTATTTGTCTGCGAAATTTACGACGCAAGATCAATGGTTGTTGGTAGGGCCACTCACATACACTCAAAGACATAGTAGATAGGAAGGCTATTGAGGATCCGTACGACGAAGATATTTCAAGTCCTAGAGAGATTGCTATGTGTGGCTCTACAGTAGGCGGTCGCGCCATCTATAGACCCAGCCCAACCTTACTTAGCTTTCTACACTTGGAACCAAGGATCGCGCAATGCCTCTCGGAAGGTTGGTCGAGCTGGCTCGTAACTTAACACCGATCGCAAGAAGAACGAGAAGCTTGGGTACTCTAGGCGAACACGTCGGCGTTTGTACTACAGCCGGTTAGCTTAGAATTTGGGAATGGCCGAGGTGACGTACGACAGCCCCGAATACCATATCCTCTGCGTCGGGAAAGACAGCAAGCACTTTGGATCTCACATCGCACGTGCGTCTTGAGCCTGAGGTCGATGATTGTATGCGCCACATAGGCTTTTCCGCAGTCAACGACGACAGAAGGACTCTGTGGTACGCAATGGCGACGTCGGTACGGGCGGAATGCGGGGAACGGATTTCGGCGGATAGTGCCTGTGGAAAGAAGGATCCCCCTGAGTAGATTTCTAAAAGGAGCAAGCCCAAAGCAAAGACGTCGGCCTTATGGCCCCCACGGACGCCTGCAATTAGCTGTTCGGGGGCCAGATATTCTGGTGTCCCGCCAACGACACGAGGCCCGCGTTGGCGGTAGGAGTTACTGTAGTCGATCAATCGAACATTCGTTTTGTCCACCATCACATTTTCCGGTTTCAAATCATGGTACACAACCCCCATATCCTGCAATGCTAAAGTGAGTTAGCCAGAGTCCTCGCGGACAGGCATTTCTTACCACATACCAGCTAGACCTGAGAGAATCTGGTAAGCGCAATGCTTCACGAAGCACGTCCTCCATCCAACATTAGTGTCCGGTCGGGCTCGCTTTTGAATGAAGTGATGCAGATCAGTGGCATAGAATTCTTGAACTATGCACCAGCGTGAGATCTTGAACGCACCGACGGTCGTCACATAACCTGCCAAGTCTACCCTCCCAAGAAATTGCGACCCCAAGGTAGATACTGTTTCGGAAATGTCCACCTCGTCCGGCTTCGTCTCGACGCAGAACAACTCTTTGAGCGCATGGTCACATTTAGTCTCGAGATTTTGAGCGTAGTAGACCCTTCCGTTAGAGCCACAATCGATCTCAACAAGGTTCCAGCTTCCAACTATGGCAATTTTTCCATAGAGGTCAGTAGTGTGTGTGCAATGACAAGGAAAAGGCATTTCACCGCCATTGCGATCCGGCTGCAACTTGGTAGCAACTTGGCTCTAACCTTATCTAGGGCCACCTCCCCAAGTCGCTAAGAAAAGGGTGTGTCATACTACTATTAGTTATCGATTTCTTGTGCCTTACGTTAACTATGACTGGTTTTAGACCTGGCCGAAGTCTATTTCTTCGCTCCTGAACATGGAAAGTTTCTCTTGACGACAGAACGCGATTTTGCTAGAGCTTTTGGCAAATTGTGTTTCATTTTAATCTACGTATGACAAATTTATTTGGCAAAGCCCAGCGTTACGTCACATGGCCACAGAGGGGGAAAAGAAAAAAGAAATGAGAGAAGTGAGGAAGTTTTGTGCCACTTTGTAACAGTTTGAAACAGGTTCTGAGGGTTCCACAAATGGTGCTTGGTGCCACTTAAGCTGAAGATACGGCAACGCGGCACACTGGATTCTGTTTTCGCATAAATCACCGCTTCGTAGGTAAATCTGCTAGAGGGTGACATCGAACGAGGTAAGGCATAACCCAGACTCAAAAGCTATTATCTTTGCAAGCTGTCGGTTTCAGATTTCGGACTTATTGGTGCGTAAGAAGCGTGCTGCTTACAATCGTCGCCCTAGCCGAACTGCTTTGTCTAGATCAGGGAGAACGAGTTCGCTAGAGTTTATTAGGAGCGTAAACGTCTCCGCAGGGTGCCGACAGCCAAGAAAAAGTACGTCATTCGCTTTCCCTCCCCTTCGAGCGGCCCAGTACTAGACCGTGCTAGTCTTCCTGTGGACTCTTGCTTGCCTCAGCTCCAGCTTCCCCCTTTCGAGAGCCTACAGTCATGTCTCGATCTCTTATTTTCTTGAATACCTTGTATAGACCTTCGAGGCGCTTTTTGAATGAGTATGTTTGCTGTCCGGGAATATCGCGAAGCCCTGACACTTCTCTAACTACCCGGGTAATGCCAGTGCCGTTAATGGACGGCCACTTAATGTCTTTTTCGTCCTCGAGCTTCCCTATTGACGTGGCTAACCTTTGAAGCGATTCTTCTGGAGGAGAACCCCCTTCAGTTCCACTGCGGAGGAAGCATGACCGTAATGCCGAACAGACATCCACCACAAGCTCTCTGTGAGGGTCCAGTGCATCTGCACTTTCTACACGTAGAGCTCTCGGAGGGTGAGTAACAACTTCTGAATCTGTTCCTGCAGAATTGACCCTCAGCCTTTTCTTTGGCTGTTTAAAGTAAGCGTACGGTCGTTCTAACAGGGTTCTTAAAAACTTACCATGGCCTCCTTTATACTGCGTCGCAAGCGCTTTGATTGGCAACTCGGCGGCTGATCGCTGGCATATTCGGGATCGTCATCGTCATCATCGTCTCCATGTGCCTCTAACGTTGATGCTGAAACGTTTGACATTTCCCGAACCTGCGTCTTTCTCTGCTCAGCGGCGGTGAGGGGCGCATCACTCTCAGAACCCGGCTCAATGTCTCGCTCGGCGCTCTGCTCGGCGGAGTCCGGTTCAGCGCGCTCCTTCGTGTCCGGTTCGGTGTCTGGCTCGGTGTCTGGCTCGAGCATGGCGTCGGGCTCGATTTCTGGCACAGCGTCTGGCCCAGTGTCCGGGCCACCGCCCTGCCTAGCGACGTTGGATTCATCGTCCGGCTCGGTGTCCGGCTCAGCGTCCGGGCCAGCACCCGGTCCAGATCCCTGCTCAGCGGCGTTCGGCTCAGCGTCCTGCCCGGCAGCGTCAGGCTCGGTGTCTGGCTGAGCATCTGGATTTACTCTCCGTTCGCTGTCGGGCTCAGGGGTATCCGTCCGTCTTTCCTGAACCCCCATCCCCCTGGACTGTCCAGGTTCACTAGAGAGGGGAGGGGGAGCAGGTGGTTTTGGGGCAAGCTCTAGGCGATACTCAGCGCACGAAATCCTGCCCTCAATCATTTGCGTGGTTTCTAGGGTGATGCTATAGATGGGCTGACACAAGTCAGCAAACGCGTTCGAAAAGCAAAGTGGGATTGCGCACCGTGCATTGCGGTTTATTAGGCATATAGAGATGGTATCGATCAAGCGAGAATCTTTCACCGTTGCTGTTCGTCGTCGCGACACGTCCATAGCCTTTTCCGCCTTTCTTAATCTCCTCTTCTGTGACAGCAGACCCAATGTTCTCCACCTCGATGATCCAGCACTCGGCAGAGCAGACGACGCGGGTCTGACGGCGGCTCTGAGATTGCTCTTCCTCCGCTACTTCCACACCCCGTAGTACAGCGACTTCACTACGTCCGGATTTGTAGCGGAAGATCCCGATCGGGAGGCCCATGTTGTTGACTTCTTTTCCGTCCTCTTCAAACTGCCACCACATCCAATGCCCTGTCCGAATCTTACTTTCCGCCTCTACCGATTCATTTACTAACAGCATCGACGGTTAGAGCAGTAGCGCTTATGCCCATGGTACCGAGACTTACGCTCTAGCGCATCCAAAAACTGGAATCGGTTGTCTCCGCTTCGCTGGAGAGGGAGGTCCTCATGGTAACGAGCCGTCGCAATCGCAACGACCATAGGGGTACCCCGCTCTATGGGCGCCTTGGGTCTACGTTTCCCCATTGTCGTGCCCAAGGAGGATCTTCGGTGGTGCCGAGGACTAGAATGCGATCGAAAATCGAGTCGAGGCGAGCTTCAAAAGCAGTACAAGCGATGGATTTCGGTCTTCCTGCTTCTCTCCATGGGCTGGCGTCGGCCGCTCCAAAAGACGGGCGCCAGCTAAGCTTTCTCGGAGCTGATTAATCCCGAGATCCAGCCGGCGCTGCCGGTGAGCGGAGAAAGGGCAAAGTCTGAGGGGCCGCCGACCCCACAGTACGGCAGCGCATTATACAATACTATGTATGCAGTGCACATGCTGCATACCTGTTAGAGAAGGGTACAAGTGGGTATACAGGATAGTACCAACCGTACAGTACCGAGGGAGGCCCGGGCCTGCTCCCGCCGGATTCGGCCACAGCGGAGGTGCTCGGGGGCAGCAGCTGCCCGTCCTTGGCTGCTGGGGTTTAAGGTAAATGTGCCTGGTGGTCGTCCCTCTCTGCGGAGCTCCATAGACATACTACTTGCTCTTCACTGCTGATGATGCATCAGTTCATTGGTACTCGCCAGGGACCGAGGAAGGGGAGGAAGGGGTAATGTCTCCCAGGTCTCGTGAGTCGGTGGGCCTGTCCGAGTGCCCCAGTGCACTGCCATCAATTTCGCCAAATTTTGAATTCAGGTCCACGGTCTCCTCTAGTTCCGCATATCGACTCCTGCTAAAGCGTAGAAAAATGCCGAAACGCTAACCGAAGGACATGGCCCACGGGTGGTCGATACTAAAGACAGCTGCAGTGCCTGACGGACGAGAGGCCTCGGGATAGTATAGCAGCGTTAGTCGTCCGAACGGCTGCCTGCATGCGGACCGGCGAGTACAACCGTCGTCTCGTTAATAGCAACCCTTACGAGCGGGCGCTACCGCATTCCACAAGTCCGATACAAGCTAGCAAGACAATGACGGTACCGTCTTCTTGAAAAGGTTTCCGATGCGTTACGGCGAGTATCGTTCGCGCTCGCACCGCCGTACAATGCCATACTAATCCCGTCCTGCCAGGACTGCCAAGTGACGGAGTTCCTCGAACGTGCGAACGCTAGGGCGATTATGGGAGAACGCTAAAGGCAACATCCAATGTTGCAAAGCTTGGGAAGCTGAGCACCTGACAGACCTTAGCTAAGGCGATGGAGCACATAGCCACCCTTGGACCGTATAAGGCATCATCGTCCCCAAGCTGTTGCCTCACAAGCCGGAACGCCGTGCAAAGTACGCAGACCTCTTTAACAGCATGCCAGTACTTGCTAGGCTGTGATCCGATTACTTCACGGTCCATATGCTCAACGGGAAAAGCGTCCGCTTACGGTAAGCTGCCTGTCGCCATCGCAAGGTGTCAGAGGAAAGGTTGAAACCGCTCAATGTAAGGGCGTGCCGGAGGCCAGATAGGCGCAGCGAACAACCGTTATCGCTCGAAAACGTCATGAGGATCAACACAATGGATATCTTCGAGTCGGAGCTTTTGCCTTGTCCTCGAAAATGGCAATTGTCGATCCATCTCAGCAAGGCAAAAGGTACGCGGGCGGAGGTCCTGGATGTTTCAAGTGCACAGGAATCCTAACGCGAGAACCGAGGATGGGATGTCCAATCAGCATGAGCGGGAACGTCTTCAATTGTATGGCTTCGAAAAACTTCGGGGGCAGAAAAAGTTCATCTTCACTTGGGATTGGAAAGATAAGGAGCCTCTTCCTCCAAGACAGGCCCAGCGCGAATATGAATGCTGAATATGAATGCTCGTTTCAGGGATGAAACGTCCAAGCGTCATCCTCTGCAGATGTGCTGAGCGCGTCAATCCCTGGCCCCCTTGCAGTGACGCTAGATGCAAGCTTCTAATAGCGAGGCGAGACGACAGAGCCTCCAAGCCCGCTCTTGGGGTCGATTGCTCAATGGCTGGGCCATGCGGTACACCCTGGTTGCCTGCGTGAGCTGCCGACGGGGAAAGGAGGTCCGCGAAGGCCAAGACAACGAACCATCGACCCCGATGAATGCGGAAGAAGCAGGGCTTGTGCATTAAGAGGAAAACGGAGACGATGGTCTCATCTGATTTGGAACAAGACTCGATCACAGTACTTTCGTCGGTAAACGCCTTTCGACTTCCGATAGCAACGCCTGGAGCTGTCGGTCATTGATCGATTGTCGCGTCTTGAGCTCGTTGTTGACGCTAAGCAAGAACTGTATGCGTTCCTGCTGAGGACGTCCGTGGTGATGGCGGTCTGGGCGACTTTAGTAAAGTTCTGCAAGTGCAGAGAGCTTGATGCGAGCGGATGGTTGACTTGATTGCGTGAGACGTTGAAAGTCGAAGCAAGGCCTCTTTCGTGTATTTGATGCCTTGTACCTCGCAAAATTCGGCCACACCACACACACAAGCTTTCTAAGGGGTCCCGAGATTTGTGTATGCTTTTTTTCAAAAGCGCTTTATCGGGTATCCAAGAGAATGATCCACCGGATCAAGTACTAGGTTTCGGTCTTGACTTTGACTGTCGCGGATTTTTACGCCAATAGGGTTCGATGAAGTACTGACACGTACAATCGAAAATCTAGGTCTAGTTTACCAGGTCTGCTCTGCCTTCGTATATCCAGAAAAAGCGAAGCAAGTGGTTACAAATTTAACAGAGCCTTTCTAGAACCTTCGCTTCCACAGAAGCGAAGACAATTACAAATCCATGAGGAGAACTCTGTCTTCAAGCTTAGGCATACTGAACCCAGCTAACTTGCACTGGGCAACGCCGCTACGCCAGAGTGGTAACGGTCCAGCAGTCGAATTCGCTTTAGGAAGTGACAATTGCGAGCCTTTACTTAAGAAGAGCCGCTTAGTCTTATTAGTACACATAAATCGCGGAGAAGTTGAAGATAGCGATTACTAAACGAGTGTCTCTGGATCATCTATGTCAAGGGAGAGTAAGAAGATACTTGGAGGGTACAGTTCTGTAAGAGTATAGCATGTCACTCTCCGTAATAGTAAGCATCAAGAAGCACAACACTCTATGTATGATGCAGTCACGTCCATCTGCGGTTGTCTCATTGCCGGCTTGGCAATATCTTTACATTGGTTCTTGTTTGGATACTCTATAGCTTTTAGTAAGACCGCAAGCAACGGATGTATTGGCGATTGTTGTTACTTTGTCTCTGCGAATATTGTATTAAAAAGCCTCGTCAACCCTTGCATTTCTAGACTGCTATATTCATTCTTGTCGGGTCAAGACTTCCACTGCTTGAGCTTCGTGGACCTAAGCCAACTCAAAAAGCCAAATGGAAGTGTATTGTCACAGGGGCAATCATAGCAGAGGTCGTTGCCAAGTGTGGTCGCCGGCGGCATTTTTCTTCAGTGTATTGGACAACTCTTTAATACTGTTCAATGGCATGCTGCATTTGGAGCGTCAATGAGTGGGCAAGGAAGTGGGTGGTGGTTAACTTCGCAGGGGGACCTGTCGAGGTGAAGTCGGAGTTTACAGCACTCGCGGGCCTGAGGACCGCTAAACCATCGGTATTCATCGAGCTCTTAGAGACTTCCAGAACCTCTTCTCTCTGGCTTGGCTGGCTGGCGTTCAATAGAAGAACGACGATGGGGGCCAGCAACCGGGCCATAATGACTTGCTGGAACATGAACGCTTCCGGTGTCTCATAAACTGTGCTCTGGATCATCCTAAAGTAGTATAGCCGCCAAGTTTGATCATGGATTGGTCATTGTTTTGGTCTAATCACTGGCATGACTGCGTCACGTTCTTCGGCTGGTGCAACCCTTATATAGTCCTCTCTCATTCTAGGCTCTGTTGCCGCCCTCATTTGCCATTTAGTCTTGATATTCATTGATGGTTCCGGCCTGAATTACACAATGTGAATTTTTGCATGTACGATGGTAGTCTGCGCGGGATACTCTTTCGGCATCAGCGGTCTCCTCCCTTTTCTTTTGCAGTTGGGAGTCGCTAAAGATGTAGAGGAACTAAGCATAGATCAACAACTCGGTGAGACGCTCGATACCTCTTTCCTCACGAGTAGGTCTACAATACGATCGATCGTAACCGCAACGGAAGATCGTACATTTCGTACTGAAGATACAGCAGTGGGAGTTTTCTTGGACCTTGGAAGTTTTTGGACCGCATTCCTCCGCCAAACCATCAACTGTCCCTTATGGTACAGGGCAAAAATTGGTAAACCGATGGCAAAAAATGCAAACGGTGCCCTTCTGACCCTGTTGTAGTTCCCGAACCAGGTAGTGATGGATACCAATTACGGATCCTATACGGGGTCCTGACCAGGCGCCCACAGCTCGTATAGCTTTTCTAGGTATCAAAAAGAATTCCACCTGCGTTGACGTGTTCATCAAATCCGAAACGTGTGAGATTGAAGCTACTGTTGACATCTGACCTTGGATGCTCTTGTTTCGCCCATGTAAGAGTTGCTAGTAGTATGGCAAAGCTTGGATTAGATAGAAATGGAAAGCCTCTATGTAACGCGAATGGCACGAAACTGCACGAACTGCACGAACTGCACGAACTGCACGAACTGCACGAACTGCACGAACTGCACGAACTGCACGAACTGCACGAACTGCACGAACTGCACGAACTGCACGAACTGCACGAACTGCACGAACTGCACGAACTGCACGAACTGCACGAACTGCACGAACTGCACGAACTGCACGAACTGCACGAACTAACTGCACGAACTGCATGAATTGCACGAATTGCACGATGCACGAACTAACTGCACGAACTGCATGAATTGCATGAATTGCACGAATTGCACGAATGGCACGAATTGAATAATTTCTGTAGCAGGCGAGGACTTTAGTCTTAGTAGCGGGGATTCTTAGTCTTGCGGCGGTTGTTTGATGTGCCTCTAGAGGGTTCCCTTTCTCTTAGCACTTTACTGTTGTATGCCTTGGTATTGATAATGAAAGCGCTACCGCCCTAACCTGGTGGTTGAAAGAATCATTGAGGCGCCGTAGAGGAGTGTAATTGCTAAAAGTACCGAAGCAGGCCTAGCAGAGCGCAATCGGGGGCTAGAAATACACATCCCCATTAATCATTATAGCTGTAGCGGGATAAAGCTGTCCCCTCTTCTCATAATATAGCGATACTTCGGTAGGTGTGTTACATTCTGTCTTAATTGTACCCACAGGTGCTCCATGTTTCCACTCCTCAATTGCTTTGGTAACTTCACTCGTTAGCAATAGGACATCCTGCATAGTGTCCTGCTCCACCGAAACTCTACCCTTCCCTCTCTGTCGAGGAGTCGAAGAGACGGGATTTGAAGAGCCTAGTGTCTGACCGACTTTCAAAGGAGGGACTGGTTTGACCTCCGGTCTCAACCTAAATTTCGCGCTGTAATCCAGCAGCTTTCGCTTAATTCTTGACATATATAGCACGGGGTCTGGATACTTTTCGTGGACGCATTCTAGCTCTGCCTGGGGGAAACAAGTTATCCAAGCCGTAAGAAAGAGAGGGAGGCAGCTAAGGGGCCATAGTAAATGCTGCAGACTGTCTGCCGTTGCGGAGTTCTGAAAACTCATTCCGAGTGTCGAAATTTGGTTTAGAACGTCAAGATCTAGTCCGTTGTCCATGAAGTGATGCTGTTCTCCCTTTCCGACCACGCAAAACCTTTTAAGGCACGGTGTGCACAAAAAGAGTCGCGTGCGAGACTTTGCCTTTAGTGAAGTTTCCAGGGAGTCTGCGAGCCTCGACACAAGCTCAAAAAGGTCCGAAAGTGTCTCTGATCCCGTAATGTCAAGTGTATACTTCGTTTCCTCTGACAAAATAGCTATTCTTGCTATATTCTTCACCAGAATCCTCCAGGCTTTGTTCCAAGCACTGTTGGCCTTTCCGTTAATTCTCTGTAATTTTTCGTACGACGATGGAGAAACGCGGACGTCCTTACTTGCCGTATTCTGACAAGCAGCGCAAACCATTAGTGTGCGCTAGGTTCTTCAGTTGAGAATACAATTTCAATTAAGTTGATAAAGAAAGAGCTGTCTAACACGGATTGTGTAGTCGGTACGAACTTAAATTCATAGTCGATACAAGAAGTGGCCACCTAAACACTACCTTATTGATAGTCCTAGCAAGTTGACTAGGTTCCGAGAAAGGAAGTCGCTTAACGTGAATCTTTCCTACTTACAGCAGCAGGCAATAGGGCTTACGTACAACTTCTTAGTGTGAGTTTTGCACGCGTAGTAAAGCTAGATAAGATATTCTACCAAATATTTTGAGGAGCAAGGTCCAAAAATAGGGCAAATTGCTTACTCAAACGCGCGGAAGGTATTTTTCAATTCATTATATAGCATCTCGTAAGTCGCAAATCTAATATCTTCCTTCGTTGTCCAAAGCAGCAGATAGATATGTCCTATAGCCATGTCTTGAAGATTCTTGTATTGAATATTTGCTGCCAACAGAAGTGCAAAAGAAAGATGTACACTTGTTTGATCAAGGGAACCGCAGAGCAGCCGTGTAAAGTTATTGGATCTTCCGATTGCATAGAATCAATGGTTCCTTGTTTTTAAGTCCACTGTACCAATCCCCTCGAGCTGTCTCATTTCAGCCGCTTGAGCTAAGACCAACAAGGCATTTTGCTCGTAGCTTGGAGGTATATCGGTTCTCTGTCCCTTGGCATTCCCTTGTAAGCACTGCTTTTTGCTCGCTAAGCTTACGGTTGCTATCCATTCTGAGATCTCTGACTGTTGCATGTTTCGGCGTTAGGTACCAAAGTCCCGCTATTGCTACGCTCGGATCATCCGGGAAAAAGGGTAGGCTGAGAGGTCGACGGCTTGTAGTATTGAATTGGTATGAGGACTTAGAGTTGCAATATACGAAGTTCCATGTTCCCGAAGTACGTTGGTGCGTTAAGAGCACTTGGAAGAACTGTGGAGGAGGAAATAATTACTCTGGCAACACCAGGGATGACAGGATCTTCAAGAAACCGTGGCCTTCGCCACACTGGTTCGAAGCTTGCTGCCAAGATAAGTTGAAGCTTACGCATGCACCTCATGACAGTTGGCGAGTGACGAATCGAGTTGGCCTTCTTCTCGGTAAGAATTTGTCATATTCGCAGCGCTCCCGGGTGCGAAAGTTGGGACCAGATCTTACGTAACTGTTAACGCAATTCGAGCTTCGACTGTCTGCTACCAGCCATACACGAATGGCCTAATTGTATGTCTTGTCGCCGCGGGTCAAATACTCCTCCCATGCCGAAGTCCCAAAGTGTGAATCTGAGGAAGGGCGACTGCGATACAAGTAGTATGACGCATAAAAAACGCAGACGGCTTGTTCTTCTTTCATTGATGTCGCTCGGTCACTTGACCGTAACTATTCTGAAATGGTCGCTCGTTGCTTCAATAGATGATACTGTGGTTGTGCCCGGGAGCGAGAGGAGCGAAAAAGCACTTGGCTATCGTAGCCGGAATCCCTTGGCAGGCATGGTGTGGTCCGCGACGAGTCTTCAAACACTCGGGAGTTTCTGTCTTATGTGGGAGAGTCTTGTCTCCAACCACCCACGCGGTCTGCAATTTGTCGTATGTACCCTTCTGGCTCTCTCGACCATCTTGTTCACTAGTGCTATTGCTTGCTGCTACGCCCTCTACAGGATCATAGACCAGCTGGCTTTGAATTACACCAGAGGTGACGGACCGCAGACCTTGCTCATCCTTTTCCTTTTGAATGTTCTCTGCTGGCTTCTCCTCGGCTTCTCTTGCCAGCTTCGGCAGCGATCGCAGGATCCACAGGGTCCAAGAGCCCCCGCACCGACCCAAGCCAACTCCCGAACTTTTGACGCTACGTCGCTAGTAGACATTACGTGCGCACACGACGCCAATGTTGCTGAACGTCGTAGATCGCTCGAACGAATGAAGCCTTCAGCCACCTTCAAGTTCGTCTAGAGAATTGCGCTTGTGGATCTGGCGCTGATCACCCCACTTCAAAAGTGCCGAGGAGCTATCTATTCTTTCCCATCCCAGCGGCTTGTGCCTCTGCGAAGACCAGGTCAACCTCGAATGAGGCTCTAAACGACGTGAGCGTTGAGAATGCGGGACACGTTTCAGGCGAAGTCCAGTGGCGTGCGTCAGGGCTGTACAGGACTATGTTCCGGCGGTCGCGTCTTAGACTATTGCGGTGAAAGTACAGGCTTGCCCAGGTACCATCCGGAAGAGTGGGTCTAAAGGGGGGAGGGGGGGGGGGGGGGGGGGGGGGGGGTGGGGGCCGGAAGTCTGACTGAACTTTGTCATTGTCATCTTACAAAGGGGCGCTTTCAGACTTAAATAGGCATATAGCCGAACCTATTCGGCTATGGCAGAGCACCGTTTTTGCGTTATGACTATAATCACGGCGGCCGTCGGGCGAAGCGGGAGCACCGCGCACTTCCTACGAGACAAAGGTGAGAAAGGTACGGGAACGTATCGGGCTCAGAGATGAAAGTGCACATGGAAGAAGGTGAGACGTTTTGGGGTGTTTCATTTACATGGCGCGACGGAACTCTTCATGCTGGCTGATCATTTACGGGCATTACGGATCCCTTGGATTAAGCGGAAAGGGAAGGGTGAAGGGTGAGCAAGATTCTAAGAGTATATATGCAGCAGCAGCTTGTCTACAATCGAAGATAGAAAAAGACCGATATCTCAACACATGCGCCGGCGATGTCCCGTGGGTTCTGCGGTGCCAAGCAGCTTGATTCCCGAAGGTGCAAAGATTATGAACGCAGAACGGTATTGGCCGCGTTCCCGAAAACTGCCTGAAGAAGACAGTCCCTTAAATCGTCTCTGTCAAGACTCGGCCAAGGTCTTCCATGGCAGCCCAGCCGAAGGTCTGCTTATAGCGGTTTAAATAAGCATTTTTGAAATATTGAAAGCAAAATGCCAAGTAGACGCCCTCCATCGCCTGACTTCACGGGTTGCTTCCATTAGCCTTGAGGGTATAGCTTGTACGCCCAATGAGTTCGAATTGATGCACTTGATTAGCCTTATCCGGGGCCCATCTGATTGCATTCGGCTATGTTCCATGTCTGAGCAATCAATCCCACACGCTACGCCTCGACCAGGTCGTGCGCATTTCATTTCTTTCAATTAGAATTAGATGAAGCTCCAAGATCCAGGGTAGTCCGACTGTCCGCCATTCTCCTAGTGTTTAATAATTCGAATCTGAATTCTAACCCTCAGGCCATCGCCATCGCGGGGGCCTTTGCTGTCATGGCGAGGTCTCTGATCTGTGGAGGTAATGGTAGGTCTCATACTAGGCAGGGTATCTTCAAAATGTACCCGTTTTTCCGCGCTTCTTCTTTTTTTCGGTTGGGACGACTTCATAGTTGCATATGTGAATCGAAAGACTAAGTTATTGGCGCTCGATCGTTACCCAGGTTCCCGCGAGATATAGTGGTGAACTTCTCTTCTCCTTACAGCATAATTTCGGTTACATCACTCACTTGATAACTCGAAAGCAATCGTTTGCTTTTACCTAAGGGCTTTCTAGAAGGCCCTTGTGTAAAGATTCCCATTTAGCAGAGGGATACGTTGAGGTGCAATTCGTGATTTGGATTCACTACACGGTGGCTCTTCAAATCGGAGGAGGCCGACTGAAAACCAACAGCAAGCACTATAGCGGGCCCGACCCTTTAATCCGCAGTCCTGCTATGTGAAGACAGCGTTGGGTGCAGGTGTGAGGGCCATATTCAGCTCGACTTAAAAAAGGTCGGGCGGGCTCGATTCCCGCGTTGTCTCTTAGTGATCACCTCCCGAACGCCTTTCGTTCTCGAGGATGTAAGCACGAAGGTAAACCCATTCCCTGCTTGACTTCGATAGCAGTCTTGAACGACAGCGGGGTGACTGCTATGGATTTATAAGCCCTTTATCAACTGCCGGCGCCGACCAGTTGCCGTTGGCGCACTGCGCCTTCCTATTGTCAGCATCTTTGAATCACTTCGGCTTGCTCTTGCAGCCGAGAAAGGTCTTTAAGAGGTGGATACTAGGTTCCCATAAGGTGCCTTGACTTTCACTCGACGTCCTATTCTCAACCAATCGTTAAAGATGCACAACCAGGGCCAGAAAAACAGACAATGGTCTCCTGGAAAGGAGTTCTGGCTCGTTTTTGCTTGCCAAGCTTGCGTCGTAAGCGTGGTGTCCCTAGACTCGACAATTCTCACCACAGCGCTTCCCCGTCTTGCCCACGCCATGAAAGCAGACACCCTGACGGCCTTTTGGATCGTCGCCAGCTATCTTTTAGCCAGCACTGTCGTTCAGCCAATCATGGCGTCTCTTTCTGACATTTACGGGAGAAGAATAACTTTTTTCTGTGCCGTACTTGCGTTCATAATAGGCACAATGCTTTGTGCCTTGGTCCGTGGTATACCACAAATCTTGGCTGGACGCTCGTAAGTTTCCCAGAAGCGCTCAGAGATCAGTGCTCATCATGAGGATAACAGCGTTCAAGGAGTTGGAGGTGGTGGCATTCTGGCAGTGAACCTGATCATTTTGTCGGATGCTGTTCACCTTCGGTTCCGAGCCAAGTACATCGGAAAAATGCAAGCGATTAGCTCGTTGGCGATTACCATCGGTCCAATCGTGGGAGGTGCCCTAGTCCAAGCTTCGTGGAGATGGCTATTTTACATCAACCTTCCCTTCTGTGCTGTTGGGATCGTCGCCGTACCGCTAGTGTTGCGGAAGGATGAAAAGTCGTTGATGGCACATCAATCCTTGAGTGAATTGGACTGGCTTGGCTCGTGCTTGTTCCTCTCTGGATCGACCTCTTGTCTGCTGGGTGTTTGTTGGGGAGGAAGCAGTTTTCCTGGAATTCTGGACAGACCTTGGGGCACACCCTCGGTGAATTTGCGCTTATAGTCCTTTCGATTGTACGTGCTTGGACCACAGAACGGCCGTTCCTACGCATCGAGCTCTTCCAGTCCTGGACATCTTGCATCGCCTTCGCTTGCACTATGCTTCAGTGCTTCACACTCTTTGGGAACACGTATTTTCCTAACCTTTACTTCCTCGCCGTCAAAGGATTCAGCTCCGTTGAGAGTGGCCTAGTCTTTCTTGCCTACGCATTAGCAACTTTGCCCATCGCGGCCGTAACTGGGTATCCTATTACACGGCTAGGGTCCTACAAGTGAGCAGTTCTATTTGGATGGATCATCAACACTTTCGGGACTGGCTCTTTTATGGTTCTCGATCCGAAGACATCATTGGAAGGCATGATCTTCATACTGTTTGTCGGAGGTCTGGGTCAGGGAGTTCTGTTCAGCGCACATCAGACTGCCACCCAAGCCTCTTGTGCCGCCCGTAGCGCCACTCACGCGATCACTTTGTTTAGTTTCTTAAGGGAGCTTCGGATTCTGCCTTGGAGTATCCCTAGGAGGGACCATCTTCAGGAACATGTTACGTCGTGAGCTGATTCTGGAAAATATGCCTCTTTCTATTGCAGAACATGCCGAAGAGTATGCGCTCTCTTTTCGTACATCGGCGTCTGCTTCGGAGCAGCAAGCAGTAATGATCATGTACCGTCGTGCCCTACCCCACTTCTTTGCGACAATGGTTGGGGTGAGCGGTCTACGTCTACTGTTAAGTATTTTGATGAAAGAATGTTCCTTGGATGTCGACTTCGAGATTCCAGAAGAGGAGCAGATCGAAGGACTGCGACCAGTCAAGCGACAGAGCGACAAGCCAGTGGTCCGCTTCCATGGCAATATAGCTCAGCTGGAGAAGATGCCTACAACAGAAGAGATGGCTTTAGAAGCGGTGACTGGGCAGTCCAGGGCTCAAATGATTCGCAAAGTCAACGGGCCGGATCAGGGAAGTATGCCAGTCGGTGCACAGCACCGCTCACCTGAAGGGGCAGCTTCATGGCTCCGCTGGTTTCCACTGTGTGTCATGGTCGACAAGATATGTTGTCTCTATACAACGACCATGTGCAGCGGTGCAAGAGCAATTTGAACAACCTGTCCAGAGAAAGTTCTGTGGATGGAATAGTCTATAGCAAGGTCTGTGGATGGAAACAGGAATGAAGCAACAATGCCTCTCTGCATTGAGCAAGAATGACTTGATCAATGTTTTGCGCCATCAGAATGCAAATTGCCATCTTCCAGCTCGTAAAAAGTGGAGTGCCTGGGGCGCCCAGAAAATTAGGCAAAAAAGGTAAACGAGAGACAAAAATGGGTGGTTTGGGGAGAGGGAAAAGGCTATGTCTATCTCCTACGCTTTGAAGTTCACGATCTAAAACTCTCATCTCGTCGAAATAAAGTTTTATCTGCTTTCTTGAATCGATAACGGAGGAAGGCGTTCTTGTCGATGCTCCAACTCAAAAGCGTGGTATCTGTGGCAGCCGTGGTCGGGCTTACTTAGCTGTGCAGAGCTGTCCCAACCTCACAAAGCCTACACCCCGTAAGCTATGTAGGCAGTCAGCAAACTTTGTAGAAGCCGGAGAGCAGTCAAATGCCTCGCAAAGACTACTGAGAGCTTGATGGGCTGCTTCTGTCCTTAACAGTATCAAGAGTTACAATGGACCCTTTCATCTTTCAGCAATTCTGGTCAGTTGAGTCTGAAAAAAGAAAGGTGTGAAGACAGCTACTAAAACAGTTTTGAAGTTGCGTGTGCGAACAGCGGCTGGTGCCAGAGAACGATGCTTTGCTCTTCTGCTCGACCAGGTAAGATCACTTCAACCGCCGACTTTCAAGAAGTGAAACTGACCAGAAGAAGATGTTTGAGGGCAGAGATACGAAAAGGGACGCCGCAAAGACCAGGAGCGGGTCCGACATATCATAAGCAACTATGTCGAGTTTCAGAGAGACTGCATCTGTCATAATTAGAATCTGCTGAAGCTCCTTACTTAAATTCGTCTTCGAGAAGTGAAGTCTTTCCACGTTGCTTTCTTGTTGGTTCATAATTCAGCGACTCTAGTACGTAAGCATGGTAGAAGGGGTCTTGGGAAACGTAAAGAAAGTCTTATAAAGGTTGTCATGGCCGAGTCCCCCTCGCTAGAACAGTTCAACATCTGAGGCCTCGCAACAGCTCTCTACTTATGGAAAACACACATTCTGGATCACGCCGAGAAAGTCGTCCGAACGATAGCGGTCCGAGGCTATGGCAAGGAGGAAAACGGGGCAGGACATTGGTTACGCACAATGATGGCGAACGCGTGGCTTCTAGTAGACACAGTTGCAACACATGCGTAAGAAGAGATGCTTCTTCGCATCCCACTCTCGCGACTACGGACAACAAGACTGGAGACGGTAATTTCGAACTTGAGCATAGGAGAACGCATTCTCCGGCGATTTTGAGAGGAAAGCAAGGCTTGGCAGACCATGGTGGCCGAGGAATAGACTCCGTTGCCGACGATGGGAGTAGTGAGGAAGAGGCTGAAATGCACTCTGCTAGGGCTTCTCGGTCGTCTAGTAGAGCATCTACCATACCTTCTTACAGAGACGCTAAATCGCCTCCTCCAGATTTTACAGGATGGCAGCGGATCAAGTCGATCAAGGAAGACTATCGTTAGTAGTAAGGCCGAGATGGAATTGTGAATCATGTGTTTCGAGGGGCCTTCTGTAATACTGTATAGAACTTAAGGGCGTTCCTGTCCATGCCATATGCTATTTTCAATGGGCCGAATTTGCCTTCAAATTAGCGTCGTTTCTATTGTAGGAATGTGCTTAGGATTCCGGAAAGAATTTCATGAGTAAAACCATCAAACTAGGATTGATAGAAATCGGTGGAAATCACTCAAGAGACAAGGGCGGCTTTTTTTCTTCCTTCGCCGCTCTCGCCGTAATGCGCACATTATGCAGTAAAATCCCATCTATTACGCGGGTAATAGATAGTAAGTTTGGTCTCGATAACTTGTACATCCCCAAAATCCCTAACCTCCGGCACGCTAGTTGCTTGTGGATTTGTAGAGCCGAAAAGTACATCGCTAGCAGCAGCACTTGCGTGCAACCGTTATCTAGGCGTAATTAAGCTTGCACAAGGTTCAAAAGGCTTTAGGTCTTTCTTTACTATGAAACTATATGAAAGATGACCTATTAAGTCGATTAGTTACAGCGAAGTGCTAAGGCAACACGTAAGCGGCCTAGGACCTCGGGCACAAAAACAGGTACGACCTTTCCTTACTTCTTACCCTATCACGAACCAAACAATGGCAAGTTCCCACTCCTGCGACGTGTTTGTCGTGACCGGAGAAAAGGAGGAAATTTTCTTCGCAGTTCACTTGCCCCATTCGGGAGGAACGAATGGCGTATGCTATGCCCTCTTCGATTTCCTTGACGATAAACAGATGCCCGGAAAGTTGAGTCAGCTCATATCCGAGACCTGTAGCAAGGAGAATGACTTTGACTTTTTGTATGAAGCATGGAAACCGGAGGATCGAACCTATGTATTCATTCTCGATATCCTTTACGACAAGCTAAATGAAAGGCTAAATGGAAAGCCAAAGGAAGAGCTAAAGAACCCTCAAAGACAAGACCAGGCTGTTTACGATCTTGAAACGAGAAAGGAGGGACGCGGGGACTGGAAATACGTTATTAATTTGGAGAAGGAAATCATAACAACCAAGTACAAACACCACGACAGGGATGTGTTTAGCTTTGACGAAGTTGGGAAATATCTTCCGAATAATATCAAATCCTGTGACGTGCTCGTTTCGTCCGAAAAAGAGCGTTTCTTCGCAGTCCACTTGCCGCATTCGGGAGGCCATGCCGTACGCCAGGCCCTTCTCGATTTTCTTAAGCATCGAGAAAAGTTCGAGAAATTAAAACGACTTATATCTGAGGCCCGTAGCAAAGAGGATAACTTCGACTTTTTGTATCAAGGCTGGGATAAGAGTGATCGAACGAACACACACATTCTGCAAATCCTTTGTACAAAGCTAGATGAAAAGATAAAGAACCTTCAAAGACGAGAAAATGCTGTTTCTAATCTGCAGTTAAGGAAGGAGGGGCGTGGGGACTGGCAATACGATATCGATTTAGACTATGAAGTTATAAGATCCACTTACGGTCGACAAAGCATTAAATGGAAGTTTAAAGACATTGACTTTTTCCTTAGGATGGAAGCAGAAAGTAACGATCAAAACGAAAGGTACTCTGCTCGGATAATAAGTGAGATGGGTGAACGAGACAGGACATTAGATAAGCACAACGATGGCGGATGCACGGCTCCTAGTAGATACGGTTACAACACGCGCGTAAGAGGAGATACTTCTTCGGATCTTGATTTCGACGACGAAGCGGAGTCCACGACCGATTTGGATCAAGATTTGGCTCCTACCGACGATAGCGCTAAGTGCAGTCCTGCCAAAGGTACTACCTTGATAGCTAGAGAAGGAGCGGATTCTATTGCCTTCGATACGAGTAGTAATGAGAGCGCTAATAGCAATAAGGGCACTGAAACACAGTCTATTATAGACTGGAGATATAGCGAAGGATCTAATAAGTCTTGGAAGAACATAGACATAGATGATCTTACACGGGGAATAAATGCAATAGAAAACCTAGACCCTTTAAAAAGACTCCTTGAAGATATGAGACAGGGAATTAGAAATAGATCTTACGATAGATAACCTACTCTTATAAGAGCGCGTCTCTAGCTATTGTTAGTTTTTTTATCTCCTCTAGAGCTAAGACTATCGCTTATTAGTATGAATAACTTCTTGCATCTGTCTTCAAAATTACATCTTCTAACTATTTACTCTTAGATGTATTAGCTAGTACTAATAAAAGATTCCTATAGTACGGTAAACAAGCAAAATGTATTAACATATATTATATAAGGCAACTATAACTAAAGGTAGAGTTGTTTTACTCTTTAATCGTCTCGCTTACTTTTAGATTGCAAAATAGATTTGCGTATCTATTTAATTCGTAATCTAAAACTAGGAACGTTATAATTAGAGGTAGGCTAAATGTTACGAACACGATCACGAGACGGTTGGACCCGAAGCGATTGGCCAGTAAGAACCAAAGCGAGATAGGGTCACGTGACCAATATGCAGGTGAGCGCTGCCTTGGCAGGCGACCGACTGCATATGTGCAAGTGAGCGACTGGTCGACGAGCGACCAGGCGATCACTGAGCGACTGGTCGACTAGCGATCAAGCGACCAGATGCATGAAGACACGAATCTCTTATGTATATAGCTAGGCACGCTTCTCATTAGGAGTTCGTGTGTTCAACTCATGTTGCAATCCGACTGTTAGGTAGAGACCCAACAGCCTTGTCACAATCAGTTATCCCACAACCCAGTTGTCTTGACACATCTGTTCCAAAGAGCTCTAAACCCGTGACACTACTTCGTAGGGTCGCAACACTTTGAACACCCTCAAGGAACTTTGTACCTCAGACAACAATGGCTCCAAACGATCAACGCGATTCCAGCGTGCAACCACGACCGACCAGCACGACGCCCGCTAGGTCCAATGACAGTGTCAAGGTCGCCAAACCGGACTTCTTTCATGGAGAACGATCAAAGCTTGATGATTGGCTCAACCAACTCATGATCTTTTTCAAGGAGGAAGGGGTCAGGCAGGACACCAAGAAGACTATGATTGCATCCTCTTATCTTAGGGGACAGGCTCAACAATGGATTCGACCTCGCTTACAGCAAGCCCTGGTTTCGGACACAGACCCCGAAGGAATCTTCAACGACTGGAACACCTTTGTCGAAACCATCCGCAACATTTACGGCCTGAGCAATGACAAACAAGTTGCCATTCGAGTCATCCAACACCTTACACAGAAGACGTCTACCTCTCAGTATACGGCCAAGTTTAGGGAGTATTCGACCAAGACTGGTTGGAACGATCAAGCCTTAACTACTATGTACTATCGAGGCCTGAAAGATAACGTCAAGGATGAACTCATGCGCAGTGGTGCAGCACAGGATACATTGGAAAGGTTGATCATGGCAGCTATCGAGATCGATGATAAGCTGTACGAACGCCAACAGGAGAAACGCCATAATGGACAGTATCGCGGACGATCTGGCTACAATCCGACCAGCTGGACTGGAGGATCTCGTCGCGATCCTGATGCCATGGAATTGGATATCATCCAACGCAAGCCGAAAGGAAAAGGCACGCGTGGAGCCAAGGGTAAAGGGAAGTTCCAAGGGAACAGCAACAGAGGAAAGAAACGAGAAGGACCGGAATGCTACAATTGCCATAAGATAGGGCATTACGCACGAGACTGCCGCGGACGAAAGGTGCGACCGCAGGAGCAGCTCAACATGATGCTAGTGAAGGAACCCATCGACGAAGCAAACGATGGACGAGGCGCTTACGACGTATCGAAACTTGTTGAGGAACCAAAGACGGAACCAAACCATAAGGCTATGTCTTGGACGGGTTGCTACGATGACTATTGCAAGACCCACGAATCCGACAAGCAAGCAAGTGGTTACTATCCCAAGAAGCCGCGCAAGGCTAGGATGGAAATCAACATGATGATGCGTAGGCAGCCATTACAGCAGATGAGAGACTTAGGGAATTTCCAGAGAGGAAGGTCTCCACCACCGTTAAATTGGGAGGACGCAGATCTGCAAGAAAACACACCCCCCGAGCAGGAAGAAGAACTGCTGGAGGAAGAAGAATCTCCACAAAACAACGATCCCGCACCAGAACTAACGGGACCAAACCTGGAACAACTACAAATGATTGCACAGACAGTCGCAGCACAAGACGACAGTTCATCGGAAGAGGAGTATACAGATGACGAGGAACCAGACGACCTTGAAGTATCGACATTCACCATTCAAGGATCTGAACCCATCAAAAGAATAATGATCTTCATCATGCACCAACTCGAAACCGTATTCCCCAAAATCCAAGGGAAACGACGACTCCACCCAATCGAATTCGACAACATGCTCAACCGAATTAGAGCAATGTTCTGGAATTACCGACTTGTCAACGTCGACTACGACGCCGCAGCATACGTGCAAGAACGACCACCAATTGGAAGTACATTCCAACCCGATGGAAGTTATGGCACACCCGATGGAATCCATATTCCCAGAAGTGTTAGAGAACGAATCCAGATCGTTAAGGCACGACTACATGAATTACACCGAATCCAGGAAGCCTATCAAGAAGACCTCATATCGTTGGAGGCAATGCGGCACAAATTGACTGAGTCCACAAAACAATGGGAACTGAAGCCCATGGGACCACCAGTGCAACTACCAATATGGAGAAACATGATACTAGGGCACGTCAAAGCCACTGTTAAAGGACAGGTCAAGGTATCAATGACACAAGGAAAAGTTATCCTAGGCCCACGACACGGACCCCTTGAATGGGAAGTCTGTCTCGAAGACGCCAACTCGCCAGGATACTATTCAAAAAACGAAGGATCCCTGCCGACAGGAGCAGTCGCCAGGAAGTAAACATTATCGAAGCTCCCACAGCATCAGCAGCACCGGTATTCCGTACCAAATGCATTGTCAATGGACACGCAACACAAGCTATGATCGATTCCGGAGCCAGCGGAAACTTTATATCGACCAGCTTTGTCCAGCGAAACGGGATCGCTACCCGACAAAAGAAAGACGGCGGATACGAATTGATGGTCGCAGATGGATCATCCCTATCCGTAGTGGACAGTGAAACAATGCCACTGGTCCTCGCTATCCAACAGCACCACGAGACTGTCTGCCTGGACGTCGTTGACATGGCCAGTCACGATGTCGTGATGGGGACACCTTGGTTGGAAAAGCACAACCCTCTGATAGATTGGAGGAAAAGAGTACTCAAGTTTGAGCGATGCGGTTGCGTTACCGACATCCACCCTATACATCGACAGCGTGCGATGGTAGATGAGGAAAGACAGTTCTGCGAATTAGAACGTCAACCGACAACATACTCCGACAGAATAGGCAAGGAGATGGTCTCCGCAGACACTGAGCCAGCCCAGCCAGGTCACAAGGTGAGAGATAAAGGGAGAACTAACGCACCTCCAGAGATCCCTGAAGAGTTTAAGAAATGGAAACCGCTCTTTCAGGAAGAGGAAGGATTAGCCGCCTTACCTAGACATCAACCATGGGATCACCGAATACAACTTCAGCCCGGCAAAGATCCACCATGGGGGCCACTATACAGGTTATCCGAAAAAGAGCTCGAAGAGCAACGACGATGGCTGAAAGAAAAGAGCGACAAGGGATGGATAGAGAAATCTCAATCGCCAGCCGCTTCACCAGCAATGTTCGTTCCAAAGAAAGGAGGAAAACTGCGAATGGTAATCGACTATCGACGACTCAATGAAGTCACGGTCAAGAACCGATATCCACTACCTAACATCGAAGAAATGCAAGATCGACTTACCGGAGCAAACTGGTATTCCAAGATTGATCTACGAGACGCATTCTACGCCGTACGAATGGCTAAGGGAGAAGAATGGAAAACAGCCTTCAGGACGCGCTATGGACTCTATCAATTTCGAGTCATGCCAATGGGACTTACGAACGCCCCAGCGACGTGTCAGCAACTCGTCAACGATGTGTTACGAGACCTACTCGACATTACAACGATAGCCTATGTCGATGACATCTTAATCTTCACCCGCGGAAGCCGAGAACAACACACCAAAGACGTACAAGCAGTGCTAGAACGACTTAGCACAGTGGACTTCAAGACCGCACCCGAGAAATGTGAATTCTACAAGAAGGAAATCGAATTCCTAGGATTCATCATCAACACTACTGGAATCAAGATGGACCCTAAGAAAGTACAATCCATCGAGGAATGGCCAACACCGAAAACTGTCAAGGATATCCAAGCCTTTCTAGGACTCGCAAACTACAATCGAAAGTTTGTCGAAGGATACTCTAAACTCGCGACTCCACTTACCAGTCTTACGAAGAAAGACATCAAGTTCGTGTGGACAGAAAAGCAGGAAAAAGCATTCCAACAACTTAAGAAAGCATGCATACAATCACCAACGCTCATGCTGTTCGATACAAAGAAACCAGTACAAGTCGAAACCGACGCATCCGATTTAGCAATAGGTGCTTGCCTCACTCAAGAACATAACGGCAAAAGACACCCAGTAGCGTACTACTCAAGAAAGATGACGCCAGCGGAGCAGAACTACGAGATTTACGACAAGGAACTGCTAGCAATTGTTGCAGCATTGCGACACTGGAGAGTTTACTGCGAAGGAGCTACAGGACTGACGATATACACCGACCACAAGAACCTTCAATACTTTACAACTACCAAGGATCTATCACGTCGACATTGTAGATGGTCAGAGCTACTCGGACAATACAAGTTCGATATCCAGTATACACCAGGAAAAGACAATGGGCGCGCAGATGCGTTAAGCAGAAGAAGCGACTACATGGAAGGCAAAGAGCAAACTTCGAAAGCATTGCTCAAAATCAACAAGAATGGAAGCCTTACCACAAATACAAAGGAGTTCAACAACATACTCCAGGTACTACGGGACGACAAAGAAGAATTCCCGATTGAACATGGAAAGTACCAGGTTCCACCAGCAAAGGAACACGAATGCATCAAAGACCACCATGATAGCCAAACAACAGGACACCCAGGAATAGCCAGAACAACAGATTTGATTAGACGAAACTTTACCTTCCCACAGATGCGGAAGAAGGTTGCCGACTACATCAAACAGTGCGACAGTTGCCAGAAGAATAAGGCATCACGACATGCGAAATATGGCAATCTCCAGTTCCGAGAACCCTCGGATACACCATGGAGAGAAGTCACAATGGACTTCATCACGAAGTTACCGGCATCCAAGGACCCCGCAACAGGAGTCGTCTACGATTCAATACTTGTCATGGTAGACACCTTGACCAAGTATGCACATTTCATACCGTGCAAGGAATCAATGGCAGCTATGGAACTCGCATACCTCGTACTGGACAGGCTAATCAGACATCATGGAATTCCAGAAAGCTTCATCACAGACAGAGATAAGCTGTTCACATCGAATTTCTGGAAATCTCTTATGGGACAAATTGGAATCAAGCACAAGTTATCGACAGCATTCCACCCAGAGACAGATGGTCAGACTGAAAGGACAAATCAGTCACTCGAAGCATATTTACGGCACTACGTCAATTACGCACAAAACAATTGGGTTTCATTGTTACCAATGGCGCAACTGGCGTTAAACAATAACGCATCAGAGACAACGAGAGAATCGCCATTTTTCCTTAATTATGGAAAAGCACCCAATATGTTCATGGAACCAAGGACGTCAGTAAGAGCCGACAAAGCCATAGTCATGGCCGGAGAATTACAAAAGGCACATAGAACTGCCCAAGACGCAATCCGACATTCGCAACAGCGAATTCAGAAGCAGCGGTTCAAAGAATCAAAAACGGCACCTCAGCTTAAGAAGGGGGATAAGGTGTATCTTCTGACGAAGAACCTGAAAACAAAGCGGAAGACAAAGAAATTGGATCACGTCAAAGTCGGACCATTTTTGATTGCCGAACAGAAGGGCACAGTCAGCTACCGACTCGAGCTTCCACCGGACGCAAAGATCCATCCAGTGTTCCACATATCCTTGTTGGAACCCGCACACCCCAGCGCCACGCTGCAAACCACGTTCCACTACCAGGAGCAAGAAGACGACGAGTATGAAGTCGAAAAGATCGTAGACTACGACAGGAATAGTCAGCGATACCTCATCAAGTGGAAAGGATACCCCAGCGACGAAAATACATGGGAACCACTTACCAATCTTAATTGCCCGAAGTTGCTACACCAGTACCACCGGAGAAGGAAAGGGATTGATCCATATTCCCCAGGGTCTCCATCATCAGGGGAGTAAGGCCCACAGTAGCAGCCGCCGCAGGACAATTCTCTTCAGCCTCAAACGCGCCCTCTGCATCCATTTCCGACGCAAGGCATTCGGCTTTCCGAGCCGCCCGACCTTCAGCTTGACGAAGGATCTTCTTGTTTCGCATCAACCGAGCCATCACAGTAGCCAACAGCTCTTCATCCTCATCCACCTTGCGCTGATACTCTTCTCGAGTTCGGCCAAGAGACTCCCAAGACATGTTGACACATTTCTTGCCCTGACGGACACATTCGGAACACCGAAGGTTGGTTGAGTCCGACATAATGATGCAAAGATGATTGTGTGTGGAGCAGCGTTCACACGGAAAGAAGACAGGGCGACCGTTCCTTTCAATTTCAGCAGCAAGACGCGAGCGCCTTTTCTTGGAAGAAGAAGTTTCTGGTTGCAGAGACATCGTGGAAAGGGAGACTGCTACAAACTGTCACAAAAGGAACGCGGGGGACGGCGACATCATAAGCTTCAGGGACGAAGCTAGGCTGGAAGGGGGATGGTGTTACGAACACGATCACGAGACGGTTGGACCCGAAGCGATTGGCCAGTAAGAACCAAAGCGAGATAGGGTCACGTGACCAATATGCAGGTGAGCGCTGCCTTGGCAGGCGACCGACTGCATATGTGCAAGTGAGCGACTGGTCGACGAGCGACCAGGCGATCACTGAGCGACTGGTCGACTAGCGATCAAGCGACCAGATGCATGAAGACACGAATCTCTTATGTATATAGCTAGGCACGCTTCTCATTAGGAGTTCGTGTGTTCAACTCATGTTGCAATCCGACTGTTAGGTAGAGACCCAACAGCCTTGTCACAATCAGTTATCCCACAACCCAGTTGTCTTGACACATCTGTTCCAAAGAGCTCTAAACCCGTGACACTACTTCGTAGGGTCGCAACACTTTGAACACCCTCAAGGAACTTTGTACCTCAGACAACAATGGCTCCAAACGATCAACGCGATTCCAGCGTGCAACCACGACCGACCAGCACGACGCCCGCTAGGTCCAATGACAGTGTCAAGGTCGCCAAACCGGACTTCTTTCATGGAGAACGATCAAAGCTTGATGATTGGCTCAACCATTGTTGCTATTGCGGTTGGCACCAACTCATGATCTTTTTCAAGGAGGAAGGGGTCAGGCAGGACACCAAGAAGACTATGATTGCATCCTCTTATCTTAGGGGACAGGCTCAACAATGGATTCGACCTCGCTTACAGCAAGCCCTGGTTTCGGACACAGACCCCGAAGGAATCTTCAACGACTGGAACACCTTTGTCGAAACCATCCGCAACATTTACGGCCTGAGCAATGACAAACAAGTTGCCATTCGAGTCATCCAACACCTTACACAGAAGACGTCTACCTCTCAGTATACGGCCAAGTTTAGGGAGTATTCGACCAAGACTGGTTGGAACGATCAAGCCTTAACTACTATGTACTATCGAGGCCTGAAAGATAACGTCAAGGATGAACTCATGCGCAGTGGTGCAGCACAGGATACATTGGAAAGGTTGATCATGGCAGCTATCGAGATCGATGATAAGCTGTACGAACGCCAACAGGAGAAACGCCATAATGGACAGTATCGCGGACGATCTGGCTACAATCCGACCAGCTGGACTGGAGGATCTCGTCGCGATCCTGATGCCATGGAATTGGATATCATCCAACGCAAGCCGAAAGGAAAAGGCACGCGTGGAGCCAAGGGTAAAGGGAAGTTCCAAGGGAACAGCAACAGAGGAAAGAAACGAGAAGGACCGGAATGCTACAATTGCCATAAGATAGGGCATTACGCACGAGACTGCCGCGGACGAAAGGTGCGACCGCAGGAGCAGCTCAACATGATGCTAGTGAAGGAACCCATCGACGAAGCAAACGATGGACGAGGCGCTTACGACGTATCGAAACTTGTTGAGGAACCAAAGACGGAACCAAACCATAAGGCTATGTCTTGGACGGGTTGCTACGATGACTATTGCAAGACCCACGAATCCGACAAGCAAGCAAGTGGTTACTATCCCAAGAAGCCGCGCAAGGCTAGGATGGAAATCAACATGATGATGCGTAGGCAGCCATTACAGCAGATGAGAGACTTAGGGAATTTCCAGAGAGGAAGGTCTCCACCACCGTTAAATTGGGAGGACGCAGATCTGCAAGAAAACACACCCCCCGAGCAGGAAGAAGAACTGCTGGAGGAAGAAGAATCTCCACAAAACAACGATCCCGCACCAGAACTAACGGGACCAAACCTGGAACAACTACAAATGATTGCACAGACAGTCGCAGCACAAGACGACAGTTCATCGGAAGAGGAGTATACAGATGACGAGGAACCAGACGACCTTGAAGTATCGACATTCACCATTCAAGGATCTGAACCCATCAAAAGAATAATGATCTTCATCATGCACCAACTCGAAACCGTATTCCCCAAAATCCAAGGGAAACGACGACTCCACCCAATCGAATTCGACAACATGCTCAACCGAATTAGAGCAATGTTCTGGAATTACCGACTTGTCAACGTCGACTACGACGCCGCAGCATACGTGCAAGAACGACCACCAATTGGAAGTACATTCCAACCCGATGGAAGTTATGGCACACCCGATGGAATCCATATTCCCAGAAGTGTTAGAGAACGAATCCAGATCGTTAAGGCACGACTACATGAATTACACCGAATCCAGGAAGCCTATCAAGAAGACCTCATATCGTTGGAGGCAATGCGGCACAAATTGACTGAGTCCACAAAACAATGGGAACTGAAGCCCATGGGACCACCAGTGCAACTACCAATATGGAGAAACATGATACTAGGGCACGTCAAAGCCACTGTTAAAGGACAGGTCAAGGTATCAATGACACAAGGAAAAGTTATCCTAGGCCCACGACACGGACCCCTTGAATGGGAAGTCTGTCTCGAAGACGCCAACTCGCCAGGATACTATTCAAAAAACGAAGGATCCCTGCCGACAGGAGCAGTCGCCAGGAAGTAAACATTATCGAAGCTCCCACAGCATCAGCAGCACCGGTATTCCGTACCAAATGCATTGTCAATGGACACGCAACACAAGCTATGATCGATTCCGGAGCCAGCGGAAACTTTATATCGACCAGCTTTGTCCAGCGAAACGGGATCGCTACCCGACGAAAGAAAGACGGCGGATACGAATTGATGGTCGCAGATGGATCATCCCTATCCGAAGTGGACAGCGAAACAATGCCGCTAGTCCTAGCTATCCAACAGCACCACGAGACTGTCAGCCTGGATATCGTTGACATGGCCAGTCACGACATCGTGATGGGGACACCTTGGTTGGAAAAGCACAACCCTCTGATAGATTGGAGGAAAAGAGTACTCAAGTTTGAGCGATGCGGTTGCGTTACCGACATCCACCCTATACATCGACAGCGTGCGATGGTAGATGAGGAAAGACAGTTCTGCGAATTAGAACGTCAACCGACAACATACTCCGACAGAATAGGCAAGGAGATGGTCTCCGCAGACACTGAGCCAGCCCAGCCAGGTCACAAGGTGAGAGATAAAGGGAGAACTAACGCACCTCCAGAGATCCCTGAAGAGTTTAAGAAATGGAAACCGCTCTTTCAGGAAGAGGAAGGATTAGCCGCCTTACCTAGACATCAACCATGGGATCACCGAATACAACTTCAGCCCGGCAAAGATCCACCATGGGGGCCACTATACAGGTTATCCGAAAAAGAGCTCGAAGAGCAACGACGATGGCTGAAAGAAAAGAGCGACAAGGGATGGATAGAGAAATCTCAATCGCCAGCCGCTTCACCAGCAATGTTCGTTCCAAAGAAAGGAGGAAAACTGCGAATGGTAATCGACTATCGACGACTCAATGAAGTCACGGTCAAGAACCGATATCCACTACCTAACATCGAAGAAATGCAAGATCGACTTACCGGAGCAAACTGGTATTCCAAGATTGATCTACGAGACGCATTCTACGCCGTACGAATGGCTAAGGGAGAAGAATGGAAAACAGCCTTCAGGACGCGCTATGGACTCTATCAATTTCGAGTCATGCCAATGGGACTTACGAACGCCCCAGCGACGTGTCAGCAACTCGTCAACGATGTGTTACGAGACCTACTCGACATTACAACGATAGCCTATGTCGATGACATCTTAATCTTCACCCGCGGAAGCCGAGAACAACACACCAAAGACGTACAAGCAGTGCTAGAACGACTTAGCACAGTGGACTTCAAGACCGCACCCGAGAAATGTGAATTCTACAAGAAGGAAATCGAATTCCTAGGATTCATCATCAACACTACTGGAATCAAGATGGACCCTAAGAAAGTACAATCCATCGAGGAATGGCCAACACCGAAAACTGTCAAGGATATCCAAGCCTTTCTAGGACTCGCAAACTACAATCGAAAGTTTGTCGAAGGATACTCTAAACTCGCGACTCCACTTACCAGTCTTACGAAGAAAGACATCAAGTTCGTGTGGACAGAAAAGCAGGAAAAAGCATTCCAACAACTTAAGAAAGCATGCATACAATCACCAACGCTCATGCTGTTCGATACAAAGAAACCAGTACAAGTCGAAACCGACGCATCCGATTTAGCAATAGGTGCTTGCCTCACTCAAGAACATAACGACAAAAGACACCCAGTAGCGTACTACTCAAGAAAGATGACGCCAGCGGAGCAGAACTACGAGATTTACGACAAGGAACTGCTAGCAATTGTTGCAGCATTGCGACACTGGAGAGTTTACTGCGAAGGAGCTACAGGACTGACGATATACACCGACCACAAGAACCTTCAATACTTTACAACTACCAAGGATCTATCACGTCGACATTGTAGATGGTCAGAGCTACTCGGACAATACAAGTTCGATATCCAGTATACACCAGGAAAAGACAATGGGCGCGCAGATGCGTTAAGCAGAAGAAGCGACTACATGGAAGGCAAAGAGCAAACTTCGAAAGCATTGCTCAAAATCAACAAGAATGGAAGCCTTACCACAAATACAAAGGAGTTCAACAACATACTCCAGGTACTACGGGACGACAAAGAAGAATTCCCGATTGAACATGGAAAGTACCAGGTTCCACCAGCAAAGGAACACGAATGCATCAAAGACCACCATGATAGCCAAACAACAGGACACCCAGGAATAGCCAGAACAACAGATTTGATTAGACGAAACTTTACCTTCCCACAGATGCGGAAGAAGGTTGCCGACTACATCAAACAGTGCGACAGTTGCCAGAAGAATAAGGCATCACGACATGCGAAATATGGCAATCTCCAGTTCCGAGAACCCTCGGATACACCATGGAGAGAAGTCACAATGGACTTCATCACGAAGTTACCGGCATCCAAGGACCCCGCAACAGGAGTCGTCTACGATTCAATACTTGTCATGGTAGACACCTTGACCAAGTATGCACATTTCATACCGTGCAAGGAATCAATGGCAGCTATGGAACTCGCATACCTCGTACTGGACAGGCTAATCAGACATCATGGAATTCCAGAAAGCTTCATCACAGACAGAGATAAGCTGTTCACATCGAATTTCTGGAAATCTCTTATGGGACAAATTGGAATCAAGCACAAGTTATCGACAGCATTCCACCCAGAGACAGATGGTCAGACTGAAAGGACAAATCAGTCACTCGAAGCATATTTACGGCACTACGTCAATTACGCACAAAACAATTGGGTTTCATTGTTACCAATGGCGCAACTGGCGTTAAACAATAACGCATCAGAGACAACGAGAGAATCGCCATTTTTCCTTAATTATGGAAAAGCACCCAATATGTTCATGGAACCAAGGACGTCAGTAAGAGCCGACAAAGCCATAGTCATGGCCGGAGAATTACAAAAGGCACATAGAACTGCCCAAGACGCAATCCGACATTCGCAACAGCGAATTCAGAAGCAGCGGTTCAAAGAATCAAAAACGGCACCTCAGCTTAAGAAGGGGGATAAGGTGTATCTTCTGACGAAGAACCTGAAAACAAAGCGGAAGACAAAGAAATTGGATCACGTCAAAGTCGGACCATTTTTGATTGCCGAACAGAAGGGCACAGTCAGCTACCGACTCGAGCTTCCACCGGACGCAAAGATCCATCCAGTGTTCCACATATCCTTGTTGGAACCCGCACACCCCAGCGCCACGCTGCAAACCACGTTCCACTACCAGGAGCAAGAAGACGACGAGTATGAAGTCGAAAAGATCGTAGACTACGACAGGAATAGTCAGCGATACCTCATCAAGTGGAAAGGATACCCCAGCGACGAAAATACATGGGAACCACTTACCAATCTTAATTGCCCGAAGTTGCTACACCAGTACCACCGGAGAAGGAAAGGGATTGATCCATATTCCCCAGGGTCTCCATCATCAGGGGAGTAAGGCCCACAGTAGCAGCCGCCGCAGGACAATTCTCTTCAGCCTCAAACGCGCCCTCTGCATCCATTTCCGACGCAAGGCATTCGGCTTTCCGAGCCGCCCGACCTTCAGCTTGACGAAGGATCTTCTTGTTTCGCATTAACCGAGCCATCACGGTAGCCAACAACTCTTCATCCTCATCCACCTTGCGCTGGTACTCCTCCCGAGTTCGGTCTAAGGATTCCCAAGACATGTTGACGCATTTCTTGCCTTGACGGACGCATTCGGAACACCGAAGGTTGGTTGAGTTCGACATGATGATGCAAAGATGGTTGTGTGTAGAACAACGTTCACACGGGAAGAAGACAGGACGACCGTTCCTTTCAATTTCGGCAGCCAGACGCGAGCGTCTTTTCTTGGAAGAAGGAGTTTCTAGTTGCAGAGACATCGTAGGAAGAAAGACTGCTACAAACTGTTACAAAAGGAACGCGGGGGACAGCGACATCATAAGCTTCAGGGACGAAGCTAGGCTGAAAGGGGGATGGTGTTACGAACACGGTCACGAGACGGACAGACCCGAAGCGATTGGCCAGTGAGGGCCGGGGAAGAAAAGAGTCACGTGACGTGTATGCAGGTGAGCGCTACCTTGGCAGGCGACCGACTGCATATATGCAAGTGAGCGACCGGTCGACGAGCGACCAGGCGATCACTGAGCGACCGATCGCTGAGCGACCAAGCGATCAAGTGCATGAAGACACGAATCTCTTATGTATATAACTAGACACGTTTCTCACTAGGAGTTCGTGTGTTCAACTCATGTTGCAATCCGACTGTTAGGTAGAGACCCAACAGCCTTGTCACAATCAGTTATCCCACAACCCAGTTGTCTTGACACATCTGTTCCAAAGAGCTCTAAACCCGTGACACTACTTCGTAGGGTCGCAACAAATACTAGTACTTCTTTAGATAATATATAACTAGACAAGGAACAATTGCTTATAGAAATAGGGCTTCTATTAAGATATTAAGCTTGTATATAAGCCGCTTCTTACCTTAAGCTTCTTTAAGAACTAGTAAAGTCGATATTGTTTAAATCTCTTAGCTGCCCGGCTGTGCAGATCACAAGTTTCGCCGAAACAGGTCGTGCCCTCATAAGGTGTCATGCCCCGCACTCGCTAATACCGACCCCACTTTCTTCCAAGCATGAGCACCATTATCATAACAATACCGTATCCATATGGTTCCTAGAGACATGGAGCAAAACGCAGAATTGTGATCTGGTACATGAGAAGTACTTTCTGGAAGTCGCCAGACTGCTGAATCTAGTTACAGGGTCGGACGTCTGCTCACCACTATCAACATCAGCGCCCTTGAGAGACCTCTGAAAAAACAGGATACCCGGCGAACACAGCATCAGCACCACTCTAACCCTACCACAGTGCAACAGGCCCACTCCGCACGGAATTAGAATCATGGAAGGCATGATTCATTGCTATATTCACCGCATGACAGAAGAAGTAGCTACATGCCATTCCCGAGTTCGGTATTTACGCTGCTTACCTGGCTCTGCAATAGCCATGGTCCTTTTCTTGGTACTGATCAACATCTTCGTCTGGATCGCCTGCGCTGTCGTCCTTCACTTCCACATCTCCCTGGTCTCCACCGCTGTACTAGCTTACACGCTCGGCCTCCGCCACGCCCTGGACGCAGACCATATCGCCGCCATCGACCTCTGCACCCGTCGTCTAGTAGCATCAGGCCAACACCCTGTGACAGTCGGCACATTCTTCTCGAGTGGCCATAGTACGATCGTGCTCGTCACCTCCATCGTTGTAGCCGCCAGCTCAGCGGCTATTACCAACCGCTTTGACTGCTTCGCCGATATAGGCGGGATAATCGGCAGTTCAGTCTCCTCCGCCTTTCTAATCATCCTAGGCACGATGAATGGTTACATTCTCTACAAGCTCATCACCAGTCTCCGCGACGCAATTCGCCTACCAAATAGGCACGAGCAAATGTCCTCAACCAATCTGTTCTCAGGAGGCGGCTGCATGACCGCTCTCCTCAAGCGCCTCTTCCGACTCATCAACCAACCTTGGAAAATGTACCCGCTCGGCATTCTCTTCGGACTGGGATTCGACACGTCCTCTGAAGTTGCTCTGCTCGGAATAAGCTCTATCCAAGCCGCCGCGGGGACATCCATGTGGCTGATCTTGATTTTCCCAGTCCTGTTCACAGCAGGTATGTGTCTTCTCGACACCACAGACGGTGCAGCAATGATGAGTTTGTATTCCTCCGCGCGGCTGGCGAGTGATCAAATCGCGGTTCTATACTACCAATGTGTACTTACGGCGATTACAGTCGCGGTTGCGTTGGTGATCGGGACCTTGCAGCTCCCTACGATGATCTTGGCTGTACGGCCAGAGCTGGACGGAGCTTTTTGGCAGGGGGTGAAGGTTGCTGGCGACAAATACGATGTCATCGAAGGGGGCATTTGCGGATCGCTCGTCGTGTTTGGTGGCTTGGCAATTGTGTGCTACCGCCCTTGGAGGACGAAAATAGATCGTTGGAGGACGATTCATGTACACGAGACTGAAGAGGAGCAGGGGTGTGTGAGTGTAAGACAAGCTTCTACGGGTGAGATTAGTCCTGGGCAAACGAAGGCAGGTGTTTCGACAAATATTGCTGGAGTGCACGGCATTGGTGTTGGTACTACGAGTCGAGCCTACCATTAGTAGTAGAACGGGTTAGGGTTAGGGGTCTTGTCCACGATGACCTCCTATAGGAGGACTCACTCCGTCGTAGCATGCGGAATTCACGACCCCGAGAAACACTATGCAGCTACCTCCATGCCGGTGAGGACGCACAAAGGCCATCTCAGCCAACACCGCAGTGCGGCACAGTCCATCCAGGACCTTCCCATCTGCAAGCAGGCGGCAGACGCTTCAGATACCACTAGGTGAAGACCAATTCCTCGCTGCCACGACAGATTCAGAAGCTGCACCATTCGAGAATCCGCCTGTTAGGTCTGCCAGAGACAGCCTTCGCAAGAGCACAATGTATAACCCGCTGCTACTTGTACAGGATCCACAGGTCCGTCGAACACCATTAGTGTCTTCGGACTGCCCCGAGGGATCAGGGGGTTCTGGTACCGCTACGGACGTTTACGTACCGGGGGTGTTTGGTTTAGGCAGAGGTAGGTCGTGGCATGCCTACTTGCTGTTCACCATGGCTGCACCCCAGCCATTCGACTATACAGATGTCGCAACCATCTGTCGTATAATTCTAGGGTTGGTCATCTATGTCCTCGTCGGCTGCTCTCTAAGGTTATCGAGCTCCGCCCTCCTTTCGCCCCGGCCTAATTAGACCTCCCTATTGCTAATTACCTGTCTGCCGCGGCAACACAGGCCTAGCCATACCTTGGCCCAGCGGACCCGAACCACCGGTCGGTAGAAAGGCACTCGAGCTCTTGTTTTCTACCAGTTGATATAAGTCTCTTTGTAGGTTCACTTACAGAGAACACCCTTAGTCCAACTAGTGGAACATAACTAATTAGTAAAAGGTTTTGTCGCTTGCCGTGTCCTTTATACAGCGAGTTCCGACGTCGCCAACAGGCGCTTGCTACTATCGGTACACCGATCGGTAGAGGCCTACATCATCGGCGACTAGCCGATCCACCGGCTTCTGCATCTCCAGCCTAGAAATATATAGGCAGGATCGGGCATTACCCGCATGCGCTCACCGTCTTGTCGCCTTGGAGTCGCCTAGGTACATATAGGCAATCCTCTCCTAGCTTACGGGGCATTAGCTAGTTGGTCTAACCAACTTAGGAGCGGAGCTTAACGTCATCCAGGACGAAGACAGAGGATGATCGAAGAGTACTACAATTCGACTATTGCACTGCCCGTCTCGGTCTCGTCTCCGGCCTCCTCTTGGGTTTCCAACAGCACCGCTCGCACCCCTTCTAACGCTTTATACGCCCTCGCCCATTGCTTGCTATTCAACAAGGAGTCAATATTTGTAATTTTCTCCCTCTCCCCATAGTACAGCAGGGCTGCCTGTTTCCTCTTCGCTACCCTCTCCCGCCGGCCTAGCCTCACTCGCTCTCGGAAGCACGCACACTCCTCATCGCCTACCACTAGTGGTGGAACGAATCGAGTCGGTTCGTTTCCTTTTGGGTGAGCGTTAGGGTTAACCCTAAGCGGGGTTGGAATCGATTCGTTTGCCTTTTTCGATCCCGGTTCTCTTGAAACTTGGACATTCATCTCGGATGGCTTCATTTTCAATGCTTACGAAATTTCAGCATCAGAAGTGTAGTGTGTGTTGTGTTAGAAACAAGGTAAGATTGTAGGGAAGAGGTGAAGTACAGCGGGCTTTCTCGCAGCCCACCGGCAGCAGAACCACTTCAGCGTCTACTATGTGTAACGCGACCGGCGTGTAAAATATAGAATCAAAGCTACACACTAGGCCGTCCCTCCACTCTAGGATCATTTATGGAGACTGCAATGCGTTGTCGGAAGATGTGTCGAAAGCAATTAAGTTTTGGAATGGATGAGTATTGGCGCTTTCGATGCATTGGCGTAATTCAACTTCACGGCTGAGCAAGTGGCTCCTTTGGACTCCCGCAGGTTCTCGAAGAAGGCGAACACACACTCGAAGACCCGCTTCTTTGACCTCAAGAGCAAAAACAGCGTATTCACTTCCAAGATACGGCGTCGTTTCAGTGCCGAAAATGAAGGCGGGCGCAAAACCAAACAAAGACTCTACAATGCTTGCAATGCTGGTAAGCGTCGGAGGGGTCGTCGCGAACTCGATCATGATGCTCTCGAAATTGTTGGAGATATTTGAAAAGATATTGACGCGGGGGGTCAGTTGTATGTACCTTTGCGCGGCAAATTTTCGGTCTACAGTTAATTGCCACACCGACTTCATGCATGCCAAGAATGGCACCGCTTACGACCCTGAGACCGAAACGCAGCCAAGAGTGTTGCCATTTTCGATCGACGTGCGTATCTGCATTTGACGCTGAGACGACCCAGCGCATTGACAAATCGATTTTGGCGCCAATCAAACTCAGTCTGGTCGTCATTGGCTGTGCAAGTCGCACAGGCGTGCGCAATTTGACTCGGGACCGAGTGGATCAAGCGACGCGGCGACGCCTGTTTCAAGGCAAGTAAGGTCAAAACCTGGGGTCGACTGAACTTCGAAGATAGATTTATCAGATCGTTCAGCAAAACATGATTTAGCAACTCAAACAGGTCATATAATTACTGTCGCCATTGTATTAATGAATTCTGAATTCTGCGTACTGATCACATAACGCCGACATCAATGCGGTGAAGTGACGAGCTTCGAATCCGGCTCGAATGACCAACATTGCTCACCACAGAGGACAGGCGACGAGCAGACGGAAGTGCTAACGCTGTTCTTTGGTTTAGAAGGTCGGGACTGCGTGTAGTGGCCAAGAAGAAGCTTCCTTCTTGAGCATTGTGGGCATTCTCGTCATGTCTCCATGCTATGAGTAGGGTCTGTGTCTGCCTAAGAGACTGTGCGACATCAGATCTTGAAAGCGAATTTAAAACTGCTACACGAATGTATGGGTCCGAAGGCGTTTTGGACTATTTCCAATATCACCAGGGCAACTCTGATCAGAGACGATGTGAGAAGAAACATGAGCTAGAACACAAGTTTTCAAAATAACGACATGTAATACAGAATGAACTAGCCAAGGTTGAAGTGACTGTTCAAGAGGTCGAATGGAATGGCATTCCTGTATGTTGAATGAATTACACCGTTGCAACTTCAAATAGCCTCTAGAAAATTTTGGTTTTGCATTAGTGGACCTTTACCTTGTCAAGCACTAGAACAACTTTAATTCTGCCATGCCCTTGACTAATTCCTCTGACAAGACAATCTCCTTACTTTCCTGGTTCATAGCCAGCTCCCAGAAGTCACATTGGCCAGTGCTGCAGACATAGTGAAGCCTGCGGCCCTTCTGCAGGCTGGAAACCTGAATTCGACTGGGCTTGTGACAACAACATATTCTGTTGACTGTATGATCTCCACGAGAGTCGGTGAACGTCATGAATTTGCGGCAATCCAAGCACTTCAAGTACGGTCGGTTGGCGTTACCGTTTCGATTGCTTCTCCTCGTAACGAGCTTGACGATATTACTGCCTCTCCTACCGCACAGCGGGCAACAAAGCTTCGGTGATTCCGTTGGGAAGAGTGAATCCTGCTCGGGATCGTGTTTGATCGCGACCATATCGGCTAAGGACTCTAAGACACTGGGTGCGAAACTCGGATGAGGAGTCGTGCTTGACTCCTGATAGAAAGATCTCTTAGCAAAGCTGGTCGTACCAACGCCTCTGCCCCTAACTGCGGAGCCCTTTTATACATACTTGCCTCTCTGCTAAAGTTGCAGCCGCATCACGCGCTGCAAAAGACGTCACAGCGTCATGTGTGGAGCGATGTTCGGACGCCTGACAGATGACCTTGGAAGTCGTTGGAGAGTTTCTGAATTTCCATGGCGCAATATAAAGCAAATCGACGACAAACAAACAGAGTTTGGATATGTTTTACTGGCCACAACCTTCCTCATAGAATAAACGAAAAGTCGAAAACACTTAACAAAAACAAGGATTATTAGATTGGAAGTATGTTGGCTGGGAACTCAAGTTCGCTTGTGCCATAGAAGCCCAACAATGCGCAAGACAGCAAGCGACGCTCGATTATTCGCGAAATTTTTACTCTCAATAGAGCTTGGGAAACCTCGTCCAAAGCGAGCATGGCCGGAATACCGAATGTTCAGCATTGACCAATCGCACTATGAACCTTTCTCTTAGCACATTTCGTGAGGAGCGGAAATCTATGGATACATGACGTATGATTCCAGTTTTTCCTCCAAGGGCTGCGTACCCTAAATTGTTTCGTCGACGTAATGCGGGGTTCTAAGAGCCTCAGTGGGAAGCATTCACCCATAAAGTCTCTCCAGATCATCCCTGTTCTACGGAAACAGTTCAGCGGGTGCTGTAGAAGTGCCTTGAATAATTTGTCCAGCTTCCTAGGAAGCTCGCGCCCATGCATGATATCTGCATTTGAACATACAATGAAAGGTGACTTCACCGTGCGTCGACGCATGGAGAGGCCGGCGTTGTGTAGGACGATACGGTAGGGCGGTCAACTCCACAAGTTCAACCTCGATGAACAAAGGGCAAGACAAGGTCGTCTCGAAGAGCTGCTGCTCATCGACCCACCTCTCCTTTTGAGCATTCCATCCTGCTTCTTGATCAGCTCAGACTTGTGGAAATCGATGATGAGAACTCGGTTCAGCTCCGAGTTCCACAGCGTGTTCGGGCGCCGAAGATCACCGTGACGAATACCAAGCTCTCGGATTCTAGCATGTGACTTCTTCACGGCGCCGCGTTTATCTTCCCATTGCGACTGAGTGAGAGGCTCTCCTCCCCACACCATCAGAAGCATATGTTGTATTTCGCCAGCCCCATGTAGGAAGTAACTTTGCGCCATGTCGATAGACCCGAGGAACACTGGAACGGCAAAGCCTTGCGCGCTGCGAAGGATTTGGTAGAATTGCGCCTCGCGAGAGACTGCATGCCAAAGACTCGAGGTGGTGCCTTTGCCGACGAAGGTGTATCCGTAAGACTCACAACGGATTTTAAACGGTGCTCCAGTGCTACCGCACTCCCCAAAAGGTTCGCAGTGGCGATCGACATCCTTATCAAGCTGTTGCTTGAGATTGTACACCGTTTCGACGGCTGTTACCGCGTGCTCCTCCGTTTTCTGTCCTCTGCGATGGTCCGAGACGTTGGGACAAGCGTTGTCTAGTGGCCTCCGGTGTTTTAGGCCGAGCAAACAGTTCTGGGTACAAAACGCCGACGTTGATAGAGTTTTTTGGAGTCCTCTGGTCGGATTTGATCATACATCACGTCGAACTAGGGACTGCGGCGGCGGTGGCGACGAGGCGATCTGGCTGAAGTTTCGTTTATGACGGGACACGCCAACATCCGGCTCGGTATCAGAAGAATCCGAATGATCATTTTGGTCCAGCAATACGCCCGGTGAAGGTGTGCAGACAGGATGTGAGCGTGTGTTGCGTCGTCGAACGCCATCTTGGGGAGATTCGATGGGCGATGAGTGCACATACTCCGAACCCGGTGGCGTCTGGTATAGCTGCTCGTCAGGTATTTCCGACCGCGCGTGCTCAAAGTTCGTCTCCCACACGTGAACCATGCCTTGAACCCTGTTTCGCCACGCATTGCTCCGCAAAGACGTTGCGCAGCTCATTAGGGCGAGGCATAGCAGTCTGCCAACGGCGGTCACGGGCTGGTGTAGAGCTCTCTCCTCGCCCACAGACTGTACATCTTCGTTTGGCACGCAGAGACGATAGTACAACGTGGTCGGATCCTGTTCCGGAACATAGAGGAAGACCAGCGCCAATCCAGTGGATAGACACGAGTTTGCCAACCCTTCTTGTATCATAACATGGTACTCTTGTACGATGGCAGCGCCAGCCAACCTTGTCGCATTGTACCTTAGCTTTTCTGTTCTTTCCGTGGGGATAGTCTCCGAGTTGACTACCTCCTCCCAGAAATCCATGGGTCGGAGCCCGGCGCACAAGTTTTCTGTGGACAGTTTGTGTGGTGGCTTGTACTCCACCGTCATCAATAGCCTGCTCGTATCGCCGTCCAAGCGGTGTACACAGAACTGGTCGGGCTGCATCCTGCCAGATGCAGTGTCTCTTTCACGGGCGTCGGTCGCCTCTTCATCGAGGGCGTTTGCGTGACTGTCGAAGCGGAAGCCGCTACCAAGGCGTAACCTTTCAACGAGCCGCAGGGATTCGGCAGAGGGCGGAGACTATGTCTCGGACATGGTCGTCCTTCCCATATCGTTCGACTCCTTCCAGATCCTTTTCGCTGCTGAGAGGTTGTGAGCATAGCCTGCGCCCAAGGTCTTGCAATGCGAGGATAGGCGAGAATAGTCGCGGCGCGTTCGCGTAGGCGGGCTACAAGTAGCTGCGCACTGTATTGTAGACTTCTGTTTGTTCAGCATCGAAATTGGTCCACTCCCGAAACGTAGTTGGGCAGTACTTTCCCGTTGGCGCGGGGATGCTGCCTTTCGTGGAGCGAGATGGGCATGCAACTCGCAACGGCTCACCTAGTAGCGAGTGACAAGCTTTGATGTATTTGTCAAACGTCGTTTCGCGGGTCAGCTCTCGTGCCTTCTCTCTTTCTTCTTCCGCCTGTCGCTGTTGTTCGTCCGCCTATCGTTGTTGTTCTTCCGCCTGTCGCTGTTGTTCTTCCGCCCGTCGCTGTTGTTCTTCCGCCCGTCGCTGTTGTTCTTCCGCCCGTCGCTGTTGTTCTTCCGCCCGTCGCTGTTGTTCTTCCGCATCCCTCTGTCCCCGACGTGACGCTTTAAGCTCTTGGCGCAGAGTTGCGTAATCGGATGCGCTGTAATTAGCCATGGTCCTTTGAGAATGATGCCTTGTGTAGTGAAGTCGGCGGTTGGGTTATTGATATGAGGGTAGAGCCATTGGAAACGCCATCTCAGCCCTTGACAAGAACGCACGCCATGGTCCCGAACCTGAGAGCTGTGAGATGTGTGACTCAAGGTAAAGTTGCGCCGCGTAGCTGCATCACAGCCTTGATAGAGCGACGAGCATCTGCATGGAGGAGAATGCGTGTTGGGCCACGGACGCGCATTCTTGCGACCGTGCACCGGTGACCTCTCCCTCCCGCTTTAGCGCAATGGGCGGCTCGCCCCGAGAGTCCTGCCGCGTGCTGGCCTTGCAAAAGACGCCAGGGTTGATGCAATCTATTATCGCTGTGTGAGCTGACGCCTAAGCTGCTAGAGGGCATGACGGCAGTGATTGGTGCTGCTTGCCGGCGTGGCACGCTTAGATTTACGGGCTTGTTATTGCGTGCGCCTAGGCTGCATTGTCTGATAGGCATCACAGGACAAATCGGACACCAAAAGCGTCATCTCAAGGCAAGGCCATTACACACAAACGCGCGGAGACGTAGAACTTTTGTGCTAGTATATATTAGCTTGTTCTATGCCGCAGCTTTGGTGCATCAGCGACCCTCCCAAACCAGTGCTGTGCGCCCACAGAGTACGGGCAAGCTTCCCCTGTACGTGTTCCTATACGACCGGTCAGGCTGTTTATCGGTTCGGAGGACTCGACGCACGTCAGGGGTGGACTGCCATGGAGGCAAGACGATTACATCGGTGGAAAGATCAACAGCATTGCAGCTCTGGCAACATTCGATGCAGGCATGCAGTCCAGTGTGAACTTGTGTCGTGCGAAATGCCTTCGTTAAGCTGGCTCTGCTCGTGTGGCCAAGCCGGGGCCGAAAGGACATCTGGGGGAGTAGTAGTACCACACTGGCCATCGCAAAGGATGCCGCTGCAGTAGGATTGGGGAAGACGTTCCCCAGGGACACGAGAGGGATCGTTGCTGTTCTTCCACTGAGCCAGGACACTTCCGGCAGTGGAAGGTGAAATGCTGCCTGGGCTCGGCCGCCTCGTCACAGTCGCAGAGACTGGTCTGAGATGCTCCGATCAGGTATAGATACACGTTCAACGGTGTCATGCCGGTGCGCAACTGCGCGAGGATGCTCGCTTCGCTCCTGCTGAGGCTGTCGTACATACGCCGGATGTGGCTACCAGGCCAGGCAACATCTACTCTACGCACGGATTCACCAGACGTCGCTCGCACCGGCAAGCTCGTTCTATTACGCGCTCTTGGGCATATTGAACTGCCATTTCGGTGAGAAGGACTCCGCCCTGGACTTCGCCACCCTTGTCGGTGGATCGTTGGGCCAACCGTTTCGCCTACCAGCCTAACTCGAAAATCCGGCTTACTAGAGCCCACGCAAAGATCACGCGGTTACCTGATTGCCTCAGATGTTTCAAATGCTTTAGGACCTTGCTAATGATTGCTTGTCTGGACCGCCTGGAAAGGTTTCGAAGTGCTGTCAGGGCCGTCCGGTTGTTGGTGAAGATGTGGGTGGTTTGGCCTTGCAATCGCGACGATAACCCCCACATAGACGCAGCGCGAGCGACTATGCCAATTCCTTGCTCAATGGAGGCTAACGCACCGGTATACTCGTTTACCTGTGTAAGACACCCACCGTCTTTTCGTACTCGCGGTGGTGGTCTTCACGGTTCACCCAGCTGACACCGTCGATGACGCCACCCATGCAGACCAACCGGTTTCTCGCGGAGGCGCTGGTCGCGCCACGGACGCCGCTGCGTCTCTTCAGCCCGTGCGGCTGCTTGCACTCCGTCATCGGCACAGTCGGCTGTTCCGAGTTTCGTCTCCCATAAAGCTGAGATGTAGGGCCGGCTCGTTTCGAGCTTCTTCAGGGGATACCTGGGCGACTTCCGCTATCTTCTGCATGGAAAAGACGAATCTCTTGTATGCCCGTCGCCTGGTCAGTTGCGCGAGAGGATGTGTCCCCAGCACGCTGTGCAGGTCGATCCTTATCCTCAACGCTTTTCGCAGGTGTCGTTCTTGTGTCGTGACTAGGATAGCCTCTGCCTCCGCCACTGCCGTGCCTACCGTTCGAAAACATCCGATCACCGCCTGACTCCCAAATCTCTGCACTCGATTGAGCACCCTCTCCCCCCTAGCTCCTCTTGCGTGCATCCACACGGACGATGCGTAGTCGACTACCGGCGCTACTCTGGCATTGAACAACTTGCGCGTCACGGAAGATGACAGTGCTCGCAGGCGCTTCAACGCCATGGCCGCCCCTAAGCCCCTCGTTGTTGCGCGTGCAGTATGTTCTTTATATCTCAATTCCGAGTCCACTGCCAGACCCAGGATCTTGACCTTGGATGCGTGTCGAAAGTCCTGGCCTTTGACGATTATAGGCTCGTCCGCGGCCTGGTGGCTGTTTCTGGTGAAGTGGACGAAGGAGGTCTTGTCCCCTTCGAAGGACGCCCCGCTCCTGCTCTCCCACGCCGTCGCCTGCTGCACAATTGTCTGAAGACAATCTCGGTTCTCTGCGGTGGTCTTTCCCACCACCCACGCGGTGTAGTCATCAACGAAAGCCATTGCCCCACCGCTCTGGTCGATTCGTTGCTGCACCAGATCTGTGTTGAAGAACAAGAAGATCGGTGACAAGGGCGAGCCGCGCGGAAGTCCAGCCTGCTTCAGTTCACTCGCACCGGATGCCCGGCCGTTGACCACGATCGTGGCCGTACGCTCCGAGCGGAAGGCGTCGGCCCAGTTCACCAGCTTTGTGGGGACGCCTCGAGCCGCTAGCCGCTGCAGCAGCCTATATTTGCAAACCCCGTGGTACGACCCTGTGACATCAAAAATAACCAGGCTCACTACTTTCCTGCTTCGCCATGCCGTATAGGACTGCTCCTGGAGAAGCAGTAAAGCCTGCTGGGCAGACCTCTGCTTTCGTGCGCCGAAGTGGTTGGTGAGCAGCAGTCCATGTGTCTCTACAGCAAATGAAATCCTCTCTGCGATGACCGCGTCCAGTAGCTTGCCCAACGTCGAAAGCAGTGAAATAGGTCTCCATGCCTCCGCCCGAGAATAGTGGTCTTTGCCGAGCTTCTTCAGCAGGACGATCTTTGCGACTTTCCACTGACGTGGCAGGATCCCCGAGTCAATCGATGTCTGGAAGAAGTAGCGCACACCGGCTTTCACTGCCAACCAAACTTGTCTCCACTCTCTGGTCGGAAGTCTGTCTTCCCTCGCTGCCTTCCACGGCTTCGTCCTCATCAAATAACTCTCGATCTTTTCTTCGGTCAGCTTCGACATGGCCACAGCTGCCCTCTGCGGCCGGTCACCTTCTTCCTCTATGGTTCCAGGTAGTGGCGGGAAGAAGGTGACGAGTAGCTCTTCGGCCTGCCCGGAATTGCTTCTAGTTCGCGATCCATCCGCCTTTCGCAGAGGCAGAATCGTCGCCCACTCAGAACCCTGGTCGGGCTTAAGGTACTGGGCCGCTTTCCAGATGTTCATATCTTCGGCCGGAAACTCGTCCCAGTGCAGCCTTTGTTGCTTGTGTACCGCATTGTGGTATTCCTTGGCCGCCGCTCGGGCTTGTCGCCCCAGTACCGGCAACGCATCTCCGCCTCGTCGCTGCGCTCGAGCCCTGTTTCGCCAGTAAGTGTAGACCCGCCGGAGCTTCGTGAGGTCCTTCGTCCACCACCGCTTCGCGTATGGGGACGTCTTAGCTTAGGGCGTCAACGCGTAAACGGCTTCCGAGACCACTTGCATCAGACGGTCGGTCTGCATCTGAACGCCACCGCACGTAGGGCGAATCTGAAACGCATGAGCGGTACATTCTCGTATCGCCTTCCAGGGCGCATTCTTGAACAGCAGTCGTGGCTGGAGGACGTGCTCTGGGACATCGACGTCGAACGTTGTTTCGATTGCACGGTGGTCAGACTCGTACTCCGTGCCGTGAACTTTTCACTTCTCAACGCTCGTTGCGAGTTCCGCGACGCCAGCATCAGAGCGATCATTGAAGTGTATCTGCTATCCTGCCATGTCTTAGTGCCACGAGGCAGCAGACTCTCCAGGCCCCATTCCCCCGTGAAATCGATAATGGGATCTGCCTCCCCTTGTCGATGGGGCAATACTTCGTCTCCAGCCCACAGCTGGTCATTGCGATTGAAGTCGCCAGCGACAACCACATCCAGTCGCGGGCCACCGCGCCGTCCAGCGATGCGTATCGCCTCGTTGAGTGGCTTCATTGTTCCATTCAGTGGTGCAACGTTGCCACCGTTAACGTACCAGGATGCTACCAGCACTGACCGATCAGGTAACCGCAGCAAAGCTACCGTACGGTCTGCTGATGGCATCGTTACGTGCTCACACTCAATGTCTCTGCGCACCCAGAGCATGCTTCTGACCGCCCACTTGCCACCACGACGGGCGCTCGGGACGATGGCCGTCCAGACCTGGTGTCCCATCGAGACTGTTGCCGCCTTTCCACCCATCTCAAAGACATATGGCTCGCTGACGATTAAGGCCGTGAAATCTTTCAAGTTCGCGTCGTTCATCAGACTGTGCTGGACGTTCCGTTGTTTCTGTACATTCAATTGTAAGAACCTCATGGACCTTGACATCAGCCGCCGGTAGAGAATCCGACACTGACGGGAAGACGATTCGTGCGGTCCGCCGCAAACCACTCATTTAGGGTTCGGCGATTAACATTCGCTGTGACGGTGGCCCGGCTGGGCACATCTCAGACAGAATTGAGGCTTAGCACACGAGAAGGCCTTGTGACCCAAGCTCTGACACCAGAAGCACTCCATCGGCCCACGCCTGGGTTGGAACACTTCAGTAAAGGCTGACTCTCCGTCCAGGACGACATACTTGCCTTCCAGAAGCCTCGCAGCGTCAGCACGCTTCGTCACATACACGACCATAGATCCGTACGCCTTTCGTGAGCCCTTCCGACTGAGCCACGACACTTTGGCAATCTTCACGTCGTTCTCTTTCTCTAGCATCTCCGTCACTCTTGCACAGAGTTCTCCGTTCTCATCCTGCACCGCTGTCCTGTACGCATTGTCCACCTTGGATCGGGTCCCACTGGTCACGGAAGACACGCGATCTCACCGCTTTGGTTTCCTCGGCTGCCGCCTTGACACAAGCCAGCTCGTCCTCGTCCCGACAGGCCATGCGGATACGTGTGGTGTTGCGAGGATCCCTCGTCGTCGCCGCGCACCGCCGCTTCTCTCTTCTCCCTCCCGCATCTCTATCTCGATCTCCTGCCTTACGGAGCTCGCGTTCGCAGTGTCCCTCCCCGCCTCTTCCACATTGGACACGTCCACTATGCAGTACAGGGTGTCGGTTAAGGTGGATGGCGTCGTCTGGTTGAATATTATCCTGAGATTGCTCGGATGGCTGCCGGGCGGAGTGCGCGCGACGTCGGCATACGATGGGCTTGGGCATGACAGCTGAACAGTAGACAGCTGCTTCTCAAGAATGGCCGTAACGATAGTAGTAACCTGCTGTTGCACTATGGTAGTGACTTGCAGCTGAACGATCGCAGACTTTCTCGTTGACAATGCTCAAGAACTCTCGCAACACGATACTCTTGACCTCTTGATGCACAACATTTTTGAACTGTCGAAGCACTACCTCACTCACCTGTTGCTGGACGGTTCTCCTGACCTCTTCTCTGATGGCCTCTACGAACTCACGTTGTACGGTGACCTTCAGTTGCTTCTGCACAACGGATTTCACCTCTTCCGATACGGTCTCTCTCTTACTTGTCCAATATCTCAGACGTCGGTGATGGCCTCCGGGACATGCGCAATGCGCTCGTCAAGGGACTCGCACACGTCGGCAATGGCCCACAGAATCGCGCTCAACTGAGACTCTTCGCGCCCACTGCTTTTTCCGTTTAAATCCCTTTGTAGCCGTCTCTTTCGCCAAAGTATTGGATGCAGTTTCCTGTAGTCGACCTCGTTGCGTGAGATGCCTAGTCGGCTTGGACGCGTTCCCGCGGACGGCGTCACGTCGTCGGGCTGAGACGGCGGGCGCGCAACAGTGGTCATTGATGGGTATGCCAATTAGACACGGTATTGACTTGATAATGGCTTGCTTCCAGTGATTCGCGTTTTACCCTGTTCGGTGTTGTGACCGCTCGACGGTGGAGCACGCTATCTTCGGCCTTTACGTAAGCCATTTTGGGATCTTGCAGCTCGTGGCGAAGCAACCGGTTAGTCGTCCCGGTCCGCCAGCTGTGTTTCCTCGTGCTCACCATCATCACGAAGCTCAACCCCGTATTACAGCGCGCACCTCCCTGTGTGACCAAACTGCTGTCATCCAAGTGCTTTGATTTTGCCCTCAATGGCTGCACAAGTCCAGCAGCAACCCGACTTTGATCAAATGGCCCATCACCTCACCTCTTTCACAGAGCATTTTCGGCGGTGTGCCAATCTTCCAGCCATTGAGCAAGGTAATCGAATCGAGCAGGCCTTGCAGCGCTTCGAGGCGCAGTTAGAACGGTTTGACAGCCGGATGGAGGTCCATTTTCGAAGGAACGAAACGCTGTAGGTACTTTGCCCGCGAAAGAATCCGTCTTTAAGGCTACAAAGCCGGCTCAGTCGATGCTGACGCTTGCTCGTAGCCACATGAATTCTCAGGCGCGTCTCGAGAACTCTCAGCTGTTCCGCATGCCCGGCGAACCTTTGGCGCCCCTCCGCTCGCTTCAAAATCACCTTCCCATTGCCGAATTTCCCGCTAATGCCGCCGCTATCGACCGACTACCCAACGCACAAGTCGTGGCGCTCCTACGCCATCTCGAAGTGCCACCGCCTGAGGGCCCGGTGGATCGAAGGAGAGCGGCGTTGAAGAGGGCCGTGGGAATCTACGGCGTATATACAGCAATTGCTTGAGTGGTGTGCGGTGGCGGCCCCTAACCTTACCTGGCGGCTTGCGCAGTGCGCTCAAAGTGCGACTCCGAGCTAGAGCATGTGGTGCGAGCAGTCACACTCCCTGGAAAATTGGAAGCAAAGATTGTCTTGGTACGAGAAAGAGGTTCAATACTGCACCGTACCCTTTTCTTTAACACAAAATAACTGAATCGCCGCCAGGCCCATTGGTCCGAATTCCTGTCCAGATACAACTTCAAAATCGTATACCGCCCCGGAAAACGGGGTGAAAAACCCGACGCGCTGACCAGGAGGGCAGGTGATTTGCTTAAGGAGGGGGATGAGCTTCTGCAGCTCCAGAGTCGGGTAGTCTTAAAGCGAGAAAACTTAGAGTCCGCTCCTGAGTTACCCCCGACGATCTTCACAACCCCCGAGCCGGACCACGACGCCAGCCCGAAGCCCTGGAAGAGAGTATCGTTCTGCCCCGAAACTCGAACCATCCTACGAACAGATAGCGACCCAGAGCCCCCGAAGGATGCAATTCGCGTGTTGACCCAGGGTTCTCCGTCCAAATCTTGTTGCTCATATGTAGGCGTCTCAAACCCCCATCGTCTCCGCGTTTGTGTTGATTGGCCCAGTCGTGTTGCTGCTTGCAGTGTTCCTGCATCAGGTGTAACATGCGACACATGTACGGGCAAGGACCGCTATGGTTAGCGATACTAGCACCTTTCGGACCACCCAAATAGAATGGAAAGATAGCTACGGGAAGCTTGATGGGCTCTGGATATATAACGACCCTTGGAATTGTAGCAAGCTCAGCGAGACTTTCGACTTTAGAGATGATGTCGTGGCGTTGCTGTACGCCAAGACACTTATGACGGACCTGAGAATGCGTCTTTATCTGAGAGGAAACTATGGCATACTGACAATTCAAGCAGATGAAAATCCGATGCCGGCCATACTCAAGGTAACTAGGTTCGCTACCACTGTTCGTCTATGGACGCTCTTGCCTCAAGTACTAGTTCTAAAAACAATTTGCTGGGATAACTCTACGCAAATCGCATCAAATGCGTTTCTATAATCTTTGCAAATGCCTACAACATCACATGAGTGCGAAGGTAATAGGGAACACTCGAAGTGGAAGTCGGCTCGGCTGATTGCGCCCCGGGGGGGATCCCTGTATAGGACGTGAGATCACACAATTTGGTTTAGATGTCACGCATCTCCTGCCGCAGTATTGTTGCATTTACAGCTGAAAATGAGCGTGCTGGGAGATGATAGCCATCGCAAGTAGCTATCCGATTTTGAGCACGTTAGGGCAATGCAAAAGCGAACACTTCGACTCGCTTCTTACAAATCTTGGCGTTACTCCACATTACGATAGAAAGCAAACGCTTCGAGTCGAAGTCTCTTTCTCCTATGGGTAGTGAGAGATACACGCTGCGCCGAGTTTCGCCACAGCAAACACGAGGCAAGGCGAGAGGGTGTAAATGGTAGGCGAATGCAGACCGTCCTGGCTTCAAAGTGGCTACAGCATTAGCGCACACACACCAGCTAATACCTCTACCAAGAAGGCTGTCAGACGAGGCACGAGCGCCTCCAGCACTTGCTCCAATAGAGCGATGAGCTCGGAACATGCTTGACGGCGATGGGGCCGACATGGAGAAGATTGCCGTCACAATGGCGGAGATGCAGATCGCACTTGATGCTCGACTTCAGGCATAGGTCAAGACGGCGTGGCTTCAGCCAGCCTCGATTCAACGCGGTACAAGATCAAGCATAAAACCGAGATGCCCCTTGCAGACCATGCGGCCATTCCTTGCTGAGCAGGGCAAAAGCCCCGTTCGACAATAGCCTTGCTGAGGGTCGTGGACGCACAAGTTGTCTGGGAGGACTAGGGATCGCGTGGTCTGGAACATGATCATCCCGGGAAGCAACTTACGTACCAAAGCATATTTCGTCCATACAAAGGATTTTCATCAGCTTTTGCGGTAAAAAGATCAGTGAAATCATCCAATCAAATCCATCCACATGCCATCGTGTGCGTGTCGCTCACTTATTTTCTCAGCATGCTTTCCCAGAAGAAACGCCGCCCTACGCTGAAGTTTGCTGCCAACTGGCATAACTTTGACTGTCCACAAAGCAGTACTTGTCGCCCCAGGCACGTTGCCATGGCGCTTCCAAATACGTTTAAACCCTAGTTCGCAATGAGTATAGTTCAGATCACCGCCTCAAAGCCCTGATATTATGAATAGTGCATATTGAACACAGGCACCGCAGGCTGCGCGTGCGGCGGTGGACGGTGGAAGATTTGCACCAATTTTCTCCCAATACCCGGCTCCAGCTCAGTCCCATCACGCGCAATCTTGACCTCTCTGTTTGCATTCCATGGATTCCGCAGACCACGCATGCAGAAGAAAGGCAGACGCGCCGTTGAGACCCATTCGATCTTGAACTGCCTACTCCAATTCTGTCTATCTCCACCCTCTCCGCTCTCCGTTGTCGGCGATGCGGCCTCAGCATCCGAAAGGTCCGCCTCCCAGAAGATAGTTCCACGCGCAGAGTCATCAACAATGTGGCCCTTGGGGGCAGTCTCAGAAGCCGGTGTAGGGATCGACTGCGGTATACCAGGGGGCTTCGTTTCTTCGCTCTCCGCCGCGCTGCCGAGGCTCACTGGCTCGCCGGAGATCCTTGAAGCCATGCGCGCACAGCCAAAATATTCGCCAGACTTGTTCGCCGAGAAAATTAGATAGACAATTTCGGTGCTCTCATACGCCTTGTTGAGCGCTTCCTCGTTATGCGACTGGGTTGCCCACATGCCGTTGCGAACGCTAGCCTCCAAATCTTGGACGGTCAGGCTCTTTAGAATGAAGAACCTCTCTGGCACCTCTCCGGGGCCTGCGCCGTTGAACACTATGGACTGATCCTTCAAGCCTACATCCGCGGTTTCCTTGGGCGTGGTGTGACCAACAGTCAATGGCTTTGATACTTTCGTCGTTGAAGCTGCGTCTTTGGGTTCATTATGGGCACCGGAACCGCCGGAGGAGGGTATAGACGCGCTGGCGGGGCCATCTGCTGCAGGCGAGCTCACAGTGGATGCAGGTGCTCTGCGCAGCCTGCAGACTAATTGGACACCTTGGAAGCGCGAATCGTGAAATCGGTTCATGGCGGCGATGCAAGCAGATTCGGCACGGTAGTTGACAAACGCGCAATTGCTCTTTGAAATCAGGAATAAGCTCTCGATGTCTTTCGTAGCATCGTGGGAGAAATGGTCTTTGAGATCGGTGACGTTAGCCGCTGGAGGCAAGTTACCCACCCAAAGGGCATGGCCAGACTGCTTCGGCTTTCGCGGTGGTCCTCGAGGATACGAAGGTACATGTGCTATCTCTGAAGCGCGTCGGGCAAACGTAGCTGAAAAGCATGTTAGCAGTCAGTATTATCGTTGAAGGGCTCTGCACCTTACCAAGCTCGGGGTTGACGGGACCACTCATCGCCGCAAATGCAGTAGGATTAAACCGTGGGTCGATCGGAGAGTGCTGCACAGCACCTGCTGGGTAGCCGTACATATCCATTCGAGGGTATTGGCCTTGAGGCTGAAAGGCCAGACCAGGCTGCCGTGCGTTCATCGAAGGCTGCATCGGCTGGTAAACACCCTGCGGTTGCGGCCGCTGCATACCATGCATTTGCCCATACTGCGCTGCGTCCTGCATGTGGTAGAATGCTGTCGAAGAGAGCACATTCATGCCTTCGTGCTCGTACTCAGGTCGCTGCATAGACGCCATTGAGTCAGATTGGGGGAGTGCCTGAGCCATAGGTCCCGTGTCGAAAACACCATACTGACTGCTGTTGAGCCCCAGAGGCTGGTCTCGAGAGTATAACTGGTTGTGAAAGGCACTGGGGACTGGTTAATGTCGCCTGACACAAAGCAAGACCCAGCCGAGGGAGCACACACAATTGAGCTTGCAAATAGGAAGAGCTTGATAAGTTCGGGCCATTCTGTTGCACTTGACTTTTAGGTCTCTGAACCAACGTTGGATCGAAGCCGCCCATGTCGGTTTTCAAAAAGAGCAGATATTAAGTGATTGGATCGTTCTATGACTTGATTGATTCCCGCCGAGAAACAACAGAGACGACCGGAGGGATACTGAATAGACCTCGAATTTCAACCAGTGCTGTGACCCAGACTTGACCACGAAAGTCGAGATTGCCGAGCTGGAACAATCTGTGTCTGTACCGCAGGAGCTAGCTGTTTGAAGATTGTCAGGCCTGTAAGGTACGCTAATGCTAAACGGTGAGTACGCGATGATTATAATGTATGTGCCCGGTAAAATTGAAAGGCAGCCTTAGGGTTGGAAAAGCAGAAAGAGATGTGACGCTTTCATGACGACATCTTGCAGAGAGGAGCTTCATCCAACAATCAGCAGTCCATTCAATTGGCTGCCGCTACGCAAAAGCCGCGGAGTGTGCGGCAACCCGACAGCGCTCCGACTAATGATGGTGCAAGATTGCGAGGGACTTCTTGGCGTTACAGTCGAAACTTTTTACAGCAATCGAAAAAGCTAGCGGATTCAATTGCTATAGTATGGCTATTATTGTATCGAAGATCACGTGACAAAGTAACTATCAATTCGGCGTTGTTGCAAAGACTCATGATAGCGCTTTTGAACCAACTTTTCATAAGAATCAAGGCCTTTAAGCCAGTCTCCATTGCAGTCAGTTGATTGTTCCTCATGGAATCGCAGGCGGCGAAGCAACTGAACTGAATCAAAAGGTGTAACCCTCGGCAACTGCTCTACGACCTCATCGTCAGATTCCTCTTCAACTAGTAGTTCAAACTGCTGAGCTATAGCTTCAAAAGAGCCTTCTAGACTATCTTCAACTGCCTCTTCAGGTGGATTGATAATCGCCTGGATATCCATAACACTCTGAATGCGTGACTGTTCATGAAGCTCCTGAAGCAGCTGCTGAACCTCTTTTTGAGCCTTTTGTTGCTGAAGCGGCTGCTGGGCCTGTTGAAGCTGCGCGTGGATCCAGCAGTTGGCTATAGTCTGTGGATATACCTCGTGCCAAGAGCGTCGAATGAATGGAAAGGCTTTTAGTAGATTCATGGTTCTGTGTGGATCTCGGCCTTCGTCGAACTCCTCACCTATAAAACGAAGCCAGCAGCGCTTGTAGACTGCCTTAAATGAAGCAATGATACCTTGATCAAGGGGCTGAGTCTTGCTAGTTGAATTAGGCGGCAACCATACGATCTCTATATTTTGAAGCCCATAGCCTTCAGGCAGTGTTGAAAGCTCGTTGTAGGCAGCAACATGAGCACTGAAATTGTCGAGTAAAAGCACCACCTTTCGGCCAGTCATTTTTTGACCAAACCAGCGCAACCGCTCTTCAAAGATACTAGCCGTCATCCAGCTCTTTTTGTTGAACCTGTAGATACAGTCCAGCCGCTCTGGTTCGATTACAGCAGCTCTAAAGCATATAGGCCTCCGAAACTCGCCAATTATCCACGGCTTCATCTTGTGTGTACCACTAGCATTCACGCAAAAGTGGAGAGTTACTCGTGCCTTGTTGCTCTTAGTGCCAGGTATACGGTATGTAGATAGAGAGAGGTCCGGTATAGCTTTCCAAAAGAGGCCAGTCTCATCGCAGTTGTACTGGTTTTCAGGTGAATACTGAGCAATCCGATCCTGAGCTATAGCAAGAGCTGCCATAGTATCTATCTCATTCACACTGCCGGCCTCACCGTGACGAGTATATTCCTTAATGCCTTTATGAGCCTTGAAGTTGCCTAACCAATCATTGCTCCAGCAGGGCTCTCGAAGGTTGCTATACTGAGGCAGTCGTCGCCAGAACCATGAGGCTCGAACCTTCAAGAGATCGCAAGTAATCGGCTGCCTGTGTTGTTCAGCAGCAACCCACTGAGCAAGAGCTGCTTCAAGGTCCGGCCAGCTCTCTATACGTTGCCTTTTACGCTCTGAACGCTCTACTGAGCTATCGAGGTGTTCATATCGTTTACTGAGCGTGTGACCGGCGGTGGTTTGCGTGATAGGCTTGCCAGACCGCCTCTCAAACCGTGTGGCTAGCTCTTTCTGTGTATCTGAAGGGTGTTCAAGGCGTAGACGACGTAGAGCAGCGCGCTCTTCGTCAGTAAAGGGGGTTCTCGCTTTGGTTTTTGAGGCTCTGCTGAGGCCGGTGGTGGTGATGGAGGTGGTGATTCAGAGGCAGTTTGAGCCTCCATCTTGTCGTCCTATAGCAATTGCTTGGTGAGCGCTCCGGCCGATTGATTGTTAGAGTATATCGAGGATTCAGCAATATTTTGCAGTGAATGAAAAAAAGCTGAAGAAAAAGATTGCTATAGCGCGTTATTGCTATCTAGGGGATGCTTGTATCGAGTTCGAACTGTAGGCTATTCTGCTATTGCCGGACGTGGCTGCTCCGCAAGCAGCGCCGAGAGCTAGAGACCTGGCTCCTCAACTTGCCCAAGCCTGTCCATAATCCCTAACGGTGATTGAGGCAATCCCATGAGTTTACTAACCCGAAACGGTTCGGGGTGCAAACCGAAGAGAGTCAATTCCATTTAGTTAATGCCATTTTGTTTCAGAGGAGCAACGTAGTTTTCGTGCACACAAGCTTGAAAGTATGGCCACTCGACGAAACAAAATAGGATTCCGGTCCAAAAAGTCGCCGTTGTGCATGTCGTCGGGACTGAAGAATATGTGAAGGAACAGCCATTTCTGGCCATCGACCTCCCACTGGCTTCTGGGATCACCCAAAAAACTCCAATCCTCTTTCAACTCGTCTGGGTTGTCATACAACTGGGCCAAATCCAACTGGGGCAATGGGCTTCTTTACGGGCCTTCCTCCTTCGACAAGCAACAAATCCTCCATTAACCCCCGTCTGGCTGACTCGTTCAACCCATGAACCACACTCAACTCTTTCATCCTGAAACGAATCTTGTCGATGCAAACCTCTTCTCCCTTCCACATAAGTCGACCCTCTGCCTTGATGCTGCACCTGATCTTCATCCTTTATGTCCTCATGTGCAAAATCCCGTCCATGATGCTGGGGATCCCATCAAAAAATCCTGTCCATGATGCTGGGGATCCCATCAAACGTGGTTAATGTCATAAATCTGGTAACCATCTCTCTAACCTCCTCAAAAATGGATGGGGCTCTGCCTCTGGCTTCCCTTTGTGTCATGCTCCTCTCTACTGCTTCCTGGAATGCTTGCTCGACCAACCCTCTGGTGATGGTCACTACTGCTGATGACAAAATGGGTGTGTAATTCATGGCGGTGCTCCACCCTTCCCCTTCTTGGTTTAACCCCAATACTGCTAATGCACTAACAATGTCACTCTCAAGCTCGGAACCCTTCAAATCGTGATCAAACATGGCTAGCCACAAACTCAAACATGCTTCTTCCATTCCTTCCTCGAGCCACTCTTGTTTCTGGCTCCTCTGCTGGCTCCTCTGCTGGCTCCCTCTCTCCTCTACCCACTGCCTAGCTAACTTTTGTAACTCCTCCAACTCCCGCTCCTGCTCCCCTGTCAACTGTTACTGAGGCCTACCCTGCTCTGCCTGGCTGCTGCTCCTCCAAAGATACCGTAACATCTTGGCCCACACAGCGGTGTGCTTCTTCGTGGTGTTGGCCTTGTGCTTGGCATAAAAAGGCCTCTCATTCTTCTCTTCTCCAACCTTTTCCCTGTTCACAAACTCCAATGCTGACCTGCCTACGATGTGTGCCCGACATGTAGCCATGGCCTTCCTAATCAACCTCTGGTTGGCCCTGCATGCCTGGGCTAATGCTTGCTCCTCCTGCTCCTACTCCTGCTCCTCGATCCTCTCTTTAACCTCCTCCTGCCATGGTGCTTGAACCATCTCGAGCAGCCTAGACCTCTGAAGCCCTTCAAATGGTGGTCCCAACCAACAAATTCCAGCTATGGGTTGGGCAAGTACCTGTTGCTGTTGTCTCCAATCATTCTCTCCTTCTTCTTTTCCACTATGAGCTCTTTCATCTACTCTGCCAGTCTCTCCATCTTGCCGTCATTGGCCTCCCCTTCCCTGGGCTGGCTGCCATGCTCTAGCTGCTGGGACACCTGGAAGGACCTCTTCCGCTGGGCAAACTCAAAGATCCTCTGGCAATGCACTCCCTCCTCCCACATCCTGCCTTCTCCTCCTGCTCTTTTCCTCCTTACATCTCCTCGCTTCTGGGAACCCCAGTTGTACGCCTCTCTACAGTGCTTCTGCATAGTCTTCAAGTCCCTACATGTATACTGGCACTCTACGCCCTGTATCCGGGGAGCTTTGCACTTCAATCCATCCCCAAAAATGAGCGATCCCGTAATGGGCAAGTCTGATTTCTCTGGATAACAAACCTGGTCTTTTTCGAATGCAACTCCTTCCAATCTCTGCACCTCCTGCTGCATTTCCTTCCGCTGCTGCAGGCTGTATCCTGGATGGTGGGCTCTTAAATGCACTTCAACTTGGCTTGGAACAACAGCATACTGGCATTGCCTACACACAACGACTGTAACTGCTGGTAGAATCTCAAAGATCTGAGACGACATATCTGCATCGAAAATGTTGTGTCTTTCTCGCGTTCCAACCCCTTTGCTGTGGGATATAAAGCTGGAAATTCGGAAGTTCCTGGATGAATGCCTCAGTCATCAACCGGTCGCATGTGGGGTGGGCTGCGATTGGCTAGAGGACTTCTTGGTTAAGAACATCAAAATTCTGGCCATCAACTTCTTCATTAGACGCAACCCTTCCTGTTGGATGTTTGGCCTCGGAAAAAGAACTTGACTAGCGAAATTGGCTCGTTTGAAGCTTGTGCAAGTTTGAAGCGAAACGACCGAATACAATTCAAAGAGGTTGACTTCTCTCGACAGCGAGTTCCCCACTCCCCTGTAAATGCCAAGGCGCTAGAAGCCTCATACAAAAAACAACGGAGGGTGAGGCAACCTCTTTGTGGCATTGTAGTTAGGGATTCTAGACGCAATACGCACAGGAAAAGACCGCCGCCCGCATGTGTAGCTTGCGCAATTTGAAATGCACAGTGGGCACCTGTACTACCGAGACCGCCTATACGTCCTTGACGACGACGAAGTCCGCGCCGAGCTCGTACGTCTCTGCCACGATATCCCTGCCGCTGGACACCCAGGTAGAGCACGGACGTACCAACTCCTGTCTTAAGACTACCATTGGAAGGGTACGAATGTCTACGTCCGCTGCTGGGTAAGAAACTGCCATGTATGCAGTCGCACAAAGCCAAATCGAAGGGGCCACCAGGACTTGCTGCAGCCTCTGCCGACACCCGACCACGCCTGAGATTATATCACGATGGCTTTCGTTACCTACCTGCCGCCTTGCCAATTATATGATGCCATCCTGGTGGTTGTTGACCGCTTGACTAAGTTACGACACTACATTCACTGCCAGACCACAGATAGCGCTGAGGAAATAGCCCGCCTGTTCACAGAGAACATCTTTCGACTCCATGGCCGCCCAATCGATATAGTGTCTGACCGCAATGCGAAATTTAAGTCTGATTTCTGGAAGCCTCTGCCAACTCGATGTTCTCTGACACCACTGAGATCTCCCCGTTCTTTGCAACCTATGGATACTAGCCTCGGTTGGGAATCGAGCCCTACGAGCCTACGACTGTGCCTGCAGGGCTTCGCTTCCGACATGCAGCTGACCCTGGAACACCTGAAAACTGAACTGCCTTAGCACAGAGCCGCGACGAAGACAGTCCGAACCGGCGCCGCCAGCCTGCTGCAAAGATCTCTGTCGGGCAAGAGGTCTGGCTGGACGCTCGAAACCTAAAGATCATCCGCTCCAAAAAGAAGCTAGACTGGAAGAATGTTGGCCCGTTCCGTGTCGCCGCTGTACACGGTCCGTATACTTGTCGCTTAGACCTGCCACCGTCAATGAGGATTCACCCTGTAATTAATGTCGACTTGCTCACGCCTGTAGCTACCGACCCGCTACCTGGCCAGCGCCATCCGGTCCCGCCACCCGTCGAAGTGAATGGTATAGAACAGCTTGAAGTTGAGGAAATCCTAGATGCTGTTACTGGCCGCCGGGGTCGCGGAGGCAGACCCCGACTCCGCTACATCGTGAAATGGACTGGCTATGATGTCCCAACGACAGAACCTGCTTGGTCGATCATTGAAGATGTTCCCCAACTTGTACGAAACCTCCACCCCCGCTACCCAGACAAACCAAAGCCGTCAACGATGCCGTAGGGTGCTAGAGTGTCAGGAGACACTCTGTCTAGGAAGGAAGTAATGTCACGGGCCAGGCCTGTGACATGGTCTGCCATGCGGCATGGGTCTAGACCGTTGTGTCTAGACTAGAATGGAAGGCTTACCGAGCTCTGTATTTCAGCTTCGCGATCGAAGCGTCCCCTCCGTAGGTCTTCGAGCTACGACCTAGTCATCATGTTACGAACACGGAAATCTGAAGAAGTGATTGGCTCAGATTGGGTTAACGCCAAGGGGATGGATGAGGCTAAACGGAGTCACGTCCTGAAGAACTCCACCACAAAAAGGGCTCTGGGCTACGTGAGTGAGCAAAACGAGGAATGCTCACTCCTCTCACGGAGAAAGCTGCAGGGCAAGAACGAGCAAAGCGAGCATCGCTCACTTTTATCGTATGAAGGCACGAGTCTCCTATGTATTTGGCTAGGCGTGATTCTCCTTAGGAGTTCGTGTGTTCAACTCATGTTGCAATCCGACCGTTAGGTAGAGACCGAACAGCACTTGCCACATATCATTCCCAACCCAATTGTCTTGACACTTCAGTTCCAACGAGTACCAACCACGTGACCTTACCTCGTAGGGTCGCGATAAGTCCGTTTTGTAAAAAGAGTAAGTATTCTTTACTTTGCTTACTTACGTAAACTTATAACACTCTATAGTAGTGATACAGAATACCTGAATAGATATCTCGCAACGTGAAGAGGTGCCTCGACCAAACAGTCAGTCCAAGACAGCGCTGCTTACTGCTTCGTTCATGCGTCTCGCAGTACGGACGCTTTGGCCCGCTCATGTGACATACAGCCCCTTTTCGTACGCCCCTAGGCGTACCGTCACGGGACCTCCATTGTACGTGTATCAGCTTAAAGGGCTAAAGAAACATGTCCTTTAGTTTGTAGGTGCATTGTCACTAAACATCTTTATAGGAAAGTAAAAAGAAGGTAGAGGACGCGTCGCGGGCGCGTTTTGTTCCGCTCGGTGGTGTATTCCGCTCCGAGGGTAGAGCATGTTAACAATTAGTGCCCTCTGTCTGACCGCGTGCGCACTGTGTCACGGGCCAACGAGGCATCCAAGCTGAGTAAGGATGCTGACCGCTCACAGAGCTCGTCCAGGTAGCCCTGACAGCAAGCTCGGAAATTAGGGTACTTTCCAACAATAGTACCGTTGCAAGCAATCGTGACATGGTTGGCTTCATCAATGGACACTCCTTTTGACACAGTGCGGACCGCCCAAAGCGCGGAGAGAGCTATAGCAAGATAGACTACAGCTCGCTCGGCTATGAGCTTGCTTATGTCGCGCATGAACTCTAGCTCCTCTTTCCGTGGTCGCGAACGCAGCGGACGCGCTTGAACAAATGCGGATCTTGCGTTTGCGAGACTCGCTGAGGCGCCGCTCTGGAACTCTGCCAATAAGCGTGTCTCGAGCGCATATGGCTCATCCAGCTTCCTTGGCAGCTCACCACCGAACAATCCAGCGGGCGTGACAGCTTCTACGATGATCAGTCGTAAGATCTCGCCAAGGTAGCGACCCGTGACCAGATACTCAGGTGGCTGGAAATCAGGCAGTATATGTTTTGCATTCAACTCATCGCCCCATCTGATGGTAGCCATGATTGTTTTGCCGAACATGCTGAGCTCGGTGTTCACTAACACGTGCTGGGTCGCTTCATGCCAGCTCGCCGGCCGTTCGCCAGCTGTTCGCCAAACTTGCCATGACCAAGGGCAGTAACAGGCACATAGACAGCAGCATTCATGCCCGTTCCAAGTATTAGGGACATACGCATGGACGAGTCTCGATAGGCCTGTGATGGCAGAGTCGCCGCGCCATCGCTGACAATGGCCCTCATGTCCACGTTGAGCCCACGTGCTCGGCAAGGTTTCATGACAAGCTCGCTGAGGTCCTCGCTCCTCCACACCATGTGCGACGCGGAACCCTTTGCCCATTGCAAGCAAAGCCCACTCCTCGGCGACATCAGCTCTACTGAGAATGGCCAGGCCAGTCTCATCTGCAGGAGGGCATTTCTCGTGCCATTGATGTGATTGTACTTAGCTAACATGTCGCCTATCCGCTCTGCCACCCAATCAAAGGACTCTTGCCCTCTCAAGTGACGTATCCGCTTGTCGATCACGAAGCTCCTAATCCCGCGTACTTGCATGCGAGCCTATGCGAGCCTCACCATCTCTCTTCGCGCCAACCGAACCAGCGCTACTCGCATTGTAGAACCTCCTACGTTCAACGGCAAGAGTCACCTCTTTCATTGCCGGTTGGGAGATTGTGCTGATGGGATGGCAACATGGAGATGTCGGATGACTGCAGCTTCTCTCGGTACTCTTCTTGAAGTCTCCTTGACATTGCTAGCATGCGCTCCGCGTAGAAGTGACCTTCCAAGAGGCCTTTGGTCTCGCGCCCAAAGGTCTTCATGTTCTTCTTCCGCTTGAAGTCGCTACATAGCGCACCCGCTGCCGCTTGCTGGCAGACGCCAGTAAGACGCTCATTGCTTGGCCGAGGTTGGACAATATCCAGAAGTCGAAGAGGTAGGCGAGGCAGCAACAGCAGATGGAGGTCATCGGGCGCTATTGGTGTTCGGATGAACGGCGAGTGTCGGTCTCTCTTTAGATCATGGGCATTCCTGTTCGGTAGTCACGTGACGAGGCAACTGCTCTTCTGGTTCAAATATTGAGGGAAAGAGTTGCTTCTGCTTCTGCTTCTGCTTCTGCTTTTCCTTCTGCTGCTGCTTCTTCTACGATAGAAAGGTTGGTATTAACACGACGTCCGTGGTGTGTGGGTGACGTGCCGGGTGCAATGCGTCCGTGGCCCATGACCATGCTGCATGCAACCGTGGGGAAACGCGCGCACTCACCACCCGGTTCGGTCGCGGACCAAGGGTGTCGTATCGCCAAGGAACGTTGTATTCTCTGCTGCTGGCAGTGCGTTCGGTGTGGCATCCGAAGTCAGGCCTTGGTCAGAGGCGTCGGGTCAGGGTCTCATTACATGCGCGATCTCACGGCGGGTCTGCACCTCAGGCAGGGATGCCCCGTTGTCGCCAAAAACCCCAAGAGCATGGACACACCCGGCAGTCTGCGATAAAAGGCGTCTTGGCCGGTTACCTGGCGAGGTTGCATTGGGACGGAAGCCTTGTGTGAGACAGGGCAGGCTGAGGTGTCGCACGCGTCCCTATGCCGAAAGCGGAGCTGGCATGGCGATTGGGGGCGCAAAAGTACCGCTGATGTCCTACCGCAATCACGCTGTTTGCTGTACGCACGCTAGGCTATGCATCTCCGGTCTGCTGAGTACAACAGACAGAGGTTGTAGCCACAACAAAAATTGTCCTGTGCTTAGAAATCGACTTCAACGTCTTTTTTTATTTGCACTATCTACATTCGTACTTATTCTACGATTTGGTGCATCGCTAAGAGCACTGCATCCTGCATGAACCGCCGTGAGTGTCATTTCGTATAGCATGAGCTCATGAGCGTGCAGCTTGCCTTCCGCCCCGCGTATTTTTCTCCGCGCGATCGGTGCCTTCCTCGTCACCACCCCTTTCGCTCATGCTCATCACTCTTTATAACACCTTCTACAGCTAATCCACGAGGCTCGACTGCCACTGCAGACCATCGCTTAGACCTTTTCACGGTCGTCAGCAGCCGCATTGTGGCCAGCAACCTCATCTGCAGTTTGGTCTGCGAATTTGAGATCTTGATCCGCTGGTGTGGTATTTTTGATCTTCCATATAAGGACGGGAGAGGCGATGATCAAGCTGCCTGCCAGGAGAGCCCAGTACGAGGCGAATAGAGTTATGTATGGTGGCGGTGAAGGCAAGCCTTCTAGACGCCCCATGATGGCCGCGCCAGCTGATTGGATGCCTTTGTAGAAGCCTGCAAAGTTGGCGAACTTGCCGCTGTTGTTAGTCATGGCACCCACGAACCAGTATACATACGTTTGCCAGGCGGCATCGAAAAAGCCATTAAAAATGTATAAGACATGCGGTCAATATAGCTACTGCCATCGGTCCAGTCCATTTTAACATAGTCTATCTGAGTCGCCTCGGCGCTCGTGTACTCTGTCTGAAAGGTATACCCACCGTTCGAGATTGCCATGGTAAGTACAAGCAGCGCCGCCCACGCAAGCTTTGCGCGAATTGTACGCCTCAGCTTGTGGAAGTCGAGTGCAAAGCCGAACACCATTGTACCGATGATCTGGGCACTCCGGTACAGCGTGCTGCTCAGAGCGCGTGTCCGAGTGTCGAACTGCGCTAGACTCACATCGTTGAACTGACAGGTGTAGAACCAGATTGAGGAGAAAAACATCGACCACAGCAGGATAATGTAGGATCGCTCCACAGCGTCTCCCATAGGCCCAGCAGCTCGGTTTTCTATGTCGGATTCTTCATTACAATGATTACGGAGCCATCTTTACGCACCGCGTGCTTCTCGTAGACCAAAGTCCAGGCTAGACAGGCGCCCGCTGCCGCCAAGACCAGAAACCCGATGTACGTTCCATCAATTACGGTGCTGACATGGATATTCTGGCCTAATGGAACCTGATCACATGTTAGCTGCGTGATTGTAGTTTAACCTCATATCATGCCGCAAGAAGCAACTCACCAGAGACCCGATCACGCGACCATGTTGTAGATAATCCACAACCAAGGGATATACCTCCCCTTCTCTTTCTCCGCCAGGTACGACATCACGATCGCGCCCTGAGCAGACCATGGCACACCGGCACAACAGCCCAGGAAGAAGCCAGCAAAGACGATGTAGCCGTACGACTCTGTGTGGTTATGGCAGAGGTAACTGAAGGCCTGAACGGTGTACCCTAGGCCACCAAGAGACAGCGCAATCTTGATGCCCAGCGCGTTGGTCACGGTCCAGGCGAAGAAGCCGACTACGGAAAAGGTGGCATAGAGGGCGGTATTGGAGTCGTTGGATGCGTGTGGGTTGACCTGGCCGCTGCCACCGAGCCGATTGACAGCTTTGAACATGCCTTGGATCTATTAGCGACGAGCTTTGGCGGTCTTGATGCCGGCCTCGTACTTACATGGGCAGAGGAAGCAGACAAAGGCCACCAGCAAAAGCTGAACTGTGGGCTTGCATACTACGGCAGTGTAACACCCAGGAATTTTGGACTCTTGTACATCCAGCCTTGAGGGACGTCAGCGATCTCGCCATCCATGGAATGGGAGGGTGAGCTCACATTCTCAGGGAGCGCAGTCTTCTCATTGTCGTCGGCCATGGCCGGTGTGGTGTCGCGTGCTTTGCTTGCTACCTCCTACAAGTTGTGCGAATGTCAGTAAGGTTCGCAGGTGTCAAAGTTTGTTGTGAATGTCGACGATCGCAGTGGTCGTGATTGGACGAGCGTCGCAGTCTATAGACGCAAGTGGACATGATGCGAGGGGCTCAAGTGAAGGAGTACAACGCCTGCAGCGCAAGCATCTTATGCTACTGCGACGGCTGTGTGCTGACGAGAGCAGAGTCCCACGTGGAGCGATAAGCGGCTCCCGAGTTTCCAGAAGCTTATCTTAGCCAATGATAGCTGAGTGGGCGGATGTAATGCAGCATCCAAGCAGCATCGACGCTATCTTGTGCAGGTCGTGTTACCAGGAAGCATCAGCTGCAACATTTTGATTGCCGCCATGCAGCCCTCGCAGTCACAGCCCGTCCATCCTAACTCGAAGGCAGACCGCAACGGGCAAGCAGCCGGTCCAGCGGCGCGGGCACGCGCAAGGTTTCGACGGTGACGCTTCAGGCGTTACCCCCGCGTCACGAGCACAACCTGTCATCGGGACGTCGTAGTTGCGGTCCACGAGGCTGACGCTGAATCGACATGGTGGTGTTGATTATCCTTGGCACTACTTTTGCTCCACCAGCTTCAGCAACATTTTACCGCAACCTTAACCAATCCCCGCACCCTCTCCCACAAGGTCCATGAGCGTAGCAGTGGCTCTCGGGCCTTCCATGGCGACGGAACATCGTCAGTGATGATGCGACGTCATTGCTGCGGCTGCAATATTAGCATCCAGTCCACGACGTTTGAATGAGCGGATGCCAGTGAGGCAGGTAGCACTTCCTCTTATATCATTATCATATGGAACATCCTCTACAGTACCCAGTTTCTTCCATCTCCTCATACTAGAAGCTAGCTCAATCATTCATACTCAAATTTAAAATCAGTCACTTCCCACAGTGCCCTTTCCACGATGTAAGGATTACCTCGCCCAATGCATGTCGATCACCTGCTGAATGAACATACAGTGCAGCGAAGTACCTCGCAGACTAAATTATCTCTATGAATCCGGGTTGCGACGAAATTTTTAGCCTCAGCTGAAATTGCAGGGAGCTCGCATAAAGACGTTTGCACCTACGCCTGAGAAGCCCTTCGTCCTAGGCCTACCTACCGGCTCGTCACCGAAAGGCATCTACAAACACCTCGTCGCCGCGCACAAGCGAGGCGAAATCTCCATATGTATCACTTTCAACATGGGCGAGTGCGTTGGCATCCCGCGCGAGCACCCAGAGTCTTACCATTCTTTCGTGTACCAGCACCCCTTTAGCCATGTCGATGTGAGCCCGGCGAACATCAACATCCTAATCGGTAATGCGGAAGACCTAGAAGAAGAGTGCATAGCGTACGAGGAGAAGATTAAGCGCGCAGGCGGCATTGAGCTGTTCCTTGGCGGGATAGGAGCGGACGGGCACATCGCGTTCAATGAGCCCTGATCAAGCTTAGCCAGTCAAACGAGGGTGAAGACGTTAGCGTATGACGAAATCTTAGCGAACTGAAGATTCTTCGGCAACGATTTGAACAAGATGCCAAAGATGGCCCTGACCGTAGGAGTGCAGGTGGTAAAGATCAAACGACCCCTCCCCATCTCTTCATTTCTGCTGTGCTGACACATCAATGCAGGTCCTCGGGGCACATGAAGTCGTGACTATGATCACAGGTCCTCACAAGACTCTCGCGTTGCAGAAATGCATAGAAGGCGGCGCCAACCACATATGAACATTTTCGAGCTTGCAAATGCACCTACATGCCATGATAGTAGTTGACGAAGATGCGACGCTAGAGTTGCAGGCGAAGACCGTCAAGGTAAGTACCGCAGCAAAACGAGCGTTTGGTGATCCCGCGCTGATTCCTCCCGTGTATTTCAAGTCCATTGAGCAAGTTGCTTCCTCTCAAGGTTTTGGCCATTCCCTACCATCTGAAGAGCTGTTCCTCAAGAAGCGCGACTCTGTGCTGGAGAAGCTGGACAGTCCGAAGTCGCCGCCGGCTAAGACCTTTTTCGCGCCGCCAAAGCCAGAGCTTACACGCCAAATCAAACCCGGCCCTGTGCCGATTCCATGCACACGCGAGTGGAGGAGCCGAAAGGTTTGCCCCTGGACAGATTGGAGACCAAGAAGCTGCCACTATCGAGCGCGCACGACCGCGTCGACTCCGCACAAGCATAGCCCTTCGACCTTATATCAATCTAGTGAGACGCATGGCGTGTTTAAGCTGCTTGCGTAAGATTAGGTGCAACATGCGTGCTTGGGCTTGCTTGTGTAAGCTACTATCCATAGACCGCTCTGGATGCGGCATAGAAGAGGCAGTTGGGACGCAATGTAGCGCAATGTAACGTTCGATACTAAGAGTTTTTGAATGAGACAAAATGCTGTTTCGTTTCTGTATTGATACGGGTATCGCGCGCTGTCGAGGTATCCGAGTTATGTAAGATGTGGAATTGCGATATCCCAACATGTTATGAACAGGACCCTTCTTCCTCACGGCTGACGGTCCTTTCCACCGTGGCCTGGCAGTGTCAGCGTGATTCGTACAGTCGTGCTGCTAATCCACATCGTAAACTCACCTGCCCAGAAGCCTTTCGGCACCTTATCCCTCTCGAGGTCTTCAGCTCGAACCTTCTCATTTGCTTTCTCAGCTCTCTGGTCAAATTCTTTGTTGTGGATCTCGACCTCCCCTGGCATCTTGCCGGGCTGCTGGGGCGGGCTGTCGCTCAGGATCTTTGGTCGCGCTCCCTGCGTACTTTTGTTCGATGACGATCCCTGTGACGGCGGCTCCTGCTGCTGCTGCTGCTGCTGCTGCTGCTGCTGCTGCTGTTGTTGGCTGCCTGGCTGCTTCTCACCGGGCTTCTTACCGGCAGTCGGCGGCTCTGGGCCAGGATGTTCGACCTTCTCGAACGGATTCTTGCCTTGTGATTGAGGATTCTCGCCAGCGGGGTTGCCTTCACCTGAGCCGTAGTCTTGGTGCGCTGCACGGCGGGAGGTGATGGCAATCGTTGGATTCGAGCGGGCGATGGAGCACAGCGCAGGCTGGCGAGTAAGGCGGAGGAAAGATATGATGGCAGCTGAAGGCTTCGATGTTTGAAAGTCCTAACTCCAGTTCCTCAAACATTCTGCAGTGGATTGTTTGCTCCAGCCAATCAAAGAACGTGCTAAAGTCAAGCTAAGACGGTGGATTGTTTGGACCACAAACTGCGGATTCTTTGCCCTTCCTGGACTCAATATTTTGCAAGGAAAAAGATATGTTCCTCAACGAAGAAATTCATCGATACATCCTATCATTAATTTCATGAAAGAGTTGCTCGTTCGTGCTGTGTTCGATGCCGCCAAGAAAGTGAAATTCGTCGATGAAAGTTGGGGCTTGAGGCAGCTCGAGCGTCAGGATGGGAAATCTGAGTGCGAATGCGCATGCTATTCAAAAGGGGAGCAGGGGGGTGGAGAGGGCCGCCGTGCTCGAAGAGCAATGAGCATGGCCGAAAGAGGAAATCGACAAGGGTTTGATCAAGCGGTCTCAGTCATCAGCCGCTTCACCAGCAATGCTCGTTCACGGAAAAAAGAAAAAGAAAAAAGGCAGGGAGAAAAGCTATGGATGGTAATCGGCTATCGAAGACTTCACCACAAACTCCCTCATTAGCGGGTAATAGCACTTGGACGATGTCCCTGCACCCTCTTGGCCCCGATCTGTTTTGGCAGGACCGCTTGGGCTCATGCTGGCTGCGTTTATTCGTTAGAAGAAAGCTAGTCGACGTAATTTTCCGTCCCGAGGAATACATGAACTCTAACCGATATAAAGTAAAACATTCTCATTCCGCTTTTGCTACACAGCTCTGTAAAAAGCATCCAGGCGATCTCCATTGGTGATGGTTGCATAGAAGAGACCAAAGACGAAGTCTTGTGTAGGCGTTTCAGTGGTCCTTCAACCAGCGATGTGCTGCAGTAGATCATCTTTGAAATCTCTCTTCGTGTTTCTAAGACGTTGAAGAGTTGGACTACACCCGCAAGCCCGTGAAGCATCAAATGGTACGGTTCGTCTCGATAGTGTTGCGATGCCCTGGAAGAAATCAAGTAGCTTTGCGGCCGGGTTTTGGCGTGTATCTTTAACATTACTAGAAGCTACCATTCGAATCCATTCTGGAAGCGCAACGTCTTTCAGAGCCATGTGGTCCTTCAAAGCCGGCAGTATCGCCGACCAACTGGTCTTCTTGGGATTGACGACGTGAAATACTTGGCATTCGTCCTGGAAACGACCCTCTTTTTGCAGTTCCAGAACGATATGAGCTACTGTGTCGACAGGCATCCAATCGATGATCTCATTTAGTCCAAGAGAAGAAGGAAGATAGCCTGAGAATTTGGAGGATGCGATCAAGCTAGGCAGCCATTCATGTTTCGGCCATGCGCTGGGGATGTTGGTCGGCCCTGTCATTTGACCTATTCGACAGATAACCGTGGGAATGCCGGACTCGCTGGAAGCTCTCTCTAGCATGCGCTCTGCAATGAGTTTTGACTGCGCATATCCTATAGGTTCCGCCGCTTTCCAATCGGGAGCAGGGACTTCAGGAATAACAGGCCTGGAATCTCCGGTAGCCTCTTCCCACCGCATCATGGTGCTAATGCTCGAAATGAAAACGATGCTTGGTTTCCGTCGTGAATGGACCGATAAGTCAATCATCTGGCGCACGCCATTGATGTGCGACCTCGCAAAGTGCTCGACAGGGAAGTTGAAATGGAGCTCCCAGGCGCAGTGAACGATCTCGGTCACTTCGTCAAGCAGAAACGAGTACATGTCCTCTGGCAGGCCGAGATTCGGCTGTGCGAAATCTGCATTCAAAAATAAGACTGTTTTGCAATCGAAATCCGTGTTGAGCCCTTTCTGCCCCATCAACCTCCGTTGCTTTTGGCAGGCCTCTTGCGTGCGGGTCAGACAGAGGATTTTTTCAATTTCTTTGTCTCGGAGAAGCCGGTCTAAGATCTGAGAGCCGAGCCATCCGCTGGATCCCGTAAGCAGCACAACCCGACCAGCGGCTCGTCCCGACATTGATCTGCGACCCAGGCCAACACCCATACCATGCGTATGTTGTTCATATAGAGCTTGCATTCTCTTGATTCCCGAGCCCATGTCTTCGTAATGCCCTTCCAAGTGCTGAATGAGCGCCCGCAAAGAAGCGTTGTGGTAAATATCAGCCGCTTTGAGAGAATTCAGCCGATGGTTCGAACTACTACTGCCCTGTAGTTGGCGAACTAGTTGTACGACCCCGACCGAATCCAATCCTGCATCGAAGAAATTGAAGTCTAGTTCCAGACAAGGAATGTCTAGACCAACATGACCAAGTGCAATCCTGATTACTTGCTCAAAACTCTGCGTAACGTCATCGCTCATCCTGTGCTTCGATAATACCGGAAGTGCAAAGACCGAGTGCCCTTCGTTCCGCTGATAGAGAGCATCCAACTCATCTTTGAACAAGGCGACAGTCATCTGTCGTTGGATCGTACCTTTTCCAGCTCTCAAGAATGGCTTTTCCACGGGGGCGATGACGATATTTTCTGGTATTATTCGTGCGTGACCCGGGAAATTTTCTCTGAGGGAGCAGAGGGAATGCCGAACCTCAGCCAAAATTCCTTCCTTCGCAACACCGTTTACATGCACTGGATCGGGCTCGATGATAAGTGCTGACCGGGGCCTGCCGGTGCCGCTTATGATCGCGGATTTGACGCCGGAGATCTCTTGTAGCGCGGCTTCCATATCGATAGGATTGAACTTTTCTCCGGTGGAAAAAACTATGATGTCGTCCCGCCGCCCCCGGAACTTCCATAGACCTTTGTTCGTGGGATGCTCAGAAAACAAATCTCCGGTCCGGAACTCGCCACTATCACCGTCATCGAACAATCGCGTCTGGAAGATGCTCAGGCTATGACTGCGACGGACTACTAGCTCAGCAAATTCTCCCTTAAAAGGTTTCATTCCAGCCCCAGCGACTCTCGAAAGCCTGAGGTATTGCCAACAGTCAGATCTGTTCTCCTCTAACGGCAAGAGACCGAGCTCCGAGGTTCCATATACGGTTGCAGTATGCACTCTTGCGCACACCTTGTCACCAGACTGTTCCGTCAATGGACCTCCTCCGAAAAGCAGGTACGAAAGCTTCTCCAATACTTGGAGCTGTCTCTCATTGTTCGTAATGTCCTCAACGATCGACGGAGGTATGAAAGCGATGTCGACGCTGAATCGATCGACAATTTCAATGACCGCATCGGCGGTGATGGGGCTTGGAGGTGGAAAAACAACAGTGTACTGATATAAGATGCCATGGAGCGTATGGGTAAAGCCGGCAGCATGGAAAAGCGGAAAGGCGAGAAGCATCCGCTTGCCTCTAAAGCGGGAAAACAGAACGGGAGGAAGTCCCATGTCCGAGAGCCTTCGATAAGCGTCAACCGCCATAAGACATTGCTGCGGCATAATTATAGGTTTTGGACTTCCTGTGCTCCCAGAAGTCTGTAGCGCCACTAACGGAGTAGCTTTGCTTCCTGTGCTAGGCTTCTTCGTCCGGCCCGGGCGTTTGCGCCGTTTGTCTACGACGTCGGATAGAAATTGGTCCGTTTCTGGCGTCTCAATTATCCGTATGTTTCGGGTTGTAAGTAGACCAGTGAGAGAGTATCGGACTTGTGATTGCTCGGCAACAAAAAGAGCGGAGCAATCATAGGCGTCGAAGAGCCAAATGTGCGCTTCAGCCGAGTTTCATAGAGAGGGCAGAAAGGCCATGTGCCCGAGCTTCGCCCCTGCAAGTACCATGAGCACGTACCGCAAGTCTTGTGGCCCCGCATATGCAAATGTGATCGGGTTCGCACTGGGTATATGGTGTTGAAAACTCCGATGTCTTGGCGATTGCATTGCGCAGATCTGCCATTGAAACGGTACGATATCCGTCTCGCACATCAACTCCGTTCGGCACCTGGGCGAAGCAACGGTGAGGATCATGGCAGGCGACATCTTCGATAATATCTAGAATGTGTTTTGTGCCAGGTTTGTGATCCATATCTGATTCTGTCGAAGTGTGCAAAGCTCCAATTTCTTGATTTGCAGTCAATTTGTGCCAATGTTTTGAGTTCCTCTCGCGCGGACGGAGTGGATAAGCAACTACATACAAAAGGAACATTTGCACTTTGTTTCTACCTTGTCAGCTTTCCTTTCCCCGCTTTCCCTTTCCCTTTCTGGAGTTGGTAGCAAGTATCGGCCCCGACTTTGCTTACTCGGTCAAGCCCACTCCAGCTGACAGCTCCATATCGAGAGACATATGTGACATATCCTGTGCTTAGCTCAAGTCTTTATTATCTGTCGAAAGGAGACCAAACGTGGCATGACGCCTTCATACTAAGGGATCAATGTAATCCAAATCTGGCAGTTTCTAGATGGTGAAGTTCGGTATGGGATGATAGATGCAGACTTGCAGACTCCTCGACGTGCCAATACTTTGCAATGTATGCGGTGTTAATTCTTAGCCTACATGGCCCAGCCGAAGGGCCTTTGTCTTCCACGTGTCTCATCTGCACTTGACAGTTATTTCCTGATTAGGAACATTGACGGAGACTCGGAGAAGCGCCTGCAGGACGGCATTTAAGCCATATGAAAACTGGACAGGCTGTAGATAATGCACTAAGCCGTGTGAAGGCAGGTACATTCGACCCATACGTGCCGCAGCCTGCGAATGAAGCAGCATCAGCACTTGGCTGTCGTCTTCGTAGAGGTCATGCTTGGCTGTACTAACCTCCAGGAGTAAGCACATGATTTCTATACCGGTGGCAAAAGCGATAGAAGTCAATCTGCTCGGGAGCGGGCATACCTCGTTCCGAATGCCGTTCAGCAAACTCACCGCTCAGCTTGATGATTGGTCTGCCCATGGCCCGAACACATCTGAAAACTGCAAAGATTTGACTCGCTACCGTCAGCTATTTCAGAGACAATACGTAGCCCCCACAAATTAGACGCAGTGTTCCGTTTCCTCATTCTTCTGCCTCGATTCAGGGCTTTCAAAATGAGACTTCACGCTCAAACCCATTTACATTTTGGATGAGTGAACAGGAAATAGTAAGCGCCAAAAGGAAAGGCGGAAGCGGCAATAAGTATCAGACTGAGGACTAGAGGAGAGAATTTGGTTTACGTGAAAACAGCCGTCTCACGTAGAAGTCAACCAAATTTTACTTCCCCAAATATCGGCAATATAGAGCCGCCCTTCTATTTCATAGCATCTAGGCATGTAGCACTCTAGTTCTATAATAGCTAGGTATTTAGACATTCACTCTGTGGCCTATGTCCTGGTTTTTGAGCGGGATGTGCATGAGTCGGCGACGGCGACCGAAGCATTTCGCGCGGCTCGGAAGAGAACGCTCGCCTCAAAGGTCATCTGGGCTGGTCGCGCCGTCAGGACGAAACGGGTGTAGGGCCAGAAGGCAATACTTCAGGGCCGTGCACCCTGGAAAGAAGACGTGCCGAGAGCGGCCATGGCTTAGCTCGCAGGAGGATGAAACCTCGCGAGTATGCGAGGTCATCGATCGGGCGCTCATTTTATGACGCCTGCAAGCAGGGATTCCATTTCCCCGACAGAGAGAGAGCACATATAACGCCCTCTGACCTAACCTTCACGTGTTCATAGTCCATGTTCAATTTGAATCGCCACAAATCTCCACGGTAAGTCGACACTCTCATTTTGTACAAAGCAGGATCTTTCACAAATAGGCGACAGACCTCCACTCAAAAACACGGCAGCTACCTCGCCTTTGAAGTTGAAAGCTGATGTGTGTCTCATTAGCAGCAAACTTTGCCATCCGTCTAATCTTCACAGATTTGCCATGTGCGCGTAACCGGTCAAGCACTGGCTGTGCGGCCAAGCTCCAGCCAAGGGGAGAAGGGACACAAGACGGAGCCAGAGGTGGTGATTTCTCATTCGAGCTGGTGCCCGGATAGCGCAGCTTCCCACTCTTCTGAAACGGGCCTACGAGGAGGCATAAACCATAAGAATTCCAGCCGATAAATATAGCCTGCGCATGTAGATACAGGATCGGGGTTGGGTCATTCGTCTAGTGTAAGGTTTTGCAATTTGAAACATCTGGATTTTCAACCAACGCGCGTGGGCCACTTCTCAAGGCTTTGCTGATCCACCGTCTTTGTGAACACACCGTCCTGAAAAAGGTATTCGGGGAAGTAATCAGGCGTCTTATCCTTCATAAGACCGCTGGAGGCCAAGTCAATCATAAGAAATCTTCCTGTCTTGGTTTCCAAGATATTGCTGAGGCTGAATTCCCCATGACAACATCCAGCAGGGTGTGGTGCATTAAGTAGCTCTTTGACTTCATCGCAGCAATTTTCAAGTCTGTCTTGGAAGATCCGGTACAATCGTTCGAGACGAAACTCATGCGTCCCGTGTTTGTCAACCAGAGGCTCAGCCGCAACTTCGGCAAAAGCACCTGTGTGATGTAGGCGCTGCATAATCTCGAACTCTCGATGAACAAGTCGACGGCATTGGCCATGTGGATAGGCGATCTTCACGACTGGACACCGAGCAGTAGCGTCAAGGTGCACGCAAGCGTAAGTGCCGAAGGCGAGCGGTACTGTGTTCGCCTACAATTCAAGCACTTCGGCACTCACTTCCATTGAAAACAATTCCCAGTCTTTGAGCTTGGAGGTGTTGGAGAAGTCAAAGACAGCCCAGCCCCCGTAGCTCTATAAAGTTGTGCTGGGTTGGGTGGGTTATAGGACAAGGCTATATTAGGGTACGTCCTGCATCAGCTTCCAACAAAAGGTAGTAGCTTCAAGCTTATTCTAGTACTGTGTAGCAATTTGTAGTTTCTGCCCGCATAGTTCGTTGTAGAAGTCATCATTGGCTCTTGAATGTGAGCATTGTTCATCATTTCATGGATTTGGTCTTACTTTTCTCATGTGGTGTATGCAAGTATACTACTATATCTAGCTAAAGCTGTTTGCATTTTCGATAAGGAACGATTGCGTGACACAGATGTTGCTTCTCTTCCACTCTATTGCGGCCCAACGATGTAACTTAGCGGGCTTGGAGCTCCTGGGAGCAACTGTGTTAGGACAACTGCGTTGATCGACCAACTAATGTCGACGACAAAGTAGTTTGTGCCTCCAAGGTTTAAGGCCAAATGGGGAATATCCATGGTGGCGCTAATGCGACGATTTAATGTGTACAGCTGATTCTAAGCACACGCGCTAACGAAAAGAGATGGTGTGTACGGTTGGCAAAAGAGAAACGTGCGCTTCTGTTGGAATATTATTAGAAACTCCGTACTCTTTGCTTATGCTAGTCCAACAGTCAGGGAGGCTATTGCCGAAAGAGTCGGTGAGCTAACCGATGCTGAAAATCGCCTGAAGCCTGGTTGACCTTACAACCGAATTGCCCATTCAGCGAAAGCGACTATAGACCCCACGGCTCGTTCCGTGGTTCCGATAGGACTGTGGCCGCTAGCTTTCTTTTAAGAGCGTTTGGCGTTGCGTGTGCTTACATAGAGGCCGCTGCATACCGACGAGTGCGCTTTGGTTCAATACAATCTTGCTCTGAGCTTGATACTCGATTTTCTACTCAGCCCTTTCGCCATGGAGCCCAATGGTGAGCTACCGGGTCACTGTGTACTAAATCAGAATCGAAGGACTATTCTCATGCTATGTGAGTGATTAGGCACCATGTTTGACGTGTTGTTCTACCCATCTGATTTGGAAGGAAGTTGTTTGCAGGGTCCCAGAAGCATTCATCTACAACATGCTATTCACGTACATCGCCCAGTTGGCAACCTGGCTGCAGATCTCGACCCTTCAAGCAGGTGTCATCCTCGCTGCGTCTACTGCAGGAGAGTGCTTGTCCTCGTCGCTTTGGGGTTGGTTCAGCGATGTCTATGGGCGACGCATTGCCATTCTTCTCGGCCTGATCGGTACAGCTGTCTGTTCTTTATTCCTTGGGATAGCAGATCGCTTCTGGAAATGCGTGGTTTCACGCTTGCTAGCCGGACTCCTGAACGGTAACCTGAGTATATTACAGACCTTGAACGTAGAGCATCATGGCGCTCCTCGACCTTTCGGTGAAGTCAGTTCTAGCCAGCGCCAATGCGACAATACACGCGATACCAACGTGCAGCATGGTCAGGTGGCGATACAGCTTGGTTGGCTTGTTGAAAGTGTGATAGGTGCCGTCGCTGGAGGATTTTTGGCTAATGCACCGGAGATCGTTCCATGGTTGCCTCGCAGGTTTCCTATACTAGATGCGAAACCGTTCCTTCTACCGGGAGTTGCGGGCTGTTTTTTGGTAGCCACATGTCTTGGTATGGCATTTCTTTATCTACCAGAGACACTGGAAGACAAGAGCAGACCGTGGAACGACGTTTGCTGTTGGCTTAAATATCAGTTCAGCAGCGAGGTGTCACCGGAAGACTTCCAACACTCCCGGACGATCTTTCCGGATGATCCAGATATCCAAGCGCTTGTCGATAATTCTTGCCTGACGAGACAAAAATACATGCGGCTCACTCTCATTGTCCTTCTCCAAGCTGGGTAAGTAATACAAGTCTTGAGGTCAGGTGACTTCTCTGACTGGCTACAGACACCTCGCCGGCTCCGACAAGCTCATGCCGGACTTCCTCACCGACCATGGCTGGGCCCCGAGCCGAATCGGTGGTGTGCTGGGACTTGGGTTGTTTGTTCAGGTTTTTGCCTTGCTCGTCGCTCAGTCCTGCGGAGGTTACACGCGAGAGACGTACTGCCGTGTCACGATTGTGTACCCGTTGCTCTACATCTGCATCTATCTCGCCAGCCTGCTTCCTCGTCATATGTGGACCTGCGCCGTGATAACTTTGAACTCTCTGCGAGCATTAGCCCAGTCTGTTGTCATCCCCAGCTTGGGCGAAATGGTAGAAGTCTTCCCCACTCCGTGCACGGAACCAGTCCGTGCACGCGCGACGCGACGTTCAACAAATGAATAGATCATCTAATATCTCGTGAGCCATGGAAGCCATGGACAAAGCGATTGCAGATCTGAATTCCTCAGCTACTCCTTGTATTGCTCAGGTCGCGAGGGAGCATGGGCTAAGCAGGTCCACTCTCAGCAGGAGATGGAGAGGCGTCACCGCGTCTAAAGGTCAATCCGTCGAAGACCACAGATTTCTGAATGACAACCAGGAACAAGAGCTCAAAAACCACATCGGGAGACTCTGCGAGAGATGCTTACCACCTACACCGGCAATAGTGAGTCAGATAGCGGCCAAGTTGGCAGGAAAAGAGCCTGGGAGCAACTGGTGCTCCAGATTTGTGGAAAGACACAAAGATGAGCTGGATTCGAGATATCTCAACTCACTGGACTTGCAAAGGCACCATGCTGACTCAGTAGCCAAATATGAGCAATACTTTGATACTGTGAGAAGCAAAATGCAAGAGTACGACATACGGCCTGAAGACTGCTACAACATGGATGAGAAAGGCTTCCTCATGGGCAGGACCCACAAAGCTAAGAGAGTCTTCAACAAGGACCTGAAGGCTTCTTGTAAACTGCTGGGGGCTGGCCAAGACGGATCCAGGGAGTGGATCACAGTCGTCGGTTGTATCTGCGCAGATGGAACGGCTCTTCCTCCACTTCTAATCTACAAATCCAAGGCCAACAACGTGCAGGACTCCTGGCTCGAGGACTTCGACGCTGAGAAGCATGATTGCTGGTTCACATCATCACCGAATGGCTGGACCACGGATGAGATCGGTCTGAAGTGGCTGGACCGGCTGTTCCATGAGAGGACCAAGGACAAGTCGAGGCGGCGATGGAGGCTACTGTTTGTAGATGGCCACGGCTCTCATGTCACGCTCCCCTTCCTTGAAAAGTCGTACAAACGCAGGATACTAGTAGCTGTGTATCCTCCACATGCCACACACAGACTACAGCCTCTGGATGTTGGCTGCTTTGCACCTCTCGCCACGTACTATAGTCAGAACCTGGAACAGTTCACTATCAACTCGGAAGGTTTCACAAACCTCCAGAGGAGGGACTTTTTCCGCTTATTCTTTCCAGCATGGCACGAGGCGTTCACAGAGAAGAATGTGGCATCGAGTTGGCGCAAAGCTGGGCTGTTTCCGTTCGATCCGGACGTGGTGCTCAGCCAGGTCAGAGGACCCAAGCAAGCCAGCCTCTGCCAGTCAATAGCCAACAGACAGCTCTCAAGCAGTCCCCCTATTTGTTTTGACTCTCCATCGGTCAAAAGGAGGCTCAGGAAGATGATCAGCAGAGCAGTAGACAAGAAAACCAAGAAATGGATGGCACAGCTCACTGAGGAGGTCTTGAGCACGCGGGCGGAGCTGATGCTGGCAAGGATCGAGAAAAGGCGGTCTACCGAGGCTCTACACCAGGAGAAGAAGCGTAAAAAGAAAGGAAAGAAGCTCATGGAAGAGTTCAGAGCTCAGGAAGGTGCTAGTGCCATACTGTTCAGTCCTAGTAAGGTCCAGAAAGCAATTGAGCTGAAGGATCGTAGAGAGCAAGCTGTCTTAGAGGAAAACCACGATAAACAGCTCAGGATCCAGGAGAAAGCTGCTCAGAAAGCCCTCAAGGAGCAGGAAGCTCAACGGAAGAGGACCGACAGAGCTATAGCTGCTCAAGCCAGGGAGGAAGCGAAGGCCCAGAAGCAGGCTGACAGGCTGAAGGCTAAGGAGGCGAAGGAGGCTCAAACCAAGCTTAAAGAACAATCCAAGGCATCTGCAAATAGGTCAAGAAGAAGTCCAAGGAAGCGGCGTAAGGCACCAGTGGCTGCTATCGAGAATACAGAGCTTGAGACGGAAGAGGTACCTAAACAAGCAAGCTCGATATCAGGCAGAACTATCACCAAACCAACGAGGTTCAGGCAATGAAGCCTAGACAAATATGTAAATTGGAATCATTGTAAACGAACATATCAGTTTCAGGGGAAACATTGCGCGACCGAATGAATTACTTGTGATATACTGCGATGGTGAAGAGGCGATAAAGCGTGCACGGACTGGTTCCGTGCACGGAGTGGGGAAGACTTCTAGCAGATTCAGCGATGGAATCCCGATGGCGCGGTCGCACGACCGGAAGATTGAATGCAGGCGCTTACGCTGCGAGACTTGTCGTCTTGTTGACGTATGGACCTTTGCAGGATTTTGGACGAGGATTGGGATTTGCCTACCTGCCTTGGTGCTTTAATGCTATTGTTGCATCAATCAGTGCCTGCGTCCTGCTCTCGACACTCGCGCGCTTGGACGTGAAGGCCACGCGGTTGAAATAGATCTTTCTTAGCCGCTGTGTAGCAGAATTACAATACATGCTCGCCCGTGGTCGCTAAGAAAAATCCGAGCGATTTTGAAGCGGTCGCCGTCGCGTCCGCATCTAGGGCCGTGACCTTAGTTGAACTTTCCTGAAAGAAGATGAAAGAGGAACTTTTGTGACAGTTTGTGGCAGACTGCAAAAGATGTTACGAGAGGCTTGCAGGTAATAAGTTCAGTTCTCAGCTCACTCTGACCATTTGAATAGAACTGTCACACACACAACTCAAGCGCTCGCGCTCGATAAGAGTTTCCTTGATGAGTAGCTAAGTATTTTTCCAAGCAATGAAGAAGCGTTAATGCGTGACCGGGCCTGAGATGCTGACGCCTAAGATGAGTACCGCCCTTAGCTTCTTCTTGTTAGTATCGCTGATCAAACATCAACATTCAACTTGCTGCTCTTTCAGCCTTATGTCTTTATACGTTCCCTGTGAATCTTGCTGTTAAGCGAAGCTTTCTGGTAGGAAGTCCCTGCATGCTTCATCTAGCATATATAGGCCTTCTCCCGTACATTTCCTGGCTTTCCTCATACAACCCTTGGCTTTAGCAAGGCCTGAAAGATCATCTTTGACTTCAGGAGAACGCTCTCGAGTCTGATTGAAAATCTCGTAATTCCCGGGCAACGACCCAAATTCGAAAGTCTGAGGCTCACCAGGCCCTTCATTATGTAACATGTTCTTGTCAAAGTCAAGATGGTAATGGCATGAACTACAAACATCAGGTTCATACTTGGGCGCCCGCAGTCTTTCGTCCTTTAGCTTCTATAGATGAGCTAGAGGGCACGGGAGTATGTCCAAGGGTTCCTTTCCAAGCATATCTTCTATCCATTCGTCATGTTCATCATCGTCACATTCGAAGGGTTCGATAGATGCAGTGATGGTCTACTAGCTTCAGAGCTGTCGATGATATACGTACATGTAGGGATGCTAACTAGAACAAGTGCCGTCGGTGGCGGAGCCCGCACAATCGTTCGTCTTTACATAGATAAATGGGTTTCGAGACGAAGCTACAGTGTAAACAATCCTTTTCCTGAGTAGGGTGTGCGACGATACTGCTCACAAAATAATCGGACTCCAGACAAAACGATTAATGAGCGTATGTCTATTGTATGTTCCAGTGCTTGGTACGGTAAGCAGAAATGGTTCATCCTCATGTCTAAAGTAGACATGGCAATGATCAGTTTGAAAGGTAGTGGTGCCGTCCACGCATGCCACCCCCCGTTCCGCCTTCTCGCCAAGCTCCGTGGCTATCATGGCGCTTCAAATAGATAATAAAGGCGCGCTGATGAGGACATCTCGTCCTCGCCCGAATCAGTTGACGCAGCATGATTACTGAAGAAGTAGTAGGAATTGAGCAAGCCTCGGCTCCGCTCTACCTCTATCGTAAGTTTTTGTGGACAAAACTAAGCCTGAAACAGATCTTCCGAGCTTTGAAACTGCTGAAACGTTACCAGGGCAGCGTCGGTGGCCTTGCAAGCACACGAACCCTTCCTCTCGTGTCCAAATTTGCACCCTTGTGACTGGTATACACAGTGCTGACTTTGTCATGAGCACTTGATCTTCCGCGTTCTGATCCGTGTGGACTGTAATGAGACTGAGATCTCAGTAGCACCTCGCTTACTCCGAAAGGATCTTTTGGTATCCATACAACTGGAACCCATGCTTGAGTAGCTGGGTGGGCATAAGATAAGGGCTCACTGGGTTGATAATCGTTTGTAACGCTGGTCCTCCAGCGTTTCAGGGGAGGCACTGGGTCTTCTCTTGGCTTTGCATGCGTTGAATGTAATTGGAGATTAGCTTGGTGGGACTCACGAGATTGCCAGGCCACGTCGTCATGCCTGAGCTGGTGCATGCCTAGCTCACCACTTCGGTCAGTGACATTTCGATCGTGTTCAGCGGCTCCAAGGTCTGTCTTGCTATCTCCACCTTGTCCCGAACTTCGTTGCTCCGGTCCGGGCGATGAATAATCTGGCTGGTCTCGAGAAGCTAGCGAAATGGGGAGGAAGTTGCACAGTCGGCCAAATGCTCGCACCATTCGCCACTGAAAGAAGCCCGTAGCTAGCAAGGAAAGCAACATTATTACGCCCTGTGGAACGCACAACAGATGACCGGAAGCACTAGTCACCGTGAAGAAGTACGCAGCTAAGCAGGCTTCCAACACGTACAGGCCAGTGAAGAGTTGATGCACAGCAGTTGGAAACATCAAGCCCCCGTAGTCGATGTCGTATCGATAGACATACAGCACATTGTACCTGTACACCACCCAGAAAAGCGAGAAGATAAAGGTCATGAATATGAGCATTAAAGGAGCAATAACGGAACAAACGATTCCGATTGTCGCAATGTTACTCAGCGGAGGGAACATGGTGCCCCATCGAACCTCCCCGAGCTTTTCTTGCCTCTTCCACTTTTGCCGCGGGGTTGAATCGACAGCAGGGCCCAACAGAAGCCAGTCTCCCAAGCTGCCAACCTGCAACAGCGCGGATGCAGAAGACGATAGCGCCTGCACCGTTAGATAAGAGAAGAAGTAGTTCGCAGCTTTGGGCAAGCTCTTGGAAAGGTTGTTCACGGCCTGACCCGGCTCACTAGCCAATTCGGAGAAGAACGCCGACAGCCCGCCCGATACAGTGACAACGAGGAAACACTGCACAAAAAGAAAAGCGAAGTACCATGACTGCACCAGCGTCTCCCGGGCTCTTCCCGTCAACACTCCCTGCAGGGAAGCCAATTTCCGAATCAAAGGCGATATCATTACGAGCATGATGCCGACAAGCAGAGGTGGCAATACCCCCTGAATGATCGCAACGGGGACTGGAGCCAGATCGTCCAGCCAAGCAAGCCAAGGGTAAGTTCGGGCCAGTTTATCTAACTGTGCTAGCATAGAGGCAAAAGAGACAGGAATGGTGTACAATAGAACGACCCCTGCACAGAGGAGCGATGATACCCATTTTCGTACGAGCTGCTGCGGCCGACTCCGTGCGAGGTTTTCCCAAAGCACATCAGACGGTGCGATGTCTGGTGTGCTAGGAGTCATCTTGAGCGGCTCATGATACACAAGGTTCTGGCACGCCATGTGTGCCGCAGCTTGAGAGAAGAATGTGATGAATGCGCTGCTGAGCTTTTCCCTTTGCTCTGTGTTCCTTCGCTCCGCGTGGATTTGTTCAATCATCTTCATCAGCTTATTACGCCAGCAAAAAGACCGAAGGGAGGCTCCACCGCTGTCGGAATAGGGTTGCATGCTTCGTTCCAGCAGCAAGGATGTGCGACGATGATGCTCAGGGAGACCAACGTTCCCGGGAGTCGGCAAATCCTCTATATGACAAGAGCAGCTCCCTAATGAGGAATTGCAGCACGCTTTGTATGTTTCCCGAGCTTGGGCCGAAGTTCGGAGTGGGCTTTGAAATGATTGTTTTGCCTGGGGCAAGGCTTCATGGGACTTTTCATGCGATCTGTCCCCCGAGTCACCTTGTGGGCCAACTCCTCTGCATGCTGGCCAATAAAATGCCCTATCAAGTCTATCCCTCATCCATTCAGTACAAGGGGACTGTGGAATCCCTTCATGAGAATCGAAATGCGCACAAGGGGCCACGGGCAAAGGAAGCTCAATACTAAGTGTTCTTGAGTCCGGGCTTCCCTTTTTGGCGTCATCGCTTGCCTGGCGGATCTTCGTAGCTAAGACCGGATCCTCGCGATCGCCACCATTCGTCTTTCGAAGTGTCAAGTTTCGCAGCGCCTTCATCATTCTGGCGCACGATCCGTGTCCGGCAGCTTTGGGGCTATCTTCCATGATCGCATTTGTCCATCTGTGACGGTTGTCGGTCACGTTCTTTTGGGAACCTACTGATCTCGATCCCTCCCCAGAGAAATATATTTTCCACTTCGTCAGACTGGCACGGAAGTGTTCCTCGCTGATCCAAGCGTTACCAGCAGTCTGTCTACTAGAGTCGGAGATTCTCTCTTGGGCCGGGCTTTTGGCTAAGTGCTTGTCCCCTCTTTCGGAAAGCTTATTCACATGTACGCGTAGGCGCGATGTTTCGATTTTTTCGATGTGGTCTCGAAGCTTTTTGCACTGCGCGATCTTCTCGGACAAGACCCTATGATCACGATTGATATTGATCTCGCTAACTCCACCGGGATAGACACTATATAGTCTCTGTAGAGAATTGACATTCAGAATTTCTTGAGGGATGTTCGTGACTAGGATAGTTCTAGTAGACTCTGCGGCTCGACATGCCAAGCTCTGTAGATGCTCGTGGCGGATCTTTACAAAGCTCATCAACTCGTTGTGAATGGCGAAGCAGAACCAGCTTACAGCGCCGACTGCAAGGATGAGATGCGCCCAAAGCACATCATGCGTCTCCCTCGATATATTCGAAAGACTGAAACGGTCCAGGCCCTGGGCTGAAAGACTCGCAGGAGAAGCGTACCGATTGATGGCTGCAAGAGTCGGGGTGACTACTACAGAGAGCGGTAGAAATGACCAAATCAGTAGCCTCATGTAGCGAAGGAAAAAGAATGCATCCAGCCCACAAGTCTCCAACACTACTTTGCTAGGTAGGCTGAGCAACGGAAATATCCATCGTGCGGTCCCCTTAAGGAATCGAGGGGAGGTTTTAGGAGTTTGACACGGAATCATGCGTTGCTGGTACACGCGAGGGCATTTCGATCGAACCACGCTAAAAACGAGGATCTGTGCCCCGAAAGAGGCAAAAGCCCCTGTCAAAGCAGCAAGCAGAGCATGTATTGTAAGTCCCTTGCTGTCTAGTGCAGCTCCTGTGCTGCAGTCTAGCAGTTCAAGTGCTGCAGCCTGAGTGCACTTAGCGGTGGGCGATGTTGGCGGTTCCGCCATCAGATTTCCAGAATTGTCAAGTCGCAATGACTGGGCACTACCTTCGATGGGAGTGACCTTCGACTTTCTAAACCTGCAGACGAGAAAGCTTACGTAGTGTATAGGCGACAACGTACTTCATAACTGAAAGCACCCGTCCGTACGGTCTGCGGCGAAGACATTCTAATACGCTCGCAGGTGCTGCCGCTTAATGATCAAGTTTGATGCACCGGTTACCCTTGCATAATTAGCTGCAACAAATACAGCCGCTACAAAACTTACTGACCTTTGCACAACGGTACACGTTAGACTATGTCCTTTTTGCTACTTCCGAACACTTCTAGTCAATACCATCACTCGTGCAACCCCTCCCAAATGAAGGTCAACACATCATGCTTTCACGGTGGCTAGCTAGTTGCGTGTGGGGTCGAACGGCCTGTCCACGGTCGTACGGGTTCCACGTGGACAAACACCACTTGAGTAGTCCTGTCTTTTTTCAACAAGGTCCTACATAATCCGCCTTGCATGCCAGTCCTACTCATATCCATCCTACTTGCACGAATCCGAGTCACGATCTGGCATTTATCTTGGGGTTTCATTTCATTCATACCCAGATGGGCGCTACTCCAGGTGAGCGTCTTAGCCTCCGGCTCTGTATATAACCCTCACCCTAGCCATCCAGATCAACCCTGATCTAGGCCACCTTTTTGGATGAGTACCTGCTTTGCAAAGTAGGACTTGAGAGGACTACGCCGAGGAGATCACCTATAAGATAACAGCCAGAAAGACCATGCAACTTGATGTTTGTCCATGTTTAGGCAGGGATCTTTTTCCGTCCGATACATGCTTCAGGAGGAGATCGACGTACATTGGCTCAGCACCATGTACACCATGGAGCTGAACCATCTCTTTGCGATTGAAGAAATTTGACTGTGTTTTCTCGTGAGGAAGAGGTCAAAGAAAATACCTAGGTAGGCGACGGTACGGTAGGCGGAGTGCAAAAGATGATTGTGGTCATCGGAGATTGCCGAGGCCATATGGTACTCGCACGTGGCGGTACCCCTTTGACCTACAGGCTTTAGCCGCCTCTTCAAACACCGACTTTCCTATCCGTCACTTCACATACATGTCTCAGTTCTTGTCGCTACCAGCAGAGCTAGTGGAGAATGTTCTTGTACAGCTTGACCTAAAGGCCTTCAAATCCCTTCGAACTGTTTCCCGGAAATGCAAGGATTTAGCCAACCCACATGTGTTTCGCGAGATCTCTTTCGACCTCGAGCCAGGTGGTTGTGATGGATTGGCAGCAATCGCAAGTCAACCAGACCTTCAACAAGAGGTTCGCACCATACATCTCGCGCGTCGTACTGGCTTCAAATGCTTTTCCCATTACGCCGAATGGTGCGAATCGACCATATACGAGCACAAGCCTTGGTCGGGCATGGAGGTTGACCCGAGTCCAAGCTCAATGTCGCAAGAGCAATGGAAATCAATGACCGAAAGAGATCGTCAATGTCTGTACGAGGAATATGAACGCGAGAAGCAGCGAGGAGAAGAGTACATAGCGCGCCTTTCACTGGCCGCCATTCCGCTGCCAGACAGTCACACTCAAAGCTTCCCATCCGATGCGCAGCAGACTCTCTCCACGTTTCGCGCGGCAGTCCAGTTCTTTCCACTTGTAAGCGCTTTCAGGTACACGCCTATGTACGAAGACGAAGACCACTGGGGAGGTAAATGGCGTCAAATCGAATTTCATGCAGAAGCCTTGCAGTCATCGGCAATTTCGGCAATGACCCAGACATCGACGCTCTCCAGCTCTTTTTCGCGTCGCATATTACTCTACTTGCACCAAATGTGCTACGCTCAATGGACATCTTTACGAGAGGGAGCGCATTCTGGAGCACAGCGCATCTTCTTCATCTCCTTGATTGGACCGAAACTCCAGCCCGACGACTGTCTCAGTCTTTTGACAGCGTTGACGCTGAGCTCGAGAGGCAGCTTGCAAGGCTAGATGGACCACTTTCCCTGACACGGCACTGTGAAGCTTTGACACGCCATCTCGACCAATGGGAACATGCTCTTTCGCGATTAGAATGTCTCGAGTTCCGTCTTGAGACAAGCTGGTCGCAAAACTCCAACGAGCTCGTCACTATCGCGACCTCTGTCGAACGCTCTTCAACAGACAAAACATCTGAAGCAACTTACACTCTTCTTTCGCAACTTCGCATGTGCATACGATTTTGCTCGTCGTACATACCTCGACTATGAACAGAGTGACGTAAGCGAGATGCACGATGATCTACTTTCTCTATCAAAGGCTTCCGCGAAGCTCGTTCAGGGGGCAGGTAAAGCGTTCCGTCGTTTACAGTACCTGCACCTATCCCTCGCGACAAGTGCATCGCACTTACTCTGCCTGTTCGAGCACTTAGATGCCATTCACCATCTTCGACTTGAATACATCGCGCTTATGCCCCGCGGCGGATGCTGGGAGGTTGTGCTGCACCACATTGCATGCCGTCTTCGCCTTGACCGCATTGAGCTCCGAGCACTTGTAGACTTTCAAGAACAGAAGCCACGTCATCTGCTTGAGCCGACAGCGGATGAGTGGACGAAAGGCCCCACGAAAACGTGTCGATATACTACCTACGAAGATGAAATTGTACGTTTTGTGCTGGGAAAGGCCCCAAGCTGCCCCCCATTAGCGCCTGCGAAGTACATGGCCAAATCTGAAGGACAAAAATGGCAGTGATCATGATGTCTGCTTTGTAATCTCTTTGCTTGCCCAGGTCGGCGCCGGACCTCAGTTTCACTCTGGCTCTGTTTCAGCTCGTTGGAAGCAAGTGTGCGCACGGCGGCCCGCTGATCTTTCCACGGAATCAATGATCCATTATTTTGATCGCTGCACACGGTCTCATGGCTTCACGAAATCCCATCACTACCCAGGATCGAAAAGTGCTCTGACGCCAGCCTGTAATTTTAGTGCCCTTCTAGAACAGTGCGTGCATAAGCAGGGAATCGGTTTGCAAGACGGCTGGCGAGGGATGGACGGTTACCAAGCTTTGATGTTTCGCGAGAACATCAGGAGTTCTTACCATAAACTGCAATATGTGAACGACATTTTGACTTGGGTAGCTTGCCATTGCGACCCATCGCTTTATGCGCACAAAAATGTAATAAAACTCATCCGAATGATTTTTGCTTTCCTTCCTCTCGATCTTGCTGTTGAAGAGACTCTCAATATCGTTAAGGTTGTGAATGTAAGTGAAGAGCGATGATGTGCAGAAACGATCTTTGCTGCACGCCCGCCAATCTCCCCCTCGCCTTTGCCAATCGGTCCCAGTAAATCTACTGTTCTCCACTGAAAATTGAATATCGGGCTGGAAAATATATGCTCCATGTCCTAGATGTAAACGTAATCCCAAGAATACTTCGCGGCTGTGAGAACGGTGCGTGGATAAGACAGCAGCGAACACAACTTAGATGGTCTGGTAATTGGAGATAAACATCCTTGCTCTGGGAATCTAAGATACTAACGAAGTACGACAGCATAGAACTAGGCTCAACGTGTGACTATCGACGAAATATCTGTCCCGAGATCGTTCCTAATTGACAATGTTCCTCGTCCATCAAGGGTCTCGAACCTAACCGTCCGAGCCACACCACAGATGTTCTTACATCCTTGATCGGGCAGGCAGATGAGCAACCATATTTCGCCGTTGCGCTCACCGGCTCCTACTTTATAACACGTTGGCAAACATCACATTACTTCAAGCCACACTGGACGGTCACTCAGTGCTAGTGAGATTCAATCTCGATTATCGTGAGCTCTAAAAATGCTAGCTGGGGTGCAACCTACGTCAATGGCCTAGCAGTTGAGTGCGCCACTCTGATCTCTTCGACTTCAAAGCCTGGTATCCTTGAAATGGACAGCGGTCCGCCCTAGTACTAAGCAATGTGAACCCAGCAAATCGAAGATCTTCAACATGAGCGACGACCTGTACCCCCAGACTTGTCATCGGACGAGGTATGCTAGAATGGCAAGGCGGGGCAACGATATCCAAAGCGCTCACGCGGCGAAGGCAGGATCTGAGGCTTCCCCAACGCGCACGCGTGTAGCTGAGATTCGTACTGCCGCGTGCCGGGAAGCAACCAGCTGTCATCAGGACAGACTGAGGCGTCCCTGACAAACAAAATGCGATCCTCACCAGATGGATGATAATCTTCAAGATGCTCCAGGCAAATGGATTCAAGGCGGAAAATTCGCCCTATCCATAAAAGAACGGTTTCCCACATCCCTTCATTCTGTCGGAGGTATACATCTTGAAGCTCTTAATGCTCTAGACTCGGGAAAATTTGAAGGGGTTGCTTGAGTTGCAACTCGTTTGTCCGTAGTGAGAGCGAGAGACTCTTGATGTGGGAAGCTGTATCGCATCTCATTTTCGCAGCGATTTTGGACACTGGCAGTTGGCACCCATGCAATCCAAATGTAAGCTTCAGGTTTCGAAGCTGGCGATACTGAGCCAAAAAACCAGATAAAGCTGTGACAGAAAGGCCCATCTTAGCTGGATGCCAGTCGTAGTTCACGTGCAGCTCAAGGTGAGTCAAAGAGATGTTCAATTTCAATGTTGACAGTGCCCCTGGGAGTTCAACTCCATCCCCTAGAGTATCCGTGGTTGACTCTGAGTAGACTGTGGAATGAGACATGCCATCAAGCGATTGGTCCGCATGCTTGCCGTGCCATGTTGTCTAAACCCTGCATGTCTGACCGCTGCCCCAAAAGGCAGGCCAATTAGTGGAAAGATCGATGCGATGAAGGGCTGGAACGTCAGAAGACGCAAACACGCAGAGAGCTGCGAGCAGGGGCAGTGACTCGACGTCTGCGTCAAGCAAGTAGTCTACGAGGACCGGTACAGAAAAGTTGAACCTGAATCCTCGCCAGACCCATTCGGTATCATACCTATCAAAGGCGGGTTGGTGGAAGAAGGATTTCACATTCGGCAGTGAAGTCATTGCCTTCGCAAATTCACACAGCGTGCGATCGACCTCTGTTGAGACCCAGCCGGTGTCGGCCAAGCCGTGCCGCGCAAATTGGCGAACTGCAGTGGAGAGCTGCGCTGCCACATGCCTGTGCTGCTCTAGCTCGCGCTTGTATTCTTTGAGTAGACGGAACCGGCCCTTCCTCCCTCGCCTTCTCTAGTTACGGCCGGAAGGGTCCTGGTAACGCCAAGGGGACCGAAGGAGATATTCTGCGTTCTCCTCCCAGGAATAGAGATTTATAAATCTGGGAAGGAATTCGGTGCGACGAAGTTCAACCGCCCGAACTGCCGTTGCAAGATGCTTGGCTTTGGAAATGTTTGCAATGACGGCGCATCTGCCGGGCTCGAATTCGACGGAGACGTATCGCAACAATGACCTGCCCGCTGGAGTCCTCCATTGTCTGCAAGTGCGTCCGAGTGCTTTAAGGTCTCGTCCGTTTAGCGAGTCGCATATGACATCACAAAGTTCTTCCGGCAAGCCCTGGATGGACGTCGTAGAATGGCGAGAGGGAGGAGGACAGCGAGACGACAAGGGCGCTTCTGTGTTGGCGGGCCTACCCAGATATAACCAAACATACGGTTGATACGACCAGCCGCCAGCATCATTCGGTGCTAGGGTCTTCCCGTATCAACGGGCGGGAGACTTGAGGGAGATCCGTGCACAGATTTCGCCCTAAGCCAAATCCGTCTTCGTGGCTTGGTGTCTATTTAGTAGAAGCCGGATGACGATCCTATTGGCTACCTTGGTAGCTTGGGTTGCAGAGCTCTTGCCCGTTTGGTGCATTCCGCTGCAGGGTTTGGATCCCACGGACCTCGTGCTTGGAACGCGACATGCATCGGTACGCAAGCAGGAGATCGCTCACAACTGGCTAAGTTTCGGCATCTGCTGAGCACAGGACCGCGTCCGAGTGAGACGTGGTGACTATTACTGTGGCTATTTGTAGTAGAAGATACGTGCTTTCAGTCAATTTGTTGCGTTACAATGGGCATATTGCTCCCGACGACTCGACGAGCCTAAGTGTATCCTACCCGCTATAGCGACTTACCAAGTGCGGCCTGTCGCTGCGACCTTGGATCGTGCCTAAGGCACATCCGCTAACTCCAAGCACTTATACACGGAGAAGTACGAATCAATACGGACTCAAATAGCGACTACGAGCGAAGCAAGCCCAATCAAGTTGTTATTCGCTCTCGTTTACAGGATATGTATCGATATAGGCATCTGGCAATTGCAGGACCGCAAACTAGTTACGAAGGCAGGCGTGCGGTCTTACCTCCAAAGCCATAACAATGTACTAGTATAATACAACAACGCGTGTGTAAAAGCTGAGGGCGAGACAATTATGTAACCAGCTTTGTCTCCGAAGCTATGTAAAAGGGCTGCTTTCTTCTAAAATTCGGGCGACCAAGAATGGACGACTCATGTATTGTACTAATCAAGTACGAGGGCTGCTTCCCTTTTTGCATTTCCTCAGATTTTCATGGGGGTTACTCCGATGAAGAAGAACCAGGCACAGGGAACTTTATAGTCCCCTTCCTTAGGAACAAGAATCTCCGTGAAGAACTCAAATTATTATTAGGGGAACTAAGGCACACAGAGAAAGAACAGGACATTAAAGAGCTAAGTCGATACTGGCTTAAGGAACGGAGATTGAACGAGATAGCACCGCTATCTTCACTTCTTAAAATACTTAGATCTTCTCGACAAAAAGAGATTCCTGTGCCGGGACGCAAAGCGAGACAATCGACAGGCTGGGGCTGGGAATACACAATCAACTTTGACAGTGGTGAATTTGGTATTACATTTCGGCAGTACTCTGAAGCACACTGGCCTTTTGAACGAATACCGGGGCGCCATGAAATATACGGATCGCTTTTCTGGCGTGATAGTGATAACGATATGCAACACACATTTTTGAAGCTTTTTGGCCGCCACAAAGATATTACCGAGAAATCACCGTCTATGAAGGCATATAGAGAGGAGACTATCGCATATCTCTAGGTCCGCTAGACAATCTTCATCATGGCAAAATAGCGTTCTACCTATCCAATACCTGGAGTCTGCAGTACTTTAGCCACATTGCTTTTCTCCGGAAGGCTTTGAGGTGTATTACGTTCCTTACTTACCCTACGTCCTGTAAAATTCCTTCCAATCTGTACTCGTCGAAGAGTCCCGTTAACACGTTTCAAAATGGACGGTGCTTACCCAAAATTGCAATAAAACTGAAACACAAAAGTCCATCGTAGCCAGACGCCGGTCGTGGCGCACGTGCAGCTTGAGGTCCATTAAGGATACGTGTAGCTTCAATGGTGACAGAGCTCCTAAGACCTGAATTCCATAGAGTATCCATAGGTGGCTTCTAGTAGACTGCAGAGCGCAATCCACCATCAAATGAATATCTGACATGCTTGCCAAGCCATAGTATCAGACACCTGTGCGTTTGGCTACTGCCTCAAAAGCCTGCAAAGCTGCGTCAGAGGGCGGGAGAGCTGAGGGCCCCCCCTGCATAGAAGTCGCACTACTACTATGTGACAAAGCCGGATCCGTCATCGTGGCCTGATGCTCGTTTGGTACAAGCCGGATAATGACTCTATTGGTTAGGGGCCACAGACCCCCTCGCCGAAGCATTGGTGCTCGCTCCTGCACGTGAGGAAGGACAAGTCGAAGGTTTGGATGCAGCAGACCTCATAACTGACGGCGGCATGGATCTCCATGCAAGCGGAATAATACTCGCAGCTGAAGGAAAGTCGTTACCTGCTGAGCTCAATACTGCATGCAAGCAAAACGCCGTCACTGATTCGGATATAGATACGCAGTTCTCAATCACAAAACTGGGCGTCTTTTACTTGGCCATTAAGAAAGCAACTTCCAATTTCGCTTCGCTGCCTTGTCGCAGCTAAGTAAGGATCACCACGAGGGAACAGGCCCCCAACCTCGCTTGAAATCGCGTTCCAAGCGAGGCAGGACGTATCGCAATCCCAGGATAGAGCAGCAGACGGGCTCGTTCGATACGAATGCACAGGGCTGTTGCGGTGAGTAAACCGAAGGGAGGTGAAGTCGCATGCATGATAGCAAGAGGAATGACGTTGAAAGCCACTTCATTCTGGCCTAATTCCGAGATGTCAACAGAGAACAGAATGGTTCCGGGGCGCAAGACCTCCTTGTGCCCCTGCGATTCGTTCGCCTGAATCCCTGTGTTTCAGGATACGCAGAGGCTCAAGCATCGCAGGGTGGAAAAGCTTTACCTGTGAGTTCTGGGGGATCCGCGCTTATCTGACGAGAAAACTTTTTGAACGCGAACCCGAAAGAGCTATTTTTTTATTTGATTGACTAGGGTGGAGTGGCCAATCTCAGACAGAAATGCCATGTGTGGAGATGCTGGGATTGTGCATATGCTCGCGTCTCCCGGGCACTTCGCCACTGACGAATCCATCGCGGCTTCCCTATATACTTATCTGCTCCTCCGAGCTCCAAGGCCCTTTTCACTTGTCCTCTGTTACCAAGTGCGGTTGATACGAGACGGAGCAAAGACTCGCTTACGATGAACAATTACTTGAATTCAAAACCCTTCCTACGGGAACGGTCGACACGCAAAGTGCAAACATTCAAGATGCAAGCGCAATCAGTGAAGCAGAAGACCCTTAGCCGAGGTCTCTCGGGGTCAATGAAGAGACATTATTACCGGACTTGCTGTAGAATTTCGAGTGCTCTACAGAGGCCTGAGACGGTCAGGGAACTTCGGAAAATGGCCATGGAACCCCAACCACGAAAACCCGTGGCCCGCCGTCGGCGAGACGATGAAACGAAGACTGAAGGCACATCTCGAAATAAAACGATTGTCTGGGGACGTGGTGAGAGAGAGAAAACGAGCTTTTTCGAAGACGAGGATCAGCTCTACGGCAGGTAAGATGCACACCAGGACCTGCAGCTGTCGCATGCCAGCAAGTACGATGTTCGGGGGCCCTGAAAGTGGAACTGCATACCGCCAAATTCGACTTGTAATCACGAGGACAAGAGCTGCTAAACCTAGCTGGCGCCAGAGCTCTGTTCCGTCGCATCTACTGCCCCTGCTCAACCTCGAGACTTATAAAGCCCCACAGCACTTTTAAAAAAGTTTTTGGATCGGCACGAACGGGTGCCTGTTAAAAGATGCGCTGGAAGTTTGGTGGCATGGTTTCACGTCAGGTGGCGGTCAAAGTAGATGCCGAATCATATATTTCCACTTGATTTGTGGGAACTCGAGAGACCAGACTACTATACAGTGAAGTGAACGGCTACCTTGGCGAAAGTTGCATCCTTCAACTGTGCTCCACTCTTCTGCTGTTCCCACACTTGACTGCGTTATCACGGTGTTTGACTGACATGCACAGGCTGAGTGAGGGCCTTTTGTGTGTCTTGTCAAAAACCTCCAGTCTTTCGAGGCGTAAAGATTAACAATGAAGCATAGTGAAAGTCAGACAATGCACCTGGCAGCTGTAGGTAGACCTGTGGCCTTAAGGTTTTGGGCGACAATTACACTGGCTCCTCAAGATTCTGAAATATTTCGAGGATCACTTTGGATAGAGCGAGACCCCATACTAGCATTCAATCGAGTGCTCCGTTTTATGATTACTGTTCAAGATATCGTTCGTCTGCCACTTTTTGCCGTACCCGCTAGACCGTACTTCTTAGCAATTTTGCTAGACAGTAGATCAAGTTTCTGAGAGACAAAGAAGGGTAAGGATAATGCGGGTGATCGTGCGTCGATATGTGAAGTGGCCGAGGGCGTCTTCTCCCGCGCTATGCCATCCTAGTAAACCTCCTGACACGGACGCGTGTCGTCGCCCGCGGACAGTGTAGCAGAGGGGGTTTAGCATCCGTCATGTAACAGCAAAATCTTCGCTGCCAATTGCCTCACTGCGACAACGAGTTCAGGACTTTTCTAGCGCCCGGTCGTTTGGAAAAGCAAAAGGAAGAGTGATCGAAAAAAGTGAGTTTGGACGTATCAATTGTAGCCGAGGCATTGATGCCGGGCATTCATCCAATCAAGATGTGAATTGGAGCGAGCACCTGTTACGAGCAATCTTCTGCTTCGCCCTCCATATGCGGTATGGATATCTGCCTTGCAATGACCTGGTCTGAGGATAGTGATGTATGATCACACGGGGTCCATTTGTCTTCAGTAATCAACCTAAGACACACTACGCAGCCTGTAGAGCCAGTTGTGCTATGCTTTTGCACAACGATGATTACTTCGTCATAGTGTGAGTCTGGCCTGCGAAAGACAGATACAGTGAAAAATTCGCGCACACGTGTGATTAGATCACCACGATGATCTTTCGCAACCTACTTAAGCTCCTGTTAGTGATTGTCTGAGACAGTCAGAACCTTTCATTCACTGCCGGCTGAGCTGAAACTTTGACAAAGAAGCACCAAAGACACTTTTTGGATACGTGCGCATTTCTTTATCGCCTGTCTTCCAGGAGAATGTAGTGAGCAGCAAGGTTGAAAATCAGGTTGAACGCTTCGCGAATTTGGACCCACTGAAACGCAGGCGCACAGGGGCACTGATCGCTTATCGACAGAAAATGGCAAAGAGGCGCAGCAGTCGTTATGATACGACGCAAACCCAGTCTAAGCTCCTGCTTATCAAAGAGGCGATGTTCAGAGGACTTGGTGGGCTGTGCTGCAGCCGGAAACTATTGATAAGGCGAGACCGCGCCCACAGCTCCCAGCGCTTCCAATCTCTCACGGTTTTTGCAATCCTTTATAAGAGCTTCTCTGCACGGTTGCAGATTCAACGGAGTATTCAGTGGAATCAAAGGAACTCGTAGTCGACTTTTCTTTGCTCGCAGGCAGCCATCCGTAGGACCCAACACGCCTACACCATCAAAAGAAGAAGAAAGTATAGCGTCATCGAAGATGTCTAGCCCAAAATCCATCGAGAAGTGTCTCGCAAAGAATGTGCGAGCGGCAGAAGCATCCATGGATTACCAGACTCGTCGCAAAGACCTCCTGATGGCTGAGAGAAAGCAAGAGTGGGATTTGGAAGCCCGTCTAGAGGCTTCTGAGGTGGAGTTGCAGGCTGCAAGTATAGTTTTCCGGATTCGCGAGCACGAAAGGCGTGATCTAGAGCTCTATGGAAATCTGCCGAGTGAAGCTGTGCCCGGTCCGGAAGTGCGAGACATGGGCGGCCAGTTTCTACCCAACAAGTCTCGAATGGAACGGAGCCTTGTCTTTGACATCTCTCGACATATGCCAAAAGGCTGCCACTTGCACATTCACTTCAATACGGAGCTACCGCCGGAACTGCTCCTGTCCCGCGCTCGCAAGTTGAAAGATACCATGTTTGTGCGGACGACACGGCCACTTCTTACCAAGGACGACTTCGAGAAGGCAGAGGTTGTCTTTAATGTAATGCCCAGCACTACAGCCAGCGCAGAAATATTCTCTATGGAGTACAACCCTGATGTTAAGGCCGAAAATGCAAACCCGTGGATGCGTTGGGCAGACTTCAGATTGAGCTTTCCGCATGGCCTGGTACACGAAGAAAGACCTGAAGGCTTAGGTGATGCTGAATGCTGGGCACGTGAGAAAATGACTTTGACTGCGGAGCGTGTTTATTCAGACAAGCAGACTACCAATGGCATTTGGGCGTGCTTCAACCAAGGCACACGAGCGTTCAAAGGCTTGATGAACTATGAAAGCGTATATAGATGGTACATCGGAAGGGCGATAAACAGCATGATCCGGGACAGAGTTATGTATGCCGAATTACGCCCAATGCTGATGGACAAGACGATTCCATCCGACGATGGTTTGCGCCAACTGGACCATAGTGCACAGATGAAAATTATCTGCGAGGAAGTAAAGAGAAAGACTAAAAAGCTCGAAGACAGGGGCGAGCTCGACAAATTCCCTTTCGGCTTGAAGATCATCTACTGTACGCCGCGAAGTATTCCGAAAGCGCGGATGCAGACCGAGCTCGAAGACTGCATCAAGCTGAAGCAAGAGTTCCCAGACTTGATCTGCGGCTTCGACTTAGTCGGGGCAGAGGATCGACCGAACCACATCGGCTTCTATTGCGACTTGCTGGTTGGCTTTCAAAAGACATGCAAGGATCTAGATCTCAACATCCCCTTTATGTTCCATGCCGGCGAGACTCTGCTTGACACTGGCGGCTCTTCGGATCCGGCGAAGAGCAATTTATACGACTCGCTGCTGCTGCACTGTAAACGGATCGGACACGGGTACTCCCTGTTGAAACATCCGTTGCTTATCGAAAAGTACAAGCAGCAGAACATATGTCTGGAGCTTTGTCCGATTTCGAATGAGCTGTTGCATCTCTGTGGTAATATCAGACAGCATCCTTTTCCTCAGCTTCTCGCAGCTGGCTTGCATTGCACTCTGAATGCTGACAATCCTTCATTATTTCGGTGAGTGCGAGAGTCGGATGTTCCAAATCTGACTTGAGTTACTGACGTAGACGTTTAGTGGCGCGACGAAAGACTCGCTATCGCTCTCTTTTGAGTTTTACCAGGTAATAGTTGGAGACACTCGGATGTCGGTCCATGGCTGGAAACAACTCGCTTGGTGGAGTATCCAGCACAGCTGCTTGAGCGAAGAAGAGAAACAGCGGGCAATGGCGATTTTTGAAAGGGATTGGAGGCAGTTCTGTGACTGGGTTGTGGCGGAGTACGACAAGTATGCTAATAGCCTGCCGAATCTAGCGTGATGTGGGGTATGTAGCCCCAAGATGGCTAGCGTGACTAAGAAACTCGACCAGAATCTCCTACACTTCCTAGCAACAGCCTATGGAATGAGGGCGAGAGGGCTAGAATAATCCTATAGAGTTTCCTCAATTGCTGAGTCTTTCGCACTTATTCCAGCGCCCTTTCAGTCTTGCTGATTCTAGTGTCTCCTCTGCTCGCGCATCAAAGACACTCGCGTTGACCGACTTGACTTACTAGACCACTGTAGAAGCTGCCACATGAGTTTTGGACACTACCCGTTACAGACTTAACAGAGACATGGTTCAGGATGCACTACCACACCATTTTGTGGCTCGAGCCAGAATGAAGCTGCCAGACGCCTGACTAATCAACTGCGCTTCTATTCGAGTAAACTCTACGACCCGCTACGCGTCTCTCCCTGCCGCACCAAGTCGCGTCTTGGGCGCTACACAGTCTATTAGCTGCAGCAAAATGACGAGTGGTGTAGTCAAGGTATTCTGCACGTCATACCGGGAGAGCTTCGTTCTCAACAATCATCGCTAAAAGTGCCCACTGCTCAAATTCATGCGCGACGAGCTTGATGACGGCAACGAAGCTGCAAACGGGTGACTTCTTTCGAAGCCCTAATGAGCTTGCAGAGCATATGACTTAGGAGCTTTGTCGCTAACGGAGTGTAGGCTTAAGTTACGCTGCTGAAAAGGGGATACTTTCATCACACAGCCTGCAACACGTTGGTCACCCTCGTCGAGCACACAGATTGACATGCTTGCTACTCCCTTCTAAACGAGCAGGACATCAACGTGAAGTCAACGTGCTACTTAGTTCCCAACAATTGGCCAATTACCGATGCATCGGAGCTACTAACACCGCCAATACCGGAGAGAGAGCCCTCCACCGTTTTTATTCTCGTACGACGCTCTTCCACGGGGCCCATAGTAGCATGTGGAGTTGAGCATAGAGACTGGGTATCGTACGCCAAATGGGTCTGGTCGCAGCGTCCACGGATACTTTGGCAGCGGCCGTAAACGGGGTGCCAGTGGATGGCTCTTCTCCCTGCCAAACGAAACACAAGCAAGAATGATAGTGGTAATAATAACAACGATAATGATTCTGAAGATGGCGACATTGACGCTGGTCCCAAAAAGGCTTCATGCAGCGCGCGTAAACAATTCCCCAACAGAGGTCGCGTGATTCAAATGGCGGCGAAATAACATGTGCCATGACTCATCCAAGAGGTGGAGATTGGGATTGGAAGCAAGAATGCGCATTCACAAATGGTTACAGCTGTGTTTTTTTTTTTTTTTCCCTCTTTTTTTCCGTCTTCCTCAGCCAAAGAGAAAATAGCGGCCGCCTTCGCTAAAATGGAGACAAAGCATGGTCTTGACGCATTGAACGCCTACCAAAGATGTCTTCTATGAGTTCTGTCATAAGGTATTCATCGGCAAACTGGGCCATCTTTCGTTCAGAAGGGCAACGGGCCCAGTCGACCCTGCATGAGGGCGTGGAAATATAGTGTTGAACGAACTGAATGTCATTGCCCGACATATCCGACATGTCAAGGAGCTCGTGCTTTGATTGGTCTCCGTTGGAAGTCTTTGCTTGGGCTTTCCAACTATCGAAGTGGATTTTGGCACGGTAGAGGCCGCAATGGAGCTCGAGTAGTATTTTTGAAACAGGCAAAGCCTTTCCGTCTTTCGGTTGCAGATACACAAGTTTTCCGAAAGAACGATGATCCCTCTTTTCTTCCGCGTCAAGCTGAGTTAGCCTAGTGAAAAAAGCAGCGGGCACCATACGCACACCAACTGTTTTTACGAGTTCAAAGACGTCCCCGCGGCTCATCCGGTTGAAGTAGGTCATAAGCTCCGTCCGGCGGTATCCCCAGTCGTATAAAATGAACATCACTCTTGTCCAATGAGCGCTACTCTGCACCTGCAACTGGCTACATAGGCTTTTGAAGGCTGTTGGGACTTGCCGTTCGTCCCTCAAGTTTCCGATGTCTGCCTCTGCGCCCCAGCAAGAGTCTTCTTTGTCGGACTGACGCCCGACACAGTCTATCACTAATGTCGGGCAGTCGTCTACCTTTGACTTGGCGTCCTGAGCGGTCAATAAGCAGACCGACACAGATCCGTCGGTCATGAGAGAGTAGCTGAGTAACGTTTCGTGGCTCTCTAGCCTGTGCAAATCTTCCTTTAAGACTGTCGCTTGCGAGTAGTCAAGAAGTTCGGTTAAAAGATACCTCACTGGGCTCGATGCCACAATTTCTGATGTGTGACCAGGTTTGCTGTTGGCGAAGACATGAGAACGATGGCCAAGCTTGAGGGTGAAGATATCTAGAAAATCGAGCCAGGTTTGGTAGTAATTAAGTACAAGTCTTGCTAACGTGGTAAGCTCGGCGACATTGCAGTGTATTCCCTGCCACTCTTGACTTTCTGGATCGCTGCGGTCTGAATTATATGTCATGGAGGCACTCGCTCCAAATCACTAACTGTGGATAATGGAGGAGGGGAAAGAAAGTCATCACGGAGCCTCTGGGGTATGTTAGAGCTGACTTCCCTGGGTAGTCGCACAGACTCAATTACGTGACAGCAGGCTGCCACGCAGCCAAAGAATGCACCAAGCGATGCTAAGAGGACTCTGGATCTATTGATTGTTACAATCACTTTTGCTACCTAAGCCGTACCTACAACAACGCCTGCAACAATCTTGAATTGTGAGGAACGATCGCAATAATGGAAGAAAAATGGAAGAAATTAAATAGCTGCCATGCCGAGATTTTGTTTGTCTTCCCTTGACCATGTTGTGAAATTTTGGCATTGGTCATTGCCGAAATGCTTATGGTTCATTCCATCCATCGCATTGGCGCATACCTCATACATCTGCGTGAAGCAGAAATGCATAGGCACCAGCTGAGGGGGGGAGCAGTCCCCGCATTTGAAATTGTTAGCGATTTCGTGGAGCGGCCTAACAGGCTTATTACTCACTAATAAAAACAAATCTGTTGCCGTGCGATCCACCCTTGTTCGCGTAGTCCGAAGGCACATAGATGTTTTCTCTGTTGCAGAAGTTGCCAATCGCTACAAAGGTCTCGTATTGCTCGTCCTTGCATGTGAGGAAATCATTTGCGAAGACAGTGCCTGCAAGGAACAAAAATGTCTCGATTGTGATGCAAGAGATTCGCATGGTTCAAGGGGCAGTGCAGAGTCACTAGACACGGCAGAGAACTAAGTCCTGTCTTATTAAAAAAGCGACACGAGCATCATTACGAGATCTGAATGACCGACTTTACTAAGTTGTTGTTTGTATCGCGGGAAAGGCTAATGAGAGATTTACGCATGTTGTGCAGAAGCGTTTCCAGTGGATGCGACTGGGGCAGAGCGATCACTTTTAAATTGTACTTTTCACTACAACTTTACCACTCTTGTCAAGAAGGCGTCCCGCCATTCCGAACCGTCCAATCTCCTCACCTTCACTTCGCTAATGCTTGTGATTGCTTGCGTGTTGGAGCGATGGAATTTGCGCGCTTGACCGAGAGCGTTCGCAAGACAACCCCAATCCTGCACAATCCTCCAAACGCGGGACGAGCAGAACAGGTTCAAGCTAGAAAATCCTGACCTTGGAACCAATAGGCAACTCATGAGGGCCACAAATGTCCGTATGTCTGCGCGACCTGGATGCGTTCTAGGTTTCCGCTACTCTCCACCTCCTTCGTAATTGATCCTTTACAGGCATCTGTGTTGACTTGCGCATGGGTAAAGATTTTTTCTCGCAGCAAATGTGATAGGATGTCCAAATCTATGCATCGGAGACCATCAAGAGCAATCTTAAGATTCTGCGGCATCCATGACTTGCATCCATCATTTCCATCGGCCGGCTTGGAGGCACGCAGTACCCACAATAAAAGCGACTCGACCGAAGTGCACCGCTTACATTCAAGATAAGTAAGGGCTCGCAGGTTTCGTCTTGCCGGTAGACCTTTGGAGATGCTAGCGAAGCATACAGTGTCGAATTTTAAGATTTGAAGAGGATTGGGTCTGTCCCGTGCAGTCGCGGCATCGAGAAGCGCCCACATCCCTTTGTAGGGCCCTTTGAAGCAGATGGAAGCTTGGGGACAGAGATTCAATTCCACCAGGTTAGGTGCCTTTGCAACGATTCGCCGGCAGAATAAGATGCTTTCTTCGATGCGTGTGGTCGGGGCACAAGTAAGAGACCGCAGACAGGCAAGTTGCGGCACATGAAATTGACCGCTGCTTCCTTTCGAGGAAGTGACCGATGCCAATTGGAGCCGTTCGACTTTGACCTGCATTTCCAGACACTGGACCACATCGTCCCAGGTACATTCGCAGTGCAGTTCTCTAGACGCGTGTTAGCTTTCAAGCGCGACTTTACTCGTACTACAAGTTCCACATACATTCCCTTTACTAGACCCTGTTTCATGACCGAGACCAAGGCAGAGATGGGCAAATCACACCCGCCGTTGCCCCGAAGTTGACCGGAAATCGTCAATGATCTTGCATTCTGCCAGCCTACGCTAGATCGTGCAGACCGCAGAGCTAAAGGCAAGCTACTTGCTTGTATTCTCGGGGCATGGTAGAGCTGTTCAGTCACCGATCTCCCGAAAAAAGAAGATGCCAGCATGAGGTTCTTCATATCGACCTGGCCATCCAGATGCAACACTATTAGGTCCACTATCTCTGCGGGTAACCCGTAAATTGGGGGTTCCCTCATGCCCGGTGCTTTCATTTTCCTGGGTCTCCTCATTTCGAAAAGGAACGGCTCTATGTATATGCGAAAGGGGCGCCGTTTCGGAACTTCATTATATCGTGAAGCTGTTTACGCCGCATTGCAGCTTCGAAATAAGCATAGTAGTAAGCGTCTACTGCGACTGTAGTGTGCTGCTTACAAACTCTCAGAGGCAGATGGTACCCGGCTATAATAAGCGAAGCACTACGAATGTGCAATGACTTGTTATCTAGAGTCACGTGGGTTTGGTCTCTCCCGAAGAGGAGTGTCAAGACAAGAGTATGAAGTTGGGATATTGCTCTTTTCCAATCAGTGGGCTAAGTTGAACACAAATCTCTATCTTGGAATAACCTACCAGACTACATACATGAGAGATTTATGTCTGTATGCAACATACTCTACTGCTCCCAGCACTCTCTCAGAGGGAGCACAGAGCCAGGATAGCGCTCCGTCACGTGCACTGCTTGGTGCTGTGTCACATGACTTCTTTCCTGGTCATAGTGGTGGTGCGTGGTGTCGTTACCGCGGGACCTTATCGCTTGCTTATCCAATCACTTTGTGTGTTCGTAACAAAATGCCTTCGCAAGGGCAAGTGTCTTGTTCTGTAACACACGCAGCGATTCACGAGCCACTTAGGGCGGCAATCAAGACACACCGCTTTTTGGCCATAGACGTGGCAACCTGACTTGCTATGTCACGCTCATCAATCTCATGTATGTTCGATACTCGAGGACTAGGCAGGAGATCAAATATCGCAATAGCCAGAGACGGAAGGACGGGGCAGTAGGTCGTTCCGCTAGACTTACTGCTGGAAGGGACGTAATGACACTGTTCGCATCCCGTATTATTTGTACTAGTGCTAGAACTCCTGAGAAAGGAATGCAAAAGTTTAGGTAACATGTCACCATTTCTCCTCGCGAATCAGGTGTACTACATCCCCGATCGATCTGCTATCCCACGGGGTTTCGTATAACGAAGGTTAGAGAATCCGGCGTACAAGATTGGAAAGTAGTCAATGAACGCAGAGGCAGTTATGATAAGTATCGTATGTACTGCTGAAAATAATTCTAGACAACGAGTGCATCAGAATGATTAGAGCGAGTTTGTCGGACATGCCTCCGAACTTAGGACTGACGAGAACGAGTTAAATAAAGTGTAACGTTTTACGTAATGCCAATGACTCTGACAAACTTACACAGCCCGGTCTAGTAGCATCAAAATGATGAGATTGCACCGTTTTATCTTTGCGAGCAGTCGCCAGAAATTTTTCGAAAATTATCCGGACTCCACCCAGGCATTCGACGTCAGACGGAATCACAAATTCTTCGGAATGCGATCTCGGTCATTGAAACGGAGCCGTCACGCTCTCCAGTTGAAATCAGCATCCTGCGTGCGATCTATGAAGTCTACATGGGGATTTTCGTCTTCACAACTAGCTAAATTGGGCAAAGCTACAACGTCATTTCGCGAGCCCCAAGGTTCTGATAATTTCCACCATCCTACTGCGATGTGTTCTATATATGGATCACCCCAGATCTTCGAAAGCAAAGATAATCAGCACCTAGAGCTCGAACCTTACCAACAGCACGAGAAGCAAAAGGCTCCATCGAGCGCTTGCAGCGACACCTTGAGCAGACGAGATTCAGATTTGACCTCAGATAGTCGACCCGACACGGAAGCAGGGTTGGAAATTACTTTCAATATCCAACTGGAGACTTCTTGTCACGATGGAAAGAGCGTGCGACTACGCCTAGGTAGTAGCAGACGTCAGCTAGTAATTCACGAAGAGAAACACCGTCAGTCTCACCAAGGAGTAATGGACAACTCGAGGACGACATGACGTGATACAAGAGACTTCTAGTTGTTTGTTAAAGCTTTCATACATTTGTTATCTAAGAGCATTGCGTTGCAGACGCACGCTTCGAAATTGTACAGTCAAGTTTCTTCATGATGTCCATTTCAACCTACTGTAATGTCTAATATCTTTCGCCCCAGACAAAATTGGTTTTTCCGCAGTGGGCTTGGCGTGTCGCGACCTAGACCGTAGTCGTCATAAGCGTAGGTATATGCCTCTGGTGCTGCGAGCACTAGATCAGGATTCGAGTTAGCACATGTGTCTGGGGCGTTATACTTTCCTTTACAGCAAGCTGAGTCAGTCTGAAGAACACTGCAGTTTGATAGACAAGCTTGGCTTTGATGCAGCAAGGGCTGGGGGGCACCGGATGTGATCTCTTTCTGAAATCTGTTGGCCAGGGGACACTGCCAATGGCCTGGAACCGTCACGTTAATAGGCACGGGCGCCTCGTGCTCTCCGCAACACTCTCCGGAGTATGAGACGAAAGCGTTAGATGTTAGAGCATCGACGTTGCTAACATCCGTCCAGCACGTCTGTTTTGAAGTATCATCGGATACTTGGCAAAAGGTCTCAAATAATGTCTGGTTCATCGGACCATGCGCGACAACCTCGAGGGCATCCCAGAACATGGTCCAGTGCGACCCCCCTCCAGTCGAATGATAGGAGTAGTCAACATTTGCGCTGTCACCACTTTCAATAGGAAACGTATATACTGGATATGCCACGCCATATTCGTTTCTAGGCAAATATCTCAGGGTCTGTTCTTCTGTCTCTAGCCACCCGTGCGTCACAAGATTGTGGATGTATAGTCTCTCGCTGTAGTTGTTTCTTACAGTGACGGAATACGTCTTGGTTCCGTTGTCTGCGCCATCTGCATGTGCTTGCTGCAAGGCAACCGATAGCATTAGGCCTACTGTCTTCAGGGTCTGTAAGGTCGACATTCTCTTTTTCTCTTGCTCGTCTAAGGTCTATGTGAGAAGAGGATTTTGGAAGTGAAAGCGCAGCCCTTATGGGCTGCTGTGCTATCTAAACGACTCAAACCAATTTCGTAAGTCGTGAGCTGAAGGTGACGGAGTGGCATGGTAACTGTGCGCATAATCGTGATGAGATGTCCCACCTGGTCTGCAAACAATGTTCACCAAAAGAGTGATAAGACTCATCCTCTTAGTAGTTTATCTCCAAAATTCCGTAGCAGCGCGGCATGTTGCAGCCACCGAATATGTCTCTCACCACAATTCATCCCTCTTTATTTTGCCGCGAAATTTACGAAGCAAGGACAACGCTTATTGGGTAGGCTACTTAAATTGGAAGAATACAAATGATCTGTACGACGAACATATCTGGTGTCCTGGAGCGATTGCCATGTATGGCTCTACAGTAGGGTTCGCGCCGTCTAAAGACGCAGCCCGACCTTAGTTGGCTTTGTACACTTGGAACCAGGGATCGCGCAATGCCTCTCGGAAGGTCGGTCGAGCTGTCTCATGACTCAACATCGATCGCAAGAAGAGAGAGAAGCTTGGGTACTCTAGGCGAACATATCGGCGTTTGTACTGCAGCCGATTAGCTTAGATTTTGGGAGTGGCTAAGGCGACATACGACAGCCCCGAATACCATATCCTCTGCGTCGGGAAAGACAGCGAGGACTTTAGATCTCACATCGCAAGTGCGTCTTGAGCCCGAGGTCGACGGTTGTATGCGCCACATAGGCTTTTCCGCAATTAACGACGACAAAAGGACCCTGTGGTACGCAACGGCGACGTCGGTACGGGCAGAATGCGGGGAACGGATTTCAGTGGATAGTGCCCGTGGAAAGAAGGATTCCCCCAAGTAGATTTCTATTAGGAGCAAGCCCAAAGCAAAGACGTCGGCCTTATGGCCCCCACGGACGCCTGCAATTAGCTGTTCGGGGGCCAGATATTCTGGTGTTCCGCCAACGACCCGAGGACCGCGTTGGCGGTAGGAGTTACTATAGTCGATCAATCGAACATTCGTTTTGTCCACCATTACATTTTCCGGTTTTAAATCATGGTACACAATCCCCCCATCCTGCAATGCTGAAAGAGAGATTAGCCATAGCCCTCGTAGAGGGGCGTTTCCGAGTACATACCAGCTAAACCGGAGAGGATCTGGTAAGCACAATGTTTCACAAAGCACGTTCTCCATCCAACATTAGTATCTAGTCGGGCTCGGTTTTGAATGAAGTGATGCAAATCAGTGGCATAGAATTCTTGAACTATGCACCAGCGTAAGATCTTGAACGCACCGACGGTCGTCACAAAACCTGCTAGGTCTACCCTCCCAAGAAATTGCGACCCCAAGGTGGATACTGTTTCGGAAATGTCTACCTCGTCCGGCTTCGTCTCGACACAGAACAACTCTTTTAACGCATGGTCACATTTGGTCTCGAGGTTTTGAGCATAGTAGACCCTTCCGTTAGAGCCACAATCGATCTCAACGAGATTCCAGCTCCCAACTATGGCAATGTCTCCATAGAGGTTAGTGGTGTAAGTACAACGACAAGAAAAAGGCATCTTACAGCCATTGCGATTCGGCTACAACTTGACAGCAACTTTGACTTAGTCTTATGCAGGTTCGTCTTACAAGTAGTCGCAGTGAAGGAGAAATGTGTTATAGTGCTGCCTATGATCAGATTTGCTGTGTCTTACGTTGATGTGACTGTTTTTAGACCTCTACAGTAGACAAACTCTATGTCGGAGCTTTCGAACATAGGAAGGTAATACTAGCGACGACGGAATCGATTCGGCCATAGGTTCTGCCCGACAGCTTTCTATTTCAAGCTTTAGGCAGGTATCGGATTTTAGTACGGGATATGTGTTCTGCAAAGCCCGGCGCTCATTACATGGGAAAGGTAAGAAATTGTTTGTGCCATTTCGTGGTGGTATGACACAGCTTCTGACTTCAACAAACGTTAGTGTAGTTTTCCCGACCACGCACCTAAACTGTCCCTTGAAATCGGAGAAACGGCAACACTGACACACTGCCATACAGTTTCGCCTGCATCCAACTAGTCTACGGCTTCGCGTGCAAATCTCCCTAACCGTAGCTAAAGGAAGGCATTAAACGAGGTAAGGCATAGACCCAAAACCACGTTAGAAGAATGACAATAATAGACAATAACTAGTCCTACTGTCGATCCAAACTAGAACAGCAAATTCAAAGTGGTGGTAATGCGTAAAAAGTGTGCTTCTCACACTGGTCGCGCTAATTGAACTGCTGTGTCTAGAACAAGGGAGAACAAGTTCGCTAGTCTTTTGTTAGGAGCGTAAACGTCCCGGAAAATGACGATAACCAAGGGGAAAATACGTCATTCGCTTCCCTTCCCCTTTAAGCGGCCTACATATGGCTTGTGGTAGAAGGTACTAGACCGTGCTAGTCTTCCTGTGGACTCTTGTTTGCCTCAGCTCCAGCTCCACCCTTTCGAGAGCCTATAGTCATGTCTCGATCTCTTATTTTCTTGAATGCCTGCTTTAGATATTTGAGGCGCTTTTTGAAGGAGTATGTTTGCTGTCCGGGAATATCGGGAAGCTTTAACACTTCTCCAACTACCCTGGAAATGCCAGTGCCGTTAATGGACGGCCACTTAATATTTTCCTCGTCCTCGAGCTTCCCTATTAACGTGGCTAACCCTTGAAGCGATTCTTCTGGAGGAGGAACCCCTTCAAGGAAGCATGACCGTAATCCTACACGAACTTCCACCAGAAGCTTTCTGTGAGGGTCCAGTGCATTGGCAATTTCTACACGTTGAGCTTTCGGAGGGTGAGTGACAACTTCGGAATCTGTTTCTGCACAATCGACCCACAGCCTTTTCTTTGGCTGTTTAACGTAAGCGTACGGTCGTTCTAACAGGGTTCCTAAAAACTTACCACGGCCTCTATTATACTGCGTCGCAAGCGCTTTGATTGGCGTCTCGGCGGCTGATCGCTGCCATATCCGGGACCGTCATGGTCATCATCGTCTCCCTGTGCCTCTAACGTTGATGCTGAAACGTTTGACATTTCCTGAACCTGCGTCTTTCTCTGCTCAGCGGCGGTGAGAGGCGCATCACTCTCGGAACCCGGCTCAATGTCTCGCTCAGCCTCTGGCTCAGCTACCGACTCGATGTTTTGCTCAACATCTGGCGCAACGTTTGACTCAGCGTCGGGTCCAGCGTCGAGTCCGGAGAAGTCCGATTCATCGCGCGTCTTCGTCTCTGGTTCGGTGCCTGGCTCGGTGTCGGGCTCGGTGTCGGGCTCGATGTTTGCCACATATTCCAGCTCAGCATCCCAGCCACCGCCCTGCCTAGCCGCGTTAGGCTTGTCGTCCGGGTCAGCATCCGGTCCAGACCCCTGCTCAGCGGCGTTCGGCTCAGCGTCCTGCTCGGCAGCGTCAGGCCCGGTGTCTAGCTGAGCATCTGGCTTTCCGCTCCGTTCGCTGTCGGGCTCAGGCGTATCCGTCCGTCTCTCCTGGACTGCAACCCCCCTAGACTGTCCAGGTTCACTGAAGAGGGAAGGGGGAGCAGGTGGGTTTGGGGCAAGCTCTAGGCGATACTCAGCGCACGAAATCCTGCCCTCAATCATTTGCGTGGTTTCTAGGGTGATGCTATAGATGGGCTGACACAAGTCAGCAAACGCGATTGAAAAGCAAAGTGTGATTGCGCACCGTGCATTGCGGTTTATTGGGCATCAAGAGATGGTATCGATCAAGCGAGAATCTTTCACCGTTGCTGTTCGTCGTCGCGACACGCCCATAGCCTTTCCCGCCTTCCTTAATCTCCTCTTCTGTGACAGCAGACCCAATGTTCTCCACCTCAATGATCCAGCACTCGGGAGAGCAAACGACGCGGGTCTGACGGCGGCTCTGAGATGGCTCCTCCTCCGCTACTTCTACCCCCCGCAGTACAGCGACTTCACTATGTCCGGATTCGTAGTAGAAGATCGCGATCGGGAGGCCCATGTTGTTGACTTCTTTTCCGTCTTCTTCAAACTGCCACCACATCCACTTCCCCGTCTGAATCTCACTTTCCGCCTCTTCCGACTCATTCACTAGTAGCATCGACGGTTAGAGCGGTAGCGCTTACGCCCATAGCAGCGAGACTTACGCTTTAGAACATCCCAAAGTTCGAACGGGCTGTTTTCGCTTGGGTGGAGAGGTATGTCGTGAGAGTAATCAGCCGTCGCAATCTTGACGACTACGGGGGTACTCCGCTCTCTGCGCGGCCTGGGCCTACGCTTCCCCATTGTCGTGCCCGAGGAGGATCTCTGATGGTGTCGAGGACTAGAATGCGGTCAAGAGCTAAGTCGAAGCGAGCTTCAAAAGCAGCGCAAGCGGTGGATTTCGGTCTGCCTGCTTCTCTCCATAGGCTGGCATCGGCCGCTCCAAAAGACTGGCGCCAGCTAAGCTTTCTCGGAGCTGATTAATCCCGAGATCCAGCCGGCGTTGCCGGTGAGCGGAGAAGAGCAAAGTCGGAGGGGTTGCCGACCCCACAGTACCTGTAGTACAGCTGCGCATTAACACCCGTGGACGTACAATACGCAGTGCACATGCTGCACACCTGAGGCGTTACTAAGAAGGGTATAAGTGGGTATACAGGATAGTACAGTACCGAGGGAGGCCCGGGCCTGCTCCCGCCGGATTCGGCCACAGCGGAGGTGCCCGGGGGCAGCTGCCCGTCCTTGGCTGCTGGGGTTTAGGTAAGTGTGCCTGGTGGTCGTCCCTCTCTGCGGAGCTCCATAGACATACTACGCGCGCGCTTCACTGCTGTTGATGCATGTGTTACCTAGGTAATCGCGAAAGACGTGGGGAGGGGAGGAAGGGCGATGCCTCCCGGGTTTCGCACGAGTCTGTGGGTCTGTCCGAGTGCTCGAGTGCACTACCATCAATGTTGCCAAAGCGTGAATAGAGGTTCACCTCGGTCCTTTCTATTTTGGCATATCGACTCCTGCTAAAGTGTAAAGAATCCTGCAAGCAGAGGACATCGCCTGCCAGACGTTAGTCCTATTAATAGCTGTAGTGCGTGACGGACGCGAGGCCTGGGGATAGTGTACCAGCATTCGTCGCCTAGACGGTCGTCTGCATGCCGACCGTCGAGTAAAAGCGGCGCCTTCTTGATAGCAAACCCTTCGAGCGGGCCCTACCGCCTTCGACAGATCCGATACCCAGTTAGCAAAACAATGACGGTGCCGTCTTGTTAAAAGGGGCTAGATGCGCTACAGCGCGAGCACCGCCACACAATGCCATACCAATCTTGTCTTGCCAGGCCTGCCAGGTGACGGGATTTCTCGAATGTGCAAACGCCAGGGAGTTATATTATCCGTGGTAAAGGGCGGTTATGGACCAGTGCTATAGGCCACATCCAATATTGCAACTGGAGCACATCGCTATCCTCGAGCCGCATAAGGGGTTATCGTCCCTAAGCAATTACCTCACGAGCTGGAATGCGGTGCAAAGTATGCGGACTTCTCTTTTACAGCATGCCAGCATACTAGGCTGTGATCCCATTACTTCACAGTCCGTATTCTTAAGGGAAAAGGTTCGCTCACGGTAAGGTGCCTGTCGCAATTGCAAGGTGTCAGAGGAAGGGTTGATATCGCTAATTGCAAGGGTGTGTTGGCGACCGTGAAAACGTGATGAATATCCTCGAATATGACCGTTATCCATCGATCTCAGCGAGGCAGAAGGTACGCGGCCGGAGGTGCTGGTTGTTTCAAGTGCGCAGGAATCTTAACGCGAGAATAGAGGATGGGATGTGCAATCAGCATAAGCGGGAGCGTCTTCAATTGTGCGGGTTCGAAAGAACTCGGGGGCAGAAAAATTTCATCTTCACTTGGGATTGGAAAGATAAGGAGCCTCTTCCTCCAAGACAGGCCCGGCGCGAATTTGAATGCTCGTTTTGGGGATGAAAGGTCCAAGCGCCGTCCTCTGCAGATTTGCTGAGCGCGTCAATCCCTGGCTCCCGTGCAGTGACGCTGGATGCAAGCTTCCAATAGCGAGACGAGACGACCAGGGCCTCCAAGCCCGCTCTTAGGGGCGACTGCTCAATGGCTGGGCCATGCGGAATGCCCTGGCTGCCTGCGTGAGCCGCCGACGGAAAGGAGGTCCGCGAAAGCCGAGACAACGAGAATTCACGGACCATCGATGCCGATGAATGCGGAAGAAGCAGGGCGTGTGCATTAGACGAAAGCGGAGACGATGGTCTCATCTGATTTGAAACAAGACTCGATCAAAGTCGCCGGCAAGCGCCTTTCAGCACCCTATAGCAACGCATGGAGTTTTCGACCATAGTATTTCGGAGGAAGCCTGCTTAGGTTCGCAATTTTTGCCTCAATATCCTCTGATTCTTCATCCTGTGCGCGTCGATGCTATTCAACTTTCCGATAAGAGTCTTAAGAATGGTGGTTGAATCGCTGCCGCTGCTGGGCGACAAGCGATTACGACTTCCTTCGGATCCATTGTCCAAGATGGTTTTGAATCCATTCACCCCAACCTCGATCCGAGCGGTTGTCTCCCGTTACAAGCACATCCAAGCCAAGCATCTCCGAAGCCACGGTCATTGCCTTCGCCTTCGCCTGTCCTCCCGCGCCGACTACATAAGGTGGAAGAGGAATGTACATGGAGGAGCTAATGAAGGAGCTACAGCATCAATAAGAACAAGGGAGATTTTTTAAAATATGGACGCAGGCACCCCCGTTGAGGCTCGTGCAGGGAACACCACACCTCTTGTCTTCGCCGCCCCCCTCCCCCCCGGGCGTGGCAGGTATCCAAGGCCAGCGATCAACAAGATCCGTATTGACAGGAAGAGCTCGAGCTGGCGCAACCATCTTTATTAGAGGATATCTGGGACTCCCGAGGACGTAATCGCGGTTCGCCGATCTGCCCTTGCTCTTTAACCACTAATGTGCACCATCCACGGGGTTTCTCGATTACTTTGAACAGAGTGACTCTGGTACAACTCTGATTGATCGCGCCGTCGTGCGACTCGCTGCAGCTGCTTGGCGCTACTCGGTGAACGGTTTGCCTTAGTCGGAGGACCAGGTATACGCAGCAGTCTAAGGGACGCTCTCCATGCTCGAAACAGTCGTGAATAAAACATTGAGGCTGACCGCCTTCTCTCACGAGCCCAGCCGCTTCGAGCACGGTTCGAAGTGCGTCTGGCCGAGCTGGAAGTCTCATCCTCTCAAATTCACGCTATGGAAGTATTAAATCTCTTAAAGCGAGTATCGAGACCTCTTAAGTGTGTGTCCTTCTCCTATCTTTCGCCAGCGCAGCCTTACAGATGAGCTTCAAATGGCCATTACTACCTTTCTAAATGAAGCCCTGGTGCTGCATGCACTGATTATGCTGGACCGCTTCACCTTGATTTGTACGGGATTGTTTACCCTCATGTCAGCCTAAACTACGACCCTTAGGAACTAGAGTCACTATAAAGCGTCTTCGTGTTTCTTTCGTGATTTTGCAGACACATCGCAGAGTATATCAGACCCAAAAGAAAGCCAATCCTAGTATTTCAGGACAGGTGCAAATGGTCTTAAGGGAAGTCGTTGCAGTTGGGAAGATCTTATAAACCGAACAAAAGCAAGCAGCCACTTGGGCTGGGAATGAACTTTTGCGTGATGCACATGCTCAAAGGAACTGGCTCAGACGCCCTAGCGTGCAAGTCTCTTCCCGATCGCCCGTTCTCTTATTTGCTGTGGCACGCATCACGTTTTCCTGTAACACTTTCACTGCGGAAACCAAAAATCTCGTCGAACTGCACGAACTGCACGAATGGCACGAATTGCACGAATTGCACGAATTGCACGAATTGCACGAATGGCACGAATTGCACGAATTGCACGAATTGCACGAATTGCACGAATTGCACGAATTGCACGACCTTCTGTAGCAGACGAGGACTCTAGTCTTAGTCTCTGTATGCTAGGGTCTTGTTCTTGGCGCCATTGTTTCATGTGCTTCTAGAGAATTCGGTACCTTTAGCAATTACACTCCTCTACAGCGTCTAAATGACTCTTCCAACCGACAAGTATAGGCGGTAGCGCTTTCATTATCCAGTTACGGCTCGTCGTCCAATAGACCCTCCGCGATCTAGTCGTCTCGTTATCTACTAAGGCATACAACAGTAGAGTGCTAAGAGAAAGGGAAGCAAGCCTAGTAGAGAGAAACCTAGGGCTAGAACTCTGGGTAGTCCCCATCAAACATTCTAGCCTTAGTGAAATGAAGTTTCCCGCTCCTCTCATAATATAGAGATATTTCGGTAGGAGCGTTACAGTTTGTCTTAATTGGACTTACAGTCACTCCATGTCCCCACTCCTCAATCGCTTTGGTAACTTCACTCGTTAGTGATATGACATCCTGCATAGTGTCCTGCTTTACCGAAAATCTACTCTTCCCCCTCTGTCGGGAAGTCGAAGAGACGGGATTTGAAGAGCCTAGTGTCTGACCGACTTTCAAAGGAGGGACTGGTTTGACCTCCGGTCTCAACCTAAATTTCGCGCTATAATCCAGCAGCTTTCGCTTGATTCTTGACATATATAGCACGGGGTCTGGACACGTTTCGTGGACGCATTCTAGCTCTTCCCAGGAGAAACAAGTTATCCAAGCTGTGAGAAAGAGGGGGAGGCAGCTGAGGGGCCATAGTAAATGCTGCAGACTGTCTGCCGTTGCAAAGTTCTGAAAACTTATTCCGAGTGTCGAGATTCGTTTTAAAACGCCAAGATCTAGTCCGTTCTCCATGAAGTGATGCTGTTCTCCCTTTCCGACCATGCAAAATTTCCCAAGGCACGGTGTGCACAAAAAGAGTCGCGTGCGAGATTTTGCCTTTAGTGAAGTTTCCAGGGAGTTTGCGAGCCTTGACACAAGCTCAAAAAGGTCCGAAAGTGTCTCTGATCCCGTGACGTCGAGTGTACACTTCATTTCCTCGGACAACATAGCGATTCTTGCTACATTTTTTACCAGAATCCTCCAAGCTTTGTCCCAAGCACTGTTGACCTTTCTGTTAATTCTCTGTAATTCTTTGTACGACGATTGAGAAACGCGGACGTCCTTACTTGCCGTATTCTGACAAGCAGCGCAAACCATCAGTGTGAGCTAGATTCTACAGTTGCAAATAAAATTTTGATTAGGTTGATGAAGGGAGAGAGGTCTAAGATGGATTTTCAAACTTAACTTCATAGTCGATATAAGAAGTGGCTACCTAAGCACTATCGATAGTCCTAGCAAGTTGACTAGGTTCCGAAAAGGGAAATCCCTTAACGTAAACCTTTCCTGTTTATAGCAGCAGGCAACAGGGCTTACGTGCACCTTCTTATTGTGAGTTTTGTATGCGCAGTAAAGCTAGGTAAGATATCTTACCAGATATATTGAGGAGCAAGGTCCTAAAATTAGGGAAATAGCTTACCAAACGTTTGTTGCTTACTTAAACGCGCGGAAGTATTTTTCAATTAATTATACGGCATCTCGTAAGTCGCAAATCTAGTATCTTTGTTCGTTGTCCAAAGCAGCCGATAGATATGTCCTATAGTCATGCCTTGAAAGTTCTGTGTATTGAACATTTGCTGCCAAGAGAAGTGCATGTTTAGACAAAAGACGTACACTCATTTGATTGTAGGAACCGCGGAGCAGCCGTATGAAGTTATTGGATCTTTCGATTGCATAGGATCAATGGTCCCTCGTCTCAAAGTCCACTGTTTCGGTCTCCTGGAGCTGCTTCATTTCAGCCGCTACGGCCAAGACCCACAAGGCATTTTGTTCGTAGCTTGGGGGTATATCGGTTGTCTGTCCCTTGAAAGCCTCTTGCAAGCAATGGTGTCCGCTTGCTAAGTGTACAGTCCTTATCCATTCTAAGATCTCTGAGTGTCGCATATTCCGGCGTTAGGTCTGCAAGTCCCGCTGTCGCTACGCTTGGATTATCCGAGAGAAAACGTAGGCTGTGAGGTTAGCGGCTTGTAGTATTGAATTGTTATTAGAACTAGTATTGCAACAAACGAAGGTCGATGTTTACCGATGCTCTAGAGCACCTGGGAAAGCTTTGGAGGAAGCAGTTACTTTGGCAACAGTAGAGATGATAGAATTTCCAAGGAGTCATTGCCTTCGCCACGCTTATTGAACCTTGTTGCCAAGGTAATACCTGATGCTGCAACGCATCGACTTAGAGCTTACATATGCATGATTGGTGACTGTTGACGAATGACAAATCGACTTGGCCTTCTTTTCGGTAGTCTGTCATTTTCCCAGCGCTCCCGGACGCGAAAGTTGCGGGGAAACATTACGTGACCATTAAAGTGATACGAGCCTCGATCGTCTGCTACCACCAATTTACACATATCCTAATTGTACGTCTTGTCGCCATGGGTCAAATACCCTTCTCTTATGCCAAAGTCCCAAAGTGTGAATCTGAGGACGAGTGTTACAAGCAGCATGACGCTTGGGAAACGCAAATGGCTTGTTCTTTGTTCGATTGTGTGGCTTAGTCAGTTGACTATAATTATCCTGGAATGGTCGCTCCTTGCTTCAGTTGATGATACTGTAGTAGTGCTCGGGAGCGGGAGCGGGAGCGAAGAAGCACTCAGCTACCGTAGCGGAAATCCCTTGGCAGGCATGGTCTGGTCTGCGGCAAGTTTCCAAACACTCGGCGGTTTGTGCTTCATGTGGCAGAGCCTTCTCTCCGGCCATCCGCGCGCTCTGCAATTCGTCGGATGCGCCGTTCTGGCCCTCTCGACCATCTTGTTCATTGGTGCTGTCGCTTGCTGTTACGCACTCTACAGGGCCATGGATCCGCTGGCTGTGAATTACACCAGAGGTGACGGACCGCAGCACTTGCTCATCTTCTCCATTCTGAATCTACTCTGCTGGCTTCTCCTCGGCCTCTCTCACCAGCTGAGGCAGCGGTCGCAGGGTACGCGGGCCAACGCGGAGACCAAAGGCAATTCCCGACCTTTTGAAGCGAAGGGGCTAGCAGACATGTCGCGCGAACACAGCGCCAATGCTGCTACAGTTGCTCAAACTCTAGAAATTGCCGTACCAAAAGTCATAATTGTCTAGAGAATTGCGTTTGTGGATCTGGCGCTGATCACCCCGCTTCAAAGTAACTGGGAGCTATCCATTTCATCCCATCCCAGACTATTACGGGGCATGAACAAGCTTACCAAGGCGCCATTCCGAAGAGTGGGGCGAAGAGGGGTCGAAAAGTGAAACTTGTCATTGTCGTCTTACATAGAGGCGCTTTTTAGACCCGCACCTCCTGCGACACAAAGGCGAGAAAAGCACAGAAGCAGGATTATCTCAGAGATTAAGGCGGACATGAAAGAGGTTGGCTTTCTCGTTGACATTGCGCGACGGAATTCCTAATGCTAGTTAATCGCTTCCGTGCATGACGGATCCCTAGGAATAAGAGGGAACGGAAGTTTAGAGGGTAGACTAAAGCCTAAGAGTATATATACACCATTAGCTTGTCTACAATCGAAGACAGAAACAGACTAATGCCTTATGCATACGCCGGCAATGTCTCTTGAGGTCTGCGGTGTTCCGAGCAGCTTTTCGCCCTAAGTTGCAAAGATTATGAACGCAAAACGGTATTGGCCGCATTCCCGAAAGCTACTTAAAGAAGTTAAGACTCTGCCTAGGTCTTCTATGGGAGGCCAGCTGAAGGTCTGCTTATAGCGGTTTAAATAAGCATTTTTGAAATATTGAAAGAAGACCCGAATTCATCGGGCAAACAGTCAAAGCTTCCCGCCTTAGCAGTTACTAGCCAAGGAAGATGCAACAAGGCAAAATGCCAAGTAGACGCCCTCCATCGCCTGACTTCACGGTTTGCTTCCATTAACCTTGAGGGTGTAGCTTGTAATGCAAAACGCCCAGTGAGTTCGAATTGATGCACTTGATTAGCCTTTGGCGTATTGGTCTTGGCGACGGGGAGTGGTGACGCTATCAAGGATGTTCACCGCATGTACTGCACAAGTCAAGGACAAAACCTTCAACCGGGGCCCATCTGATTACATTCGGGTATGTTCTATCTCTAAGCAATTGATCCCCCACGCTACGCCTCAACCAGGTCGTGCTAATTTCTTTTAATTCGAATCCGGATGCGAACCTGCGTGCGATCCCGGGCGTCTCTACTGTCGAGGCGAGGTCTCTCGTCTTTGGAGGTAATGGTAGGTCTCATACTAGGCGGGGTATCTTCAAAATGTACCCGTTTCTGAGCCTTTCTTCCCGTTTTCGGTTCGGACGGCTTCATAGTTGCATGGGTGAATCGAAAGACTAAGTTATTGGCGTTACCCAGGTTCACGCGAGATATAGTGGTGAGCTTTTCTCTTCTCCTTACAGCATAATTTCTGTTACATTACTAATTTGATAACTCGGAAGCAATCGTTCGCTTTTACCTAAGGGTTTTCCAGAGGGCGGTTGTGTAAAGATTCCCATTCAGCAGAGGGAAACGTTGAGATGCAATTCGTGATGTGGATTTACTACACGGTGGCTCTTTAAATCGGAGGTGGCCGACTGAAAACCAACAGCAAGTACTATAGCGAGCCCGGATCTTTAATCCGCAGCTCTTCCATGTGAAGACAGCGTTGGGTGCAAGTGTAAGGGAGAGTTAACAAAAGGCGGGCGGGCTCGATTCCCGCGTTGTCTCTTAGTGATCACCTCCCGAACACCTTTCGCTCTCGAGGGTGTAAGCACGAAGGTAAGCCCATTCCGCGCTTGACTTCGATAGCAGTCTCGAACGATAACAAGATGACTGCTACGGATGCATAAGCACTTCATCAACTACTTGCGCCGACTAGTTGCCGTTGGCGCACTGTGCCTTCCTATTGTCAGCATCTTTGAATCACTTTGGCTTGCTTTTGCAGCCGATAAGGGTCCTTAAGAGGCAGATTCTAGGTTCCCATAAGGTGCCTTGACTCTTCACTCGACGTCCTATTCTGAACCAATCGGTAAGGATGCACAACCACGGGCAGGCAAACAGACAATGGTCTCCTGGAAAGGAGTTCTGGCTCGCTTTTGCTTGCCAAGCTTGCGTCCTAAGCGTGGTGTCCCTAGACTCGACGATTCTCACCGCAGCGCTTCCCCGTCTTGCCCACGCAATGAGAGCGGACACCCTGACAGCCTTTTGGATCGTCGCCAGCTATCTTTTAGCCAGCACTGTCGTTCAGCCAATCATGGCGTCTCTTTCTGACATTTACGGGAGAAGAATAACCTTTTTCTGTGCCGTATTTGCGTTCACGATAGGCACAGTGCTTTGTGCCTTGGCCCATGGTATACCACAAATCTTGGTTGGACGCTCGTAAGTTACCCAGAAGCGCTCAGCGATCGGTGCTCATTATGAAAAACAGCGTTCAAGGAGTTGGAGGTGGTGGCATTCTGGCAGTGAACCTGATCATTTTGTCGGATGCTGTTCCCCTTCGGTTCCGAGCCAAGTACATCGGAATAATGCAAGCGATTAGCTCGTTGGCTATTACCATCGGTCCCATCGTGGGAGGTGCCCTAGTCCAAGCTTCGTGGAGATGGCTATTTTACATCAACCTTCCCTTCTGTGCTGTTGGGATCATCGCCGTACCGCTAGTGTTGAGGAAGGATGAAAAGTCGTTGACGGCACATCGATCCTTAAGTGAACTGGACTGGCTTGGCTCGTGCTTGTTCCTCTCTGGATCGACCTCTTGTCTGTTGGGTGTTTGTTGGGGAGGAAGCAGGTTTTCCTGGAATTCTGGACAGACCTTGGGGCCCACCCTCGGTGGATTTGCGCTTATAGTCCTTTCTATTGTACGTGCTTGGACCACAGAACGGCCGTTCCTACGCATCGAGCTCTTCCAGTCCTGGACATCTTGCATCGCCTTCGCTTGCACTATGCTTCAGTGCTTCACACTCTTTGGGAACACGTATTTCCTTAACCTTTACTTCCTCGCCATTAAAAGATACAGCTCCGTTGAGAGTGGCCTAGTCTTTCTTGCCTACGCATCAGCAACTTTGCCCATCGCGGCCGTGACTGGATATCTTATTACACGGCTAGGATCCTACAAGTGGGCAGTTCTATTTGGATGGATCATCAATACTTTCGGAACTGGCTCTTTTATGGTTCTCGATTCGAATACGTCACTGGAAGGCATGATCTTCATACTGTTTATCGGAGGCCTGGGTCAGGGAGTTCTGTTCAGCGCACATCAGACTGCCACCCAAGCCTCTTGTGCCGCCCGTAGCGCCACTCACGCAATCACTTTGTTTAGTTTCTTAAGGAGCTTCGGATTCTGCCTTGGAGTATCCCTGGGAGGAACCATTTTCAGGAACATGTTACGTCATCAGCTTATTCTGGAAAATATGTCTCTTTCTATTGCAGCACATGCCGAAGAATATGCGCTCTCTTTTCGTGCATCGGCGTCTGCTTCAGAGCAGCAAGCAGTGATGATCATCTACCGCCGTGCCCTACACCACTTCTTTGCGACAATGGTTGGTGTGAGCGGTCTAGGTCTACTTCTAAGTATTTGCATGAAAGAATGTTCCTTGGATGTCGACTTCGAAATTCAAGAAGAGGGACAGATCGAAGGACTGCAACCGGTCAAGCGACAGAGCGACAAGCCAGTCGTCAGCTTCAATGGCAATATAGCTGAGCCGGACAAGTTGCCTACAATTGAAGAGATGGCTTTAGAAAGCGGTGACTGGGCAGTTCAGGGCTCAAATGATTCGCAAGTTGGATGGGGTCGATCAGAGAAGTATGCGATTGGGTGCACAGCACCGCTCACGTGAAGTGGCTGCTTCGGCTTCGCTGGTTTCTACTGTGTGTCATGGTCGACTAGATTTGTTGTCTCTGTGCATCGAGCATCTGCAGGGGTGCAAGAGCAATTTGAACAACCTGTCTGGAGAACTTACTGTAACTTTCTGTGGATAGAATAGTCTATAGCAAGGTCTGTAGATAGGAACAAGAATGAAGCAACAATGCCTCTCTGCATCGAGCAGAAATGACTTATGATGTTTTGCGCTATCAGAATGCAAATTACCACATTCCAGCTCATGGAAATTAGAATGCCTGGGGCAAACAGAAAATAAGAAGGAAAGATAAATGAGAGACAGAAATGGGTGGTGTGGGGAGAGGGAAAAGGCTATGTCTATTTTTTATTCTTGCAAGTTGCAGAATCTAAGAACTTCAGCTCGTCGAGCTAAAGTTTCATCTGCTTTTGATAAAGGAGGAAGGCGTTTTTGTCGATGCTCCAACTCGAAAGCGTAGCATCTGTGGAAGCCGTGCTCGGGCTTACTTAGTGGTGCAGTAGCGATAGAGACGAGTCTGTCTGGAACAAGAGCTATCCCAGCCCTACGGAGCCTATGACCCGTAAGCTAGGCAGTCAGCAAAGCTTTGTAGAACCCGGAGAGCAGTCAAATGCCTCGCAAAGACTACTGGGAGCTTGAACCGGACTGCTTTTGTCCTTAACAGTACCAAGAGTCACAATGGACCCTTTCATCTTTCAGCAATTCTGGTCAGTTGGATTTGGAATAAGAAAGGTGTAAGATAGCGACTAAAAGAGTTTTGAAGTTGCGTATGCGAACAGCGGCTGGTGCCAGAGAACGATGCTTTGCTCTTCTGCTCAACCAGGTAAGATCACTTCAACCGTCGACTTTCAAGAATTTAAACTGACTAGAAGAAGGTGTTTGAGGGCGGAGATACGAAAAGCGACGCCGCAACGACCTGGAGCGGGTCCGACATATCACTAGCAACTATGTCGAGTTTCAGGGAGATTGTATCTGTCATGATTAGAATCAGCTGAATTACTTACATTTGCCTTCGAGAAGTGAAGTCTTTCCACGTTGCTTTCTTGTTGGTTCATAATTTAGCGACTCTAGTACGTAAGCATGGCGGAGGGGGTCTTGGGAAACGAAAAGAAAGTCTTATAAAGCTTTTCATGGCCGAGTACCCCTCGCTAGAACATTTTCACATCTGAATTCTCGCAACAACTCTCTAGTTATGGCCAATGAACGTTTCGAATTACGCCGGGAAAGTCGTCCGAACAATAGCGGTCCAAAGCTGCAGCAAGGAAGGGCTTTCGGCGATGCCACCGAAAATCGGGGCAGGAAGTCAGATAAGCCCAATGATGGCGAACGGGCAGTTTCTTGCAGTTGCAACGAACACGTGAGAGGAGATGCTTCGGACCTTAATATTGCGGCTACGGACGACGAAGTGCAAACCAAGACCAGTTGGAATCAAGATCTGGCTCCTTACAGCGATGACGCTAAACACTATGTTGCTAGAAAACACGCTCCTGCGACATTACGAGGAAACCAAGGCTCGCCAAGGCGTCGTAGAGGATGGTTAGACTCCATTGCCTGCGATGAGAGTAGTGACGATGGCGATGAAATGCACTCTGTTAAAAACCATATGTCTAGTGAGGGATCTAGTAATGGCAGTTACGGCAAAGACGTAAGAGAAGATGCTTCTCCGGATCCTGATCACCCCAACGAAGCGCGATTTAGGACCGATTGGAATCAAGACTTGGCTCCTACGATATCGAGAGGAACTCAAGGCTCGCTGACGCGTCGTAGACAAGGGTCAAATCCTACTGCGTACGCCACGAGTAGTAATAAGGGCGTTGAAATGCAGTCTAGTAATGATCGGATGTCCAGCGGGGAGTCTAATACAGATGCGTCGTCTGATTCTGATTTGGATTCTGGGGACCAGTGGTACCAGATTATAGCGCGTCGTTAGAATAAGGATGAAATACCCTTTTTAACGAACACCCACATTGTCCTATAGCACTATTTAGATAAAGCCTTATGCAAACGCAATATGTAATGATCGTGGAATTTTGGAATTAAAACAGGTCTGACCTTCCTCCTTGTCGTCCTACAAAACCGCATAAATGGGATCTTGTGATTTGTACATTCTCGCCGGAGAGGAGAGCGAAGTATTCTTTGCAGTTCATTACCCTAATAAAGGAGATTTTGGCAACATCGTAAGCCTTTGCATATTCGATTTTCTCCAACCCTCGAGAAGCTACAAACAGTTAAAAGAGGGTACATTCAAGGCACGTAGCAATGCCAATAACTATAACTTTTGGTACCAAGGGTGGGATGGCTCCGAACGCAAATCGATAAACGTGCTTGGTCTTCTTGCGATTAAGCTAAGGTGGCCGGAAGGACCACAGGATCCGGTCTTTGATCTAAAAACAAAGGAGGGGAGATCTGGGGACTGGAGCTACGTTATTGATTTAGAGAAGGATGAAATAACAGTTGCAGACAACTCTAAAAACCAACAAAAAACCTGGAAAATAGGGGAGAGCGATATTTTCCGAGACTAGAAACTATATTCGATACAGCTACGACCGACGCATAAGAGGAGATGCTTTACCTACTCCTAACTTTGCGACTAGGCACGATGAAGCGCACTACACGACCGATTATAACGACGATCGCACGAGAAGTCCTGCTAAAGGCCCTAATTTAGGATTCGGGTATAGTAGAAGTCGTCCGAACGATCGCGGTCCGATGCTATGGCATGGAAGGGCTTCGGGCGATGACAATGGAGAAAACGGAGGCAGGACATTGGTTAAGCACAATGATAGCGAACGCGCGGCTCCTAGTAGACGCAGTTGCAACACACCCGTAAAAGAAGATGCTTCTTCGGATCCTAAACTCGACGGCAAAGCGCAGTCTACGACCGATTGGAATCAAAATTTGGCTCCCACCGACGATGGCACTAAGTTTAGTCCTGCTGAAGGCAACAATTTAGAACTCGAGCATAGAACAACACCTCCTCTTACGATTTCGAGAGGGACTCAAGGCTCGCTAAAGCGTCTTAGACAATGTTCAAACTACTTCGAAAACGCAAGGCTAGACTCGTCTCTTCTAGCTTCTCCGAAACAGCCTCCCGTACAATGGCAGCGGATTCCTGTTAAGACTAATGTAACTGATCACCTCTTTACGGGCAACGAAAGCAAGGCGACGGAATCTTGTGACGTACTTATCTTCTCCGGCGCGGGAAAAGATAGGGCACTTGTCTTTGCAGTGCACTTTCCAGAGCACGGAAAAATGGGTGGCCTCGTATGGAAGTCGCTAAAAAGCTTCTATAACACGAGCAAATACGAAGAATTAGCACAGCTTGTAACCGAGACCTATAGGAAGGGGAACAGTAATGACTTTTTGTATCAAGGATGGGACCTCCAACATCGAACTGGGACAAATATTCTGGATTCTCTCTTGCAAAGACTAAAGTATCCGACAACGCAACAATCTTCTATTCGTGATCTTGAAATAGGGCTGTTCGAACCTGGAGCCAATGTATACATCCTTGATTTAGAGAAGGATAAATTTGAATCTTATTACAACCCGCCTAAACGTTGGAATGAAGATCTAGCAAGGGAATATAGGACTAAATCCTGTAACGAAACCATAAGTGATATTAACAGGGCAAGAAAGAAATTAGGGGACATTACGACAACTATAGGACGGGACCTTACAAACTTAATAGAAAACATTAGCGAAAGACACTCTTAAATGGATGGCCTAGTCTTATAAGGGAGCGTCTTTAGCTCCTACTAGTCTTCTATCTCCTCTAGAACCAAGCCTATCGCTTATTAGTATAGATAACTCCATATAATCGTCTCTAAAAAATTAGATCTTTTACATATATACTCTTATATACGTTAGACAGTATAAATAGAAGATTTTAATAGCGTAAAGCGGTTTTTTAGAGCAAGCAAGATATATTAATACACATTATATAGGCGACTATAGACTAATAGGCTCTACATCTCTATATATTAACTAGACGAGGCTTTTTACTATCGAGAGAGTATTATAGTAACTATTCTTTGTCTAGACTCTTTACTAGGTCTACCGTAGAGTAAAGGATTAACTTAGATAGTAAAAGGGATAAGGTTCTATTCTTTACTAATTTATAGTCTATCTATACTCCTATGTAGTTATAACAAGCATATACGCTAGTAGTTTAATTGTGTCTTAAAAGAGAGCTTAAAAGAGTAATATCTTGTCTCTAAGCTCGACGTTAGGCTTTATTATGTCTAAATAAAGGACATTAGTCTAGAAAATACAATTAAAAGAAGCTATATCTTAAAGTACATAAGCTCTAAAGTGCTACTATTGTTATAAAAACTATATAGAGCAATACTATCCCTACGTTTTGTATAGTATAGAAGCCCGTAAAACCGTATAGTAGACGTCGCACTAGGTAGTACAGATATAAAAACATTACCCTAACATGTATTATTAGCTGCGAAAGCAGCATTATAAGCTTCGTAGTTATATTGTCGACGCTTGCTGCAGCTTTTTAGATGCTAAGCTAGAGGGTATCTAGCTAAGCGCGAAGTTGCGTAACGTATATGTCGATTGTTAGTCTACTCTTCCGAGTAAATACTATCTATGTCATAACCGCCTGAAGAGGTTGCAAGTAGAAGTACAGCCGTTATACCCTTTTCCGATCGAAGCGCTCGAGGCTAGCCGCATATCTAGGTTGCAATGCAGCAAATCATTGCAAAGTTGATAAAGGTAAGAACACTTGTCCCAGAAGTCATGCGGATAGCTTATCATGAACAAGGACACGTGTCGAGACTATCTTCAGCAGCGACTCCAAGACGACGTGACGGTACGCCCCCTCCGACTGCGAAAGGCTTTCAAAGCTTTAGGGCGAGCATTTCTCCGCGTTCACAGCGACAGTTTGAGGACTGATCACGTCGCAATGCGTAAAGCTGCGGTTACCTCGCCTTTTCCGTCGCAGATTAATCCTCTTTTTTCATTTCTGTCTAGCAACGGACAACGTGGTTGTATAGAAGACAGTCAGCAGAACGATTGGCAGAAGCCCGTCGGAAAAGTGGTCTCTAGAAAGAGCCTGAGCGCCAAAAAGCCCCTGAAAGGAAGGAGTAGATCCTCATATGCTCCATCACGGTTACGCAAAGTAATGCGGAGGCGTGCAGACCTTGGCCGATTACATGACAGTGCAAAAAGGCGCACGCGTGCCCGAAGTGCACAGCGTGGAAGGGCAAGTTTGCAGAAGAAGTCGAGGTGATGCATACCAATGATCTTCAAGACGGAGAATGGCTAGCGTTCTAAAATGTGATTTGAGAGTACATGGATTTTCTTATCTAGGTAGGTCTCATAGGTAAATTAGGGAGGTATTATTGATAGAGAGACCTGTCGAGGTACGAACCTCGGTGGAACTGCTACAATCTTTTGACTATGTGTGCACACAAAGCGAAACCTTGACGAGACCAACGCAAGTACGAGTTCGAATTGCCCAGAGCCCACTATCTAATACGAATGACGTTTCACACTGCCCATCTGAAGTTCCGTTCCTACCATAGATGCCATTCTCGTGCACCCGCATGCCCATACCACTTAGCACGTGCAGATGCAGCTAGTTGTAGAGATATTGCCGCCTTGTGCTGGGATTGCGGTAAGAGGGACGGAGGACGAGCCTTGGGTGATGCCTGCAGCCGGTGCAGGGATCGAAGAATCTCGAGCGGAGGTGGCGCTAGGCTGAGAAGAGCCTATGGGCTCTTGCGACGTGCTAGTCATGCCGACCGATTCTTGCTGCCCGGATGACGAAGTCGCGGATGCGGAGAGGTTTCCATCACCATCTGAGGTTGTGCGAGGGTCACTGCTCGATGTACCGCCTCCGGACGAAGGACCAACCGAGGGCCCGCTCGGTAGTTCCTCGGACGCTGAGCTAGAATCTAGTGAAGTATCGGTCAAGGCACCGTCTGCACTGGGTTCGGTAGCCGCCGAGCTAGACAGGGAGTCGATTCGGGAGGAGGTTCCCGACGTTGTCTGAGAGAGGCGCCCCTCCGCACCGCTATTCGAGATGGAGGATTGGCTGGCAGAGGAAGATGCGAGCAATTGGCTACTACTAGCTCCGCTTGTAAGCGCCGATGCGACGACTCCTTGTCTCGAGTCGTTCACCTTTGCCTCCAAGCATCCCGGGAGAATCCTGGTGTCGGGCGGCGGGATTAGAGCTCCAGGCATCAATGCGCCGGCGATGACCTGCACTTCTTCCCCGCAATCGACGAGCAGCTGTGTGTCACCCTCGCCAGCATCGTCGCCGAAACTGACGCTGATAGAGCTAACGTTCGACCCGCAGGTGAAATTTCGAAACGGCTCAAACGAAGCCCGGGTTCCATCTGCATGCCACACCTCGACAAATTCGCAGCGCCGACCCTGGCATGGGACAAAATTGTACTGCATGCCGCGCTCCCAAAGAAGACCCCAGCCATCATCCTCTGGAAAATTTTCGGCTATAGCTCTGTGAAACGTGGCCGCCAACACAGTCGTGACTGCACTTCGCCAAACCATAGTGGACGTAGACTTGACACTACTATAGGGCATGAAAGGCGATGGCCTGAGCTATATAACGCAATTTTCTGGTCCCGCTGAAAACGTTTGGCCAGGTATCGTCCTTAGCTAATGCATCAGAGCCTGTACAGAAGGATATCTTGCAAAACTAGAAATACTAGCCAAGGGTCACGACCCTAAGATGCGATTACCTAAGATGCTATAAAAAAACACAGGGGGAGCATCGCAAGAGATAAATGCGAGCTACAGAGGACCTGCAAACGTTCCTTTATACTACCCCCCGGTCTATCAGCGCCAGAATGCGATATTCCAAGATTATAATCGCCAAGTTGCTCCTATCATGTGCGGCTGCACTGGCCAGCAGGTTTAATCGTACCACCCCGGGGCGTATTGGATTCGCACTAGGCAACAGGCGAATTAGCGGCGATTGCAAGTCTCAGGCTGATTACGAGCTTGATTTGGAAGCCTTGGCACGGGAGTCCGCGGGACGGACTGTACGCACATATGCAGCTGCGGAATGCGAAACTGCGGCAAAGCTTCTTCCAGCGGCTTCGCGAGAGGGATTCCAAGCTGTGCTGGGCATTTGGCTTAGTGACGAACAAGACTGGGCCGCCGACAAAGCTTCTTTGGCGGAGCTCGTGCCTCAGTTTCGAGAGCAGGTCTACGGCGTGACGGTTGGAAGCGAGACGCTCTACCGAGGTGAGATATCCGCGCAAGATCTCCTCATGAAAATTGAAGAGATTCGAGATCTTTTGCCGACGGTGAAGAGGGTAGGCACAGCGGACACGTGGAACGTTTTCGTTGATGGAACAGCAGATCCAGTCCTGGAAGGGAATGTAAGTCTGGTGCTTGCCAACAACTTCCCCTTCTGGCAACCGGAGAATCCTCCCATACAGACGTTCAGAACAGAAGTAAGTCGAGTTACCCGCTACATCGAACAGAAACGGCAATCTGTACGCCTTCCAGCCGTCGACATCTGGATAGGTGAGACTGGGTGGCCCACGGACGGTGGATCCGATAACGGAAGGGCGATGGCTAGCACAGAATTTGCGGACTACTATTTCCATGATGGCATTTGTACACAAGCAAACAAGGGAAGTAACATCTTCGTCTTCGAAGCATTGGATGAGTAAGTGAGGTTCAAGCATTCTCTAATGTCGACTGGTCACTGACTTCCTCGCAGACCGTGGAAACCCTCGGTCATGGGCATAGACGAGAGCCATTGGGGAGTGTTGTACTCCAACCGTACTCCAAAGTACAACCTTCTGTGTGAACGTAATAGCAGCACGACTTATTATATGCCTACTTCTTCCGTTGCTTGCTTCTGACCATCGAAGACAAGTGCTTTAATTAAACATTTAGCAACCTAATTTGGAGCGGATACAGGCGGTGTCGGCTGCGCTCTGCTTTTTGATTTCTTCCTTGATACGGGTGCTCCCGACGAGAGGACGCTCTACCAAGAGGGCGTCTTGTGGAGGACTGGGACCGGCATTGTTCCTTCGATGCTTCAAGCCTTCCGTCCACTAGAAATGCATCATTCGTTTGTGAATTTCCCACAGTTCTAAGTGCATGCGCTGTACTAAGGAATCTATTTGTTAAGCCTGTGGTGGCGCAATTTGTTAAGGCAGCAGGTAGGCTTAGATGTGCATATCATAATGTAGCTTGATCTCTAGAAACCCAAACCGCTAATACATGGTAAGACGTGGGCTACAGAAATTGCGCATTGGTAGTTAGCCTAACAATTTCACCCTGGTAGATTATAATGAAAATTGTACGGCAGCAGAGTAAAGCTTAGAGTACGGTGGTAGACCCATACTGCTGGACAAAAGAAGAGCAAGGAAGAGTAGTAAGTGCCGTGGGGTTTTCTCTAGGCGACAGTAGTACGATTCCTTTAATGCCTAGCTCTGTGGGTTGCATGCGGCCATCGAGCACAAGTCAAACTCTACGAATAGCGGTCTATAGGAAGTTCTATTGATGTCTCAGTCTGCAATTGACATGTTCAGCCATCTGATCCGGTGCAAGTAAAGCCGGCCGCGCTCTTTCCTTCCATTTTCTTTCCCTCGATCCCGCTGCTCCCGCGCGGTGGAAGCTCTATTGACCGGGCGTGTCTTAGCGAGCGTGGACCAACACTTCTCTTCGAATGTCATTTTGTGTCTCGCTCGCGCGATGGTTGCTCAAGGGTTTTGGGTATACCGGAAAGGGAAGCTTTAAATACGTTAAATAGAAGTGCATCGCAAATTTCTGCATCTTCCGTGATTCTGGAGCCACGTGCACGCACTGCACTGAGGAACCGATTGGATCACCCTGTGGCAGCCCAATTTGTTATAACAGCAGATAGACTTAGGTTTACAGATGACGCTGTAGCTCGATCTCCAAAGACCATTACTGTCAATGCACGCTAAGACTTGGGCTGGGCAGAAACGTGAATGGCCAACATAACGATCCAACATCCACCGTTGTACTCTCATAAGCCATGATGGAGGTAAGAGGAAACCCTGTATAGCAACAGCATGAAGCTTAGGGTACTGTAAGCGGACACTATTGGATAAGAGGATGACAAGCATCTGTTCTACCAAACGAACGTACAGACATTGCGACGAACGCTTTTGTATGGTTACATAACTTTCAACGACCTGTTCATAGCGGGCGAGAAAGATGTTGAGGCACTACTTCAATAGTAGCTATTTTAACGCAAGGAGGGAAGTATGTCGATAGGGAAACTAATAGGGCACATGGACAATAAGCTATTGTACTTCTTACAGCTTCTCTGTCAACTTAATGCTACTCTTTCGTCTACATGTCCGGCTTAGAGCTTGGTCCTCTAGTCCAACGACGGTGTGCATCCTTAAACGTGGCCGGGGGGTAGGGGTTGGGCCGTAGTCTTGGGAGTTCCGTTATGTCGGAACTCTTGGGCTTCGGCGAAGAGTCTTTTGCTCGTCTGCGAGTCTCTTTGAAAAGTTCTAGCTTCTCGGGTGTAAACGTCTCGAGTACACCGGGAGAGTCATCGTCCGATTCGCGAGGTTCAGTCTTCGTGAGCCAAGAGGATCTATCTAATTGTCCTTCTGAGTCGCTTCCATGCTGATCAAGAATGGATTTCTCCTCCTGAAAACATTGATCAGTGTTCTCAAGGTGACTATCGTTTCGCTGGAGATCATTCCTAGTACGCCTATCCAGATCTCTTAAACTCGAGGAACCTGGAGTTTGATGCTTTTTAGTGAGCTGCATACTGTCCGAATGGACATCATGTTCTACAATATCGTCGGAGATGTTACTAGACGAAGTGCTTGCCGGTTCCTTGAGTTGAGAATCCCTGACCGGCGAATGCACCTTAGGTCCTTTTCTCGTTGTATCCTCCCTATGTCTAAAACCTTCGTCCGCTTCGCGATATTGAATATTTTGGAATGTTTCGCTCAGAATGTCTTTTACTTTAATATTAGTCGAATTGATACTGAATTTCGATTTCTCGATATGTTGATATAAAGACCGTATTTTGCATTTCAATTCCCCAATTTCTCCTTCTAACCGTTGAATCTCTTCGTCCCGATTTGCATTTCGTAGCCGTTCGACATGACGACTAATGGCATCACAATGTTCTTTCAATGTTTCTTCTGGTCTCATCGTGAGATAGTCCAAAGGGGAAGAAGACAGCGAGGAGGCGCGCTCTGGCGAATTCTTTATACTTCCCTTTCCCCTCTACGTAATGTAGGCATTATGCTATCCCAAGCACCATCCTTAGCTAATGGGATTGCCGCAATTTGCTCCAAACGTATGCAGTTAAAAGCTAAGGACGTAATAAGAATTAGAAAGAATACTTTGCTATACAAGAGACGCTAATGTCGATGTAGTATAAAGCAATCGAACTAATTATCCTTTTATAAGCGTTGCCGACATTTCCCTTAAACTTTTCTTGTTCGTACTCTACAATTCTCCTTGCGTATTAGCGGAGAACAGGTTCGAAATAAGGTCTTAAATTACGCTTGCCTAGTCGCGTCTATATACAATCTAGCTCAATGCTACTTACAGTGTAGTACCGCGGTTTCTTCGAGACTATAAAGCGTGTGTCTACATTTACTCTTGTTTTTTTAGGTTGATGTTCTAAGATCTCTCTGTTAAGTGCTGTCGTTCTTGTCTGTATAGTTGACGCTTTTTTGGGCCTGGACATACGGTCCTCTGTCGACGTGTTGCGGCAGAATGAATTTTACTCTATTGCTAGGGTATCGTTCATTTTCGGGCAGAGCATTGTATTTCTCAATTGCCTTTCGCATGTTCAAAGCCTCTATGGTACAGAACGCAGGAACAATTTGGTATCTAGTTTCTCGCTCCTGATACTGGCTCTTGTCTGTGTTAGATGGCATCTTCGTCTTGGAATGGCAAAAAGGGGATGGTCGAAAGTTAAGAACCCTTAGTGCCTTGATTTGTATAAAAAGCGGCAAATCGCACGCGGGAACGTGAGTATAGTACAAAGCAATTGACATAATCATGGATAGCAAACGTTTAGTGATGTCCCACTCAAGGCAGAAGCTTCCGAATGAGGCCACAGAAAGCGGTTAGTATGACAGGACTAGGACTATGAGCAAAACGGAAATTGTTCAAGATTACGTCGTGTCTTTGGCTGGAGAAGGACCTTATTAACAGATAATTTGCGGTAATTTCCTTTCAATGGATTGATACGGTGCTATGTATGCTTGTGACAGCTGCGGGGGGTTCACTGACGAAATGTTACAAAGTAGCGTGCTCGAAAGCTTCAAACGAACCAGGCCCGTTAGAAGAAGTCAGCGGCAAAAAGATCGTGCCAGGAGAGTTGCGAAAACGTTTGGTTCGTCGATGATCTCGTTTTGCTAACTTTGCGTCGTATACTAAGACCTAAAGACAGATCAGGGTACGGCGCACGTCAAGACCCGCCGCCCTCAGCGCTTGACGGGGAGGACCGCATGGTGTGTTGTAATTTTCCCTCTGCATTCCGGGAACCGCGGATAGCGTAGCATGCAAAGTCGTTACCTGGATGTTAGTATGAACAACCTAGCCCGTGCGCCTAGCCTAGGGGCGTAGACGACAAGAATAATGTTCTCAATCGAGCGAAAGCTTGATCTAGCAAGAAGCAAGGCCGTTCCCGCTTTTTCTTTTCTTTTTCTTTTCTTTTTTTGAGTATTATTGAATTTGCGTCCGCTCATCGTCGCGCCGGGTGCTCCGATAATTGTACAGATTTCTACCGCCCGCAAATCACGGATAGAGGTCTCCAGCTCTGGCCCAGCCCTCGATATTTTCTTCGCCTCCTCTAGTCTCCATTCAAGCGACGATAGAGACCGATGATTGAGATAGCGAGCTAGTATTTCGGCCACCCTCGTGCTTAAGGCTAAGAGAGGCAACAAAGTTCGGCGCATAGGAAATTTGCTAATTTCTCAATGCTGAATTACGATATCCCTCTTCCCACCATGATGCAGCTCCTTTGATTTGGAGGGAACGTGCTTTAGTGTTTGCAGCGTGTTTTCTACGATCGTCGTCTCTAACATCAAATTGGTTTCAGCAGATTGTCTCATTCAATCAGTACTGAACTTCTGCCGCGGTAAGAAGCACTGCGGAGTACGCCTAAGCGAAGCATAAACTGTGTCTCACGCAGTGGCCTCCCTCTGAGAAGCAATGGTTGGGCGCCATGCTGAGATAAGGCGTCAAGTATATGTCACTTCGCTCCTTGCTGCAGTCTCGATCTAACACAAAGTGGTTCTTGTCACTTTATAGTTCTTTTCAGCACATGTCCGACTTCGATAAAGACATGGTCCTACAAGACATCGGTGTAAGTATCTCTACTAGTACGCTGGTCGGCCGTACTGACCTCACAAGTTCCGACGTTACCTTTCGGATCAGCATCATTTGATGGGACTTTGCTGCAGGCATTCGGCAGACATCTTGTCATGCAAAGCATCTCCTTGGTCATATAGGTCATATACGCGAAGACGGTCCCGCCGAGCCACAGTAACTATTCACTCCACCACACCACAGGATCTGATACTGTTGAAGCGAGATCGAAAAGACAGTGTGGCATTGAAAGCCGTCCCTCAATCCCAACCCGGGATTCAGGGGCCCAAATGCCATGCCGTCCCGAAGGTCAGTCGTCAAGGACCTCAGCTAGGACAAGGCTTGCACTGGAAGCATTCCGTATCGACAGGGTCTCCAGACACAGCTTGCGGTGGCAATCACATGCCTTTGCTAGACTTGCCAACCGAAATTTTGATGCAAATTCTTGCATACGCCAGCAAGGGAGACGGAGATCAGCTTTCAATGGCTTCTCGAATAGCATTGAGTGCAAGTTGCAGGCGTTTGAGAGACCTGATAGCTACTCTCTTCCCTCCGCGGCCTGCCCAAACAGTGAACGAGAAGCCGGGAGCAGACTGCCGGGGTGAAGAGAGGTCTTCCATCACTTACAGAGCGCAATCGCACATTAGGAACTGGGAGGTGCGGTTCTCAGCGGGCCAATCTCGGCCTAGTAGGAGTCTTCTGAGTTTGCCCGAAGAGGTCTTGAGCACTATCGTAAAGCATCTGCGGGCCTGTAACGGAGGACATCCATCTATCGTCGCCCTTGGAGGAACGTGTCGTCAGCTAAGTCGTCAGCTACATCCCACCATACAAATAGTGCTGGCTCTCTCTGCAAGGGGAAAAATCCCCTCACCTATGGACCTGGACGCGCAGGAGCAGGCTTTGGATAGCCTAAGCTTAACGCGGTCCGAAGTGCGACGGGCTTATCGGGCAGCGAAGGCTATAGCAGATCACGACCTCGCAGAAGTTGCTGTCCGAAATGTGAAAGCGCTGATCGGAGGTCCACAGAGAAACACGGTTCACGTGCCAGACAACTTGGAAGGGTGTCTTGCTTACCTGCAGCAGTCGGACGTATGCAGCCAGTATCAAAGTCTCGTCCACAGTCGATTTATCAAGCTACGCTTCTATCAATGGCACGATCGACGACCAGTCACCGAGCATGGAGAGTTTCTGCCAATCCAGATGGCATCAAAAGAGACGACGCAAGGAAACGGGCGTTCGACGGACGTGCAGCGGCCGGAACGTCGGCGCGCTCAGCGGGACACGCCCTCATCATACAGGTCGTTCTATGTAGCTGGTCATCGACTGGAGGAAATCGTGGCGTCCACATCTTTTGGCATACTGCTGATCGCTGGTAGTGGTCTAGAGACTTGGTACGCAAATCACTTAGGGGTGGAAGTCACGAGGGGGAACATTGCTAATTACGTCATGCCAGGCTGCAACGATCAATGACACGCCGATGCTTTGCCGCCTTTTGCTACTTCCTCAATCGATGTTTCCCTCGTATCGCCGCGTCTAGCAAAGATCTGTCGCCTGTTGCAGCGCAGCTCGCCGGTTTTACTTTTTCCCCCGAGCAAGACACAACCAAACTTCAGCAGAACTTTATGTCTCTCACTCGTTCTGCTATGGCGGATAGCTTTAAACAGCCCGAATTCAGGTCGCCAATCGTCGATAGTGGACACGCACTTGAGTCTTTAGTTGAAATGGGCACCATTGATGCTCCCGGTGCTGCGCATCGCGATTTCGCGTACTCTTGCTTTGAGCTACTATCGAAGCTAGAGAGCGGCTATTTAGAAAGTCTACCATCTGGTGCCCTTCGTACTTACCATGAAATTGCAAGGAGGAGAGTTCGCAGAGATGTTGTAGTTAGTGACGCCCTTCTTCTCCCTGCAGATGAGGTAAGCCCAGGGACACCCGCTGACAGCCGCCATGAGGATATCATCGTGATGCCCCAGTTTGAATGCAGAAGATGGCAATGTACCATTGTGATAAAGGACCTGCAAATGATAGTTCGCATAGATCCTCGTGGGACCGCTATGGAACAAGACACAGTCAGTGTGAACTCTTAGTCTAGATTTGATGTTCCCTACTAACTGCGCAGACTAAGCAGTCAATGCCTCTCGGATCAATGAGACATTCATACCGGGACTATGCGGTAAGTCATGTGAAACTCCCGCAAGCCTCAGTGGTAATGAATTCCCTAGGTCAAACACATCTTTTGTGAAACACTACGTCAACGCCCTCCACGGCTCGAAAATAGTTTCGTGGACTGCCTTGGAATGACCAGAGAGGTGGTCCGCGGCAAAAGCCGTCAGGGAAAGCCGGGAAGCCCATTGTCCCAAGTCTCCCGAGAAATCAGCGACATGAGATGGCAGGAACAGCCTCATCTTTTCTCACATCTAATTAGCAGCCATAACATCCGATTGAAAGACCCGCGATAAGAGCGGGGATTCTAAGAGGCAATTACGGCAACTTGAAAGCGTCCCAGCAATCCAATGTTCTAAATACTTGACTATCAGCTCGAGCTAGAAAGCTCGGAAGTGATTTTGATTTCCGCTTCATACAGATTTTTGCAAGATCTAGTAGCTTCGGAACGACGTAAAAGGACGGGGTTGGACTCCTCACCAAACCCGAGGATATATTAAAGAGAAAGCCTTCAGGGCCTCTAGACAAATACGATTCGCCACATTGCCACCGACGCTTAACGACGTCGAGCTGTCTGCGCCGCTGTATTGGGGGCTTGTCAGATAATAGCGTATGCTTTATAACGAATACGTCACTTAGAGACTTTTGCCGACTATACGAGCACTTCTCTCGACGCACCTTTCGTCAGATGATGTTTCATACTGCATCGCAATAGGGTTTCGGTATCCGGCTGAGTTGAAAGAGCAGATGGCCGCATATTTCTCATTGTTCAGGGGCAAGGTTGGCTTTGAAACAGCGAAGTAAGTAGGATGCGCATGGTCATGTGGCTCAAATTCGCCGACTCAAGAGCCAATACAATGGTCATTCGGGAAAACAAAGCACGCTAGGACAGAGTGGACTGTGTTTACTCACAGTATCCGTGTAGAGGCGTTCGTAAAGTTGCTATACCGAACTGACTAGTAGTATTACCTTGCAACACATCTTCGAACTCTAATAAATCCCCGAACATCGGCTTATACAACACGACAGGGTTGAACAACGCAGTATACCACGGCAAATAGTTCTACACAGGGAGCTAAGGGGGCTCTCGTACTGTACCATTACATTACTAGCATCCGTTCGTTAAGCTGGTTATGATTGACCGTATTGATTCTATTGATTCCGTTAAATACTTCATTTCTCGAGGTGATCAACGTGAAGTACTCTAAAGATGAAGGAAGACTTTTTCTAGTTGTGGAGCCATCTTACCTAAATTACCTTGAGAAGCATTGCGATTCCATAACCGTCTCTTATGATCCCTTCTAGAAGCGGGCTGCGATGCCTGCTTTCCAAGTCGGTAGACAGTCGCACTATTAGCATACGCCTCAACTGCCCAATGTGAGGCAAGAGCGACTTACCTACGTAGGATAAGTAGCAAGGTACGTATATATACGCGCATGTAGGGAGAGGGACGTAGTAATTCGAAGACCATTTGAAGACGTCACCAACAGGTCTTATTCGAATCGTTCGAGAGGAAGAAGTTGTCTTTGTTGATGTTTTGCAAGATGGTCACTTCAATGCACAGCCGGGGGAGTGGGACTTTCCGCAAGGGAATGTTATAGCAGACTTTTTGCGAGATGAAGAGAGCCGCACTGCTTTGGCTAGTCACGCAAAACGGCTAAAACCAAAGGGGTCAAACAACTTTAAGAAAGAAAATGACTACTGGGATTGGTGTGAGCGTTGGCAGCGTAGGAAAGGAATGCAGGACGCATACCTACTACCTTCGCTTCTCCAATTGCTACAGGAGAAAAGCCCGTCCGAGGTTGAGGTCCCGAGCGAGACCAGAGACGAAGAGTATCAGGATTTTTATTATACCATTGACCTTACCTCAGAGACGCTAACAATTAAATGTTGCTATGCATGGCACGAGAGAACAATTGGAAACCGCTTTTCGGACTTACCTCCTAACAACGAGCTCCATATTCGTCTATATAACCCCAATTCAAAGGTTCAAGAGAGCAAGATAAAGCGATTGCAAACATTCGAGTCCGCTAACAACACTTGTATCTATTTAAGAAAATGGCTGTTCGAAGAAGGGATGCGTCCAAAGCTCTCGTAATCTTTTAGCAGTAACACTACAAGAGGTTCCTGTACCAGACAGAATTATCTGCTTTTGCTATGCTTAAGAGTACCCTCTCTATTTACCGCCCAAATTCATGTCTGCTAAATCTCTCTTCCTAAGTATTTAGTCGGCAAATGTATCCAACGGGACGGAGCATGAGCTATGCCGAGTTAGAGCCAGACGCAATTAGTAAGACAAGGTCCAAGATAACTCCAATCCCAGTATGTCACTGATCCACTAAAAGGGGACTAAGCTTCATGATCATCATCTCGCTGAAGTGTAAACTCGTGAAGCTACTTCTCATTACAAAAATACCACTGTAATCACAACCTTCTTCTCCTGGATAGTATGGCACTTCAAACTCGAAGGAATTGTGCTATAGCTACTGGCTTTCTCTTCATTTGGGGTATTTGTTCTCTGTACGTTGTGAGTGGTGGAACCTCAAATGTTACTGGGCCAGACTACGCATCATACGGTGATTCTTCGACAATAAATTCGACACTGGGATTCGGCGCTATTCTTGTACTTGCCACAGCTCAAGATACGTGGCGGGTACAAGGTCTTCGGAAGGCAGCAGAGTCGCTTGGAATCTCTATTACCATCCCAACCATCGAACCTCCGGATGAGGCCCTTGTCAATGCTGCGCCCATCGACACAGACGATCCCAATTCTGTGCTCGACTCTTATAGGGCGTCCCTCAGCCATGTTGCTCTCTTGCAGCGCTTCCTAGATCTAAACGTTGAGACCGCTTTGATCGTGGAGGACGACGTGGACTTTGGGATCAACATAAGAGAACAAATGGCGGCCTTCTCCGATGCGCTTTGGTCAAGTGCCGGATCTGAAGCTTCCCATCACCACGGCGATCCATATGACATGGCGACATGGGACATTCTTTGGCTGGGTCATTGTGGTTTGGAGCTTGTAGCAAACACGCAGATAACCTACTACCGCGATCCATATGCGCTTGGATGGGATCGTCTCACGGGCTGTTTAAATAATTGGTACGACCAGCAACAAAGTCATGGAATTCCTCAGACAGTGCTTCGAGGAGCTGCTCCGATAGGGAGCTACGCTTATGGTGTCCATCGCCGACGGGCGACGTCGCTAGTGGAAGAAAACAGCAATCGCACGTAAGTTCTTGCGAGGCGACGGTCGTCATTGTGATAGCAAGAAAAAGGAGAGCTGCATGCTAATTGCAGTTGTACAGTGGTCGGGCTTTCGACTTTACACTTCGTGAGTCCATTTCGTCTTCGTACGAGGGCTGATCTAACACTTCTTGAGCAAGACAGGGATTGTAAAGGGCTTCGTCACCGTTGTACAGCCCCAGTTCCCGAACTATTTCACCATCACAAGGTTGTTGGAGAAAAATCCATCGGAAGTGAAGGAGACCCTGCTCTCCAAGACCTCGCATGGGTAGGTCCGCTCGTTTTCCGTACTGCTTTTGCTAACTGGACTACAGTACGAGCGCCAACACGCCTGGACGTATAATGTTGAGTGGAGTGCGCGATGCAACGCCTTGGGCCACGGAGTGCTTGTTAATGGTCGACGGCAATTTACGTACAATTTCATGTTGCACTTGAAGCATCGTGTCATCTCTAACGCGAACCTAGGCCTGCCAGAACCTGGTGACTGGATCTTCTGATATCCGGAGGTTTGAATCAAAAACTCACTGTTCCTTCATATCTCAAGATAGGTCGGAAAGGAATTTATCCAAGACACATCAGCTGCAAACACCTACGAGTAAAGACGACTTTAGTCTGACCGTGTTTGCCTTTGACTGACGGAAGCAGCGTGTGCATTGGACGTCCCTGTGGAATGGCTGAAACATTACCTAGTAAAGTTTGCTTTCCCACCCGAGTAAACTTGACGCTTTGTTACCTCTATTCAACTGAAATAGCACATTTAATAGCATCCATTTTCACTTGGTGGTTTTCACGATCGTCGTCATATCTGTGTCGAATGAGCGGCTGACATGATGCTCTTACCGGCAGCACCACCAGCACTGGGTATATAGATTTGCGACACAGGGGCAGTGCCCCGAAGCTCTCCATCCCATGGTAGCCTGCATCAAGAGGTAAAGAGCCTATATACAGAATTTCAAACTGGTTAACAAAGCAAGCCCGCGCGGCTGTTGCTGACTCGAAAGTCATTTACGGCGTTGTGGCGAAGGGGATTGCCAATCTGGACTGTCGCTAACTGTTACAGTCTGCTACAAAGTGATCGAAGATGGGACCATCCGAAAAAAAAAAAAAAAAAAAAGAAGAGCTGTTTTTCGACTCCTTAAGTTTTCCTTGCCAGTCTCTTTTGCCATCACTGTCGTCATCGGTGTCACCACAATTGCCTCACAGGCTCAAGATCCCTGCTAAACATCTGGAAAGTCATATCTTCCTACGTATCGTAGAGCAAAACGGGCGCAGTCGCTTCCAGAATTTGCGACCCTGTCAGCATCGTGGTAGGCTTGTAAGGGGAACGCCCGAAGGCCTTCCTTCAATTGCGATGAACCCATCGGTCTGCCAGCCCGCGCAGCTGTTCCCTGCAGCCTGGGCCAATATCCGTGGGATAATTCACCCACATGGTCTCAAGGTCTCTGCCAGACATCTGAAACGGCCCGTAATGATCCCCTATCTGGGAGAGCCCTCTTGGCCCGACCTCCTCATTAAGCAAAACTGGCGAAACTACTTCCAAAGTTTGCAACCCTCGAAGCATATTTGGAGCCTTACTAGAGCCAAGTGCCATGTGTCCATAGATCTGTAAAGTCTTGATTGCAGCACGCTGAGGCGCCAAAAGACTTTTTGTGATGAACAACTCCAACTCTGCGACGTTTCCGAAGGCAAAAGTGTTGTTGGCATAGGGAATGAGGGCCGCTTCCCGGTGGATATCGCGGCATGCCCGAGTAAGACTCAACGGAAGGCTATGCGTAGCTCGTTTCTTCTGACCACACTTAAGACGTTCAGTGCACTGGCTATGCCTCGCATAGTAGGCATAATAGGAAGGAACTTCAGGCTGACTGGTATCTTCGCTATTGCCCCAGATGTTCCTTTCAGCGTCAACGGATCCGTCGCAAATCACGTGGACGAACTTGACGAATAGGGGCGATGGCGATGCCTTTACGGTTCCATACAGCTCGTTATTGGAATATGAACCCCGCTCTGCCTTCTCACACGTAGCCGTGCTGATGTGAATCACTCTCTTGCCTAGACAGAAATCGTAGATGCGATTGCGAATCTCCGGTGGCAAACGCAGGAAAGGCGAATCGCGGTTGTTTCGTGCTTGGCTTGACGCAATGTCAACGACATTCACTGTCCGTGGAAAGGTTTGGCTTCTCCTACATTTGGCAAACGACGAGGGGCGAACGGTGAGTGTCAGCCAAAGAGGACCGTTTCCTTTGACATGACCCCACCTCCCCATGCGTGCTATCGGAGGATGCTTGACTGCAAGACATTTTGGGCTGAAGAGCGAGATTGCAAAGTTCAGTAGTAGATAAGCTGTATCCGATTGATCATGACGGAGGAGCTTCGTTTGCCCTGAGCAACTCGTCTGTGCTGAGAGCTGTTGAAATGCAATTTTGATTTCCAAGATTCAAAATGCGGTGTGGAAGGCGAGAGAGAGTGGAAGTAATCCAGGAATCGACCTTTCCACAAGATGTAAGCGCGGCAGTCGTAGGGATTCACGTTGTTAGCAGGCTAGAGGCTCTGAGGGGCTCGTGCTCGATGGGGAGTTGGATCATAATACTCTCTTTGCCGTATCTTACATCTCCCGTTAGTCCCACCGTCCTCGCCGCCTCCACCGCTGGCCGTTGAAGTGAACCACCGATCTGACAGACGCAGTCTATAGACCGTCATCAAGATGCTTTTAGGGGGACACGAGACGAGGAAGAAGAGCCGTGAGACGAGGACAGCAACGGCCCGGCTATGTATACTAAGTATGAGGCAGGTCAGACAAAGAGCAAGATACCGAAAGCCAGATCACGGCGAGCGCCAACCGCACGCACAAGCAGGTATTCGAGGGAAGCAAGTAGGCTGGACTACAAGCTTAAACACTGGCAATCATACGCGCGCCTTCGAAGATTGCTTCATTGGGTTCGGAGTAGGCTTTACCACCTGTAATGGCAATGTTCGGGAAACTCGTCGCATAGTTTGAACTACACATTACAAGACCGCTGTATAATCTGAAAGTGCTGCAGGCGCAGGTAAGCTTTTCTGCTGCTAAGATAATTGCTTTTGGCGTGCCTTGCGGAGATGCCGGAACCGCCAATGTGATCGACCACACGCCATTGACAGCCTGTGACGACCTTTCTGGCCGTGTCAGCATGGCTGCCGACATTGGTGTTAGTGACATAGATAGTGCTGACGAGCCCATTTCCAGAGCTTGTCTTCAACTACGTTGCTCAGGTCAATGTCTTCTTGCCCAGCGATATTGATACGTACGGCTCGCTAGAGGTCAATCGCTTTTTACTTGGGAATGGGGGTTAGCAGCATATTGACCTTTCCTTTCTTCGTGCAGCCAAGGAAGGATGGATGAGGTTCAGTGTCGTAGTAATGACCCGTCAACAAAGGTTTTCGAGAAAGCGAGGAGCCTGAGTGGAGAACCTTTGGTTCCCACACGTTTTCCATAGCAGCAAGGGCTCCCTCCTTCCTCTCTCTCAATTGGACGGAATGGTCATGTGATTGCTATCAGACGGTTGACAGAAGCAGACCCCGCGCACATTTCGGCGATGTTCCTCGGCTCTCGAGACTTTACCTTCCCTTTCTCTGCTCGCCATTTGTACCCGTCTTTCTAATTTCCGGCGTCTTCTTGGTACTCTCTGCTCCAGTAATTTGGTTCCAAACATGACTCAAGGCATTCGGACGTATTGGTATCGGGCATCCTTGCCTCGGGGCTTGCTCCGACTCATGAACTTGCCGTCAGACGGTTTCGCCCAACAATCGATCCGCTATAAGTCTAGGTGGCGGAGATAGCGGGGTAAGTTGGCCGACGCGACCTGCGCTAGTACCATCGGTCTGTCGAAGCCTTGTGCTTACACTGACGGTGCTTTGATCCGATCTGGATGATGCAATGGTGGCTGGGATAAGCGTACCGTCCGGTTCGGCCGCCCGGAGCGTGAGAAACATGGAAAGACTCCATTTTGGCTTTGTCTTTCTGGAGGTATAAGAGACCTGGCCTCAACGTTCATGACTGGCGGCATCGTACGTGGTCCATAAACCCTACAATTATGGCCGGAATGTCTCTTCTCGCCGCCTCGTTGCTCTTGTTTCGTGGGTCCGAAGCCTTTCCACGCCGGGGACACGGGGAACATACTCGTCCGGGTTGGCTGGAGAACCGCCCGCCAGAAAAGCAATTCTCAGGTTTCGAGACCTCCCTACGTGATGACAACTCGCCCCAGCTGACCATATGTGTGCAGACGTCAAGCAGCGATGGGACACAGCCGTTGCCCGAGCCGATGAGCTGGTAAAACAGATGACCTTAGCAGAAGTCGCAAACGTTACATTTGGCCAGTCGGACACGATGGGCTGCTCAGGGCTGACTGGCTCGGTGTCCCGTCTTGAATTTCCTGGCATCTGTCTGGCTGACGGCCCTGCAGGGGTTCGAGGTACTACCTTCGTTAACGCATATCCGGCTGGTATCCATGCCGCGGCTAGCTTCAACCGCAAACTAGCCTACGAGCGAGGTCTATACATGGGTGGCGAATTTCGGAACAAAGGTGGTAAGTAGGTCATGCATGAAAACCTGTCGAGCCATCTATTGATATTCCACGAAGTCGACACGGCTCTCAGCGTTTGCGTTGGCCCCATAGGTCGAGTGGCAACCGGGGGTCGCAACTGGGAGGTAAGCTATTGTCCGTCCTGTCCGGATCGGCCAGCATACTAAATCCTGTATAGTCCTTCGGCGCAGATCCGTACCTCCAAGGACAACTAGGCTCGCAGATGGTCTCCGGCATGCAACTCTCGGTGACGGCAGACGTCAAACACTTTCTCGGCAACGAACAGGAGCTGTTCCGCAATCCTGTCACCAATGACCACAACGTTACTACCCCCGCTTTTGACGACATCGTCACCAATCACGACCTACACGAGCTCTATTTATGGCCTTTTCAGGATGCTATTCACGCAGGTGCTGGTTCCGTGATGGGTGCATATCAGCAAGTAAATGGGCAACACGCTTGTGAGAGCCGCGACCTACTCAATGATCTCCTCAAAGATGAACTTCATTTCCCCGGCTTTGTCGTCTCCGATTGGGGTGCGCAATATACCGGATGGCCCAGTGCCGCATCTGGACTTGATGTCGCCATGCCCAACAGCATCGGTAAGTGGGATGGTGGAAACCTGGAAACGGCCGTGCGCAACGGGACTTTGCCAGAGAGTAGACTGCGGGAAATGGGTCGGCGCATCATGGCTTCTTGGTTTTATGTCAACTTTGACGACGTCAAAGACGGGCCTGGAATCGGCCTAGCCGCCAACGGATACAACTTTCCACATGACACAGTAGAGGCTCGCGACCCCGCTGCGAAAGCTTCGATTTACGAGGCAGCTCTCGAGGGCCATGTGCTTGTCAAAAACGACGGCGCTTTGCCTCTGAAGACGGCTAAAATTCTCAACCTGTTTGGCTATGACGCGACGATGCCCCCTGTCCTGATGCCCAGCCGTTCGGATTTCAATGGTTGGAATTTCGGAACTGCAGCCGTTGACCTCGAGGAGTCTGATGAGGAGCTCCTTGGTATGCTATTCCAACAGATCCGCTATCCCCAGTCGGCCACACTCGGCAATCTCTGGGTTGGAGGTGGTAGCGGAGGCAACTCTCCTCCGTACGTGAACACGGTAAGCTAAATCATACCAAATCAGCATTTAAAACATTCAAACTGACTCTGAATAGCCATTTTCTGCCCTTGCTGCGAAAGCTGAGATGGACGACATCATTCTTGAGTGGAACTTTGATGCGTCTCAGACCAACCCCTCTGTCAACGCAGAGACGGACGCTTGTCTCGTTTTCATTAACGATTATGCATCAGAGGGAAATGATCGAGAAGGCATTGCCGACCCTGCTTCAGAACAGCTGATCATGAACGTCGCTGCAAAGTGTAGCAACACCATCGTCATCATCCACAATGCTGGCCAACGCACCCTTGACTTCGCTGATCACCCAAATGTCACTGCGATTATGATGGGCCATCTTCCCGGCCAAGACTCAGGCCGTGCTCTTGTCAGCCTACTCTTCGGCGAGACATCCCCATCTGGTCGCCTCCCTTACACTATCCCTTGCAAAGCAGAGGATTTCGGAAGCTTGCTGTACCCGGTGATCACACCGGATGCCGCTCCATCAGCAAACCTGTCCGCTCCTAGCGAGTTTGACTACAAATTCTTCCAGTCGAAAGAGATTAAGCCACGCTACGCCTTTGGACACGGTCTGACTTATTCAAGCTTCTCGTACTCGGATGTTTCTGTCTCCTGGACGGATGGTTCGGCACCAACTTTGGCTCCGCCGAACGTCGACGTCCTCGTACCTGGCGGAGTGGCATCGTTGTTTGATGTCGTTGCAACCGTGTCAGCCACTATCACCAATACAGGTTCCGTCGGAGCAGCTGAGGTAGCACAGCTGTATATCCGTCGTCCAAAAGAGCCGGCAGGCGTCACGCCTCTCCGCGGCTTCGAAAAGACGCCGTACCTGCAGCCCGGAGAGAGCGTGTGCGTGGAGATGCATTTACGGAGGAAAGATTTGAGTACCTGGAGCTCTGAAGATCAGCAGTGGATGATGGTGGCCGGCAAGTATGAGCTTATGGTGGGGGCGAGTGCTGAGGACACCAAGCTTTCCTGTTCTCTGTCTCTCTCATAGAGCGTCGATGGTGACATCTAAATATCAATAATTTACGATGGGTTCAGTATTTATGTTGCGAGCGCGAGAGCACGTCGCGTACCCTATGCGACAAAAACACTGTCGCACCTCTCCTTTCATGGGGCGTGCGCATTGAACAGGCACTTTCGCCAGCACGGTTACGTGTGGGAGTGCTTAAGGTGCTATACCGATTAACAACATCTCTAGATGAGAAGCTTGAACTCTCGGACGAGAAACAACGCCAAGGTTAAATAGCACAGTCTATAACAATCTATGTACTGACACACTGGCTTAAGGCCCTTATGGAGCTTGAAGAGCGCGCGCCCCACAAACGCTGAGGCGCGACAGTCTTTTTGAGCGATGCGATACGCATTTTGACCAAATCGACCGTGACCCGCCCGGCGTTGAAGCACGTTCAGAGGGAAGTGATAGTTACGTAACAATTTCTGCTTACGCAGTCCAAGTGACTGCTGCCTAGAAGGCTTGGCAGAAGTTCCGCGGTATCTGTATCTTGTACTTGAAAGCAGACTATTCCGCGCCCGCTGATGTGTGTTGATTTGCTGCTCATTCTGAAGCTGGTACTTTCTCAACAGCTCATCGTGAAGTGACCTTATCATGGACCAGCGATTCAGCAAGATGAGCTCCTCGTCCCTGTCCAATGCGCTATGCACAGCATGCAGAAACGGCCAGCCCGAGATCGTGCGCCAGCTGCTTCCCCCCGTCCTGGACCGACTCTCGTCAACGACTGTGCCAAGCGTGTACTCGTCCCTGTCCAATGCGCTATGCACAGCATGCACACACGGCCAGTCCGAGATCGTGCGCCAGCTGCTTCCCCCCGTCCTGGACCGACTCTCGTCAACGACTGTACCAACCGTGTACTCGACACTGTCCAATGCGCTAGGGCCAGCATGCAGATACGGCCAGTCCGAGATCGTGCGCCAGCTGCTTCCCCCCGTCCTGGAGCGACTCTTACAAGAGACTGTACCAAGCGTATGCTCGACACTGTCCAATGCACTGTACTCAGCAACTCCGGCTGTTAAAGCAGTCATTCTCGCTTGCGTAGTGAAGCATATGCCAGATTCCCTCATGATACTAGTCTTAGACGAGACTATACCGGCCATATTGAAAGACAAGATCTCAGCGCACCTCAAAGAAAGAAGTCCAGACATTACTCTTACCTTAGGAGTGAAACGTTTCCCAGCTCACAAGGATATTCTTGAGGCTCGATCACCCGTATTTCGGGCCGAATTCAGTTCGCGTTATAAGGAATGGTCGACGATACCTCTAGATCGTGAGATCTTCTCGGAGCATTCTCTTGCTACTGTAATTGCTTCCATGTACGGAGAAGAGTACGTGCCTCCTAACGAGGACTTGGAGCTGGAAAGAGATTATGAAGCAGCTAATTATCTTAGAGTAAATGATCTTTTGGAAGAGCATCTGTCCGACCGCCAATTACTCCGATGGCATAAAATTCGTCGTCGAAGATGCGTAAAATAAGGCTAGAAAATACCCATAGACACATACGTAATGCTAGGACTTTCTATCATAGTGGGCTCTCCTCTTTCCGAAATATCTATTGCAATTTCTAGCTGTAATACAATTTTCATAGACGAGTCCATGTGCGACAAGTGCACTTAGCGCAAAGGTAAGGCAGACGTGTTAGGAAGTTAGTAGCTTGTACGTACTGCAGCGTACTCCGCAGAATGTACCCCTATAGAGAAATTGTGCGCGAGGATGCAACAATTACTTACTATGAGTTTAGTTAGATGATAAAAGAGCAAGATTCATTAATAGATATAAGAGTAGTAGTAGAAGACGACAGGAAGAGAAAAGATACTCTATAGTAGTACCGATGAACTTTTTGCAAATATAAAGAACTCATTACTTATAAGCCTATAGTGCGTGAATTTTATACGTTTCCATCTAGAATAGTACCGCGCTATGCCCCCTTAGAACTACTACTTAAGTTACTATAGAGCAGTATTGCTAGTAGGAAGATCCCTAAAGCAGGTATAGTTAGTACGGGGTCTCGGGCACATGCATCTTTTTAAACCAGACTCGAGAAACGGTGGTGAGACCTAGCTTGGAAGAAGATGGCAAGGCATCTTGCTTCGAGTAAAGTGTCGATGTAGAGAAACTCTGAGAACTTAGTGCATTAATGTGATCGTTAGCGCGACGCAGTCAAACGCGACCTTCTTATCAGTACCATCGTACGACGGCATCGGCCGTCGCGCACTTACAAGCAAGTCTGTAGTCTCGATACTCAAATACTCAGACTGGTCGTTCGAGGTGTGAGTGTGGTCCCCTCTTCCCAGCTGGCTTACTTATTTACCGGCTGGAATGATGTCTTGAAGAGCTCGCCACGGCCAGAAAGTTTTATAGGGATGAACTAAGTTGTCGGAGCAAAGCTTCCCGTCGATGTTGCACGTAGCTTGAGTTTACGGCCGTGATGAGCGGCTATTGCAACGAAGAATGTCTTTCGGATGGCAAAGGTAGCTAGCAGTTGACAGTGCGAGGCCGCCATCTGCCGATACGCTCCGCTTGGTCCAAGGGGGTACTGTTGTAGAGCGCCGTGTCCGACTGGATAACACAGTGATGAATTCGCGCTGACGAAGCTTGAAGCGAGCAGTCAGAGTGATAGTAAGCATAAGCTCGGTGAATGCGGCATTGTTGGCGGGACCAACAAGTTCGCCCCTCACGCAACATAAATTTCATTCGCATTGCATATGGCAAGACTCTCTCCCGTTGCACTTACTGGCCTCCAAGCTTGCCATCTTGTTACGTCTACCAGAGCTCAGGATGCTGCTCGCGCGTACGGGTAAACGAACGTTTCACCAAAAGTTTTCTTCACCTTTCGCCGGCTCAAAAAGGCAGCTGGAGTATCATCGACTCGCATTCCCAAAGGCTGCTCAGCCTTCGCACCCTCATGGTCTCACAGGTCAGTTGAGTAATTGGGTTAGTTCGGTTCAACTTGGCGACATACCCTCAAGTGTCGTTGAACGAACCAAGTATCTTATTCTCGACGGTATTGGTTGCGCAATTCTGGGGGCGCAGCTACCATGGTCAAAACGAGCTACGGACATCTGCACGAGTATGGAACCGGGTGGCCATTGTAGTCTGATTGGCTGGGACAAGGTGCGCTGGCTTACACCCTCCACTCAAACAAGTCGAGAGAACAGTATCTGACGTGAAAAGCGCGTGTCCCCCCGGACTGCTGCGTTACTCAATAGCACATATATCCAAGGATTCGAGCTCGACGATGTTCACTCAGAAACTCCATGGCATGCTAACTCGATTGTGCTTCCTGCCCTCTTTTCTGCCATTCAATACGATAGCCGACGGCGAGGGCACAAAGCAGATGTCTCGGGGGCTTCCTTCCTTCTGGCTTGCATCGTGGGCTTCGAAACTGGCGGAAGAGTAGGAAGGACATTACATGGCCCTGAGATGCTCGCTAGAGGATGGCATAGTGTGAGTACTCGTGTCCCAAACATTCGTGCTCTCCCACTTCGACAACTCTGGATAAGTAAATCAAAGCTTACGGTTACATAGGGCGCTGTTTTCGGACCTGCTGCGGCCGCCGCATCTGTTTCGTGCTTGTTAAGACTCTCCCCAAAAGAGACGGAAGATGCATTTGGTACTGCCTGCACCCAAGCCAGCGGGCTAATGGGAGCACAAGACGGAGCTGATGTGAAACGAATGCAACACGGCTTTGGTGCATCCAATGGGCTCCTGGCCGCACTGCTCGCACAATCAGGCTATACCGGCATCACCAAGGTCTTTGAGAAGCCCTATGGTGGTTTCATTGCTGCTTTCAATCAAGGTTCGCAGCTTGGAACGTTCACCAAAGCTCAAAGTCTTGTGCGAAATCTAGGCTCAGATTGGAGTGCTTTACAGAACATCTGCGTCAAGCCCTACGCCGCCATGCTTGGGACACATGCGCCCATTGACTGTATCCGTAACATACAGTCAAGGTATCCTGCGATCGTTCTGCATCTTCGCAATATCCAATCGATACGCATTTTACAGTCAGAGGCTTGGTACGGTCACGGAGGACAGGACATAGAGCGACCGATTAACGCTTTGGCTGCACAGATGTCGACCAAGTACTGTGTCGCAGCACAACTCGTGGACTCAAATGTAAAGATGCCGCAATTTTCAGATTCCAGACTCAACCGGGACATCATCTGGGATCTGATTGCGAAAATACAATGTGAATGCGATCCAAAATTCACCGACGCGCAGAAAGACAGAACTACTGTCCACTTGAAGATGAAAGACGGGTCAACGCTTACTGAAGACGTTCATGGTCCCGCAACGACGACTAGGCCGCTCTCGAACGAAGAAATTCGTGCCAAGTGGAGAACCAACACTGACAATGTGTTGTCACAACGAAAGACTAAAGGAATTGAGAAAATCATTGGAAATCTGGAGGGAGAGGAGGATGTAAGGGACCTGATTGACAACCTATCGAAAGAATTCCGTAGTCTCGACTTTGAGTAGAAATGCCGGTTACACGAGAGAGAGCCAGGTGCACCAGTTGAGATACAATGGGAGAACTACTTTTTCTACTTAGTAGATATGCATGGACGTTTCACGGATTCTGTGGCGATTGTACAGGGCTGCTTGTGCGGCATGTGGACCCAACAATCTCACCTGATCACGATATTAAATGTCTCTGGTCCAGAGTGAAGACGATGAAGCGAATGATTGTGACGTCCAAATTTTATTTGCAGCGAACGATGTGGCTCGCTTTTTTGTGCTAGTGCTTTCGAGACCGGTGGCCATCAGCTGTACGTACCTAAAGCGATGCTCAATCTGTTTCGGCCGCAACACAAGAGCGCAACACATCGACGATTCTAGACGAAACATAGATGCTAATAGCCACGCGAGTGATCGCCGAAAGCACAATCGTTGTCGAACTACGAACGTACGCTCGACCTACGCGCAAAATTATGCGGGTAGGTCGACTGTAGTTCGGTTTAACCGCACCACGAGAAGGCCATCCATTAATGCACGAGTGTTAGGATTAGCTTTAAGTAATAGTTCTTCTGCTTACGCTTCTTGCTCCAGCGATTCAAGAAGTATGCAAGAGGCATTCGTACAATTCGTACAATTCGTACAATTCGTACAATTCGTACAATTCGTGCAATTCGTGCAATTCGTGCAATTCGTGCAATTTGTAGTCAATAACGGACTGGTTTTGCGTTAACGCAGATGTCGTTTAATGCGGCGACGGACTAGATCAATGCCTTTCTGCAGCTTTCGGAGATCGCGAACAGAAGCGATGAGACAAAGGACACTAACAATGAGCTGTCTAGGTATAAGCTCATACGACTCGGAAAGCGGTTGAAGAAAACGTAACCTGTTAGTTACGTTCGATTGACACCAACACCGAGTGTTTTCGAAGCGCTTCACTTTCTTAGGCGTGCATATTTCTGACTTTGTTTCCTATGATTTTGATTTGGGGCCTATAGAGACTGCGAAGAACTCTCTTCTTAGTTTTGATGCTGCGCATCTCCGCTTTCGCGCCCAAAATCATGAAAGCAATCAAGAGTAGAAGTCATTCGAACATGAATTAAGTCCTTTGTCGCATAATATTGATAACAGCTGCAACAGTAGCGCTGAGTTTGATATTCAAGATCACAAATATGAAAAGAAATGGCAAAAGATAGTATTCATATGGTCACTAAATACTAAGAAAACCCGCTTTATAGCTCCACGGGCGCGCAGCGCTCTTCCGGGGCAGGGATTGTAACGTAGACGCTTTAACCTCTAAACTAAGATGTTCCAAGAAGACAATACGTTGCACAGCGAAAAGGCAAAATATGGATCTAAAGAAGAACTCCCGGTAGGCGTTCATTCTCTCTTAGTTAATGTTACGATGAAAAGCGGGTTTTCGGAAGACCGTCTCGCCGCCGGTCCAGGCCAGCCCAGTGCAAAGGGAGACCCTCCACCAAGGCTGGAGATACCTTATTGTTCCGGCATTCGCACGAGATGTCATAATACTGGCGCCCGTATATCGAGGATCAGCGGCAAGTGAAGCGTTCGAGATGTTTCTGTAAAAGCTTCTGTAATGTTGTAGTAATTTCAATCGCAGTCACAAGTTTCTTCAGAGACGACTAAATTGTACTTGCTTCTGATTCATCATATAAGTACTGCAGCAAACGCTGTTACTTGCAAAAGCTCTAGATTTTGGGCCGTACATGGCCATTATGAAGCACCTAACTCTCCATCCACTTTCCGAGAAGCTCGTGATCAATTTTGGGCAATCGCGGTAGTATCGCCGCCGCCCTCCTTGTCTGGAACGTCATATGCTTTTCCCGACCATCTCCTAGGGACTTCAGGAAGCTAAATAGCTTGTTCATTTGTGGATCTGTCCGTTCATTTGTGGATCTGTCCTACTGAGCCATTGTGAGAGACCGACGGGCCTTATCGATAAACCAAGTATCTGTTCCAAGCTTGAACGCAGTAGGTCCCAATCTGCTGGATGGGTATGGACCATATTGAAGACACATAACCGCTCGTCGGCGGTTTCGTGTTTTGTGGCCTCTGCAATTCCTCGGGCGAGGGCGTCCACAGGGATCCAGTCCAAAGGTTGAACGTTCGCAGGGAAAGTTTTTTGCTTTCTGGGCTCTCGTATTCTGAGGTATAGCCACCCTTGTCGCGGCCATTCAGCCAGCGTTGTATTTGTAGGGCCGCCTATCTGGCCTGACCGTATGATGTTAACGCGGAGGTCTAACGTTTTGGACGCCCTACCAAGCATATGCTCCGCGACCCATTTCGACTCCCCATAGCCATGCGGTAAGGCGCTTTCCATGTCATCGATGACTTCCTCGGGGATCAAGGAGCTCTGGGGATGCATTATAGGCCAATTGCCAACAGCGCTCATCGACGAAATGAAAGTGATCCGCGGTGGCCGAGTATCTGTTGCACTGAGATCGATGATGCGGCGGAGAGCCCCGAGAAAGGGCTCAAATGCCTGGAGAGGTGCGGCCCAGTCCGTACTCCACGAGTTGAATACGACCTCGTCGACTCCAGATAGGATTGACGGAAGGGCAGAGCCGGATTGACATCTCGGGTCTGTGACGTCAATCACATGACACTGTAATCGCGACAGTGCAGAACTATCGTCTAGAAGGCTTGTGGCGGCTTTGGAAAGCTGTCGTTCTGCTCCCTCGCGTCTATTGACACAAACAATCTGGGAGCCAGGGTGCAAGCGAAGGAGAGCCACAGCAATCCAGGGTCCGAGAAACCCAGTCGATCCAAGAAGGGCGACTTTTTTGTCAACTGTTTGGGACCGACGAGCAGTCCGAAGAGGAGTGCAAAAGTGGCCGAGCCTCTGGACTACGCGCTGCATTTCGGGAATGTTGACTGCGGCTTGTTCTTCCTGCATCTTCGTCTGCTTATTTTCGCCATGCTGATGAGATAAAGGCATCATTGTCTATATACAGAGGGTCAATGGATAGGTCTTGAACTATTGTCGCGATCGAAGACCAGAGGGCGGTGTTAAGCAATGCCTTGCCAATTTTTTGCGATGGCTATGCCCGAGATATAGCTCTGGAGTTACCTGAGAAATGCTTGCCACCAGCACTGGTTCGCAAGTTGAGCGTCGCCCAAGCTGACCTCCCCTAATGGTCAGCGACACGCTCGAACCCTCGTTGCTGACCAATCAAGACTGTCTGACTAGGAGTGAATGGACAACACAAGATGGGTTCACAAAGTCGAACAAATGCGACCCGTAGTAGCCCTCGCATACTCCATTGGATTCCCTCACCTAAACATAGAGGGCTCTAAGGGTTACAACAGCTTCTTACACAGGCGACGACGTACCCACGGGCTTTTCAGGGCTCTCCGTGAACTGCCAAATTCTCCACTTCTGGTCCGCCTAACGCATTGCACGTTGCTGCCAAAGATGCCGGCTCTCGTCTGAGTCTTCTCGTGCTATCGGATTCGTGTGCAGATAAGATCGCCAGACCGAGCGACGTCAAAACCCCAAGGGTTTCTCGACGGGATGGGGTTGCACGCATGTTACTGCACAGTCACAATCCGGCAAGCGAAGTATCTATGTAAACTGTTGGAGGCTCTCCCGAGTGCGGAGTGACTTTCCCATGCGTGATTTGTGCATGGAAGAACGTCGACTTAGATAGCTGCTGGGCAGTGTGTATGATCGATCAGTTGTAATACGGCGCGGGCAATATCCTCGCCCCACTTTTGGTCAAAGCGGCAATGGCATGACGACGAGAGACATCTTCTGCAGACCAAAGCGAAGCCTAGGAAGATAGCATGTCTTTGCTATCCAGACAATTATCGACTATGAATCGAAAAATGTTCCCGCGATCCATGCAAGACCACAAGAAGTTTGTAGGAGGGGATGAGAGTATCAAGTCCAGCCAGACAGAGTCTCTCATGATCAGTGGGCCATTGTGGAGCCTGCACTTGATAGAAGCCGGAAAAGCTGTCCGCCATAATTGGGAAGGCAACGACGCGGCCCGCCGACGAAGCATTTAAAGTCGGCTCTGGTGGATAGTTGTCTAACTTTGTAATGTACCACTTGTACTTAGTAGCATTATGTCCGCACTCTGACCGTCCTTTGATCGTAGCCCGGCGGTTTTGTTGCGGGATCTGATCGTAATGTAGAGGTTTCGAAAGTCTAGCGTGGCGGGAAAGCACCCGTCTCCTTTTATCCTCATCCCTAATACATCTAACGTCTTGGACCGTGTCGGCGTCTAACCTCAAGATAAGCGACTCTAAACTCTCTGCTGTTGTCGTCTTGAATCGAGGACCTATTGCTCCCCGCCGTGTATACTCGATCCTGAAGCTGGTAATATTGAGAGAGAGTAAGGACTTTATATCGTGATCGATGTCGTCTCTATGTCTACCTAAAGACTTCCTTCAAATGTCCGATCGATTTTAGACTTTTGCTACGGCATCGATTTGTCTTCGGGACTTCGTCCATTTCTATTATAACGATGTTATTATTTTGGCTACACCTATTTGTAACCCCTTCCATCCTATAATTAATTAGGATTTACAAGCAATTGGTCCTTACAAGACCTTCCCTACTTATAGGATAGCGACCTAAGCCATTACTACAGTATAAGTTAAACTATGCCTACAACGCTACGAAAGTTTAATGGCGAATTAGTAGAAAGATAATGTAATGCTCTTTAAGGACAGGCAGTATAGAATTTCTAATAACGTATTAGGAACATAGTAGGATGGAAAACTATTGCGTAATAAAGAAAGAGAGAAGCGGAGATAAGGAGACTTAGAGAATATTCCTAAACGTGTTTCTAATGAAGGGTATTACATACAAGGGTAAAGCATATAAGGCGAAGGAGGACCTCTAAATTCACGAGAAATAGATTTGTATACGACAACAATAGAATGTGTACAGCAAAGGAACATCTAGACTACGATATAGTAGGGGACAATCTAGGCGATGATCTTGGAAGAGGAAACTCTATCCGCTATAACAAACACTCTAATAGTAGTATCGAAGACAACATCGGGCCCTTAACGGATACCTTGAGACTTTCCCCACCTCCATTCTCTATTGGTGAAAAAGACCATAGGAGTAGATATCGGGAGATTAAAGTAGTTCCAGGAGCTACATACAACAGTAAAGAGCCTTACTCTTTAGCTCAGCTAGGTCATATATATAGAGGAAGGGGACAGCTACTAACACAGATACTAACAAATTTTTGTCCGTATACAGAAGGCATTATTGAAACTGTCGAGCGTATTCTGCGACCATACGCTCCACTAGAAGCTCCAAGTAGTGCTTCTATTAGAGCGAGGCTTAAGGGACTAGAACACATTAGTAAGGAGAGCGACAACGTCCCGCGGCGCTGTACAGAGGGTTTTGGAAGATTGTTAGTTGTCCTCCGCACTAGCCCAGGAGGTAATTAGTACCAATAATCTCACTCTAAACGGCTATTTGCTCACTCTTGCAAGAAACAGAAATAGTCGTTACCCACTCCGACCGCAAGATGGTTTATAGACAGTTTCTGTCTGCAAAGGAAATCTCGTGGGTAGCATTGGTTAAAGGCTGCTCTTATACGGTAACCTCGATTCCTTCGAAAGATCAATTTGTACTCGTCTACGATCTAACGACTAATAATGACCGTGTAACGGCTCAGCATTATTCCTTTACACAGGCTCTAGGAGAATTCCTTAGGAACGACCCGGAGGATATGCTACTAGGTGTCGGTCTTGAATTCGACTATATACGGCAGCCTAATTCCATATACTCGCTTGTTGAGCAGCTAAGGGGATCAGACGAACTACTTGCAAACTCTGTTTACTGTCTCGGGCTAAAGTACGACGTCGCCTCTGTTTTCGTGTTTCCCAAGGAGGGGAAGCAAGTAATTACAGAATTAGATCAGGGCTTCTATAATCGTAGCTCTTATAAAGCCGAAGACAAGTACGAATCGATTAGAAAAGCCTTGAGTACAAAACAACCACCTAATTTGCACTGGATTAAGCCGCCACGCCAGAGTGGTAACGGTCCAGTAGTGAAGTTTGGGAGGGATGATGGCAAGACTTTTATGAAGAGGAGCTGCTCGGTCTTATTGGTACAAATAGGTCGAGGATGACTAGGGCTGTACAAACCGATATGCAAAGGAGCATGTCTTTGTTATCTGCAACGAGGCAGAGTAGGATTCCGCCTGAGGATTATAGTTTTGTAGAGGTAGAGCGTGGTCCTGTCCGTAATAATAAGCATCAAAGAGCATAATGCTCTATGTGAGGCATTGGCAAGGTATTGAGGCTTGCAGAGGTCTCATGAGGGCTATTCATATCTGTCACCCAAAACCTGCCTCGATAGTGTCCACTGGTTTCAACAGATCCAACGATAGGGTGGCAATATCTGCTACGAAAGCAACCAAAAGCAGTCGCAGAGTCGACACAAGGCTGGAACCGTCCCCGAAAGAGCCGAAACTCGACAGCATATTTGAACGGATTGTGAATTCGGCAGACTTGCAGTCTCAAGTCGTGAGACCTTGGCAAGTAGACGTCGATTTGTACGAGCCACTATCCATCGAGACCGCGCGTCTTATTCCGATTATGCCAGTGAATGCGAAACTGGCATCGATAGACGATCATCAAGAAGTAATTGTGGCAAGGTTGTGCAATTAAGGACAATGTCGCTCGTCCACAGATTTGTACCATTGCGCCATAAAAGGGCGTCGTACTGCCTTGCTCTTTCCGGTACGAAAAAGACTCTCTGAAGAAACGCGGTGCTATTTGCACGATCAGAAATAAGCGACACATGCATTACGCAGACGAAAGACCTAAGGAAAAGTTGGAAATCAATTTGAGCCGGTGCAACTCATTTGTCTTGAGGTCCTCAGATGTCTCACCCTGCATGCTTCGCGATTCTATCTACAGTAGAAAGCTTCGTTAGCCCTCTGGTTCGCCAACTGCTACATGCCTTCTCTCAGGTCGGCACTCTCTTCTGCTTCGACTTTGCGGAGCTGCGCTGACCTAGGTGCCAGGTGGAAGTGTGCATTGTCCCCGGGCCTATTATAGCAGGGATTATTGTCGAGCGTGGCCGCCCTCCACCCCAAGTACTGTTCCTAATTTGCTGGGCAACACTTGTCTACTGTCCAATGGCGTGCTGGATATGGAATACGAATGGAGCATAACGATTTCGCGGGAGATGGACTCGTCGAGGTCAACTCGGGATTTACCGCACTTGCCTACTCTTGGGTCCTGCGACGGCGACACCGTCGAACTTCTTCCAGTGCCGCGCTTATAGTACCACTTGTCTTTTCCCTTCTGTAGGACTGATGTTCAATGCCATCTCAGCTTCAAGCGATGCCTTGACAGGTGCGCCGGGCGGCGAATTTCGAATCGTCATTTACGGACATGGGTACAGACAACTCTATGTACAGCTGGGTTATATGATAGTGTGGTTACTCTCTTGGCATGCGCTCTCTTTGCGTTGGCATTCGAAGCCAGACAGAGTGTCTCATGATCAGTGGGCCAGTCTGTAGCCTGCACTTGATTGGCAAGACAACGATGCTGCCCGCCGACGAAGCATTCAAAGTTAGCAAGACTGTACCTGCGACGTCGTGGCTGTTCAGCCAAAGTTGCAAAGTTCTCGTATCGCGAGGAGACCCATCAAGCGATTGAGACTCGAGCAAAGCGCAGTAGACCTTGCACCCTAGCAGCCAAAAACACTGTCGCACCTCCGCATTTATACGTACACGAAAATTTAGAGGGGCTTCTAACAAATTCGACTAGTAGAGATCGCGTAGAAGGGTACCCAAAGCTCTACCTAGGTATAAGTAATAACACCTTCTATCTTCATTTCCGAAATTTAGTCTAGATGATTATAAAAAGATTAAGGAGATTAAAGGAATAGTTCAGTTTTTTTGTAGTACCCTAAGCGCCTTTTGTAGCAACGGCTATTTGGGACTGCCGAAGCACGGACGCGGCCGGGTACTATTCCTTCTCCGCCTACAACATATCTGTTTAAATAGTTATAATTTAGAGGAGTCTAATCGCAGTCGTTGTAATCAACTCTTTGCAGTTATATCGTCTTGCGAGAGGGGTTTTCGATATGCTTCGGACGTAGTTTTAGATACTTTTAGATAATTTCGTGGCTAGAGTAATGCCTCTCCTCTGCCTAGAATCACATTTATCGCACGGCCTGTCCATAGGATCCCTTACCAATTTGAACAAGTAAGCAGTCCATGAAGTCGCGCGGCGGTCGACCGGGCTTTTGAACTTCTAAGACAAACGATTACAATTGAGAGCTACCTAGGGACTTGCTAAATATAAGCCCGGTCGTTAAACCGGAGTCTGGTGCGATTGTTTTGTAAGCGTACTACACTGGGCATCATAGAAACGATTAGTGACCCTAGATAAGTTGCTTGGCGATCAAAAGCTGCGCCATGGATTCCCTTCAAATTCACATTCCAATAAACTTAGACTCTGTCGATTCATTTTCAATATGTCGAGGCTTTCGCAAATCGCCTGTGACGTTCGACTCAAGAAGACTACTACGACATGTGACAACCATGCGCTGGAAAATAGTCCAGAGACACCATTGCTAGTCGACCAAGCCTTTGACAAAAGTTTTCTTGTTACCTGGATGGACGAGAATAATAAAGACAATCCTCGGAATTGGCGCCCTTTATATAAGTGCTGGCTGACGTTCTTGCTTGGCATGCTCGCTCTGTCCGCTTCGTTGGGATCGAGCATCATCGCGCCCGCGAAAGAAGAGATTGGGCGGCAGCTTCGGACTGGAGAGCAACAAACGATCTTGGTGGTGTCGCTTTACGTATTAGGATTTGCTTTCGGACCACTCTTGTGGGCGCCGGTACGTACACACTTCAAACTAGCTCCGTTAGCCCTTCGAAATCCACAACCAGCGATTAACGAATGCTAGATCAGCGAGAGATTTGGCAGACGATGGAGTCTACTCCCGGCATTGTTTGGCCTGGCCATCACCAGTGTGGCATCTGCGAGCAGCCAAACAGCAGTCGGACTGTTCTTGAGCCGTTTCGTCGGCGGCGTCTTCGGAAGTGCCCCGGTGACAAATGTGTCGGCTTGTCTTGGCGACCTCTTTGAGCCGCACGCGCGCGGTGCAGCCGTCGCTTTCTATGCGATGTGTACCGTTGGAGGACCGACTGTACGGTCTATTTGTCCCTTTTGATATGAGTGACCGAGAGAGTGGTCCATGCTGATCATGCACAGATCGGCCCAGTCATTGGGGCAGCGATCACTGCCGACCACCGCTTTGGATGGCGGTGGACTGAGTACGTCGAAGCGCTCTGGGCTTTCGTCGTAGCGTCGCTCGGGGTCTGCTTTCTGCCAGAGCTTTATCACCCAGTTCTCCTCGCTCGCGCCGCGAACAAGAAGCGGCGTGAGACAGGCAACCCAAAATACTGGCATCCGCATGAGACAGCACAATTGAGCTTGGATGCAATCTGGAGCAGACACATGAGTCTGCCGCTCTCAATGCTCATCTACGAGCCCATCGTCATGTGCATCGCCGCCTATGCTTCTTTCGTGTACGGGGTGCTATACATGACGCTGGAGCTCTATCCTTTCGTCTTTGGAGACATCCGACATCTTGCTCCAGTAATGGCGAGTCTGCCCTTTTTGGGGCTCTTCGTGGGGGTTGTTTGCGCAATCGGTATCAATCTCGCGAACCAAGTCCGTTACGTAAAAGCAATGGTATCGAATCACAACCAAGCTGTTCCGGAGGCGCGCCTCCCTCCACTCATTCTGGGCGGCACCCTCTTTGTGATCGGACTCTTCGGTTTTGGATGGACCGCCGCTGCGCGATATCACTGGCTGTTCCCGACTGCGTTCGGCGCGTTCATTGGCGCGGGATTTAATGTGACTTTTCAACAGTGCATCAACTTCCTGGTTGACACCTATAGTGTGCATGCCGCCTCGGCCGTAGCTGCCAATACCTTCCTGCGCTCACTATTCGCTTTTGCTCTCCCATTGAGCGCGCGGCCGCTTCTGGCGCAAACGGGGGCGGGCGCGACATGTAGCATCTTGGGAGCAATATCCTGCATCGCCTTGCTAATTCCATTCTGGTTTATGTTCTATAGTGCCAAGCTGCGAGAGAAATCTAGATTTGCTATTGTAGACAGTAGCTGATGAAAAGCTCAAGTGATTTGAATCACTTAACCCTAAATGCTCCGGAAAGAAGAATGAGGAAGTAGAGGGGTACAACGGCAGCGCGACATGAACAGAAGCCCGACAATAGAAGTGGCGGTGCATTCAAGACTAAGAGCAGTGGAAGCCTGGAGTGAGTTTTGTAGGAAAGAGGAGCAGTGAAAAATGTAGTGTAACTCATACTGTCTATAAGGGAACAAAGCGATTGGAACGCCACAGACTAAGATATGAGGCAGCCTGTAAACATTTACTCCGATCTAGTTAGACAACAATTCAGCGGACCTTTTGAAATGTTGAGTTCGCCTTTGCGATCGTAGGACTTTACAGCTTCGCGAGAGTGATGTTGTACTTAACCGATTAATTGCAGAAAGTAATTTTAGTAGCAAAATAACTCCGAAGCGATACGTACATGTGTAGCCTAGTTCTTTAACGAGCAAACCTAGACATCTCGCGAAATAACACCATTTTGGTACACACCGTTCGCAAGGCGTGTGACAAAGTATATTGTCTTGAGCTTACCGAGCCAATCCAACATTGCGGCCGTAACTCCTTATAGCGAACGTCGACAAGATCTATCTTTCTTACCTATAGAAGGAACTTATCTAAAACAGCTAGCCTCCAAAACTGGCCATAGGCCACTCTCGAGTTCCGTGCTCTGAAGCGATCGTAACGTGTCTTGCCCCTCACTCAAAAACTTTCCGAATGGGAATTGGAAGAGAAGAGTATGTAGAAAGCAGCAACAACGGAATTCTCATGTACAATTACTGGGCGAGATCTCTCCAAGCGACCGGATTTCCCTAGCGATGAATGTCTTGCCACATCCACGAACTCCGCATTCTAATCATGCTTCGGAGGCGCGACTCACGGACGAAGATGTTTTCCAAGTCTTTCTGATGTTGATACGTGAAAATCGACCCTGGAACGAAGAGGTAGGTAATCTCTCTCGGATTCATCTAAAACAAAACAGTAAGAGACTTGAACGTGACGCATGTTTCATGTGATTGCATTCGTGAGAGTCGAGGCTTGGGAATCTCCGAATCGCATGGCAAGCTTAATGGCAATGTCTCCCTGTGTTGGAGTACTTCACCAGAATTCAAAGCTGTTTGGCATCTTCTTTGAATGGAGATTGAGAAAACAAAGCTAATTCCGATTGTGTTTACCTTTGTCTAACTAATCACATAAAAGAGCCTGGAGCCTTCTATAGCTCGTTCGCACACGGATAAATGGTCCGATTTCTTTATACCCCAGCGACATTAGCGTCTCTCGTTTGGGAAAGTATTTTTCCTCATTTACGTTACGTCCCTAGCTTTTTACTTCCTACATATAAAGCGATACCCGATCATTAAAAGCCTATTAAAAAAGAAATGTACCTAAGACAGACAAATGCTAACATTACATAGTAGAAATAAAATATATAGCAATCGCGAAGTAAGGCTTCCTCTCCCTTTTTGATGTCTTTGTACTACCTTAAGGATGGCACTAAAAGATGTATGTACCGATTACATTACCCAAGTCAAGCAAAATCACACCAAGATAGAAAGCACCCTCGCGAGGAGATGTTTTGATTAGGACCACGAAAATTTGACGAATAGAAACCGGATACTAGAAGACCAGAACAAGCAATTAAGAAAAGTTCTCGACTCCTCCCACTCCGTTTACACTTTGGATCTTTTGAAATTTAGTAAAATTGCCGAAAATTTACATAAGTCTCGCACTGCAGACATAGCTTCTAGAGTAGATGAGATCGTTAAAAGAGAAAATTCAAATTATTTCCCGCCATCTGAAGATCCTCAGCCCGAAGGAACAAGAAGCGCTTCTAATAACACTTCCAGTAATACAAAGCCTGGTGTTGATCCGGGTGGGATGCGAGAAAGCCCGACCGATATCCCCTTGGAAGCTAGAAGTCTGAAGAGGCCCAGGAGGAGTGATAGTCACCTTGAAAACATTGATGATAGATTCCAGGAGGGGATCGCCTCCTTTGATCAGCAAGGGAGCGAATTAGACGGAGAGATAGATACTCCCCCTTTGACTACGAGGACCAATCCTCGGCAAGAAGCGGACAATGAGTCTCCCGGTCTGGTCGAAAGTGCGACGCCCGATAAGTTAGAACCTTTCAGACAGACTCGATCCGGGAACGTAAGCTGGAAACGGACACAACGGCACCCCAATAAACACCGTCCTCGGTCTGAAGGAAGCACAAGCCAGGGCTCTAAGCCGGACATGTAGACGAAGGAGTAGCATAAAGTGACAGACAGCCTGTCATTCCCCTACAGGCGTTAGACTAGTGCTGAAGCAGCGCCCAAGCACTTTTCTTCTCGAGGTATATCCAGCCCAGTATCAGATAGTCGGCCTCATTGAAGCACTACTCGCAATTTTAGTCTGCCCATCTGATTTAAGAGATGGCGAGACATTTGCCCATAGAAATTGTTCCATAACGGGAGACATTCCTTACTAGCCGTAGATCGAATGAGGTCTCGCAGCATCGTTGACTTGCTTATTCTTCTCTCAGACAACAGTACTCTTTTATTGTCCGTACGCTAAGCTTTGCTCCTGTGGCATAGGTCCCCTCTGCACCGCCGTAGTAGTTTGCGAGGCTACATCCTCGGGTGTAGGATTGTTAATTCGGCCATCGATTCACTGTTTCTGTCTAGCCCATGTCTTACTGTGCCCTAGGAATCAGGATCTTCCTTAGGAGATCGAGCTACAACATCGTCCGTGTAACCGCGCTCATCTGCTGCTGTAAAAAATCGCGATGCAAACTCAGAGCGAAACCGCCATGCAAGCTTTCTGTGACGGTAGAATAATGACTTACACCTGCTGGGAATACTGCGCGATCGATCAATTTGTTGATCAAGTCGGCGAATGTCTGAGAAAACAGATGAACATCACTAATCCTCCTCATAGCCTGTAATGCATGGAACACCTATCCTGGCTTGCGGTCAAGTATTTGTGTCTAAGTCATCGAACGTTGGGAAACTGAGAGCATGGAAGGCGCAATGACACAGGGTAGCTTTTCGAAAGTGGTACAGGGTTGGTGAGGTCCCCGGCTGAACACGATCTGCTAATTGCGTTGCTACAGGCTAGAAACTTTGACCTCTTGGTGCAGTGCCTGCACTTAGCCCGAGAAGTATGGAAGAGTTAGCGACGGATGATGCACATTTGGTCGAAGTGATTCAAGTCCTCCTCTCCGAAGTACCGAGCACCGAACGCGCGAGCAAGATAGATGATGTCCGAAAGAACAGTGCCGTCTTAGCGAGCATCTACTTCTATTGGGAGAGTGAACATTATAATGGATCTTTACTAGGCGTTAAAAGAGTCCGAATGAAGCCTCGGAACGGGTGGATTAAAGGACGGGAATTAAGAGAAACGTACTAATTGATCGTAAAGAGAATCAACACAAATACTCTGTCTATAACGTCTATCTGCAGCCAAAGACATAATGGAATCTTGGATATGCTTAAATTCTATTTTACTTATCATCCTAGTCCCGTCATATTAATCGCTTTCTGTAGCCTTATCTAGAAGTCTCTGCTTTAAATAGGTCATTGTTAGACGCTTGCTATCTAGTCTTGTAGTACTTGCGTTATATTATATTTATCTTCCCCCTGGCTAAATGATGTAATGGACGCCAATAGCTAAGCGTAACTTAATTCAGTTTAATCCAAATCCGTTTACTGAGCTTGTAACACTAGGGAAATTATAGAGTAGGAATACGAAAAGTTTCAGAGAAGGCTCGACAACACCTGGCGCTAGTAATTAGATGCCCGCACTATCGCCGTGTCCATCTTAGGTACAGATGTTGGGAATCGTTCAATAGCCAAACGCGAGAATGACTCATCGTCAACTTGATCTACCTCAATTCTCCTTTTCAGCTTGTTAATCGCTATGCACATTGCAAAGGTCCCCGACCCGCCGAGCGCAAAAGCGCCAGCTAATGCGAATGGTGCTCTTATCTGCCACGCTCCGTCGACTGTGTGGCCAAGGGCGTTCGATGTTACGAGCCCGACAATACTGCCCAGCTCAAAGACTAACCAGGAGACTGCAGCAACAATGCCTCGATCGCTTTCGTCTGCGTGTGATGTGAACACAAGTAGAGACACCGCGTAAGTCGTATCAATCCCCAGAGAGCAGGCTAGCAAAGCGGGCACACTGAGTATCCAGAACAGCCTTCCACTAGCGGGTGTTACTATTAGTAGGGACGGCGAAATGATCCAGCCGAATGTTGAAACTGCCATCCAGAGGATCAACCGGCGCTCTTTGCCGCGCGCAGTACGCTCAACGAGCAACGAGAGGCCGATAGATGTAATCACGGTCGGAGTCCATGCAAGGACGGTATGGAATAGTTCTCGGCTGGACTTGGATCGAGCACTAATGAAGTCAGTACTTTCCAGCACTTACTTTCAGAGCTCGGATTAATGGAAGGCTGGTTGTCAAAGCAAAGGAGAGTGCTTACAATATTGGGAACCAGAACGTGAGAATGCTAAACTCGGCGTAAAAGAATCCGCAGGCAAGCAGGAGACTGCGCGGAAAGGATTTGGCGACAAGCTCCTTCGGGATGAGGGGCTTTGCCGCCGATCTGACTTCGTGCACCACTAGCGCTAGTAGCATGGTGGCACCAAAACTAAGACACACGATGGTCCAGGTAGTGGGTGAACTCTGGTACGGCAATACATCGAGACCGCAGACCAGGGTTGAAAGCCCCGCGATGAGCAGGAGAATGCTCACAAGACTGTAGCGCTCCCTCCTTGTTATCCTGGAATGTTCGACGTAGCTTTTTGAAAGCGCGATCGGAACCAGGACGATCATCGACATCAACGTCGCGATGTGGAAGAACCAGTTCCACTCCAGGTATTTGGGCACTAAAGCTGCAATGCTCGCACCGGCGATGTATCCGACTGTTGGGAGAGCAGCAGTCAGTGCCGTTGCGATGTTGGTCGTGTTCTGGTCCTCCGACTGTGTCTGGATAGCTATCATTTGGGCGGGAATAACAGCTGCTGCCGCTAGCCCTTGCATCGACCGCGCTAAACAGAGGGGCCCCAAGGTCTTGGCATTACCCGCCAGCAGACACCAGAAGCCGTTCCATGCCAATGCAAAGATTAATATGTTTTTGCTGTTGTCTTTACGCGTCAAGGATGCCATAGGCATAATCGCTACGCAGTTTACAATCGAGTATAGATTTTGCGCTAGGAAGGGGGAAGTGCTTCCTGCAGCAGGGAATCGGGCTATGACCGCTTCGTGGAGAAAGGCGTATCCACCATTGAGATACTCCTTTCCGCAAAGTGATCAGTACGCCAACAATGGATGTAGACGATCGAATAGCGCACTCACTAACATTGCAGGCAAGCAGAGAAGGCATGCCATTGGCATGGAGGATAAGATTTTCTTTCCTAGGAGCATATCCGGAGGCTTAAGAACGAGGTACCAATGGCGGATTGGGTGCAAACTGGACAATGGGTCTATACCGTGCTCTGCACGACACTTCGAAGATCTCAGCGTGTACAGTTCGCGAACAAAGCGTCATGACATTGGTGACTATGATCCTCATTTACAATAGCAGTCGTCGAGCGGGGCTTACTATTTCCTATTGGCATCTGCCTTCTTGAACCAGGCTGACTAGATCCGATCAAGCTCGTCAGCTTGCAAGCTTAAGGGTACTGTCCTTGAAGAGAAATAAGCTTCTCGCCGAGATCGCAGGTTTTCGAGCGAAGAAGACGACAGTGCAAAAATTTGGTCTTCCGCCTCTATGTAAGCATGATTTCGCGACCATCAGTCTCAGTCTCAACTTGGCTTATCTTTTCAAGCTGAAAGAATAAGAATTGACACGAGCTCCTAAATACCATACGGATTGGGTGACATTTAATTTTATGCAGGCCCAGTCGAGTCAGCAGACTAGACGACTTTATATCGTTGAAAGGGGTCATAGCGAGCGAACTGGTGATTTTCCTCTACTGCAGATACGTCGACGCTGTGTCCAGAGAATACTGCCGAAGACGGGAAATGTGTTCTTCTTGAAATCCCTCACCCCGTAGCTGCTCAGCTAGTGTTGATCCTCTGGCAATCACAGGACTTACACCCTGCTGGGCCGACAGGAACACCTCGCAAACCTTTCCAAAGCCATTGTGACTGTTCCCAAGTACGTCTTGATAGGCCCCAACACCCAGTGCAGCCAAGAAAAATGGCTCTTGCCTCCTAGGATTGAAGGAAGGAAGCGACAGAGATCCTTTGCCTCCTTCATATTGCTCCAGGATACCATCCGGGTCAGCTGTCAAGTCTGCAACTTTGACTTCTAGTTCCGGCGAAGCGCTAAGTCCCTGTATCGGCAAGAGCGAATACTTGTTCCTTTCCAAAAAGACGTCCAGCATCGACCTAAAGATGGAAAAATTACAGAATACCACCGCTGGTGCCCCCGCTCGTTCATCCTTAACGCTTATCGCTCTCATCACCAGCATGGCGTGTTGTGCTAGGAGGGCCCGGCCGCTCTCTAAGAATATGTTCGGTTGTCTCATGCCGAGCTCCCTGCAAGTCGCTGCCAAACAGCTTACCAGTGCATTTGGATACACGAAGCGCGCAGATGATGCTTCTGGGATCGCCGATCTGCTCTCGCGATCGTAGGCGCCCATTCCGCCTCCGCAATCTAGCGTATCAAGGTTGGAGGCCCCGGCTGTTTTAAGATCGTGGAACATCAATAGACTTTCGCGTATGGTGGCCTTGAGCACAGGGGTCGACGCGGGGCCGCTGTGGATGTGGAGCATCCTTAATTCGTGCAAAAATCCATGGTTCTGCAGCAACCTCAATCCTTCCCTTGCTTCAGTTGAAGTTAATCCGAATTTCGCATCTAATCTTTCAACACCGAGTGCACCCGTGGCTATGCGCATTCCCACTGACGGTTTCCAGGCATTGTTTTCTGCAAACGCGATGAGTTCTTCGATTGCGTCAATACTGTCCACGATAAGTGTGATGGAGTACCCGTTCGCCATTGCTCGATTTACAGCAGCCAAGTCGATTTGGTCTTTGTGTCCACTGTAAACTATCATCCGTCCTCTTGCCTCTTCACAGGCCAGAACCATTGCCAATTCCGTGCGTGAGCCAACTTCGAGTCCAATTTCGTCCTGGCTCCCTAGCCTTAGGACTGACTGAAGGATCGAATGCCGATGACAGACCTTGACAGGGTACAAGTAGCGAAAGTTTGCATTATATGCGTGATCCCGCATAGAATTGCGGAAAGAGTTGTGTACGAACTCTAGGCGTGCTTGGATGATTCCCTCAAAACGGAAGAGGAAGGGCGGGTGTACGTCGTGTTCATCGCAAAGATGCCGAATGAGTACCGCAATTTCCATACCAGTGGAGCCGGTGAGAGCATTGAGGCCCTTGTAAAACAGATTGCCATGAGAGTTAATGCCGAAGAAGTCCTCAATCCACTCAGGAACGCCATATCGGGTCTTCATCTCCGCTCCAAAAGAGCATTGAGCAGAGTTTTCTGGCGCCGTCTTGCGCTCCGAAATCTGCTGCGTCATCACATGTAGACGGCTCCCAGCCAGTATCTCTTTGGTTGTCGCGTCGCTGCGCTCCATTCTGAACAGCAGTTGCTGGCATATAGAAACGGATCACGCAGCATTGGTTTGTATTCTGACGACAAGAAAAGATTGTCCAGAGTGGAGCTCCGTGCAGGATGTCCCCACTCATATGTCAGCATCCTTACTCCGCCCGTCAATAATCAGGGCATGTTTATCTCACTGTCAGCATTTCCCGCTGACTGAATCTAGAGCATGCTGTGATTTTTGAAGGAGAGCGGGTATCGAATGCTCTCAGGGAGGCATTTCGTGTGATGGACAGTCTGTGGTCTGAGACGCTTCGAACAGGACTTTTACTGCGCCCTCAACAGCTCAGACAACTCTAACAATGTCTTTCATGGGCGGAGACTTGGCAACGGCGACGACGTAGGGCTTTGAAATCCAGATCAGTATCGCCGAATGTAACTTCCAGTCTATCGTGGGGAGTGAGCTACAGAAACATACATCTTCAAACAAGTGTGTAGTGACGCTCTCAACATCTGATCCATCTCCTGTGGATTTAGCTGCGAAGCTCGATTCAGTCCGTAATCACGCGGTTGACTAGCAGATGCTCACGGAGGCTTACGATTTGCGAAGACGACCTTGAAGCGAAAAAAGGGGTCATTTAATGTGCTTGGGCAATTTGCCGACGCTAAATGCTTTGGACAATCTTGCGAGGAATGTTGCAGTGCTGAAGGGGGGCTTGAACGTAAGGTCGGACTCGTTCGCAGAGGAAGACGGGTTCTGCAGATGGTCTTCTTGAGCAGAGACAGATTCGGTAATGGAGTATTGTGGCGGACTCAGCTGGTGTGCCGTGGATGCAAGACTCTCATCGAGGCTGAGACTTCATGTTCTTGTCGGCTTCTCTGGCGAGGTGAAGAGGTCACATAGTGTTTGGTAGAGCATGTTCTGGGTTTCCAGCCAAGGCTCCTGGCTGCCGTCTCGTGTCTCTCTGCTTGCAATTTTAGCAGTGTTGTGCAAGCTTAGCGGCCGATATCCTTGTTCAGAATACAGAAGTATAAAGTCAAGATTTGCTCTTTCCAATTAGTAAGTTAGAACAGCATAGGACGTCCCAACGAGAAATATGTTCAGCTTTATACACAAGAGATCTGTGTCTTTATGGGGCCTGCTTTGTTGCTCTGTCCCGACAGATCGCTGCGCACGTGACTCCTGCTAGCGTACGCCACTTTAGTCTAATCTTATCCTGTGATTCATATGGTCGTAACATAATGTCACATTTCCTTAATCTTTGTTCTTTCTAGACGTTTAATAGGAACATGAAGCTCTTAGAATGACGAACCGCTAGCAGTACAAAAATGCCCGGAATTTCTAGACTGGCGAAGGGCGCAAATCAAAGCCTTATAGTGTACAAGACCTGCCGCAAGCACGAGTACATGAAAGATTTGGTGGCTTGCACCTATAAAATCGAACCGATTTGGAAAGCATCTTTCAGGTAGCTAAGAACAATCAGCTTCTGGAGAATCGTAGGTCTATCTTCAGACACTTACCCTTGATACGTAGAAGCAAGCGCCTGCGATATTTAGAAATCCCATGAAGACAATCCACTCAAGCGCCAGGCGCTTTCTTTGGGTAGCAAAGCCGTAGAGGAAGATACCGTGCGAAACAAACAAGAGCGTGGATGAACTGAAGCTGGCGTACACCAAAGGTCGAAACTTGCGGAAGGCTGGCCCGATGAACCGTGGATGGAGCGTGAAGAGAATACAACCGCCAGCACTGATGGTGATCTGGCGCTGTTAGTATGTGGCATAACCTCGTTCATCGCCGAGAGGGACTTGCTCACCAGAGAGCAATGCAGGTATTCCAAAATCAAGTCACATGTAAAAGCGTAGTGGATAGAAGGTATGCTGGCGCCCCATATAAGCAGCACTATACCGCAAAAGTCAAGCCGATTGCCCAAGCATGCGGCGGGCGCGGACAAATTCCAGACGATGTGGCAGCTATGCGCGGTGGAGTCAGCTAAGGTCTAGTAGACTCGCGAGATCACGCACCAAGCTGAACAGCCGAGACATAGAGCAACCCCAGTGAAGTACAAGGAAAACAGAACAGCGTCGACGGGTTCCGCATCGTCGAACTCTTGATACACCGTACCGTAGAAATGAAGGGGAAGCCAGGCGAATAGAATGGAGCCGATGAGGTGAGAGTGGATGTTGACTCCTAGATTTCAGCACACGTCTCCCGAGTTGTATTTCACTGCTTACTGGTCTCGTTGTGCCAAGCGAACACGCTCTTGAACGATAAAAGCCAGGATCCACTCGTCGGTCTTGCATATCAGTAATTTATCTACGATTGCTGTCCGTATCACCTACCTATATCCGTAAAGCAAATACTCATTGTCCCTTTAATATCTTAGCAGACGTTCTCCAACGTTGCGATGTGAATTGTACTTTTGCCAGTGCGCTATGCGACGTTAGTTTCCCACACAAATTGGTGAGATAAATGAGGCTTACGGATCTCATTATAAGACAAGAGCTGATCTTTTGCTTTGCTGTAGACCTGTTGTTCCATCGTTTCTATTGCAATTGCTCTGTTCAGATTGGGAGGCTGATCTGGATTTGGCCTAAGGAAGGTGGGAGAGTCCTGGGCGATTTAATACACGATAGCCGCTGCCAAGCCCTTCCCTCTATTAACGCTGATCTATTAGGAAAGAAAAGCAGCATTGCCAAGCTGATACAATGCAATACACTGCATCGTATCTTATGCAGGGCTTCTTCAAAACAGTCAATTTTTGACGGGTCCTCGGTAGACTGCATCATGCCGGTGTTGAAGCTGACAATTCTTTTCCATCGTGCCCCGTGCACATCATCATAGCGTGGATTTAGGAGGGCTCCATTACCTGTCATCCTGCTGGGGAAACCCCCTAGTGTCAGAATCTCCAGGCTGCAGAGGGTCTAAGTTGACAGCTTAAGCTGTAGAGTGCCGGGGTTGAGATAATCTTCGTTCAGCGAAGAATGCATTACGTTATCTTTAAAGCCTCATTTGACCCTTTTAGCCTCTCCCTGTCCGTGTAGGACCAATGTGTAGCGGTTGCACAATTTCCTCTGCTCCAAGAAATATGCCAAGAAGCACTTCCAAATTCATCAACAACTTGCCTGGAAAGCGACGAAGACGTTTCTCGATCACATTGGCAATTAGTAGCATCGTGCTGATAGCAGTTGGGCTGGCCCTGCTGCTGCTTTGCGTTTTTGCCGGCAGCCGTGCCGGCCTTATGGACTCTTACTTTGTGCTCAGAATCGACGGGAGTCAGGTTGGGAAAGGTCTCCGAGCGGATTTGGAAAATCGGATGGCAAACCTAGCAGACATTTTCAAGCGTGAACCTGCCACTGGCACGACCAACGCGGTATCTTCGTCAAGCATACCGCTTGCAACTGGTGCTTCACCTGTACCCAGCTTATATGTAGAAGCCAGAGCCGACGTCAAGGATATCACTCCAGACTTCCAGGATGACGGGGTAGATCCGTCACAACTAGCGTCGGTGATCGACAGTAAGGCTAGCAGTGTCGCATCGCAAGCCACGAAAACAGCAGGTGAGACGACGGAGGAAGTGGAGAAGAAGATAGCCGATCTAGCCGGAAACGCTTTTGAAAACACGATAGAGGTTCTCGGAATCCGCAACACCTATTCTTTGCATCTGTTGCAAGACTGCACTAGAAATGAGCGTACTAGAGACGGCCAGGACTGTGACACCGAGTTTCTCAACAGCGTTCGCCGGGCACTCAAGATATTGTTCATTCTTGCTTCATCTTTCGCAGGGCTAACACTCTTGTCAGCTCTCATTTGTGTCGGTCACTACAGGCGCCCTCAGCTCACTGCGGCTCTCCAGGTCATGTTTTTCCTTATGTTGTTCTTTACATGTTTGGCGGCTAGCATTAGCGAAAGCATTGCTTCGGCAAACGGTGCTGTGCTTGACGATTTCACGAAACGAATCGGAATTGAAAGTCGTCGAGGAACGAAGTTTTTCGCGCTTGCCTGGACCGCCGATGGGTTGCTACTCGCGAGCACTCTACTGTGGTTCATTGGTGTACATCTTTCACCTCAGTAGCCAGTCTGTAGATAATTGGACTACTGCTTCCGGGGCGTTATGGTTAGGTGGCAACGTAGAAAAGGATTTACTAGACTCTTACACAGTAGTGGCTCGAGGGGCGTGAAAGACTTTGCAAAGGTTGGATCCCTTCTTTCAAAAAACGAGACGAGACTTCCGACAGCCTGTAGAGGGGAATTTGGACGATTCCTAAGCTTATGGGTCAGTAGCAATAGATAGACTTTACCAGTACTGTACAAAAGTTGTCTGTGCTACATCACGTTCATGCAATTGTAGCCTGCCTCCCACGTCCTAGTGAGCGTCAATGTACATTGGGTAAGTCAATCACCTCGGTGAACATTATATTGGTACCGGATGGCGTAACTTACTAGTCACGCAAAATTGACATCGCCCCAAACCAGAATTTGAGGCACGGGACATGGCTTCTTGCAGCCGTCCGCTCTGGTCAATACATGAGTACATCATGGTACAGTTAGCAACTTTATGCGCAAAGCACTACAGGGTTCGCGAAGGCCGATGAGTGGATTGGCTGACTGCTGAGCTTTGCATCATTCGTAGCAAGGCTGGATAGGATGAGATGTGAATGGAGAGACTTGACACGTTTTGACATTTTCCCTGGCCCAGCACATGGCTCCTGCATTTAAGATTCCCTTGTCGTTTTGCAAAGCAGAAGATGGGGAAGCGTTCACTCTGACTGGTGTCGCAAGCCTGCGCGCATAGCGTTCGGATCAGCGTTGATGCCTGAGTCCAGGGCATATGCATGATACAGCTTGCTCTCAGCCTGCAGATGGTCCTCGCCATGGGTAAGCTGCAGGCTGGTTTCCACGAATATTGCCATCATCTCGAGAGCTACAAATGATCGCGGAACACCGGAAAGGCGGGGGGTGGGGGGTCTTCTTTCGCTGGATCCGTGACCACTCTTTCGCTCGCGAGCGTGTTTTACGTAGCAGCTTCGATATTAAGGGAAAAGAGCCGCCTTCTCAGAGCTCGTGGGCTCTAGACCTCGTTCTCATGTCTCCGTTTATGTTGGCTTGGCTTGTTGCATGGGCCAACGACAGCAGAGAGATACCGTAGGACCCCGCATCTCGGTCATCGGCGCATTTTTCCCGCTTACCTAGCTTGGTTTGTGGATTTTAAGCGTCGATTGAGCGCGCTTGTAGCGCTTTCACACTTTGCCCTTCCTCGTCGTGTTCACCGGTGCGACAACTCTTTTCATAGGCCTTGGCTTTCTTCTTTGGACTGCGTACATCGACGGGGCTGAAAGCTTACTACGAGCTACGCGCCCGTCTTGGAAAATCTCTAGATGCTGCTCCGTTGCCCAGTGACTGTTCCACTTGAACCAACCCCGGCCGAATAGTTGACACGAGGCTCGGGCATTGTTGCTCTGGAAGAGTCTCAGTGCTGCGCGTTGTGATGCTTTGATTGTCAACTAGATCAATCGTGTCACAGTATTGCTCGTCACCTTGCACGCTAGTGCTGAAAACATTCGACGCACACACTGGTCGCCAAGGCTAACAGGTGATGTCCAACTCAACCAAGAGAGCTGCGTGACCGCGTCTAGCCAGCCATAGGCGGACGTAATGTACGATGATTGAGATCACCTTTATGTCCTCATGGCTAAGGCAACTTTTTTTTTTGACTGTCACACTACTCTTCCCGCACAATTAAGTCGTGCTCAGGAATCGAAGATTGCACCGAAAGCAATGACGCCCCTTGCCTCCAGGCCAAACACTACGTCTCTAGTGACTTTTGCATTGCTAAGAATCACCGCTGCTTCAGCCTTGGTCTGCTGCATCTTGGCCCACGCTACTTCCGTCAGTTCGAACCGACCAGTCTCCTTGGTATCGACGATGAGTGCGCCTTGGTCTGCTTCGAGAACATTGCTCAAGATTTCACCGCCGTAAACTTCTTCCGGGGACCGTGCCGACCACAGCACGTGCGCCGGGTGACCCCGGTGACAATTTAGGAATGAGAGGCATGGTCCAATCCCGGAGCCTGTGGCAATCACCAGTACGGGACGGAAACACGCAGCAATCCGCATCATACCTATGACAGGAGCTCCACGGTGCCACACATGAGTGGGAGGAGAATTAATGAAGTCCCGAGTCCAGTCGCCTGCGTTGCTGACAATGACGCTATATCCCCTCTCAGGATCTCCTGGGGCATGTGGAATAGCCACAAACTTGTGGGTTTCCGTAACCGGGCTGATGGACATGGAAAGGCTTGCGCAAGAAGCTACGTTGCGGTTGTGGAAGCGCAACTCGATAGCATGAGTGGATCGTCGCTGCGCCTTGACCGGTAAGCGACGGAGCCAGAGCCAAGGATAGATAAGGCAAACAGTGATGACGATCAACATCCAGAAGCTTGGCGTGGTCACCAAAACTGATCCGGCGGGCCGAGATGCTTTCCGAGCGGACGATACGGCGGAAATGATGATTTGCGCCCAGAAAAGGCAAACTGCAGACCAACCACCGAACCTGTGCGAAAGCTCCCAATGATCGTGAAGTCTTCTACGAAAACCAGCGATAGACGTGGTTATGACCACAGCAAGTAGACCGATGACAAGTGCCGAAATCACTGAGTAGGCGACCGTGTCGCTGCGACTGCCATGGGACTGGAACGTCTGTTGGACGGAGTAATAAATATACCAGGCTAGGGCGGAAATACCGCACGAGGCGTGGAGTCCCCCTTGGCTGTAGGCCAACTTGGCGACTTGTCGGCGAAGCTGAAGCGGAGTCGAAGCTGGTAGTCCACACGCGATATGGAAGAGTCCGTTGATGACGTGCTCTTGTCGCATCAATATATTGGCTGTTAGATTCGCGCTCGTCGCGGTGATGGCAATGTCACGTCTAGCCACTCGATGATTGCGAAATGTCGCCCTATCAAAGCAGATGGCGACGGCTGCGAGGTTGAGAGCGAAGACAGTAGCCATAAGAACGCGGTAGGTCGACAGGTATTCGAAACGAAGCGTCTCCCAGAGCTTGTGCCCTTGGATCTCCGGCATCGCATACTGAGCCTTAAACGCTTCAAGTTCCTTCCTGGTGATGAATCGTGGAGCAATAGAACTCAAAGGAGAATCGAGATCATTACTGGATTCGAATCCTTTGTCCTCCGAGAGTATGACATCAGTGGGCTTACTGTCGACCTGAGATTCAGCGCAGAACTCCTTCGAGATGATACCGAAAGTGGTCGGGCTTCGAAATCGTGGATGGAAGTGTACAGGCTCGGGGACATCAGGCCTGAGGGTTGACTGGCACGAAGACATGTCCGATCACGAACGAAGCTCCTCTCCAGGAAGTACGATCGGTGCCGTTTTTGGGAATTTGTCTTAGGAACGATTCACAGATCGAGATTGGCACGACGTAAACACTGTATATACTATTGGGATCGAGGAACTCGGCTGACCTGGATGTCGCAACAACCCGAACCACTTGGACCCGCGTCTCTCCATGGTCAAGACTCCTAAAACAGTCATCATGCGTTTCATTGGGCGCAAACGAGGGGGGTTCCCACCAGGCCCAGGTGTCAGCATATGAGGTTCTAAACTCTTGATTATGTTTACAAAATAATCATCTCGACGGTCGCTCACACTGTAACAATGAGATCACCCCCAGACTTGGAATATAAGCCCTTGATGTTGTGAAAAATGCGCAAAGTTTGGACATTGCAATCCACATCCGCCCGACTTGACCTGCGAACGTTACCGCAAATAACTAAAATGGCTGCGATTCTGTTGTCTCTACTTCTGTTGGCCGTATGCAGTCTCATCGCCCACCGAATGTTGACAAAGGCCGTAGATAGTCGCGAGCCACCCTATGTGTACCCCAAAATCCCCCTTCTGGGTCACTTTCTGGGGCTTTTGAGACGAGGACCTGACTATCTGATTGAGATCTGGTACGGACAAACTTCCCTCTATTAACTATCAACTAACCCATCTTAAGTCCAGAAGATCACCCCGGGATCTACACAGTTCCGCTTTTAAACAAAAGAGTGATCGTCGTCGAGGGGCCGGAAGAGGTCGATGCCATACGGAAAGCAAGAGGCAACAACTTGTCGTTATCTGTCCTGTTGGCAATTGCACTAGGAAAGGTCTTTGGAGTGTCTCCAAGCTGCCAGGCGAAGTTCACACCCAACTCGGAGACTTTGAGGGAGAGTTCTTTGAAAACAGCAACGGATCGACAGTTTATGAAGTTGACAAGGAAGGAAATGCTTGACGATGCAAGGGACCGGTTACGCAAACCGTTGGATGAAACATTTCGAAAGGTCGACTTCGAAGTGGATGTATGGTCAACCTTGGACGAGTTTTTTCGCGAAAAATCAGCCAAAACGGTAATGGGCTCCGAATTCGAGCGGGAATTCGTCAAACTCCTTGAAAATTTTGAAGATGGAATGGAGAAGCTCATGCTCCCCTTGTCCGGCGTCTTCGCTAGACGTGAACTAAGCTTGCGCGAGGACTTAGTAGCGCGGATGCGCAATTACATCGAGGGGGAGCATTTCACTAATGGCTCCAAATTTATCAAGGAGTTTATTGATATGTGCAGGGCTCAAGGCCTAGAGCTTGATGATACATCAAGGCTATGCTTACTTGTGTTAATCGCTTTTGTTGGAAATCTATCTAACGTGGGATCCTGGGCCGCCTATTGGGCTGTGCGCTGTCCGAGCAGACTGGCTCTATTTCGCGAGGAGATCAACCAATACGTTTCTGACGCAGAGGTCGGAAATGCTTTTAATGACGCCCACCTGGACTCATCGGTTTTGAGAGATAAGTGCCCCCTCCTTGAAAGCACATTAATGGAGAGTCTCCGGAGAACACAAGGGTCTTTCACCTTCCGCATGGTCATGAAAGACGTCGACATTGTAACGGCAAGCGGGCACAGACATTTGCTCCGGAAAGACTCTCTTATTGTTATGGCTCCCAGAAAGAACATGAATAGCGAAAAAATTTGGGATCGGCCATACGATTTTATCCCTGGTCGTTTCAAGCATCATCAACTTCCTGCCGTTCAGCGTCGTCATTCGGATAACGCTGCTGCGAGGCTCGACTCGGCTCAGGAAACGTACAAACGCGACAACATTGATTCACAAAAACTAACAGAAGAGCAGGATTTAGCTTTCAGACCTTTTGGAGGGGGCAAGGATGGGTGCACAGGTCGCCTCTTCGCTTGGGACTTTTTACGGATCCACTTAAAAGATCTCGTTATGAATATCGATATCGATATCGATTCAGATTCTGATGGGGACTATCCAACGTTGGTGCCCACTACAAGATGTTTAAAGTTCCGCAATCCACCAGTAATTGATACGAAGGGGATTTTCCGTCGGAGAGAGAGATCAGACATTGCAACTCGACGGGAAGCTGAGGGTTGAAAGGACAGAGAACACGTAATCATTTTACTGGACTTGTTCTAAAGCCAGATTAAGCGCACCATGTCGTCCTTGCGCGGTAGAAGGCTGACCTCTGCTCGATTTGCCGTGTACGTCGATAGTGAAACCCGTATGCTAGAGGAGAACGTTCAGAAAGGATCTTGGTTTGCTATACCACTCGGCACCTAGATTGAGGTGAAGGCCCAGCCTTTGGTGAAGGCTATCTACCAAGCGCACATCCGCCCCGTCCAAGAACCAAACGAGTAGGTAGGCCGTTGCTAGGACTGGTGGAAGCAGGACGAGACTACTCTTCATTAGCGCTTAGAAATAGTATTACTTTAGAAATAGTATTACTATTCAATTTTGTTACACATTCTAGCTAGCCTCAATGTCATGTCTTTAATTTTCCAAGATGGATTGTGCGGGGGGTGGGCGGCTCGTATGGACATTTCTGCAACAACGCAACATGTGCCTCTTCTAAATTGTCGCGATTTTCACTTGCCTGCGATCCCGTTGATTAAGAGCGGGCCACAAGGCGAACTTCTCAGAAGTCATCGTGCTGCTATACCTTTCACTCGGGGCGCAAAATGATGCTACCAGCTTGTACTAATTGCCTGTTGTACTTGTCAAGATACTTTCGCGATTAATACCGCAGGCCACGATTGGGACAAGCTCGCTGCTCTTCAACTTCTCTTTGCCCTTGAAAAGGCCCAAATGGCTAGTCTTCCCCTACTCCCGCAAGCAAAGTCAAAAACAGCGTGAACTCGCTGTCAGCACAGACGCCGAAGATCCTATCATACAGCATACGGTCCTGATCAGTGAAAGGATTCCATGGGACGAATATCCTGTGCTCGACCGATAACAAACTCTTCGTCTCTACATAGGGTACCGCGATTGATTTTTCAAATTTTAGACAACACCAAGCGGTCAGGATAATTCTGGCTTTCAGCTGGAATTGGAGAGTTCCGCGAAGCTCCAAATTGTGAATTTCGTCGACGTCTTCGACATCCCATCCACGTTTGCCACTTAAAAGCCCGTACCCGTTTAACAACGGCAAGAGTGCTTCGACGGCTAGTCCTAGCCATTTGGAGCGCACTTTGTTCTGCTCTATCTTGGCCATATACATGCTAGCAAGCAAGGAAACTTGCGCAAGCAATAGGCGATTAAATTGACCGCCTGCGGAGAGAGGCAACATGGCTTCCCGAAAGAAATTCATCCCGGGAATTCCAGCAACCGAGTGGTCGGAAAGTCCGATTTGTTGATTATTGTTGCTGACACAGTTGCGACAGCCTTGCGCCGAAGATTCTTTCCATGTAGATACCTCTCCGAGCGCAAGCACAACTAAGACCACGGATCGTTTCAGTAAATGATCTCGCTGTTTCGGCCATTCGAGGAGTCTCGGGTCGACAATGGAAATTGAGCTTGTGGTGTCTGACGTCGTGTACTTTGCCAATGTCCTAACGTCTACGAAGAGGCAGCCGGGAGAGCAGTATTTCCAAAAACTGTTCAAGATTTCTTGAACATTTCTTGCCGCCGCTCTGTGCCTGCGGGTTCCATCGCTAGTGGTCGAAAGCGTTTTACTGAAGGACATAGCTGCGCTCAATGCAGCACCGCAGTGGGCGCTCTCTCCGTCAAGATGTAGTTCGAGGGGTGGAGGCAAGGCTTCTCTGCGAAGAAAAAAAGAAAAGAAAAAAAAAAGATAGATCATCTTGAATGGGGCTGTCATCTCCTAACATAGGGAACTGTGATTACTGGTCTTGTGGAAAGGTCCATGCGCTAGCGATCAAAAGCACACAGCAGGTAAGATGTAGAATGACCAATTCTGGGCCTACAGTTGTAATCAGCAACATTCGAGCCCGCTGACGTGTTTACGCAGCGCCCTTAGACACGAGACTATGTTTCAATATTCACAGCGCACGGCTATGCTATAACTCTGCATGAAACTCTAAATGCTCTTCAATCGGTCTTGTCAAAGTCAAGATTGACTCTCTGGAGTTTATAGATCGCTGGTCTATTTTGTCGCGTGAAATCTGTCTCTTTGCCATTTAGTGCAGCAAATGGCAGCCTGTGCCAGATTGTTGCAGCGTAATGCCAGCCGTCCCATATATATCTGTGTAGATTTTTGGGACTGCTGCTTCAATTTGCTTACCTTTGGATGTGTAGTCGATCTGCTAAGTCTTAGCTTCAGTTTCCTCGGGCGAGATAGGTATGACGGACATGCCTAACGGCTGCCAATGGACATACGCAAGAAACGCCTTTACGTTGGAGAAGCTTGTATTGTAGCTCATCGAGTTGCACGCTTATGAAATCTCTCAACATTTACTGCGCCCGCCATTCTCCTTCCAAATATGACCTGTGGCCTCGAATTTGACATTGACAGGTGGATTCTGTCGGTCGGTCGCCAATGAGGCTAGTTGACCTTCCACTGGAACTTCAGGATGAGATAGTTTCGTTGGCCTGCATTTCAACAGAGAGGTATCGCACCTGCCATCTTAGAGCCAATACCCACTTAGAGACGTGGTATTCCGTTCCTCTTGGGCTTCTCCTTACTTGCCGAAAGCTTTATGAACAGACGGCTCGCGCCTTTTCCTCTCATGTGCGATTGGTGGTTTCCAGCACGCTGTGCAGCGCCGAGGCTTACAAATATGAGCGACTGTTTCAACAACTTCATTTGGGTAACGTCGGAAGAATTGACATCCGACTTCGGCCTCCGCGTAGCGATTGCGAATCACATTGCGCTAATTCATTGTCGAGCCTTTCTATGCTGCATACTTGGATGTCGTGCTGTATTTTAAGTGCACGATGCTCCGACTTGAGTTTGACAATTGAAAAATACGCCCTGGATATTTGCTATGACGATCTGCCAAGGTCTTTGAGCAAAGGTTTGCTGGCAAGATTCCGCATTTGCCGATATGCGCGTGTTTGGGACCAGTGGGAGAAGGCTTATCGAGTGAAGATCGATTTCTCCGATCAAGATTCGAGCGCATCGAAGGCTCTACATTTGTTATTGCCGCGCGACCCTCGATGAACGACTCCAAAGATGGTGCTTAAAGAATAGAAAGAAAGTAACTCTTCGATAGCTGTGACCGTAAGAACGAGGCGTGCGACGTCTTTCACTTCTGATCGTCCGTTCTTGTCCGAATTTCCTTACCGCGTCCTTCCCGTTTGTGCCATTGAATGTCTTCGTTCAGCTTCATGGACTAGTGCTCTTCCTGGACTTTCTATCTAGACCGAATGTTGTGGCCAGTAAAGCAATAGCGAATGTGATTCCGCTATGATCAAGGAGATAACAGTACAAGATTATGAATGACGCTAACTAGACTAAACTTGCCATCACAAGAAGTAACGACTTAGGCGCTTTGAAAAGTTCGTTAAGTCTAAACAAGCTATACACCAAGCGAAGCTTTATACCTCGATAGGTAAGGACCTTTAGCTGTTGGAGCTCTTGCTCAATTTTACGATATTGGTTCTGCTACCTTTCTTTGCACGTCTTTCGAAGTGAATGCAACACAAATTACCCAGAAAATTAGGCACAAACATTAATGAGACCGACAAGAAGCGTGACCTAATTATTAACCTTCCACGAACAATGGTCAAGCAGTGCAAGGGATGCGCTTGTCGCTTGGCATTGGTCGTCGTCTTCTAATGAGAGGTAGAAGTTTGATAAAGTGTGGGAAGAAGACCAAAGCCCAGGTCAAGACTTAGCCAGCGCTAGGAAATTCTGAAGATCTGCAAATACATTGACAAGCTCGTCGGTGCTATCAAACACGCAACGTCGATCTTGAATGTGAGATTGTACAAGCCCTTCATTGAAAGATGGCATGGGGTTGCCTTCGGCTCTGCTGTGCCAAGGTAAATCCCCTACATACTTAGTAGTCTTGACAACAAGACATGTTGGCGTCAGAATTGCTTACCTATCGCATACTGCTGTGTGATCTCCGCAAAGTTCCTCCACAACACGCGCTCGAGTAGACACATGTGTTTCGAAGGGCGAAGCTCCGCAAGGCATTCTTGGAGCTTGTGGACGATCCTGAAATCTGTAGTCGGCAAGGTTATTTTTCCAATAATTGTATCAAGCGAATTTGCAATTGATACTTTCTCCATTTTAATCGAGTAGTGAGGAATTTTGGAGATGCACCCCGGGACAGATGTCTTGTATAAACACCGATTTATGGAGATCTTCACCTTTTAGTATCTAGAGCATCTAGCTTCACGTAATAGAATGCTGGCTCCATCGCAGTGTCGAAAAAGAAGCAATGAGTATTCTGCATTAGGTAAATATCACTAATGCCTCCTCTTCGACAGCCGCCGTATCTTCGAATGATTTTACGGTACACACGTCGGATACGAGCCCGCTATCAGCCTAGAGCGAGACTGGAGGGACGGGAAACTCATTTTGCACGGGCAGCCAGCTGTTGGCACGGTCAGATACGTCTGGCAAAGCGACCTACCTCCCTGAGTCCCAAATGGCGTCCGTGTATGACCCCTTAACTGCCGTCTTTAGATGTGATCTTCCTCCACCGGAAGATGAGTTTTACGTCGCAATGTGAACGCGTGCCAATCCTAACATCGTGTCGCAGCCTCAACCGCGCCATTGTGGAGACCGACTGACCGTTAAGAACCCAACGACTGGGAAGAGTCAAGACGCGATGGTCATCGATAGGTGTGCAAGTTGTGTTGGCGTCGACCATCAGACGTCTGATCCAACAACGCCAGACGCTCTCGTCAATGGCGCGACCATAGATTTGAGCCCGGCCCTGTGGAATCTTTTTTCCAATGGCGCCCTTTTCAGCGTCTACCAATCGATTACGACGGTGAGACATATGCTGGGTTGCTGGACGGAAAACCAGATGCTCTAATTGACCCCAGCTGTTAAAGAATTGCTGGACAATTCGCACGGTCAGACAACTTGGTAGTCGTCCCTTGAGACTCACCGCGACCAAAATGTCAGTGGCTGTTGGCGGAGGCTGTTACAGAGTGTTACAGGGTGGTCGATATTGATCGCATGTTCTCTTCTCGCGTGTGCATGGTCAATCAGCTCAAATCAATGGATATGTCTAAATGTGATAGTTCCGGAGAGTCGCGTTCGAGAAGGAAGATTGGAAACAAGGGTATAGAGTAACAGTGAACTGAATAAATCTAAGGTCGGAAGCTATAGTCCACAGCGACAACCTGGTCAGAGCAGGATATAGTATAGTCGCGCATTATCATGTACGTAGAATAGTCTCTTGACAACAGCATCCTAAAAAGCTTCGTCTTGTACACCCTCCGGTCACTTAGAGTTTTAAGTCCAATGATACTATATTTTGAGGGATTTTACTATCCTGGCATTAGATTCTGTGTCGCTTGCCCTACAGTCTCCGGCGCCCGAGTATTGATCCATCAAGAACCACTAACACAAAACTTTGCGAGGCCTAGCGAGGATAGACACCTCTCTTGATAGTTGAAGCAACGCGACGTCTTCGATGACATCCAGAACGATTTGCAGTGGATATACGCTAGCTCTCTCCAATTAAGGGCATTATCGTACGGCGGAAGGAAGCTTCAACATTCCAGGGGAAAAAGAAGAGAAAAGACCCGCGGAACGTGAGACTAACTTCAAAATTCGAGCCTGTTGCGATGGGATCAATGTAATACACAGTTGGCATATTCGAATGCGCCAAGCTCGTGTTTAACTACATAGAAATGTGGAACGCTTGAAGCCCATGACCTTCGCAACGACCAGATATCGTGTTATCCGTAGTTGGTCATTCGGCTGTCATGTCTCCTTAATCTTCCTGGGATGTCATCGGCGATGCGACTATAGTAGTCACACCTTGTTGAGAAGTAAATGGAACGTTTAGAGTCTTACCTAACCGGCCGAAACCCGGCTTTGTAGGAGCGCCTAAGTAAGGAGGAAGCCTCCCCACCCGAATTTTCTATGTATACTTCTGTGGTGTCCCGTCTCGAAGATTTATCCCATCTTCGCTTCTGTTATTTGCAAACGTTACAAGAATCATGAGTTACTGTTACTCCGTAATGGTTGCTTTCGAGCCACCCTCCCATACTCGTAGAGGTACCGATGATTGGGAAAAGTATTTTAAGAGCGAAGTTCTAGAGAAATGGGATGCTCATCCTTGTTTGAAGAGCTATCGTTGGCATCAGGAAAAGTCAGGCTGGGGGCAGTTGTTGCACACAGGCCATCGTGATAAAAACAATCAAGGGGCAACACCCTTGCTGCAAGCGTTCCTCGAATCTTTGGGTTTTCGCCAGCAAAAGACTCACTGGGGATCTGAAAGATTTTACCCGGCCACCGAAGAGCCTCCTTATGTGAGAAAAGTCAACATACAAGATGAGTTACGCGACCAAGAAGTCGATAGCGATTACTTCTCAGGTGATGAGGAGCACAATGAAGTATACGCTTCAAATGAGCAAGATCAACTCGGGAATCGAGTAGTGACACCTTCTGTTAGCAAGTCAGCCTCGCGCAAGACACCTACAAAAGATAACCCGAACAATCAAGAGCATCAACCTGTCCTAAGCAAAGAAGCTAGCAACGTTATTCTTGATGAACTTGAAACATGGGAGAGAAAAAAGCATACTCTTAGAGATCGAAAGAAGAAGACACCGATGCCATGCACAAGTGCGATTTCTAGCGTTTATAGTGCGTGGAGACGCTGTCAAGAGAAAGATAAATACAACCAGCTAAGAAAGCGCTATGAAGGAGATGTGTTTAACAATTTGAAGGGCTTCATTGACAGTCAAGATCATCATTCAACAAAAGCTAAGAACATACACAACAGCATTAAAAACCATTGCAACCCGACAAGCATATTAGGATATGTGCCCAAGAAAGAAGAGTCTTACCCAGAGTTGAGACGGGCGCAAGTTGAAGTACTTCATGACGGATGCATCAGTGTCTGGGACAAAGCCGAAGATGCAAGTCGCCTGGTCAATAAAATCTCGTCATGCCTTGGAGTAATGAACAAGAATTTGGCGAAGAAAAAAGAGCAAAGCGAAGAGCAAAGCGAAGGAGACTTAATAGTAGGAGCATTTTTGCGGGGACCAGGTGGTCGCATGGGACAAGCTAGATATCTATTGGACCTATGTGCCTGGAATGACCTATACTTTGGATTTTAGTAACGAGAGCAGATCCTTCGAGGATAGCAATCCTCTAGAGCAGGAGCGACTTTGAGAACGCTTATAGGGACTTGGGCGTTAGGCCACGGAGCGTCGAGAAGCTAAAGACTTTCTAGTCTTCGACGTACACTATAGCAATAGAGTACTATTTGGAGATTTTGAGGCCAAGGCAGTCCCTATTCAACCGTCTTTACCTAGATTTGAATGTTTAATTGTACTTCTTTGTCTCTCTCTCTCTCTCTCTCTCTCTCTCTCTCTCTCTCTCTCTCTCTCTCTCCCTCCCTCACGCGCGCGGGGTCAGCTGCCCATGTCTTGGCTAAAGCGTCCTACACAAAGCGTGCGAGGCGACTCGGCAATCTCAGGTAGTTGCAGCTTCTCGCCATTTTTTACCATCACACCGCCTTCGCTCGGCCGCGAGCAGCGTGACGGAGCACAGTCAAACCGCAAGCCTGGGCGCGGCATCCCTGGGCGGCGAAAAGGAGCTCCGAGGCTGAAATACACCAACAGTTACGCTTCTTTCGTGCTGATTGACGTCTAGTACTTTCATCTCGCTTGAAGGCTTTAGTTAGGGGATAACTGCGCCATAACACCTGCAGATTTCCACTCTAGTTTTCGCCTTGTTGCCTCTTGTTCGATGGAGTCTCTAAGATAGGAGTTGAAACAGCAGCGTCTATGGCAAAGCGGGCGTCAAATTGGAATCTAAGCACACATGCATAAATTTAATATAGCCGATATATGTTCATCTCCCAGAAACAGGTAATTGTTAGGAATTGGACACCTAGCAGAGGCCGCTACATCTCGCCATAGCTATCTAGAACTTGATACGTATCTATTATTGTGCACTGTACGCCGACTAATTAGATCTCAGCATTCTAGCAACTATGGGTAAAGAGCTAACGGAAGCCGGATGAATGCGTTTTAGCGCTCGGAAAGAAGAGCTTGTGCTTAACACTTAGTACGCGTATAGTCTCTCTGAGAGCTTCATGTAAGAAAACTTCGGATTACTCTAAGGCTAGCAGCCAAAGGAAGCTCAAAATCTAAACCGAATTCGATAGAACAGTAGAAAAGAACAAAAGCTACCTAGGTAGTCGAAAGAAAGAAGAAGACTTCGAGCGACATTCAGCGCGACTTTGCGCGTGTTAGCCACAAGCACGAGCCGCTTCCAAGCAAGGCAAGCGTCGCGACGCGAATTTTGAGACTACGCGTCCAAATTTCTAAAAGCTGTGCCGTTCGAGGAGAGGCGTTTGAGATGAAGGACTAGCAGGTGGGGAACTGGGTTCCCGTTCGCTCCGTATGTTCGAGTACGCACATGGCTCCTCCGCTGGGAAGAAACCATGGATTGTGTTTGGCGACCTCTGCACACTGCTTCCGTTATTCTCTTCTGGCCTAGCGTTGGAATCGTGGTCATTCTTCCCACAGGTTAATGCCCACTCATCTCGAGACAGTCGTTGTTGCAAGATGAGCGATAGAGCCACGAGTGTACAGCAAAGAAAGCCTAGGACCAGGCAATTCCACTTTCGACTTCGAATGACAAGCTCCATTAAGCGCAAAGAGCGACGTTGTTCTTCTCCCATGTTTTGCAATAGTTGAAGTGCTCCGATCCACCCGGCGAAATACCATCGCCCAGGATATGGCTTTCCGCGAAGTCTTTCGACCACACTTATTTCCAAGACATTGCCGCCCTTCCTCTCGCAATAAATTGCCCACGCAAACAAGGTCGTTCCGAGGAGGCCTGCGAGAAGGCAAAAAAAGGTCCACGCTGCTGTCAAACCTAGGGTAGCCGGTTTGATACGACCACAGTTAAAACGAATCACTCGGCATAAGGTAACTCCACCACAAGCGATGATCACGAAAGTCAAGCCAGAAAAGGCAAGGTCGCCGTAGTCGGATAAAGTTGCGAGCTCTGTGGGCAAAGCGGCCATCCAGAGATCTTGGTCGTCTGTCCCAATGTAAAAAGTATAACCCTTAAGGCCGAAAATCCAAGATAGAGTGCTGCTTATTAGACACAGCTCCACCACGGAGTCGATGGCCACTAGAAAGATGAGTCCTTGAAGAATCCAGTGGAAACCACCGAGATTCATGGGCTGTCTTAGTTAGACGATCCATTGTCAAGGGCACTAAACAATTTCCATACCTTGTCTGTAACGTTGAAACTTGTCATATTTAAATCCTGTGAGAGTAGTGAACATTGATCAATAGGCCGGTAATCGACTGTGTTCTGAGCTAAGTACTGAGAGAGCTTAGCAAAGCTAAATAAAGGTCTTTTGCTTTCTCCACAAGTCTATCGCGTAAGATTCCACGCTGTATGCTTACTATTTCAGGTTCTAAGTTAGCTCAGGTTGAAATATTCACGATCCAATAGCGGAATTTTGGCCAATCCCTTTATATACAGGTCACTCTCACTCCATCTTTATCGCCGCCGTAGCAGAGATCTCCCATTCGCGTATCTTTTAGGCCGATGACTCAAGAGTCATCCCCTTAGCTTTACTATGTTGGATGATTGACTATATGTATAATACATATAATACACTACTACCTGTACTTGGCAACACTATGTCTGCACTAGCACCGTCTTTCAGTCGCAGCCTGGCGGTTTTGTAGCGGAGAGTCATTACCTAGTAGCGCAGTTGACGACACTTTGCACCTCTCTTGTGCAGCATTTCCTTATTACCAAGCAAACTCGCCTGCGTCCGCCTCAACAATCATCCTTCCAAGGCTCTAACGCAGAGTCCAATGTGCGGCAGAGTTTACCTTGCACCAATCACCGCATGGCAGGATTTCGAAGTCCTTTGAGAGAACAAATCAGCGCAAGAAGAATAATAAAATTTCAGACCACAGTGCATAAGCTCAAAAAACCGCACAAGTTTCCACGAGACTCATTGTAGCCCGACGTATGTCGCTTTCTCAGCAGTTAGATCTGTACGTGTAGACAGATGATATTGACACAGAACTCCGCGCATTTCCGGTCTTCAATAGCTCCCCAGGACTTTGCTTCACACGATCATGTGTCCACACAGGTATCAATACATGTGGCAGCATCGACATGCGGTCGTACCGTCGCCGTTCATGCAAGCTTCGATGCCGTGTTTCCGCACACCTGATCATTGGTACCAAGAAAACTTGATAGTGATGTTTCACTCTTGATTGCCAAGTTCTTGACTCTATTAAATGCTACAATCGCCTAGCGATCTGGTACATCGAGAAAAGCAACCAATACATCCCTCAAGCTCTGCGTGCTCTGATGGGATGGCTCTTCTTTTCGACCATTTTGTGAGGATTGCGTCAAGAAGCCAGAGAGTGGTTCTCTCCAATGTGGGCTAATGAATCTCTTGCACTAGCTTGACCGCAGCCTTTTGGTGCTTTCTCGATATAACGTTGTCGATAGACTCAACGAACTTGCGCAGAAGAAAGAAAACATGGCATTGCTGGTCCAATCTGGTAAGCGGAGATATTACTTGTGCTAAGGACATGCTTCCTTGCTTCACAGTACGACCTAGAACCATTACGAGCAGAAGCGCGTCGATCATCCGACGCTTGCGGTCGTTAAACAGGGTCTTGAAGATGTTCTTATTGCGCAGTGAACGTCTCTTTAAGTCAGCAATCTCTTGGTAGCTGCTGACATTTTCCGGCTGCCCATCCCAGAATTGGTTGGCGAAGACACATCGACGGCTTTATGGAGCCTGTAGAAAGTGTAGAGATGTACCACTGCAGCAACCCGCGGCTCGCCCAGCCGATCATTTCTTAACCGCTGCCTGTTTGCCTCAGCCCATGCCTGCAGGCATCCTTGGATGATGATGTTTGTTGCCGATGATGCCGCATTAATGACCATTGTAACTTCTTTATCAGAAGGAAAGAATTGTAGATCTTCGCACGTCATGCGCAGTCCAGCTTTGTGCTGAGACAATACTCCCTCGTCACACTGTGGACTAAGGATGATTGTACAAAGAACACCCGCTTCAAAAACAAGAAAGTGCAAAGTCTTCTTTGAAGAGATCTCATGAAGCTCCTTTAAGATGTGAAGGACTCGGTGTATGTTAGCAACATATTCACTAGTTACTTCACATGCTTTTGACAACACTCTGCGCTTGAGTGAGATTGTTCCAGAACGTAGATATGTCTTCCTCTTTCAGGCGAATCGCATCGCTGTCGTCAAGCTTATCTCTCCAAATACTTTTGAATGCTTGATAGTCAACTTTGGTATCCGGCCAAAATCGGCTATTAGAGCCTTGCTCAAGTGCAAAGGGGATCCATTCTGGGTTGAGAAGGTGACACTGGCGGAATCCCGGTGCTCGTAAATCACTCCTAAGAAGCAGTCAAAAATCACAGAGAATGGGGAGAAATCGACTGAGCTTACTAGCTGCATCGCTAGACAACTCATGGCGGCCATCAGAAATTGACGACCACAGCCCACAGACACACGAAAAATTAGCTTTCATGGCCTCGAAAAACGAGAAACGAGCAATTTCCTCAGACGTTTGTCGAAAACATTTCGCCTGAAAGACTTGCCTTTCAAGAACGAACGATCCGCATGTTAGTCATTTCCGGCGGAACTCGGTGAAGGACCACTTACAGCTTTCTCAAAGTAGGAACCGGCGTGATCATATCGCGACTGCATCGTGCGTTGTATGAGCGTCTTCGACCGAGAGGCGCAACAGAGACCGACTAGCAATTTTTTGAAGCCACAAGTCACCGCGGCCGGCATAAAAATGGCACGAGCCAACTCTTTTCAGTGCATTTGCCCACAAGATCTCACTGGGGTTATTGTACTGCGTGGTGATCTTTTTTCCACCTATTCAACCTGCAGCGTTTCGAGACTTATGGGAATAATGAGCAGCGCTAATGCAGGGATGGGAATTTCTTGTCAAGGGTTGTGCGGATGCAGGCTGCAGCCCAGGTAATAAGACGGAACCCCTTTTCTTTTCGCCCCAATCATCCCCAAAGACTATTGTCTCCCGCCGTGATTACCTCAACACATTTGTTGACGGTCTTGCCTCGTAGAAACGCCACTCGAGTCAGTGTGAGCCCGATACGCGCATCTTCTCTGAGCCTGTTTTCCCTTTGCATCGCAAAAACTCCCAGAGCTCGAAAACGCGCGATCCTGAGCTTGAAGACGCCTTGTCCTTCTCTCGTGACCAGCAGAGATCTATTCAAACGCGGTACCGCTTGCGATCGCCATCTGCTGCAGGTGTACGCACAGACGACGGTCAACGACAACCTGATTCGGGATATATGAAGCCTTTGGACTCACATAAGCGCAGCACTGAAGAGCCACGAGAAAGAATCGCTGGCCTGGTCGCCGATGATGGAGGTGGAGAGGATAATCTGAGGGGATCTTCAGATCAAGAGCAAGGGGACGATACTCGCATTCATCTAGATGGATCGAGAACTGGAACATTAGCGCGAACGGTCGCCAGCGTGTTTAATGAAAACGGAAAAGGACAGCATCAAAAGCATTTTCTCGGTTTCAAAGATCGTGAGTCCCCAGAGAGGACGAGCGACACTATTGGAGAGCGTCTGAACCCTCCCAAGAGAAACAACGTCAGCAGTTCGTTCGACCGACGCAAACATCTGGATGGACCGAGAAATAAAAGTCTGGCGCAAAAGGTCGCAGACGTATTTGATGAAATCGGAAAAGGACAGCAGGCTTTCGATGTAGCTTCTGCCTCTTCAACTGTTGGTACTCTCAGCCAATGCCCTGCCGCCACAGATGCATTTGCAAAACCAAATGCTGATGCTGCACCAAATGATCATTATTACGGGCAGGCGACAGTAGGAGCAATCCAAGATCGCTCGGGGCAAGACCCAGCTGCAGAATCTTTGAAAGGCCTAATCGGCTCTTACAAAGACAATGCTTCTTCGACGGTCGTCTCGAATTCACCTCAACATGTCGACGGGGATGAGGACGCCGCAAGCCAAAGCACAAAAGCCCTACAAGATTCCGAGGACGAGGCACTGAATGCCGTCTGGCGGAGATCTGCAGCTCCTAAAGCACAAATGCCGAGCACGCCAATGACTGCGCCGGAAGAAGCCGGCGGCGACTCAAGAACGTTGCCGAAGACGTTGCCGAAGACGAACCCTTGGCGAAGCCCGACGGGCGGTGCGACATTTGACGAACAATCGCTCTTCGAGCCTGTGCCACAGGATGAGCAGGATGTTACGAGCACCGCATTATCATTATTCGACGAATGGCCGGAGTACAATCCAGCACGTCAGATTGACCGTGCGGCCAAAATAGCAGAGATCAAGAGACGGCCATCACGAAAAGCCATGTTTGGCAGACCGGCTCTCTACTCACGGCTCGAAAGTCACGAAGCCTCGCAAACGGGGCACTCGATGCCTCAAGGTGGGAATCTATCGACTGGAAATCCTCGTGGAAGGCATGCACTTTCTATTCGCACAGTGGCGCAGTCAATCGATCCGTTTCCAGTGGAACCGAATGTGGTCTACTACGACACACCGGGAGAATTTCTCGGTCTACTGCAACATCCTGTGCCAGTCATGCACAATGGACAACTTGCGTATCGTGATGGGACAAAGGATCATTCGTCTAGGGTAAGGAAGGCGCAGGCTTACTTTCCGACCGGGTCCGGTGGCTGAAGTCAAATGAAAAGTCAGACGGCCGAGGATCATGTTGCGTTCTGAGTATTAACACGTGTTTTTTTGCCAATTTAAGACGTTCGCATTCTTTGTAATGTGGCTGGCCTAAAGGTAGACAGTTACAGACTATTGTAAAGAGGGAAGATTAGCTAATGCTCGACACAAGCTAGTGCCTCTATTGAAGCAAGTCTATCATATTCCTCTCTTCCCTATATATAGCAAACCTACTCTAGAGCCTTCATTGAAGTTGATACTCTATGAACATAACCAAGGGTACTCTATCCTCGTAACTTCCTAGGCTTCTAGCGCTAGGTACTACGTGTACTCCGCTAGTGCCTATTCTTCCTATCTAATCCTACGCCATATCTAGATTATACAATACTATAGATAATAGCTCGCTGTAACCACGGCTAAGAGTTCCTTTCTTGGTACTTTTTTTTCAATAAGATGACTATCTAGTGCATCCATTGTAAGTGTCTGTATGGCAACAGAGTTGGACGACGCACAGCTGATAGTTTTCTGATTTACGCTGCTACTAGCGAGACTATCATGAACCAGAACGCTAGGTATCAGGATACACCCTATATCAGAACATCAGCGTTTTCATTGGGATGCAATCACCACCAGCAATAATACAGCGCCCAACGAACCTGGTTTACCGATATCGACCTATACACAACCGAGTCCTGAGGCGAATGATCTAGTATTGTTTAAGACACTCCACATGATATGCATCAGCTGCTTCAGGACTAGTGTAGTGATATATCCTATATCCTTTGATCTCGGGTCTCAAATGGACCGCGAGTTGACTGGGCAAGTCCATGTTATGGGCGTGTCTTGCAGGACGTGTACCCGGAAACAAGGCGAGCATGAACGTGCGAATGCCTTAAGACAGGTCCAGATTTCTTCGCAATGGATTGAATCCACCGATCTTTACCGTTGTCTCAAATTATATGATCCTCCAAATACGGTCACTGATGGGGAATACTTGGAGTGCACTTTGATGAGACACGTAATGGATTCCCTCATTGATTCTTGTACATTCAGATCAACCACCACTCAACTGAAGACACCGAAGCACGGAAAGGTGGTCATGGAGCACCCAAGAGGTGGATACTTCTGCATGATAGGAGTCTGCGATGAATAATGATCCTACGATACCATGAATGGATTTTAAAATGGCGGCAACGAGTTGCATTTGCCACTCGGATATGGAGATCTCTGTGGATGGTTGATTGGTTCCCAAAGGCAAGAAGCATCATGGATTGAGTTTATTCCTTGGTCATGATAATCCTCGTAATGTATGTGAGTCGCTTGTTCTCGAAGAGATTAATCTTAACACGATGGAGATAATGGCAACTTTGCGTGCACTCGAACTTAGTATGGATGAGAAAGACGTGACCATACTCACTGACTCTCAATTCGTATTGAGTTCACTCAACGAGACATATGAAAAAAGACAAAAGAATGGATGGAGAAAGGGAGATGGAGTTCCACATGCTCATTATAAGCTTACTTCTCAATGCAGAGGCATTATTGAAAAGCGTGCGATATACTCGATCTCCATTATGACGCATATGCTTTGTTCTTGCACGTCCTCGTCATTGCAGGTCTACAGTTTGGGCGATTCGCCCGCGCTCGTATCGGCTCTTGAGTTGTCGCCATGGCGAGAACGAGAGACCCAAGAAATGCTTTCACTAAGCATTATGTTCTCTCGTTAGCAAGGTCTCGCCTATTGCAATCATTTACTGCATTTTCAATAGTCGTCTTACTGTCCCTTTTTTCTTCGCCTCTCTGGATACGACGGAGTCTACGTCTACACATATACCTCCGACTACACATTCTTCAGTAATTTTGGACGTTTGTTAATCCCACAGTGCGTGATCCCGTTGGTCCACATGGGTAGCTAGAGCTCCTGTTCAGCATGGGTCGAGCGCTCGGTAGCCGATCCAACTTTTCACCCAGCACACTTGCTTCTTCAGAGCAGTTTAGCTGCTGCAAAAGAAACACAGGAACTTCTGAGATATGACCAAGATGTGACTAGTAGAAACAGAGCTGTCCGATGGCATGGGAGCGTCGAACGAGCTGGAAACACTTTTCAATGCTTTACAACGTCTTCGGGTCTTATACTACGTTGAGCACTCCGTTTGCAGCGGTCTCAAACTTGTAGCTGCTCGTGCACAAAATTTTCTCGACTGATGAATGCAGAGGGAGAGGTGCTGCAGAGCTAGGTATGTAGGGAGGCACCGCTTACATCATAGGGGAGGACTCAAGCTCTTGGCGTTCGGTCCGTCATCGACTGCCACCGCTGTATCTTCCGTCCGAGGCTCACTAGCACCCGACGCGGTCTCGACAGCGCTATCGGTGAGTACAAGCATATCAGACGTGTTGCCGAGCTGCTGATCTATACCCAAATCCTCGACCTCTTTCGCGACCCTCAACTGCAAGCCCGGTACTGAGTTGATTGCAAAAGCAAGCAGAGCGCTCGCGCCGAAAGAGTAACCCGCGCAGACTACCATGTACGCCAGCTGTACATAGAGCTGTCTGTATTCATGTCCATACATGACACTTCGAAATTTGCCGCTCGGCACACTTGTCAAGGCGTCGCTTGAAGCAAAGACGGCATTGAACATGAGTCCCACGCACCCACCGACGCCATGCATTGCAAAGATTCCCATAGTGTCGTCCAGGCCAGAGCGGTCCATAAAATCCAAGACTGAATGGCAAATGAGGGCTGCAACGGGGCCGAGTACCAGTGAGGACCACATGAGTGTCACACCGGCTGAAGACGTCGACGCAATCATGCCAGTGATTAGACCAAAACAACAACCGTTCAACGACCACACTCGGCGACGATACTTTTCAAGAACGACCCAGACCGTGGCGCATGAGACAGCTGACGCGTTCGTGTTCCAGCAAGTGATTATGGCCTGGTTGCTTGCTCCCAAGGCCGATCCTCCATTGAAACCTAGCCAACCAAACCAGAGACAAGTGGTGCCAAGAGTCACTAAAACCGCGGAGCTGGAAGAAGTTCGACGGTGTCGCGGTCGCAAAACCCAAGAATAGGCAAGTGCGGTAAATCCCGAATTTACCTCGACAGGTCCCCCACCCGCGAAGTCGATTACTCCCCATTTCTTTGCCCATCCATGCGTATTCCATATCCAGCACGCCATTGGACAGTAGACAAGCGTTGCCCAGCAAATCAAGAATAATACTGTGGGAGAAGGGCGACCACGCTCGGCAACAACCCCTGCTACGATCGCCCCTGTGACAATACACACTTCCATCTGGTACCTAGGTCAGCGCAGCTCAACACAGTTTAAGCAGGAAAAAGTCCTGACCTGAAAGAAGGCATGTAGTAGTTCGGGTATCAGAGGATTGACGGAACCTTCTGCTCCAGATATATTCGCGAAAGCAAAATGCCGATAATCTCCGATAAATCCATTGCTCGCAGTCTCACTAAAAGCTAAGGAATATCCAAAAAAGAACCAGTGTAGAGCGAGGGCCAAAGCAGCAACTAGACAGATCCAGATGGAAGTAAGTGCCGCATCTCTTCGGACGAGGCCTGCGTAAAGCAATCCAAGGCCGGGGACCATGAGCAACGTTGTTGACGTAGCCGATATGCCGAAGGCGATATCCCCGCTATCGAGTTTGACCGTGGCACTGGATGTTTCTGCCTTCCAATAAGTGACAGGTTAGATTATGCCTGCAATGAAACTCACCCATGGCGGCTTGACTGTGCCTTATTGACCGGCGAAGATGATGAAACGTGAAACCACCTGCGCTTTCAAAGCGAGATTCTGTAGCATGCCTTGGAGGCGCTTATATGCTTGAAACCTTGAAATAAGCATGCAGAGTAAGACATTCAGGGCCTTGGGCCAGAACAGTTGCACCGGCGCAAAGAGTCAGATAGCTCGTTACTGTAGCGAATAAGCCTGAGTATCCTCAATGCTCTACACAAATGTAATCGCATCCATGTCGACACAGTACACAAATTTGGCACGGATAGCTTACACTTCTCATGGTGAAGAAACTGGTCTGCATTGCATGCCTTGCCAACTTTTATCCCATCGCCGAATAGAACATACAACGTCATTCTTCGTCTCAAGGTGAAGAGGTGTCCTCCAAGTGATAATTACGTTGCTTAATTTTGAGCATGTAGATGGTGCTGCGTTTTTTCAGGGACTCTTGTTCGGGCCGGAAAGAGCGAGGCAGTGGGACGACCTTTTGTGACGCAGTGGTACAGATCGGTGGACTGGCGACGTTGGCCTTGACCGTACAACCTTGCCGATTTTACTATCTGACGACCCTTCGATAGAGACCAATATCGCATTAACCGGCACGATCGAGATAAGACGAGCGGTTTCGATGGATAGTGGCTCGTACAAATCGACGTCTACTTGCCACGGTCTCACCTCCTGAGACTGCAAGTCTACCAGATTCACAATCTGTTCAAATATGCTGTCGAGTTTCGGCTCTCTTGGGGACGGTTCCAGCCCGGTGTCGGCTCTGCGACTGCTTTTGGTTGCCTCCGTAGCAAACATTGCCACACTACCGTGGGATCTGTTGAAGCCTGTGGACAGTACCAAAGTAGTAGTTTCTAAAAGACAGACATGTAATGTTCTTGTAAGACCTTTGCAATTTCTCTCGAGATCTCGCTAGAACATTATGATTTTGTATGCTTACTGTTACGGAAAGAAAATGCTATACTCTTATACAACTGTAACCTTTAAGCGTCTTCTTCTTCTCCCTTAAAATAGATAATAAGGAGAATTTTGCTTAGGAATAGCTACCATCAACTTCTCCGCGACCTGTGAATGCTAATAAGACCGAGCAGCTCTTCTTAATAAACATCCTGCGATCACTATCCACTAAGGTGAATTTGACTGCTGGACCGTTGCCACTCTGGCGTGGCGGCGTTACCCAGTGCAAGTTAGCTAGCTCCGGTAAGCTTGAAGACAGGGCGCTGCTCATCGATTTGTAATTGTCTTCGCTTGCCTTGAAGCCAAAATCATAGCAACGCTCTTTCAAGTGCGTAATCACTTGCTTTCCTTCTTCTGGATATACGAAGGCAGAGCAGACTTGGTATTCCAACCCCAGATTTTCGATTGTATTAATGAGTACTTCATCGAATCCTTTTGGCGTATAAATCTGCGGGTCTTCGTCGGCCTGCCACGTATAGTCGAACTCAAGACCGAAACCTAATACTTCAGCCGATGGATTATCGTCTAGAGTCTTCCTTAAAGCGTGTGCAAAGGAAGGAGACTGAGGGCGATGATCTTTCTCTTCCGTAAATAGGTCGTAGACAAGTACAAACTGATCGGCCGGAGGATTAGAGGTTACTGTATAGGAACACCCTTTAAGCAATGCTACCCAAGCGACTTCCTGACTAGTAAGAAGGTCTTCATAAGCTTCTTCGCGGTCGGAGTGTTTGATGTGTATTTTCCTTCCTTTTAAAAGTAAGCAATTGGCGGTCTAGAGGTAGGGCAGAACTTACTTCCGAAACTAGTAGGGAGGACTACTAGTAGTCTTCCAAAACCGTCGGTACAGCGGCGCCAAACCTCATCGCCATCCTTAAGATCTCGCTCTATCGCCTTTAGCCTTGCTCTAACTCGGGAATTATTTGAAAACCCTTCTGGTAGAGCGTAGGGACCTAGGATGCGCTGCACGACGCTAACAAGGCCTTCTTTATATGGACAAAAGTTCGTTAGCAAGTTTCTCCCCCTTTTACCTACTTCTTCTAGCTGAGACAAAGAGCAAGGACCGTTAATGCTATAGTTATCTTCCAAAACTACTTTAATCTCTTCATATCTAACACTGTGGATATTGCCCCCTATACAAAATTTGGGTAGTAAGGGTCTAGATAAATCCCTTGAGCGCGAGACGCTGTCCTTTCTTAAGTTATGTTCTATACTGCTGCGAGAGCTTTCTTTACTACTGCGATAACTTTCTTTATTATCCAAGAATCTTTTCTCTGTTTGCATTATAGCGTTATAATATATAGGTACATTTAGGACGAAGTTATGGGTTTTACCTCGCCTTATATACTTCGCCCTCTTGCGTAATTATAAAGTAGATGTGGGATTTAAAATCTAACATATAATTTGCGACTCGTAATTACTTCCCTTCCTCTTCGCGTTCTAGGAGAGATTTATGGATCTAGTCTTACAGCTAGCCGTCGTTATTTGACTAGTGCTCTAACTACGTTCTAGCTACCTATACTAAATACTATCGAACCCAACTTTGTATTTTTACCCCTTTACATCTTCTATAGCTCCGAAGGTAGCTCTTAAGGGTAAGTAGTAGTTACTAATAGGCCGAGCGTACGAGCCTTTCGGCATAGTCCTTATCGTCGCATCCGCAATCATGCAATACAGTCTTTAACTTGAATAAAATGTGCTTAAAGATACTCCGCTAGCCTATAGACAGAACTGAGCGGTCTAGATACTCGGAAATACGTGGGAACGAGTTACTACACGACTTGTTTTCACAGGTGTCTCTTTGCCAATGTGGAAAAGGTCTGTATCTTTGCGCCTCGCTAGGAGTTGCGCCTTGCTAGTAAGAGAATTACTATCCTCCGCCTTTTTCAATTTTCATTTATCTCTCCATTCTCATGCACCTTGACCATGTTTACATATCTCCGGCTTCCCTAGGAATGAAGTTCGAGATTGCATCTGCAGAAGGCGGTTTGCGCCCTTTCAAAGCCAGGTTTCCTCCCTAAGAACCTTGGTTTGTTGCTTCTAGCTCTTGATCGTTTCTCGCAACGCTTCAATATCTTTTTGGGTGCTTGCTATCTCGCCCTCCATGAACTGGACATTTCTCAACTGATCTTGCGTGGTACTGCCTTGTGTTTGGGTGAAGTAGACAGGGACATGTCTCGAAGGTTGAGTTCTAGCGTGGCTAGTCAGGTGTAGCGGATGTCTTTAAAGCTGTTTCGGCCTGGGTAAGCGACCTTCCCCGTTCGGTTCACTTCGGCGCCTTGAGTAACGAAAGCTTTGTTCTGGACAAGGCACCTAAGGCATTCGTGTCTTCACGCAACTGTTTCCTGGGCCCCCGCTTGATCGCCTGTCGACCTAAGAGCCCGTTTAGCTATTTGCACGCGATGCTGTGCAAAAGGCTATTGGCAATCTTAGTTTGGGCAAAAGAGAATTGTGTGACACAAGGACAAGGTGAACATCTCAACAATCTCGTCGTTAGCGGGGTATCAAGTTTGAAATCGATCCAATATGTTGGAGGAAACGTGGATGGCTCCAGACCAGTAAACGACGCAAGCGATCTGGAACGGGTACTTTACACTGGCAGGTTCAGGAACCATGCCGAAAGGACGTGACAGGCAGTGCGAGAAGCATGGAGCCTTTACAAAGAGTCCGGAACGCTCCGACTGGTGGAGAAGTTTTGCCACTAGTGAGAATCCCGCTTATATCAGAGGTTGCGGTGTCTGACGAGGATTCTTCATTTATCGTCTCTCATCGACCGTACCGATGCGTCGTCTAGGCCAAATGATTCAGTGAGACAAGTAGATAGCGCGAAGTTGGCAGGTATGGCTCGCTGTCGCGGCGAAAGCTGCGCAAAGATGAGTGAACTCGGTCCGACTCAAGGCCTGCCACGCTTTCGACGCGGCTCCTTGTCGTGCCAAGACAGTGTTCTGTCTTTAAGCTTGCAAAATGCAATGACTCAAATATCCCGTCAGTGCATTGTCAAACCCCGGAATGTCTCAACGGTCCATAGCCTCGCCCCTCGGGGAACCGCCGAGAAGGTCGTTTGCGGGGGAACCTGCAGGGATGGCTGTGAGCCGGTCAGCGGTCCATCCGGGCCGTACAGGCAACGACTTGCGCGAATCCGATTGGACCGTCCCTCTGACACTGATGCCTGGTCCGGTGAATTACATGATACGTGCCTTATAGAGGCCGCTTTGGGCTTGCCAAGAGAGCGAGGAGAGCGACGAAAAGCGGGCTGGGCTTGCAGAATCAGGGTCGCCTTCGTCGCCTTCTTTCTCTATCACAGTAGTGGTTCGCAAAGAGACTTTCCATTCCAATTCGACCCACCGTCCTCCTGCAGAGCATGCTCGGTCCTTTTACTTCCAGATCTTTAAAACTTGTACGCTTATCATGGTCCCGTCTCCTCTGCGACACCGTGGCAGGCATCACGTGGACCACAGTGGCTGAGACGACACCCAGCTGTCGCTACACTCGCAGCCGAGAGAACGAGCCGATCGGAGCACGAAGCGGGAGAAAGCGGATCTGCGCTGTTCCCCGCAGTGGCCTCAGTGGCCTCCCTCGCCGAATTGCAACATGAAGATATCGTCGAGTGCATCGAACGAGCACGCCACCACTCAGGCATCGCACGCGCATGACTCAATGCCCGTTGCGACCAACTTCGAAGTCCCCAGTACCGATTGCGAGCACGCTGACGGTTCTTCTGATGGCCATTTTGCCACTCATCAACTCGCCACTGGCGCCAACGATGGCAACGCGGCGCACGCAGCAGCTGCGGTGTATGTTTTCGCCTAACGAGAAACAGACCTTCGCGGCTGACCGTTCCACTCGTTTGCCTGATTGCAATACAAGCATATACTGACGGTCGACAGCAACTCAGTAAAAAGTGCTACCCAGTTCAATCACTTTCCTGCCATGTCTACCACGTCAGGATCTGAGACGTCTGATGATTCGATGAATCCAGAACTTGACAATTTGACGCCACCAGAGTCTCCAGGACAAGCTGATCCTTTGTATACCGCTTCGCCTGTGTATGGACGAGCGTCTTCGCAACCCACGTTACCGTGGGCACAACATGCGAGCCAGCTAGAGCAGAAGCCCACTGCCAAGGGGCGCCAGAGCGTTCACTCTCCTAAGTCTCATCTTCGCAATGCGTCAAGTAATTTCGTAGAGAGACAACCGTCCCCAAGTCATGTCACCAAAGCGCAACAAAGAAGGAGGCGTGAAGACAAGCAGCAGTACCGGGTCAAGCGACTTGCGGAAGAGATGCAACTGGTAATCGTCAGTCCAACTTCCAGAATCCGTCACGAAGGGCAAGGAGGACTTGAGCATCCTTCCTACTCACCTTTGAAAAGCAAGAGAAGCACTGCGCAGTCCCCTCAGCACGTACAGCTAACTCGAGAGCGTACAATTCCTCGTGACCCATGTTCCCGAGCAAGCCCGGTCTCATCATCATCGCCTCCCAAGGCAGATAAAAAGAGACCATCCAAGGACCGGCAATCTTCCGGCCTCCTTCCACAGCCTGAAGCTTTACCAATTTCGCAAGATCAACTCGCAGCTGAGGTCAAGGGGATCTACGCAGGCTTGGTCATGGTGGAATCCAAATGTATCAACATTGATGCAGCCCAAGCCTCTGAGTGTCCCACCAAGCTAGCTCGGGAGCAGTGGCAAGCTCTTGTCGCACTTCACCGGACCTTGCTATATGAGCATTACGATTTTCTCATGGCCACTCAGCACCCACTTGCAACAGACGAGTTGAAGGCACTTCCAGCACGTTACTGTATGCCGGCCAGAATGTGGAGACACGCAATCCACTCCTTCCTCGAAGTGCTCCGACATCGCCGTCCAGATTCGCACGAGTACATGCTGGCATTTGTCTATCTGACTTACCAGATGATGGCTCTGCTTCTCGAAACCGTCCCGAGTTTCGAAGATACTTGGGTTGAATGTCTGGGTGACCTTGCCCGGTACCGCATGGCTATTGAGGAAGACCGAGATCTATACAGCCACTGGGCCGGCGTCGCTTCCTCGTGGTACATCAAGGCTACAGACAAGCATCCTGAAGCCGGACGGTTGTACCATCATCTTGGCATTTTAGAGCGTCCAAGTTTGCAAAAGTTCGCTTGCTACGGCAAATCGCAGACCTGCGTTATACCGTTTCCTGATACGAAGGACTCTATGACCTTGCTGTGTACTCCCCTGGCCGAAGACGGGAGTGCTGCGAGGACAGCTACTCGCTTGACGGAAGCCAGCCTGTGCAGGATGTTCGCTTTAATATATCTCCAAAAACATCCGGTGGCGGTCGATGTAGCCCAGAAATTGGCTCTTGAATTACTTGAGAGACCTGGTGGCTTTCGCTGGAAAGATAACGGTGTCGCTCTTGCAATCAGCAGTACTTCCGCTTTCCTTGAGCATGGCTCTCTCGCAAACCCAATACGAGCGGCCTACAATTCAGCTATCCAACAGCATCTCCGCAATACAGGGCCTGCGAACGCCGGTCATACCACTTCATCAGACGGACAAAATGACTCGCAGAATCCCAAAGAGCCCGCAAAACTCGCAAATCAACCTCTTCTGACCATCACCCGGGACATCACTTTCGCAGTTCTCAATTCCGCTCTCCGACACGGCGTCGTCGACGACATCCTTCCTTGCGTACATGTCATGCTTTGTTTCCTCAACAGCTTAACACTAATTAAAGAGCATCATCATCCTCATCGTCGAACGGTCGGCAAACTCCTTGAGCTGGAAGGCGTCTTATGGGGTCAGCTTTGTCTCTTCCTTAACACTCTCGTGCATCTGACAGGGGCCTTACCTCAGGAAATAGTCACTTGCGCTCGTCAGGGATCGTCTTACCCCGCTGATGAAAGTCTGGGTCGACCTCTTCTCCCGGAGGACTTCACAATGCGTGGGTTGGTGTGGTCGTATTTTGCTTACGAAAGCGGGATGTTCGACGACTGTGGGGATCCGCATGAACGGTTCGTTGAAAGTAGTGGGACGGTCGAGGCGAGGAGGGAAAGGGTGCTTTATTATGGGTTGAGGCTTGCTTTCGTAGGTCCTTCTCTCGTTGCTGTCTCCTTCCGATATTTTGTCTCTGACATTCACTTGCAGGAGACAAACCACATTACCTTCGACTCGACCGCAGCCAGTTTCAAAGCCTCGGCTGGTAATGCGACCATTGGACCCAGCAGTTGACCTGCGGCGATATCTTCCAACAAAGTCCCTCCTCTTCCACTTTGAGTAGTAATCGCGTCACAATCTAACACGCAGCACGAACATCTAAGAATCTGCCACCTCGAAATCATCAAAGCGGAATCCACCTTTTGGTCCCGCTAAATCGCCAGCGGCAAATGCCCAGCGGGTCTCCAAACCACGCAAGTGCCGGTCGTCCACCCCGACGGACTGAAATGGGAAATTTGCACTTGATTCCACTATTTCTTGTACGGAAATGGAAGCCAAATTTCTTCTTATGTGCGCGGAGTGAAATAAGGGCAGACTTTGTGATCGACAAGCGTACACATAATGTTGTGGCAGGGAGAAAACAGAGGAAAGGGGGCGGGAGAAATTTGGTTTGCGCTACCCACCCTTTCTGTTATACTTGTCTATTTGGAATGTCGTCCTTTTGGTTCCACAGTATTGGGATTTTGCTTGCGAACATTTCACGCTTCCATGAAGTACCCGCAGAAAAACGAAAAGTTTTGATTGATCTGTCCCTGCCTCTCCTTTTCATTTTTTCTCTTTTCATTCCTCCTTCTCTTTCGAACAGAAACGAAAAAAAGGAAGAAAGTATCACCCAGGACTGAAATACGAGTAGTGCCGATGTACGTGAGAACGCGACTTAAGCGAGTCCGCGTCTGCGTGCTTGTTCAGGACTGTGCGTCACACGAACCCGGGAGTTTGTGAACTTGAACATAAACCTGTTGCACTGCGCGGGCAGGTCGAAGACCGTTCAGAGGGGTTCGAGTTAGCAAGAGACGAGTGTTGCTTTGTGGACGGAGGTAACGTTCGATACGTCTTTGATCCCATACTCCTCAAGACCTGGATCTCTCCGTGGGCCATAGGGTATTGACCTCGGAACTTGTAGCAGGGCCTGTAGGGTTTTGGAAATATGGACCATCACATTCTCAGCTTTGCGAAGACCGATCGTATGCCTGCTCTTGAACACAAGAAGCTTCACTAATCCAGAATGGTAATCAAATAGATGCTTACTGCCGAGTGTCTCCACTACTTCGTGCAGCGGGATAAGCAGGAGCTGTAGCTCTTGCGGATACAAATAAACCTTGTCGATTCTCGACTCCCAAAAGACTTCGTCGCACACTGTGTCTACCTAACGTCGAACCTTCGCCCTCTGCCTTGACCATGAGCGCACCCATAAATCTGCAGAGCTTTTGCAAACCAACGGATACGACGGAGATCGAGCAAGACATTTTACATTCGTCGCCTGAGACAGACACACGACAAGATCTTCTAAACGGCTCTTTCCCTAAGGAAGCCTACCTGCAACCAAAGTGTGTCCTGATTACGCTAACGAAGTGCCGGTAACAACATGCTAATTTAATCAAGCTTACAATGGCAAGAGGGCTTCTACTGGTACCAAGATGCGAGGGCACACTCTAGTTGTATGTAAAGAACAAATTTCCAAGCGGGGCTACTCTTCGGGTAGGACAAGTACAATTGCTGGGGCGTGGATCATGGCGCCGTTTGCTACGATGATAGTCCATGTCGAACGCTCATTTAGAACAAAAATGTAACGCGGCGAATGAAAAGCGCTGCGTCCAGGCAAAGACTCGGCAGCAGCAGTCCCCGTGTATAGACGGAACTTGATGATTCGTCAAGAAATGGAGAGAGAACACTTATAGAGCCGCGTCTCTCAATAGAGGGGAAACTTCTCAACAGCTCGTATATACACCTGTTACAGGCCACTGGATTTACTAACTACGTAAGTCTAGAGGTTGATTGTTTGAGATTGATTAGCTATTAGAGGGACGACAGCCTTAGCTGAAACGCATCTTGCTGGATCGAAACGTTTGAGCATTGTCCGGGCCGCAAAGACTCCTGCTTGAGCATATCTTCTTTTCCCTTGCGCGAGAGAGGCCCGGGGTATACTAGGTCGTACGATGCCAAGTTAAGGTAAAGGTAGGACGGACCTCCTCTTGCTAGAACGAGCTGCCAAAAACGACCTGCTGTCTTTTGGACGGCTTTCATGGCTGGTGTCTAGCAGGAAAGAGCTTAAAAAGATCTTTTCGACGGCGCAACGTTCTGTTTTGCAAACGTGATACAGTAGACTTGCCGGGACGACATAACTACTAGGTGCGTCACGGGCCGGGCATCTCGGTGCGATATAACAGAAGTAAAGTCAAGGATGCGACATACTCGGAAGCCTCAAGTCGCTCCGATACCGCAGCGCTCATATGCTTTCGGCATGTTAGGTGGTTAATTTAAGCCACGGAGTGTTGTAAGAAGGCTGTAAAATCTGTTACAAACTGTTGTAGACTGTTGCAAGTCAGCACAGTTCCTATGGGTCTTCGATCCCTCGAGGTCCCGTCATTAAAGACACTTTCTACACGAATTGCTTTTTCGGAATGACCCATTAGAGCTGAGATTGTTTCAAGCGCCTGTTATATCTTAAAGCGGTTTGATAAAATTATTGAAAGTTTCCATCCGTCGGAGTGATTCGTCGCTGTGGAACAGGCAAGCATCGGAACTACTTCGAGGAAAGTTAAGGCGGGTCATACCCACGATTGGGAATCTCTGTTTTGAGACATTGAGTAATCAAGCTCGAACCACCATGATCGAATCGCCATCTTTAAACAAGGAGCCATGCGTCTTGACCCAGACGTCTAGTAAAGTCCAACTCATGCCGCATCAAACTTAGCAAGTGTCCAAGATTATGAGATTTCCCAAGCTATGGGCAGCTCGCCAACGATCGAGGTCACATTGGGAAAGTTGGATGTGTTCATATGATTGGCGCCGTTTTCTAGAGCAATGATATTATTATCTCCAATCGGATGAGCGTCGCTTCGGCACTGTTTGGTTTTGCTTTGTTCTCTGCCTGGAGTACACTAGATGTTGGTAGTGTTAATGGGCGCTCGTAAATCGACTAACAATTGCAATTTGTATGCTCTCGAACATAATCTATCTCATCAACGCCTGGGCTTCAGAACGTCAAAATGGGGAAGGGGGCGAGATAATCGCTTCACAACCTCTGCTACAATAAGTCTCACTAATTCAGATTGGTATTCACAGAACGAAGAAAGGGTTACTGCTAAGTCGGCTCCCCACCATACACGACGAAGTAACCAACAGCTGTAACTCTTAGGGTACAAAGTCCCGCAACTCTTGTTGCTTCAAACGTCTACATTAGCTGGGGTTGTCACGTGCCTAAATTATGAACGAAATGTTAGACTTGCAAAACCCTTGCAAGCTCACAGAACTGCCGGAGATCGTGCGAAACGATGTGCATTCGTCGCTTGAGGCACACGCATAAGATGTCGTTCTAAACGACTCCTTCTTTGAAAAAGCCTACGTGCGACCAAAGTACATCCTTCCTATGCCCCAAAGAAGCTCTGTAATCAAAAGTGCTAATAACAAAGGTCACAATAGCAAGAAGACATCTAAATCGGAATTCCACTTACGTGCAGCAGCACAAACCTGTGCTACGCGAACAAATTGTACTTATCTTTCTATTGAATCCTCTTGAACCCCTTGTAATACCCTTTTACCTCTACTTAAATAATAGTTCCCAACTATTTTCAAGGTTCATATAATATTCTAAGTAGTCGAAGGTAAGAGTCGTTTGGCATAATCCCTACCTACAATATTAAAATGTGCAACATAGTCTTTAGCTAGACAATGTGCTTGTATGCACTCCGCTATCCTATATTTTGGACGAATACTACTCGAACATGTTAGTACTTAGCATAACTTTACAAATTCTGCAACGGCTGTTGTGCATATCCGATAGTGCCCGTGCGAGTCGTTGCCTGCCGCCCCGCGGCCAGCCGTGCAGGTATCGCCTTCCCCATCCATCCCTACAGATTGATGCATGTACGCATGCTGCCTCGTGGTCCGCATGCGGAACTATATCCTTCGAGTAGCTGAATCAGCGCTTATTCATTCAGAACACATCCTCATGTGCGCGTTACAAAGTGCGTTCTGAGGTAACCCCGCAACTCTGCTTTTAAGCAAAGAAGGTAGTTCAGATGGCGACAGCGGGCTTACGTCTCGTCCCTAGACAGCAACCTCACAAAGTGCCCTGCTTGATTCGCATACCGTTCCCGCCATGCATCTTGTGTCAGGATCTAAGCTGCCTGCTAAGCTAAAAATTCGGACACCACCAAACTTTGCAGGAGGACTCGAGGGAGAGGAGAAAAGACGATTCGACGATCGGGAACAGTTGAGCCTCATCCGACAGCCTGGAGCTGAAACGACCTCGCAAGATCAACTCGAAGCCGAGGCTGGGGGGATCTACTCAGACTCGATCAAAGTAGAGACACATTGCAGTGATCATGACGCAAGTTTAGCTTCTGAGTGTCCCACGAAGCTAGCACGGGAGCAATGGCAAGCTCTAGTGGCACTTCACAGGACTTTGCCATATGATCATTACGTTTTTCTCATGGCTACCCAGCACCCACTTGCCACAGACGAGTTGAAAGCACTTCCGGCACGATATTGTATGCCTCCCAGAATTTGAAAACTCGCCATCTTCTCCTTCCCCGAGGTGCTCCGGCATCGCCGTCCAGATTCGAACGAGTATATTCTTCGTATGCCCTAAGCAAGAAGATCTGTGAGTAAAAGTACTAATGACGTCAAAGCTTACAATGGTAAGGAGGCTTCTACTGGAATCGGGATGTGAGGGTGCATTCCACTTATATGTAGCAGCACGAACCTCTTAAAATACTGTACAGCCAGGCAAATTATCAAGCAGGGCCAAAAAGTGTGAATCTAGAGATACGAAATGCACGTTCGATTCAGCGTCGGTCCAACGACGGCCAATGTTGAATTTCAATGAGCAGAAGAAGTTTTCAAGATGATAGATCCATACCCTCTCTCTGCGTACAACAAACTTGTCCGGAGGGTGCTTGGAAAGATGCGACGCCTCGGAAATGAGATCTTACCCACCACGATAACGGCGTTTTTTGGCTTTTTCGCTCTGGCGATACAACTGCAATGGGTCTACAAGTGTTGTCTTCATCGTTCGAGAAGTTATGAAATCTCGCGAATAGCCTTCTCAATGGCCTGTCGCTGTTTGCAAGTTTGGACACGTGATATCCACATGAAGTCGCGCGAAATTGGGATGTCCTTGCTTTCATGTACGTGGGCATACTGAGTTGAAAAGTGAGGCAGTAGATCACCGTGCTTCGTACACTACACCTAGCGCTATAGTTGCTCGCTTTCCATAGTGTCTAGATACCCCTCAGTGGGGCCCTTTGTTACCTCATTGAGGTGCATGCTACAGTCCAACCTGACTATATCAATCGCCTCGGATAAGGGTACTTTTATTGTTACGAGGGTTTATTGTTACAGGCCGACTTAGTAAGCGCTTGGAGACCCCCCTTTGCCGGCCCTAGGACCCCTTTACGGGGCCATCCCCCCCTTTATTTTCGGCCGGAATCCCGGAGCTAAGCCTATATCCGACCTTAGATAACGATATTTAGCAGAGAGAGGGGGGAGAAAATCTATTGTTACACTTATCTAAGTTAGCAATAAATAGGTGCGAAAATATCGGTGCAAGACCTTTTTATCGTTACGAGGGGGAATTGTTAGTCGGAAGATCCCTACAGTGAGGTTTGACTGTACCGGTACCGATCACTACCTTACTAACGTCGAGATAATAGTACATGGCGGGTCATTAGCCTTTCTACTATCATGTAATTTGCAATACCCGTGCACATTACGTATGATGCAGACTTGAGCAAGCCAAGACATGCTAGAGCATGCTATCTAATGACTAGGGCAAGGTTGTTGTATAATCAAAAAGTTAGGAATGGCAGAAGCTGCACAATCTGTTACAAACTTTTGCAAATTGGCGGCGACAATCTTGATCTACCTAGAATCGAACACATGGTCCGTGCGGAGAGTGGATTCGTAACGACCCGTTTTACCTGTATTTACGTTAATCATATCTGAAACCGGTTAGTGTGATTATCTCAACTCATCGTTCGGGATGCTTTGTACCGATGGAAAAGAGAAGCATAGTAATCATTTCGAGCAAAGTTCAATCGGACCAACTATAAGCAGTATTGGGGGCGTTTTGTGTGAGACACTAAGCGTACAAGCTTTATTCGCTATGATGGAATCATCGCCTCCTACTAAAGAACCGGACGTCTCGACCCGGACACCTAGGAAAGCCAATCATGAAAACAAACCAGAGGGACATTACAAACTCTTCGCAGACAAAGATACTGCAGGTGTGTCACCTACGATTCCTTAACTTGAAAATGTATTGAAATCTGTATAGCAGAGCTCGAGACGGACGAGATAGGAGATGAGACCAGAAGTCTTTGTCAAATGCTATCAGCAGTAACAAACAGTTCAGCCCAGAGACCTTTCGAAATGAATCTTGCAGAAGTTGGACAGGTTCGTAATAACGGCACTGAAACAATTTCATGCCGTATCAATTTCCGCAAGCGACCATAGTTATTAGCATCCCCGAGCTATATGGAAGCTCGGAACAAAAGCTTTCGTCCGGAGCTGCTATGATAGGGTATTCACTTAATGCAGCGTCGTCTCCAAACAGTTAAACCCAATGAGTTCGCTTTCGCTTGGTTTCATGCTGAAGATTTTGCCCGTATTGTAGAAGCGCGGGGGTAGAGCTATCGTGTGCCTCGAGTAGTTTTCAGAGAGAACACATAAGCTCCTGTACTCCATATTGCGTTTCGTGAGAAGACGGTGGACCATAAAGATGTAACCTACATTCAAGCACGCAATTCTTGCCTTGGCAATTTACAAAAGGGAAAAGCAAAGAACAAGAAGGATTAAGAAGTTCTATTACTTCTGCAGAGCTCCGCCGCAAAAATTAGTGCAGAGAAGGAAAAATGGTAAGAGAATTACCACATTCGCAACAGGTTTCACGTTTGCCGCCATGGCTGAGCACTAGCCTTCCTCTTCCCCTTGTTCCAGTCGTTCTGCGTGAGCAACGATTGCACACACACAACTTGTTTTTTGAAATACAGTATTCGTGTAGTCGATACTCTTTCCAACTAGTAAAGGGCCCGTTAGGATGACCCAAAATCTTGAGGTTCTGTTTCGATGATTAGATGCTCCTATCAAAGCTCCCTAACGATAACTTACGGTGCGGGACCCACAATCATAATGCTTCTTGATTCTTTCCACTCTATATCCTTCCAAAAGAGCGAAATTCTTGAAGTTTGTGCGTTGTTCAGGCATAGCTACGTGTTCATCATGCTGTGTCAAGAACCTCTAAAGTCGAGGACCCTTTGGTTTAAAGGTATTTCAGTAAAATGTCAGGGTGTACAAAGTGGCTAACGTGTCTAGGTACGAGCTGTACATTGCCACGCACCATGATCACCTATAGGGCTGTTTCTAGGTCATTACGCAAAGCCGACACCCGAAGCTTAGGCGGGAATTTGGTTTGGTATTGTTAAAAAAAACGATTCTAATCGTCGCATGCTTAGTGTCGATGAGAAGTCTAGCTAAGATTGAGCTGTCATTTCCACGAGCGAGACGCAGTCTGTAGCAGTAAAGAATAGAGATAAGGAACGAGATCGATGGGCTGCAAGTGCTAGAGCCACCACCTGGGCGATCGTCAACATTTCATTATCTGCTTAGCCTCAATGTATTTTACCTATTACCTCGCTGGCGGCAAAACCTAGTGTCGATTATTACGTCTTAGGTTTTTTGCAATAGAAAGACTCGTATCATTAATCAACGTTCGTTCGTCTCAAATATCCATGTGAAAAACAGCAGTAGAAAAGGGCCATTCGTGGCTCCGGCGAGTAGTGAGACTCTAAAACCTTTCCACAAAAAAAAAAAAAAAGAAACAAAAAATTGGAACGAGAACCTAGGCCCAAATTACTTTCGTATTGACTTCTGCGATGCACGAGCTGGACGATTGTTTCCAAATCCATGGTCATCATCCGGTGAATTCTTCGCAAGCCCGCTCGGTCGTTTCGCAAAGGGTATGCAGTTCTGTCCTCAGCGGACACTTATTGAGTTCGGTACACCAATGCAAAGTATCTTCCGCAGAAGCTCGAATTCTTTTTAGAAGATCTTCCACCGAAATACATCTCAGGGCGAGACCATCTAACACGCCCTGACTTCTAAGCGTAGATATGAATTCACATTGTCGAGAAGACCCCGAGCATTGTAGCTGTTGGGTCTCCAAGTCACAGCCTGTACACTGCCAAATGTATTCATCGAACCGTCGACCGCAGCTCTTACACTGCTTTCCTCGTTGATCAAAGCATTTGGGTTGTGAGCTTAGAAAGTCGTAGCCATCGCAGACGGCAATCTGAATTCTATTTCTTAGCACGGCTTGTGCCTTTGTGATGTCACCTGCTTTGGGGTCAGCTGGAACAAGTGCTGAGTAAAAATCTCATAAACACACTCTGTAAGAATGGTGGAAATGCATCCAACGGCGATGTTTTCGACCAGATGTCTCGAAAAGAAGGATCCAGCAGCTTTGCAGCACGTAGCGTTGTGTTCGCGAACTTCCTTGTGGGAACCTCTCCTCCGACTATGTGGAGAATCAGAAGCTCAAAGCCAATAGTGGCCGCGTCATCGGCAGTAACGTTCATCATTTCGAGTTGATACACAAACCAAGGCTTCATAGCCCGCTCAAGATTGTATCTTTGAGCATAAATCGCAACCTTAGCGAGGAACTGAAGGTCGTTTGGTTCAGAAGAAACATTGTCTTGATAGTGTAGGAATCGAATAATGACCGCTAAAAATTCTGTCTCGTGCGCAAAAATGTTCAAGTAGCTGCACCGTCCGGGTAACGGGTTCTGTAGTTCTGTAATGCGATTCTTCAAGACTTCTGAGGCAAGTTTCAGTACTTCACCGGACACAAGGAAGGACTGGCATTCGTTGCGAGAAAACGAATGGAGCCGAACGACCAATTTCCCTTCTGGAAATAACACGATCGGTTGGCTGGTTGGCTCCACCGAACCGAACTCTTCTAAAGCCCTTTCCCCTGTGGGTGTTATCTGGGCCATCTGATCGCAACGTAGCTATTTGAAATAAGTTCGGGTTCCGCGACTTTAGTAAAATCTAGAGTCTCTCTTCGATCTGTGCTCTGTCCTGATCACGGTGATGGAAGACAAAGTTCGTTAGTAAGGTAGTCGATAAGGTTTAAGAAAGACTATCAAAGTACATAAAACCAATTATTACACGATGAAATGCTTTGCATGTCACGGATCTCGCTTTTCTTACTTTGCGTGCTATGCATTTTAGCCTCAAACGACTGCTGACATAATGGCTAGCCTGTTCGGTTACCGATGTAAGGTTTCGCCGAAAATGCCTGCTCTAGCTCCTAATCTACATTCGATGCTTTTCAGAGACTTTTTTTAATGCCTCAATCGCATTGTCAAGTTAGATCTAGAATAGTCGCTAACTACGTAAAAGAATCAACGCTCTCAGCTGTTAAAAAAAATAGATAGGAATCGAGATAGACGTAAATCTGGAAATCGCAGACTTCGAATATTGTAAGATGGGCACCTATGGGAATCTTCTCCCGTCATGCGGCCATGTTCAAGGATTCATCAGTAAAGTAATCGAATGCCTTCCATCGCAATTTTACGCAGTAATGAAATCCCCTCTTTGCCTTCGGAAAAGAAGTATTTTAGATTCCGCATAGTAATTCCTTTGCGGACATAGCATAAGAGCCGGCGCGTGCTTTCATAGCTCGCTTAAGACACATTCGTTCGTGTACAGAAAACTAGCCCCGTCTTAATCGAGTCAAAGAACGCGACTGTGGCAAGAAGTCGTGATATGAGCAGGGGGGCTACTAGTATGACATGAATTTTCAGAACTCTTGCTAATTAGCATGCTCAAACTTTCGTTTCCTATTTAGAGACGCCACTATCCTGGTTTTGGGAAATCCCGAAATTGAAGCAGTTTTGTCGTTTGAACAGAGCTTTATGTCGTCAACATAAGCTCCTTGGCGCAAGTGTATGCGAACGGGGAAGGACGATTGATCTACTTTGCAGCATGATTGTACCGCTCCGTCATGTATAACGATCAATTCTAAATCTTTGAACTTCTCTAAAATCTTCTCTACCTCAAGCCCCAGTCTATTGTGTACGATGACCTGGCGGGACGCCGAGTCCGGTAGACAGAAGAAGGAATTCGCAACAAGCTTCCACGAGACGTCTGTTATTTTTTCGCGGAGATCACGATTGTGCGAGATGGCATCATCAAGCTCTTGTTCCAGAATCAGTATCGATTTGATATCGTCCAAGGAAGGGCTCTTGATATTTATTTGGGGGTCTACTCTTGTATACCTCTCTCGGTGTCCCCACACCGATCTATCTTCCTCTTCTTGGGCCGGAGAGGTCTTGATATAAATTGAATGTATGATTTGTCCAACTATGTCATCCGATCTCGGAACGATGTTCAATTGCCCACAGCCAACAGATGTCATAAGGATGTCCTCTGTCGGGCGGTCATAGAGGTCGCTAGCTTCGCGCAAAGCAATGGATGCGGGGTTGTTGTGAGACACTCCCCCGTCCACAAAACGGCTTTCGTCAGAGGGTGAGAGGGACACGGGTTTGAAATATCTATAAGTCTGTCAGTTTGGTGTCTGACGATCGAGGTGCCCGCCTGAACCTACCCGGGAGCTGCTGACGTACACCGAGCTCTAGCTCACTGTCAGCGTCGAGATGGAGACAAAGGTACTGTAGTTCAGAGACTTACGCTTCCCACATATGAATTGCATCCCCATGGTCGTTTGTATTACGTCGAGCGTACGACTTGGTTGGGCGACGCGAAGCCGAGTTATAGCTGGTCAGAAGCGTGCAAAACTGCTGGCGCGGGTTCCATGCCGTGGTTGTGACCGCAACATTGATCGGCCAGCTTCCTGGGAGCTTTTTTGTTTCCCCGAACGATTCTTTCAAAACCTTTTCCAGCACACCTGAATCATACATTGCCGAGTTCCGAAGAAAACCCCAAACCTTTTGAAAAGTCGTGAGCCACTGGTCTACTTTGGGCCATAGGCGAGAAAGAGCGCTTGGCCGTAGGAAGACTTCCTGGGCTAGGCTCATCAGCCGTGCTCGACCTTCCTTGACGGACCAGCCCTGTAAACCTAGTCCTAATCCAATGATACCCCCTGTCTCATGCGTGAGTATGGAGAAGTCGAGAGACGAGAGGAGAACAATGCTTACCTATACTGGTCCCGACAATGAGATCAAAGAAACGGCAAAGGGGAATATCGACAGCAATCTCTTCCTGGAGAAGACGAAGAACTTCCAGCTGAATTAATCCGCGAACCCCTCCACCGTCCAGAGATAAGACGCTAGGAGTGAAGTCGGGTGGGGTTACCCTGCCTCGCCAGTCCTTGAAGTGCTGTCCACAAATGTCACAGGCAGTCACTAGCGCTCCGCCATAAGTAGACCAGCTTGGATCGAGTGCCATTAGACAGTCGTTGCAAAGCCCGTGGCAGCCACAAGGGAGGAGAGCAGACCAGTTGCGACAGAGACAGGCAAAACACGCTCCGCCGAATTTTCGATCTTTTAGAACTGTGGCGTGGCTTTGCAGGGTAGCCAGATGCTTCGCAAGCGATGACGGATTCTCTTTGTCTCCACCATCATCAGCCATGTCGTCCATCCACATCTCCAACACAGATTTCACAGACTTTGGGTAAGAGTCATCAGTCTTGCGGAGCAACGTTCGTAGTGGGTCTCTATAATGGAAATTGAAGTACTGTTCCGCAAAATGAGAACGGGTCCCTTCGCGTTTGATCGTCGTACAACCTAGCCAAATATAGCTCCGAGGATACACTCGACGGGTGTGCAGGATGAGATAGGAGCTAATGATTTTGTTGCGACTCTCACGGTCCAGAATGACACAATCATCATCATTCTTGAGAAGAGCAAAGTGGACATCTCCGTCGACCGCTAGGCCTGGATGCGACTCTCCTAGAGTGGACGCCAAAGAAAATCGACCTGGAGTATGATCGCGTTGATGCCTCTCGAATTTTTCTTGAATTCGTAAAGTCTCGTGCCTAGACCAGAAGAAGCCATGAGTCTGACGAAAATTCTTCGCATGTGTCAGCGTGGCAGTCAAGTCTTTTATTGATGAAACTGAAAAGCCCGGGAATCCTTTCTGAGCATCTTGATGTAAGACGTCTAAATGCTCAAAAGCGTATTCTTCGAACTCTTTTCTGCTGTGCTTTCCACCTGCTTGCGACCGCAGGAATTCCGTGACGAAAAGATCTTTCGTTAGCGAGTCTTTCGTCAGCGCTACAAACGCCACAGGTTTAGATTGCTCTTTTGCAAGCGAGCCCCCACATTCATCTATCCAAGACAGGTATGCTCGCTGGAGTTCGGTAGGCTTTTCAGCGATGAAGATCACGACAGAGCTAACTAGATGATCGGCTCGTCGAGTACGTGCGTCTGTTGCCCACATAACAAGGTCGTCCTCAGCAGTATCGTAGCATCGAGTTCGCATTTCAAAGTCGGGGCAATGTTCAGATTCTTCTAGTTGAGTCCTTAAGGTTTCTTGTAGCTCCAGAAGCCGCTTGGGGGCCGTCAATGTTACCACTAACTGTCGCTCTGATACCTTCATATCTTTAATGCTAGCCGTAGACAACGTGGTCTTCAGGTTCGGATCCTGACAAATATATAGGCTCTCTGAGTTACATAAACCGGCTCTGTTCAGTCTATGCCCGGGCATTTTCATCCCTATGATCGTGAATGCTTCGTATATTCGCCGGGAATGAAACTTCTAGCTATGTGCGCTAGGCGTAAAGCCTTTGCTCTATCTCTTCCTCCTTTTCTCCTTTTTATGTCTTCTTTCTTTTGGACCATCACATGTACAGCGAGTGACATTCGACTACTCATCCATACTAGCGAACCCTTCTCGTCGACTCTCTATAGCATATAACTAAGCGCTGCATAAGAGCTTAGTACCCAAGACGCTAGCCGAATCCATACCAAGCAGTGACCTATATCCAATCGAGAGTATATATTCTTGCCCGATATCATCTCGAGCACAAGACGTGGTGCGCCACTACCTAATTGCAACCCCGAATAGTCCGGAAAACAGAAAAGATAACGATAGTCAAGCATTTTAAGCTTCTGCCCTTCGAGTAAAAATGCTTTCGTGCCAATTTGAAAGCCAGGACGCATCAATGAGACAGAATTAGATTCTTACACCGGAAAAGACGACCGATTGCGAGCTTACCTGGCGTTTTCGGGTTCCCTTGCTTGGTGCTCTTTCATTGAAGTTACACGACGGAGAGAATAAACGTCAATTTCTTCTTCAGCGCAGGTTGTGTCGGCAGTTTCGCCACAACTGAAAACAATTTAGCGTCCGCACCGTTTGTGACATGCCTCTGAACGCACATGGTACTTTCGGGTTGCCAGGTACAGTCGGCTTCTGGTAGACCAAGCCATTTCACTTTGTACTCGATTTCTGACATACCACGCCGGTGAGAAAGAATCTTGTCAACTAACCAAAAGCTTTTCTCAAGCGCTTCGCCTTTTCGGATCATCCGCTGGACATAGCTCTTTAGATACTTTCGCCCCTTCGAGAGTTCACTGCAGAAACGATTCTTGTTACTGACGCTCGACTGGCTAAAAAAAAGTTAGCTCAAGTGCCTTGCTAGAATGATGCGAAGGTTACCGATCACGCCGCGTTATCTCGTCGACAAGCTCAGTTGCGTCACGAACGAGGCTCTGGCGAGACGGAGAGCGCCTCTTAGTGCCTGGATGCAGTGTCGCCTTTTCAAGTCTAACAAGCTGTGTAATAAGTTTTGATCGCTTGTACGTCCGACCTAGAAGAAGGGAGAGATGATGACTCATTCCATTGTTTCTGAAGGCCTCGAGCGGTAGCTAAAGATATGGTTGTGATGTTAGATGCGGTCAAGATTACAGCTGCGCGGGCGGAAGCTTACATGTCGAACGGTCAGTGTCTCCCATCCGAACCGCGGCATTCCCCCTCGAACCGCAAAATATCCGTTCAGTATGATTCTGGCCGCTACGTCACTAATATAATCGTTGTGGTAGGGAAAACCTTCATTCTGCAATTCACCGTGTGTATGCAGATGGGAGGGGCATTTTCCCCCAGAGAATTTCAACCAATTCTCCAGGTGATCTCTGCAATAAATTGGTGCACACCCACAGCTCCCCATCCGCACCATATTCATACCCTGTTGATGCATCTCGTCAACAGTAGTAGCACGACATATGTTGCATTCTACTTCGTCGCGTTCCAAACAGTAGTCCCTGCTAACGTCGACTGCCAGCAACTCTGCCTTCAGATCGCTCCACCTAGAAATTGAAGTGCCACTATTAGAGTTGAAGAAATACCGTCTAACACTAATGTCGAGGAGCATGAGCAGCAAGCACGAGGATTAAGGAAAGAAAATGGAGTTGCAACATAGACTTTAAATCCTCTTGCATGCGTGTGCTAACACAGCGGAAATTTTCACTCACGTAAACAGTTCCCAATGTTATATTTGTAGGATTTTCGTCTCTAATCGCGTAGTCTATCACCATTCAGCAGCATGCGTGGCTGGCAACGGGTTTGCCGTTCAAAATCAATACTTTTGTATGGAACTGGAAGTTGGTTTTGTGATAACAGGGTCTCAAGCCATCTGCTACAATTCATATTCCTAGCTTTTACTTGTCACACTAATGCGGCGGAATGTCGTAATTTTTCTCGTTAACAATTTTTTAAGCACTAAGAAAGTGACAACGTAATGCTTGCGGTAATGCTTGTTTAAGTAGAGGAATTACGCAATGAGTATCGTCTGTAAAGAAAGGTTGACGGCTATGTCGTGGCCTATATTATTCAATTGGCTTCCGCTTCCACCATTTGCAGGACGAGGTTACGACTGATTGTAATGAAAGCGGCGAATGAGCGGCGACCGGTCTCAGACCTTGTAAACTATTTCAACCTTGCTAGCCTTGCTGCCCCCACAGATGCACAATATTTCAAGGGAGAGGTGCAAACGACCCCATTACTGCGGCAACATACCGTGTCTTGGTGGACCCCTTTCTCTGTCCGGATGTGGCACTGGATCGCGCGCGTCGCGATGGCCTCAAAAGACGCAACGATGTCCTTGATATTCTTGCTTGACGACGAAATGTTCCCTGTGCCGTGATTGTCTACTTTCGGCTAAGTCCAATGCTGCGGCTGGTGTAGGTCCCTCTACTGCAATGTCTAGCTCTGTGATGTGTGGAAGAAGAATCCGGCTCAGGGTTTTGTTTCATGACCGTACCGCCCTCATCGCGATAGCAGGCTCTTGCTGTTGCTGTTGCGGCAAGTGCTATCGCGCATTCAATCCTGGGTAAGTGCCTCCGATTCATACACGAAAGGGTGCTATGGATCTGCCTCCAGTACATCACCACTGGTTTCAGAATCGCCGTGCCGGCGATGACGCTCGTTCGCCAGAGCCTCTACGAAACAATCTTTGGAGGGGGCGATTACCGGCTGGAAAGGCCATTCACGCTGCTACGTAGTGCTGGTAGGTAGGTGCTCCAGGGTATCGAGGGGATTGAGACCCGTCATTCACGGTGAAACGTCGAATGCTCTGACACATTGGTCGAGCGCATGGCACGTACCAATGAGCGTATGGTAAATCCGGGGGATAAGAGGCAAGGTCCCAGGATGTCGTCGATGCAATATTTGTGTACATGCTGAGAGAGCCCTCCATTCTAGCTGAGGCAAGCACACTTCTTCTGGCAACCGTGATTCTATCTTATACCAGAGTGTAGGCTTTGACTTGCTCTTGCTAACATGCTGGCCGCTTCTCTCGCCAAGGCAGGTAAAGCCGGGGCTGCAATATTGCATTTGTAGTATCCATTCAAGCGTCAGCTCTGCAGCGCTACCACTTCCCGTTTACGGATTCGTGTCGATTCCCATATCAACTGTACAGCCAGCAGTTAGCTCCACTGATCAAGTACGCGACAAGGCATTGCGTTCACGAGCGGGTATACGCTTTCAAGTTCTGTCGACTTACAACTGCACAGAAAATTGTGTATCCAGCTTCTGCCTTCAATCTCTTAGTTTCCTCGTAATCTCGCTATCCCTTCGTTCCCGCCAGATTGATAGTGGAACTAGAGAGGTGAATCCTCCGCGTTTTTTAACTCCCTCCATGATGTCCAAGCTCACACGGCGGCACCTTCACCATTGGCCGCCATGCTTTTCTTCGTTGTTGATGTTCTTTGGCCTGGGTTGGTGGGTGTCGAGGAACGAAAAAGGGGGAATGTAAAGTATACTAATGGGTCAAGACCGGGAAGGAGATGCGACAACCGTACTGGCCATCACTCAATTGGTGGCTTCCGAGTCTACCCCTGTCAGTGCTCAGCCATCCCGCACACTGCTGAAGCCGAAGTAAATGAAGATCTATCTACGCCGGACACAAGCCGCTCCTCATGCCTATCACCGTACGAATTCTGCTCCCTGGCAGTCCAGGAGATAATAGCTGAGAAGTGAGTTCGCTAAACGACCACCGTACACCTGATCACGTAAAGCATTTACGGGAGAGATGGTCCGAGCAAAGAATCCAGCTGGGAATGCATCCTGATTCAGGCTGGCTGGGGCGGGATCTCAAAGTTGCTGCGCGTCACTGCCGAGAACCCCTGGCAAGACGCGAAGCGAGGAAGCAGACCGCCGGCTTCTGTTTGACGTCCGAAGACTGACCTTCACACACATTATGAAGCATCACTACTCGATTCCAGCAACGTCGACATCGAGGCTTGGTGCGCATGTGAGCGACTCCAGGAGTCCCGTCGGAGACCCATTAGTGCAGCTCTGCCCGAGCTGTGCTGCGCGAAAACGCCCGAGAAAGAGCAAGGCGTAGTGCGTGTCTGCCAGCAGTCGCCTTGACCGCAAGTCCGGCCAGCACGACGAAAAGCGCGTCGACGGTCGTTTTTTACCCGCCCAGCCTGCCGGCCGAAGCAAGGGGGCGGGACACGTGTATCGGGCTGTGCGAGGTGGCGCAAACGGCGGCAGCGAGCGGAGAAAAAGACCATAGCAAAGCAAGCGCTCTGCCACCCCTCTCAGACGATAGCCGCAGGGAAAGAAGGAGAAAAAGAAAGAAACAAGAAAAACCCTAAACACACCCGAGGTGTTGTCCCTCCATGATCTGTCCAATATCCTCGAGCGGCAGCAGAGCCCGACCCTTGCATCAGGTAGCTATGTCAACTTGCCACTCCTAGCCATCAAATCGACACCATCCTCGTCCGCGCTCATTGTTCGATGGTTCATGGCACGGAAGGGCAAAGAGCTCGGCGGACGCAGCCCCCGCTCGTCAAGGCAGGGACTGGAAAGGTGGTGCGAGGGAGGTGAGCGGACCACAAGAAGGAGTCCAGGTACCCGTATCCATGCAAGCCGCTCGGTGGGGATAGCTTAGCAAGCAAAGAGGGCGGAGCTTTTAGATGCGGACGTGATGCCAGGCAAAGGGTGGTGCAGCGCCGGGCCGCCATCGGGCACGTGATTTTTGGGTACTTTGACACGCCAGCATGGCGAGGGGTTGGGGATTGCATAAGGAATTGCTAGCCCCAATGCCTTAGCAGCTTGCCTACATTGTTCTTGTAGCTGAGACGGGTCCGTCCGAATGGGTGAAGAGGGAGGTGGTGGATGATGAGAGATGTGGGTCGGCCGGGGTGGAATAAGCCAGAGGCTCGATGGTCAGTGCGCAAACGTTCGGGGCTTCAGATTGCAGCGCGACGCCTAAGAACAGTCCTGGGAACAGCCAGCTCGGAGAGAACAGGCACCGTTGAGACATGGTACGGGAGGCAGACAATCTGCAGTATCCTTTTCGCACTAAACGACGAGCTCGCGAACGATCCGGAGAGCCGGTCCGCAAGGTAGCCCGCACGAGAACGCCTTCTGCGGCTGAGCCGCATCCCCCCCCAGGTCTACGGCGCGCGAGGGCTACGCGATCCACGCCCAGCGCTAGACCTATTGCTAGTCCGCAGACGGAGTCTCGACAGATTGTCGCTCGTCCGCGATGGGCAGCGACCCCGAATCCGCGCGTGCGACAGGCCGAAGAGGACATGGGGCAACGGGCGGCGGGGGATGAGAACATGTCTAGCGGGTCGGACAACGAGTCGGACGGGAGTAAAGAGTGGAAGGGGAATACGGACGCCGTTTCCGGGCAGAATAGATCGACTGGGTCTCGGCAAGGGCTGGTTTGGCGGCTTGCGGCACCAGAATCGCAGCTGGAGCGGCGCCAGTTCATCAGCATCCAGAGCTTCGATGGCAACTGCAAATGCCCCTTTTACTCCGAATGCGGCAAACTCGGGCGCTTCTTTGAGCTGGTCACGCATTTCTCTAAGCAGAGCCGCCTGTCAAAACATCGCTGCTGGGCTCTGCAGAAGAGTTTAAGCGAGGGTCAAACTCGACTCGTCCTCACGAAGAACGGCTATCCGGTTTCAACACTCGACGCGGCCTCCACCGAGCCGCTCGTACGAGAGTCGGAGGTTCAGACGGCCTACTGCTTTGATGAGCATGCTCTGGATGCGCTGGCACACGAACACAAGCGCATCGAGCTGGATTTGCCTTCCGAACGCTGGATCAAGTGTCCCTTTTGCTCCCGTAAGTACCCCAATCTTTGCCAGCTACGCAGTCACATCAATGGCAGCCGTGGCCGACACGCCGATTTTGAAGTCGAGCCCCTCGTTAGCACTGACGAGGGCTTGAAACGGCTTCGCCTCGACGTTCGTCCCAGCTTGCTGCTCGAAAAGCATGGTCCGGATCCCGCTCTTGGTTTGGCACTCAAGGAATGTCAAGATCCGGGGAAAAAGAGGTTACATCGCCTTACGCTCGGCAGAACGACTGCAAAGGAAAATTCCGCCCTTCTGGCCGAATGGAGAACGTCGTGCGGCCGCATGCCACGCTTGTGGAAGAACGACAACCAGGAATTTTCGCTCTCCGCTGTGCAATCGCGCTTGCTCGAAGCGGCCAAGTCACCGGGCGTGCTGCGCGATGCGAAGAGCGCCGAAGATGGCCTCTGCAGCGGTTTCAAAAACAAAACAAAGCTGCAACAGACACTGGAGACATTAATCCTCGACGCCCAAGTGGACAAGCCAGGGAATCGCTCGCTCGAAATGCCCATCACCAAGACTTCTGATATTGAGCCAGTGCGTCCGCGTTCCGATCTTGTTCGGCAGAGCCCGTGCAATGAGAGCTGCTTTGTGACCATGAAGTGGCATGTTACAGACCTTCACATCGGTACGTCGCAATGCTTCGACTCTCGTGCTTTGTGCTAATTTCTCTCAGACTGTGGCCTTGAGACGTTTTCTCAAGTTGGCACGGAATGTGCTAAACTCTTCATCCTTTACCCCCCGACCCCCCACAACCTCGGCCTGTTCGATAGTGAAGCCGGACGAATGTCGAAACTCAAGTCCCTCTGTGGCCGACTGCAGGGTGGCGTCTATGGCTACATCTCTGGCGATTCGGCAAATGCAATCGAGATTCCCGCCGGATGTATGCATTTTGTGCTCACTTTGAAAGCTGGTATTATTATGACCACGAGCTTTGTCACCAGTGCCACTATAGGACCTAGTCTACGGTTTTGGCACCTTTGTCAAAACACTATCAATGCGCAGTCGGGACTGGAGCAGGTTGGCTCGCTCTTGCATAGTATGCTCCCGGCATTACGAGAAGCTATTTCCGTTGGTGACAACGTTAGCGTCGAACGATCGCTCGAGTCCACCGCGAGATCTCTTCACATGCAGTGCCGCAAGTATCCCGATTTCGCTGAAGGACTACAAGACGCGCGTGCCGATCTTAAGCAACGGGAAGAGCATGGGATCGGCCAATGGTCGTCCACCATCCAGATTCTGGAGCGGATTCTCAACGAAGGAACAGTACTGGCGACCTAATTAAATTCATGATAGCGACAAGTGTGGCGGCAGATCTATCCTGTTGGCCGGCGCAGAGGAGATTGGCGAGCTTCTGTCCTGACGCCATGATCCATATGCCAATGGGACCCCTACGTGTGGAAGCTCGATGCCGTTTCCGTTGCGCATAGTCGTTACAACAAGAACCCAACACTACAAATACTAGTGACGGGGGGAGTGTCGGTATATGCTTTTGATATGGACGTCAAGAATGATTTTCTACCTGTATGTGTTAGGCGCGCCTCTTAGCTCCAGATGTGCTTCGTTGTAGCTCCCTTGTCCTTCTGCTCAGCGTAAAATGCTCGGCCTGTCGCTACAAGATGCAAGAAAAATGCGTGTACGTACGCATCTTGTTCCCGGGCGAAGGTCTCATGGGATGTTCTGAGCTAATCGCGCAGAGTTGCGTGGGCTGCACGACGAATGTGGACCTTGAAACTAGTTCTTCTTCCACTGTGTGTTTGGATTGTAAAACGTAGAAACCTTTACGCTATGCTACCGATCATGTCACTCTGCTCAAAAGCCTTGGCTATCATTACCATGAAGGCCGTGAGGTCAACTATTTAGATGCCACCTCAGTCGATTTTGAGATCTCCCACCCTTTGAATACGCCGTAATATGCCGCATTCGATATTCACACCGTGGACTAGCGACTGTTGCTGCTTTAGCCATGTCATGACTCGCCGAATATCGCTCTCAGCCTTGTTCTCAACATCGTTCTTCTTAGCGTATTCCTTATTATGCGGCTTGCAGAAAGCCTCGCATAGTATTTCTAGCTCCTGTGGGCGCGGGCTTGTTCCCAATACAGCCTCGACTTGTTTCCGAACATTGTCGAACGCATGAGAGTATAGTTGAGAGGCAGGACCTGGTCCCACTGATGCTGGCTTGCATATCAGAGGTTTCATTCCATTTTTCATCACCTCTTCTGTCTTTTGTATGATCTTGTCGTCGTCATGAGATACGTTAACAAATTCCACTCCTACGTCGGAGAGGGTTTTAGCATCCGGTATTCCACTTTCCGCCTTGCAATCCCTAACAGATACGTCCCGTGCTCCAAGATGTACAGCTGTGCCACGCAACAATTGTGCGCACCTGGCGCCAACGACAAAGTCTGGTAGTACAAGAACTTTCCCTTCTGGAAACTCCGTGTTTACGGATTTTGTGATGTCGTCTATCAATTCCAGGTCGGCATCAAGACCACCCTTCGTCAGCGGTATCATTCCCACGACGCTTTGCCGCGCGTGTCTTGGAATTGGAGGCATTTTTCCGCGTGTCTCTTGTTGATGCGGCTACCTTGGAGCTTCGTGTGGCATTCAGTTTGTGCAAGTCCTGCACTATGAGTAATGTCGAACTATGGTTGAGCCGAAGCGTTACATCAAACGCGGGCCGGTAACCAAGACCTTTCGCAGAATTGAGAAGGGGGCGAAAGCAGCTGTTTTCCTGAGCAATGGATGTAAGTCTCTTTGACTTCACTTTAACCCAAGAGACGACCTAGGGACCAGAAGGCACGTAAGCGCCATAATCTTGTAAGCCTTACTCTCATGCAGCTACTCTTATCCAGCATTAGAAAATCATGATTTGCTTTCGACCTGAAACTTGGTCGACACCGGTTAGATGTATGTAACTAGCAAGTGACGTCGGCTGTTGAATGGTGTAAACAGAAGAGCAGACGCTTAGTGGCACCAACAAGCATTCCTCGGGAAGACAGTAATTAGCTAATAGATTTATCGACACAGTCTACGCAAGCCGTTAGATTCCAACTCAAACTGCTACAAGTTGTTACAGTAAGTGACTCCATTTTCATATTCTCATCTCTTTTGCGGATAAATAGGTCAAGATTGGACATGCCCAATGACCCTTCGTAACCTCTCTTATCGCTTTTCTTCTAATCGTACATTGGTTTGCGTTGTCCCATTCGAGTCAAACTTAAACACAAATTCTACAACTGAATACTGACTAATCGATGGAGTGTTTGTTACCGCTTCCACCACGCCTTGAGTAATCTCAATTATCCTATCGTGAGGCTTTGATTGCGCCGCTTGCTGAGGATAGTTCGGATCGTCTAGCCATCCTTGGTTGTCATTGCAAAAGCTTGGATCTACAGAGAATTGACTGGTTAGTAAGCTAGCTAGAAAAGCCTCGGAAAAATAGAAGGATGTACCGGCTACATTAGACGACATAGGACAATCCGGTGCGTAGAATGGTTGTTTAGGGAAAGGAGCATTCCAGGAAAGATACTTTCTTTGACTCATGTCGCGGTAATCTCGTCGTAGCATATTTTGGGTGTAGAACCTCCTTTTTAGTCTGTCTCTCCCTGCACGTACCACGTTCTCCGCTTCTGCCGCGCGGGAAGAGTGTATCTCGCCTAGTATGTCTGCAGTAGCCTGCATGAAGTTCCTAGGAGAACAACCAATAGGGACCTAGACTTTATGGCACGATGCATACATGCGGCGTCTACTCCGATCTCTAGTCTAGCTTATTTTATCCTAGCAGTCTTCGTAACTAGGAGCTTACATTCGATTACGCGTACCAATTTCAACGATAAGGAATGCGGCAATTCTTGCCTCATGTAAAAGTGTTAAGTAGGTAGGAAGCGAGGAACAGCTGTCCTTTCCACCGATAGGAATAGAACGAAGGGGAAGTTAAGTGCATTGTTAGCGTCTAATACAAGTGTAAGTTGCAACGTATACAACAACAAGCATCCACCTTCATTTGTCGTCATCTTGTTTCTGCTCCTCGCTAGTTCCTTCTAAGAATGTCTCTTTAACGTTCGCACAGCTTTGTCTTCTAGGCTGCCTCCCACGTCTCTCCCATCTAGGCCGGAAACTTACAATCTGTAGTACCCGCGTTAGTATCATGTTCTTCTGTCCTTCTAAGTTGCTAAATAATTCTTACCTCGACAGGCTTATAGCTAACAGGGTCGAGCGTAAGCCGCTTTCGATTCTGTAGAACTCGTCGGTACAAGCCGTACTTTACACGTACGTTAACGTTAATGTTTTCTGGTCGCTCATCTCGTAATGTCTGAACTTGGAGGTCTCCCTCTCGCATATCCGGGAAAGTTCTCTGGAACATTTCCTTAATACCCTCTGCTGTAGTTCCTTTTGGTAGTTTGTATAGATGGAATCCCTTAGGTGGAGATCTTTTCGGGGACTGATAATGTTTCTCTATAACCTTCACGAGTCCTTTGTTTGGCGCCATCCTTTTTTTTTAACTACTTCCCTACTATCCAAGAGACGGAGATGCTATTCGATATTTGTACTATGTAGGAGGGTAAATGCCATAAGGTAATAAGTACAAGTTTACGGAAAGCAACTTATGTTGCAACTTATGTTGTTACCTTAGCATATTACAAGAGAGCTCTAGTCGGCATAGGGAAAAGTATGTCTAGAGAAATACTAGTAAGACAATACGGGACAAGAGAAATTGAGTCTATTAACGTACCTACGACTTTAGAGTAGTTAGAGCTACGGATTCTTTTACAAATACTTCTTCTAGTGTATAAGGCCTATATTCTAGAGTCGTATAAGCTTAGTATACAAAAGCGAGCGATGTATCGCTAATTCTTAGGTAATTTGCGCGCATGAAACCAGCATACTATATGTTCTTTAACGAACTTAATCGGCTTGTAGTACACATATTCTTGTGTCATGTAGTTGAAATCGAGCGTTTATATATACCATCCGGACAAGTAGTACGGCGTAGTTCGAGTTACTAAAGCTCGTCGATAGAACAGCTCGAAAAGCTATTAAGTTTAAAGACTTTTGGGTTCTTTTGCGCATGAAGACTGTCCTCTATACTTGATTGCTTCCCTTGTACTGAGAATTGTACATCGTACTATACCTAGCCCTGTGACCTATAGAGCGCCTAAAGCAAAGAAAGATGTATAGGCATAAATGTGATCCCATCTTTCAAAGTCTCTGTCATTCAATCCGCCCCGAAGGCCATATCTGTTCGGTCTGCTCTAATCTTCCGAGCTTGGAAGAAGATTTTCCCGAGAGCGGATGTGTATTCCCTAATTCGCCCGGAATTCGTCTATTGGTAGACCTCGCGCGTGGTTCTCAGTTTTGTTATCCACTTGATTAGGACTCTCGCTTGGATGAATCAAGTCTGCTATGTTCGGGAACAAGGCGGAGTCACCAAGGACATCCTGGTCCATGTGTGTTGATGGCAGTACTCCGATTGAAAGGCCTTTTCCGTCTTCTATGCCGTTATCGTGACACGATGCAGAGCTCTGCTGAGGTTTTCGCGAAAGGATTTCTTCCTCGAGTATCTCTCTCGCAAATGAAGACACATCATCGGCTAGTCTTGGTCGATTGGATTCCGAGAGTAGCCCAGGTGAGAGACTTAGGAAGGCACTCTGGCACCCGGACAATGTCCATGGGCCATTGGAGTCTTGAACAGCTTCGAAACGTTCTGTTGGTATTTCATCCAGCTGAGACCCACGAGGCCGCACCGCGAACTCTTTGGTACTCGACATCTTGACGGAAGGAATAAAGATCTCTCCCTCCCCAGTAGCGTTCACGTTTTAGGAAGCCCTCAAACGATCTCCACAAAACAATTTGGTCGCAAATGAGTCGGCCTACCGATAGCAAAGACAAGTCCCTGCAAAGCCTCATCATCGGTTACGAGCTCTTGACTTTATTAACGTTATTGATTCATGCTTATGGTCAGTTCGATCTTACTTATTTGTCCCATACTATAGGTTGTCATCACTAAGAGAAAAAAAAAAAAAATTAGCCCTGCCCATTTAACTTCATCCTATGGGTCGTATCGGTATCAACATCGGACTTTCACACCCTTATCGAATAGACGTCCTAGTCTAGTCGATCCTGCATTCGATGTGAATTTTTAAAAGTTGTCCTAGACTTGGCTGTTATGTACATTACTCGAATCTTTTACGCATAGTCATCTGCTCGATGCTTCGCAATGCCATCGACATTTAGGGCTGGCACCCGCAAGTAGACGCTGGTGCAGGTTACTTAACGCCTTAAGACTCATTCCAAGCTAGAATGATTTAATAACGCGACTTGGTCATCGTCTAAAGGGATAATAATCTCTTTATCCTATCGCTAAGTGCCGGCCATGCACTATCGTTAGATTATCGTTTCCATAGGGGTAAAAGAGCGGCACATCTATATGTGCACGCCTTGACTTGGCTTGCAGGTATAAGTCCTACTAGAACATCTCAATTTTAGTGCACTTGCGAGGCTGTATTTTATCTACTTCTCATTCCAAGAGTTACGTAGATCTATTTATGTGTAAGAAGTACTCTTCTGCTGCATCGTCATGGTACTAAGACTTTTGAACACCAGGAATGTTGAATCACCCCTGAAACTCAATGGATATTTTGACACCTCTGCCCAGACTCTGTCCCCTTGCTGCTTGATAACATGGAATCGTTGCGCATATAGCACAATCATCGTATGTCTGAGCCTGAGATGTCCTAGCCGTGTAAGAATTCGGCTGCCATGACGTGATGCACATTGTAAATCTAGCTTTTGACGAAAGTCACCACTCTGGAAGGCAGTGCACTGCCTCTTTGTAGGATAAGTGCTAAACGTCTGATGGTGATCTAGGCCTCTCTTGTAGGACACTTGCGGTGTAGTGTGGCGTCTTTGGTCGTCGGTATTTTCAACTTTAGGTCAATTGTTAGGAAGAGCCCAGTCATCCCATGGACGCTTTTGCGTTTCACACCTAGCCACTACCAATATTTAGCGAAACGTCTTAGTGAGATTCGCGAGTCTAGCTTACGACTTGTTGGTTCAAATTGGTTCAAATCCCAACGCATAGATATCTGGCCCTGGAGTGTTTCTGGTAGAAGATTGGTAGCCACTGTCCGAGGTTCGTATTCTTGCTTTGTTTCGTTCACCGACGGTTTTGTAGTAGGGACTGTTTCCGACGCACAAGTTCCAATGCTAGATGGCATTTGCTTGTCCGTATTCTTGCTGTTAACCTCAGCCACTTTAGACATTCTAGGTTCACTAAAGATTCTTTAAAGGAACCAAATTAGACTAGCTATAACACGTGAGACTAGCGGTCATGTCGAAAGAAAGGAGTCTTAATACGTAGCGGCAGCTAAAATCGCTTATAATAAAAGGAATAATAGGCTGCGCCGCATTTAATTATAAATCGTAACAATATTGACTACGCATTTATGCTTACGTCTTAGCTGTTATCTGTTCTCCTTGAATTTATTAAGAAAGCGTTCAATTCGTAAGATGAAGCTTTTTAAAGCGCACGCCAAAGATCTTCACCGTCAATAGGAGACTTGCGCACTTTTTATACAATATTAACACAGACAGAGCAAGTTTGAAAGAGGTCTCTTGTAAGAACTCGACTAGCTCAATTCGATGCCGAGAAGCGAAACTAACACAGACGGAGCTCCTTAGGAATCATGGCTTTGTAAGCCTTATCACTCCAATTATAAAATTCTACAGCATGCTGTAAAAACTTCTTACTATCCCTAGTAATGTATTCCGCTCGATGTTCGCATCGGAATGGAGATAAATTGAAATGTGAAAAGCAAACTTGTGATTGATAGGCCATTGACTAAATGAATGACGCCTTTTCTCTGGCAAGGCGAGTGTTCCGTTTATGTAGCATCCCTCTTTCGGCCATAGGTAAGCTAGACCGATGAGCCTTTAGGGTTGGAGCGACGGAGGTACCGATAGGACGAACAAAAGTAGTGCCGCTTAAGAAGATGCTAGCTTTGCGATACCTAGCATGAGATTGCATTATGTGGTTAACGAACCGCATACTAGTCGAAGCAGGCCCTGGAATGCGCTACAAGGAATGCTAAGGTCGAAAGGTGGCTTTTAGTACACTCTCAATCTGTGACGGCAGGATCCTTTGATCGTTTATAGGCCTGTAATAAGTGCGTAACGTGCCTCTCTCTAACAAATGATGCGAAGGAAGCAACTCTCCCTTGGGCAAAGTTGTAGGGCGGGCGCAAGGTTTTTGGCTTGTAATCGTAGCGACATTTCTAGATGGGTAAGAACTTCGCTCCTGGTAAATAGGTATTCCCATCGATGAGTTCCCTCACGGCGAGGAAGGTTCCTTTGGGGTGTAGTAAAGATAGACACAAGTGGAATGTTGTCTAAAGTCCAAGGTCTTTTTAACCTAGAACCCGAACAGTTATTACGTTACCCAAATCGGCCTAAGTCTTTCGTCGCTATTCCCCGTAATATATTACGAATTGCACGAATTGCACGAATTGCACGAATTGCACGAATTGCACGAATTGCACGAATTGTACGAATTGCACGAATTGCACGAATTGCACGAATTGCAGACTTCTCTATAGTTGCTTTTCCGCGCTTTTGGAGCTCAATTAGCTAATCCAGTTGTCATCAGTTAGAGAACAGAGAGGAAACAATGGGTTTTTGCAGGATAAGAAACTCTTTTGTACAAACCTGCCGCCCACCATCGAACTTCTTCCGCCCTAGCATTGTCCAATCGAAAACCTCAAATGTTTCTATCGCTTTACCATCGAATGCATCATCTGGTGTTGTTAGAGCGCCCGTCTTCATTATGCTCGCAGAAAGAAGCGAAAGACTACTAAGCTTCGTTGTCTTGTTGTATCGAAAGCATAGTCTGTTACTTTGAGGCTACCATCATTTCTACAGGCTGCTGAAATAGTGGTAAGTCCTAAGGACAGACAGACAAACGCGCCATATCCCTTAAAAGTTAGTCGCTACGTGTGTGGTAGTGTGGGATTGACCTCTCAGGAGTGAAGTGTATAGACTGGATCGTTTTTCTTCTCGACTGTACGCTAATGAAGACAGGCCTAGCTTCGCTTTGGATTATCCATCACTCAATTGTTGGCCTTGCTAATAGCGACGCAGTTGTAATGTATGGTTATCTAGAAATAGTGATGAGCCAGAGCTAAAATACATAACAAGCCACTATAGATACTCGGGGCTTTGCAGTTTCAGACGAGCTCGGCGTGTGTCGGCCAATCGGCTGCTTTGAGTTAGCCAACACGGCTTCTTTAAAGCGCATTACACTGCTTGTTTTGTCGCCCAACTTGTTGTAGCACGGCGGCACAATGGCAGTGGCGAGATAAGATCGATTAGCATTCTAGCCGACGCATACAAACATCGCCAATCTATGTTTTCGGAGGGAATGGCTAAGAATGCTCTGTACCGCGGGCATGTGGCGCGGCGTATAACATCGGCGTGGTAATATGATATATCGCAGTGTTCCGAAGCCAATGTGAGTTGCGCATTATATAACATAGTATTCTGCGGTTGATCTGTGCTTTACCATTTGTGCTACCCACACGCGCCTGCGCGAACGATTCCTTGCAAACTAGATGTTGGAACAGGGGATCCTCGCTTGGTGTCATAGGCATGCTCGACGCTTTCTCAACCGTGTCCATGTACCAGAAGACGACAAAGTGGTGCTTTGGGCTAAGGACGACTTCCGTGCTTAGTTTTAAGAGCGGTCTATTAGCAAGTGGCGATACGCTCTTGCCCCCGGGCTCCAGGTGTTCTATCTCTGCCGTTATAGGAGCCTGATACTCTTCGTAGATGGTTAACTTCCTTTCCTTATTCAGGATGCAATGCCATTTTCGGTCGTCACGCCAGGAGTTTAGGTCTCCTATCTTCTGCAGAATAAAGACGCTGCCGTTTTTGGCGACTACTCTGTTCCATCTTATCGAGCTTAGCTCAATGGGCTGTGTAAGCATTCCGTGTTGACAGGCTTTAGCTAGTATCAACACATCTTGACGCGAATTCGAACGGCCCCTGTACGATGGTTCAAGATCGTTGATCTCTTTAGATCTCTTCATATTTTTGAACTCGTGGAAGCTAGAAAGAAGAAATATTATTGTCCTTGTTGTAGTAAAAGGGAAAGATAGCCGTGGAACAATTTAGGAAAGCTTGAGCTGATAGATGGTTTAATGGAGAAATAATGATGACTGCAACGACTTCTGCTTCTTCCACCCATCATTTTTCGCTTGATGAAGAGACTAGGCAGCAAGATTTCCGTGTCTTGTAAAAGTGAAGGAGCGCTAGGTACGATGTCAGGACGTGAAGGATTCTAGCGGGAGTTGAGACCACGTCTCTAGAGGCGAGGAGCGTCTGGAAGTCCTTTGGGGTCATCAATTGGTCATGGAGTCTTTCGGGAGACGATGAAGTATCCAATGGAGCAGCTATATGCGGTAATCCTCGACGTTCGAAATGGTTCATCTATTCCAGGCTCAACTGGATTTACATTGTCGCAAGCACGGACGCTGTCTACCAACAAAACTCAGCATCTGTGCATTTCTGTGCCACGTCCCATACTTGCCCGCTAGAGACTCTGCTAATTGCGCTTGTCCATGATTAGATACCACTCCACGGGGTATGCGGCGTGTTGGGAACCCCCTGGCCACAGGCAGCACTCTTGCCCCGGCGGCATGCATAGAAAAGGGTTTGCGCAAAAAATCATTGTCGGCGCATATTATCTCGGGCAAAACGCGGGTTGCGCAGATAGCACACAGGAAGGCAAGGTTGGTACAGACCTTGAACGATGGAAGACGACAAAGAAAGCCCAAGCGCTACGGGCCGGGACATTGTCCACCTCTTGACGGATAGGGACAGGTCGGTCGACCATGCCAAGACCCCGATAGACGACCATCAGTACGTGCCAAGGGCGCCAAAAGCTCTTGGGACCCTGTGCTTCTAGTTGCAACCTCAGCGCCAGCTCCTTCTCTCCTGTGCCCGCCAAGGTGGTCGTCTGCTTCCCACGACAGCAGAAAGCCCAGTGGCCCGCGGCCCCCGGTGGTTAGATCGGCAGCTGCTTTGCATGCCGAGGCACGGATGCCCTTACAATTCAGGCCCTGAAGATCCGAACGGGGAAACAACGACTGCCTCCCTGTCCGGAGTCCTGCTGCACCTCCTTGTCAAGAACATCTTTTCTGTAAGCGAGCCGTGAAGTTTTACTCTGCTTGCCTCCCGCCCGTCGCAACTGTCGAGCATCCTTCGGTTAGCTTTTCTTCCATCCGACGTGCATGCGTCGTAATCTCTCCTGAATGACGGACCAATCCTTGCAATCCGTGCGATCATACACATCGGTCTGGAAGTCACATAGTTACTAACGCATCCAAAATATTGGTGTGGCCCGCGAAGCCACGGCGGGTGACATGGACCGTATGCAAGGCATTCACAGGGAGACCGCAATCGCCTTTAAGCGATCCAATCTGTCTAATTGCTCACTTCGTCTACTTCAGCCTCTTGGATCTCTGAACCGGTTGCTGTCTTGCGAACGTTTCTCGATGCGGCAGGCGTTGGGCACGAGCCCTTGCGACATTGTGATCGACAACTCGAGCGGAGCATGCATCCGTGACAGAGCGTCACGTTTCGTCTGTCCATCTCCATATGTTATCCCTAATGAAGCCAATTTACTTGAATGCAGAAGGAATATACATGAGGCCGGTTTCCCCAATGACATTCCCTTTCCTCCCTATCGTCATTTCTATCGTTTTTGCTTTGCGGCGGAGGTATTCTTTCCCTTGAATTCAATATTAGAACGGTGCCCTCAATTATATCCAGATTAGCGACAGGCGCAAAAGACGTCAGTCTCAGCTACGTTCAAGCATCCACACGTTCGAAAAGCACGGTCATGAATGACACCAATGGATCAACTTCGAAGAGCCATGCCCGCCGGTAAGCTCTAGTGCAGGATACACTATGGCTGTATATAGTCTCTGACACAATTTCCCAGCCAAACATTGCCCGGAATCCGTGAAACGCTTCCCAACATTAACTTTAACGCTCCATTAATGCCTTCTCCTGCTGCTTCCGCGATAGCTATGAGTGCAGACCTTGCTACAGCCGACCCGAGCAGCCAGCTGGACGGCTTAGCCAACCCATTTCCACATGGCACAAATTCAGAAGAGCAGAAGCTCATCAAAGCAGCCAAGGCACGAGACAGCCGCCACAGGGAGACATGTGTTTATCAATGGCAACAAGATTTACTGCAATTCTACGTAGGAATTAAAGACGGTCCCCAGCAGTGTCCGGGTAACGCCGTTCGGTCAGGTCTCAAATGGACGAAAGAGTTCATTTCTGAGAGCTCTAATGTGCTTCTCGCCCATTTCTTGCAACAAAATTACCAGGAGGCGCTAAAGCACCAAGCTCTGAATCTGTGGCAGGAGAACATGCAACAGATCGTCCAGCAGGCCCAAATCACTGAGAATCCCATGCTCGGCGCTTGGATTGTCGACCAAGATACCGCTGGCCGATTATCTACCCCTGAATGCGAGAAGGGCCAGGGCAGAGAGTGTCTCGTCCATGGACATCCAGAATGGTTCGTGTGTCGCTACGAGCGTCGTTTTGAGGCACTGAGGCGCAACAGTAACCGGTATTTGGAAAGCTTGCGCCGACCGCGTGCTAGCGGTCCTTGGTGAGCTCGAGGGCCAAGAGCAAGTCCGATGATACGATAATGCTCTGCCTTCGAGCAAGCGCTGGTTCCCGGCATCTTGACAGTCTCGAACATCAGCATCGCGGCATTTTTTTGTTTTTTTGGCCTTTAGTATCAAAGGAGGTCTTTCGTTCTTTTCGACATGGGAGGCGATTTTTCGGGAGGTCACACAATTGATTGTTCGGCGGTTGCTTTGTCGACATATTGTCACTTCAGTAAGAACTTCTGACAACGGCATCAGTCAGCACTTGGAACTTCGGAGATGATGAGGGCGATATGATTGTGGTATAATGCATTCGTGTTCTTACTGCTCCTATACCACTTGGTCCGCTGTCTCGCGAAGCCTTGTTGGGAAAGGCGGTAGTGCTGCTATCCCGAAGTATAGGTAGTTAATCTGTTGTAAGTTCCAAAACTGTTATCAAAACAACTGCATGGAGTGCGGCCCGGCTAATCAGGCTCCAGTCTTGTTGAAAGGTTCCTCGTGTTTCAAAGTAACACAGGCAAAAGGGCCCAATTTGTCGCACAGACCGTAAGAATACCACGGGGCCGTTTGAGGCATTCAATCAGCCCAACTTGATTTTCTGTTTGTCTTATAGATGGGAGTTGCTACAATCGGCTAATGCAGATAGACGTGTTTGGACGCATCGGAGAATGAACGCAGGAAGTAGTAGTAGTGCATCCATTCGTGCATTGCACCGTGCAGAGAGGGGCAAAGCAAGGGCTTGCCGATAGATTGAGTTTTCAATTCGGAGTGCGTGTGCCGTCGACAAGCGAGGGAGCTTTTGAGATCAGACTTTGAATGTGCCCTGTGCTAGAGTCGTGGAAGCTGTGCCGGATGTAGTATGAGCATGCTGTTTCGCGGACGATGACAAATGGAGAAAGAGAAGGGATGTCGAAGATAGTTGTAGGGTTTTGCTGATCCAGGTGTGAACAAGCAACCGATCGTCGCCTCTCGACGTGATAATCTCACGCAAGTTGTCTGAGCGGACAACTCCATTGTGTGCCGCTTGAAAGGTCTGCCGTACCACGCGAGAAACACCAATGGCTTGCATGTAGCCCGTGATCTCCACCTAGACGAGACGAAGACAAATTTGCGCCAGACGTAAACCGAAAGTCGAATCCCGTTGCCATACATACTACATCCAATTCCGTTACCTTTGCCGCGTGAGTAGGATGGCGGTTCCTCTCCCGTAATTGTCTCTGATCCTCTGCTCCTGATTTTATGGATTTAAAGAGTCTCCGACTCTGCGGTGACAGTTTAATGACTCTACAGTACTTACGTCATGCCCAAGATGCGTATTTCCAGTTAAAAGAAGGATCTAGCCGCCAATATTGTGCCGACAGTGAAGCCTCAGCCTCTCCATGAGCTTGCCCATAGTCAGGCTCTCGTCGTAATCGAGAAAGCTGCTCTGTTGTTGTTGGAAGAACCTGTGTGCTATCTCTAATGCTCGGAGAGCTTCTTGGGGCGTAGTAGCCATTGGTATTGAGGACCCATGTACTGGAGAGGTCAAGGGGCGACCGCTCCCAGGTGTCAACTCGTGGGCGGGGAGAGGAGGCGTCCCATCATTTCGGGCGTTGCGAAGGTAGCTTTGTGCTCTGCGATGTTGTAGTGTTGAGGAATATCACCTGGTTGGAGCGTATCTCCTATCCCCGTCGTAGCCTCCGATCCTTCTTCCATCGGCGAGTCGAGTGCTTCCGAACTGTGTTTTTGTGTCGCGGCTTCTGTTGGGGCTGGCGCGATTATGGACTGGTCGAGCTGTGGTACTGTTTGGCTTCGCGGGCGTTGTGATTTACCATTACCTGTGGCTGGAAACATTCGACGTGGTGTTTGTGGTGGCATAGCCACGAAAGGGGCTGCCGCCGTGCCGAAGTCTGGGGTGAAGAGTGGTGATGTCGGGCTGAGTGGCCCAGGGGAAAAGGAAGAAGGAGCAGCAATGGTAAAAGCACTGTTCAGAGATGTCGCACTTTGGGAATGGAACGGACCACGAGAGGCAGTGTACTCTAAATGGTTGTCAGGGCTTTCGTGCTTGGGAGAGTCTTGTCTCCGGGCGCTGTCCAAGTCAAGAGGAGAGGTAGGTCCTAATGCCCTCGGAGAAGAGGGAGGACTAGAGGTCTGGCATGTAGAAATGCCCTCTGCGTCTTCAGGGGCCAAAGAAGACTTGCGCGATCGTGCACCCGTGAGATTGTGCTTCAATTTGAACTTCTCGAGCCAGATAGGACTCAATACGTGATGGTTGTCGGCACTCGTCGTTGTTGTCATCGTCGCCGCGGAAAACTCCCGGGCTTTGTCACGGATGAGCTCATCAGTCAAAGGGAGACTTTTCCGCTCCTGATATCGCCGTCAGAAGACTGTAAGCTTCGCGTTGACTACTAAGACTCACCTGGTTCTTAGCCCACACTGCAAGTGCCCTTTCCATGTCAGGAGAGTGGCGTTTTGCGCGCTTCACTGGAGATTCGCTGCCATCCTCTTGAATGAGATACTTGTCTTTCTGTCGAAGAACCTTCGAGACCGTGCTGAGAGCTGATCAGTCAAGTGATACGGAACACAGACCGGTCTACTCACCTTCTTTCCACGCCAAAGATGGCTCCAATTTCTGTCTGTTTCGCATTTGGATGATCTTCAGCGTACTGGCACATTCGTTTTCGGTCGTTGTCTGTCAGAAACATGCGTGGGATTGGTGTGGATCGAGCTGATCTGGCTGACTTGGGCGTGCGTAGCTGCTTAATAGACACGGGTTGAATAGGTTGCTGTGGTTGCGGCGTAATTAGTTGGAGTCCAGGATGCGCTCGGCTGTTCAACATTGAAGGCCATTGTGGCGCTGTCAGAGGGTGAAGTTGTGGCTGCATCGCTTGTTGTTGCATGCTGCCATTGAACTCATTGGACTCCGGTTGATTGCTACAGTCGACCGGCGTACCCTTGCGCTTGAGTCCTGGGTTGCATGTGAGCGCAGAAATTATCCCAAGAGCTGGCATGAGGTATATACTGGAACCGAGTGTGGTAATGGTCGTCGTCGTTGATGGTCGAAAAGTTAATCTTGGAAGAACATCACTCCGGCCTGCCACCCACAGACTCGCAGAGAAGCACGACTTGTAAAGGGATGCGGTGTGGCTCAAAGCTTGTGGTGGCGCCGCTGCGAGTTCAAGAAATGCATCTGGACGGAGAAAGAAGGACACGAAGCGAAATGGGCGGTAGCGGACAGGCCATAAATGCAGATTGAAAGGAATCCTAGACGGAACCGCGAAATGAGCCAGGACGGCAAGATCGCCGAGAGCGGCACCGATCACGACTGGTGAGCCTTTTGCTTGATGTAGGACCCCTGCAATACCCGTTCATCAAACTCTCGAGGCCTTAGGCGGGCGCGGGATTGGTTATGGGAGAGGGCTTAGAGTAGCGCCATTCGGTTCTAGCCTTTCGGGCCTTCGGGTTGCTAGAACGCGGATCTCCGAACAGCATCTGCGCGGCATCCCTTAGGACGTCTCATCACTCAAGTAGCTGTCTTTGGGTTCAACCGCAGTATGCGCCGGCTTCGCACCGGCGCCGAAGAGATGGCAGAGGCTGTACAATGGCCACCGCAGCAGCTTTTGGCTGGTAAGACAAAGGCCAAGGACCCACACTTGATGCTGCGACTGCAACGCGGACCGGCCATCGGGAAATGACCAGCTTTAGGTGTTGTGAGTGGCCCAATAACGAACAACCATAAACACAGAAGCAGAGTAGATTGTCTTATTCCATTTACAGTACATAGAGGAACAGATGACAAGTCTTCATGAATTGATGCCTGAGGCACCACATCGCTGTAGCAGGTCTCTGGTTTCGAGCTGCAGAACGCTTGGACCAGGCGTCCCCTTCGTAATCGGTTTGGCCCTCAGTCAGTTTCGTCCTTTCGCTCCATTTGCAAAAGATCGACAGGACGGTATCCTACCCGAACAGTTTCTCGTTTGTATAAGAGCAGGAATAGCGAGAGTGGTATGCCACGCCGTGGTATGACTGCCACCCGGCCGCTCCCTAGATCGACTCCAGCCGCGCTCGGCCACCGTCAATATCTGATCACGAGCCCATGGAGAAAGGAGGGACGTCTCATAGCTACAATACATACACATAACATCATGGCACCGATCGGCTTTGTGCCCCAGGCCTGCCTTCCCGCCAGAATTCTTCACGGACCACTGACACTGGATGGATGGTGCTGAGTACACTGTGCCGTCCGGTGCTACTACTACACCTCACTATTGTTTACATATCATGACAATTTTGGACGTCCTGGCGAGGCCGCGACGTACGCGCACATAATATGCTCGAAGTAAATAGCCAGCAAGAACAGAGAGTGTCGTTGATTAGGAAATTTATTGTCCCTTAGGCTGGACTTGCTGGCGAGCCGATAGCAGCGACGAGGGACACCAAGCCTGAAGAAAACCGAAGTCTCCACCGGCATCACCATCAGGGCTGCCCGGCCGCGATCCGTATCTTGACGACTTAGGCCTTACTAGCCGCCTTAATTTGGTCGTGTTTGAGTCAGTTTTGGAGGGCTTCGACAACAATCCGGGATCAGAACGAAGATCCTACGAAGACCCTTAGAAATTTTTCCCTTCTGTACATGTTGACCTGGAAGGAAGACAAAAGGTACGGTAAATGTTAATAACCACGGATTGTCTTCCGTGACATTACATGAATTCAAAGCTCCAAGGGATAGCTTGAGCTGCGTCTCTTCTGGGCGAACCTCTTAAATTGCAACTTCCACCTCATGCTACCCAGCAGGAGACACCCTCTTTGAACAGGAAAATGAATTTGCCTTTCAATTCTTTCCATCCCGCACAAAAGTCGTATCTCAGCCTTCGAATCAGGGAAAGGCGTTTTAGGCGCCCCGTCTGCCTGTTCAGCCATCCTAAACAAAGTTCTCTTCAACACTCACATTCACCCCTATTGCCCGACTTGGCCATGACCAATTGGCTCACTTGTTCAAGACATTGATGACTCTTCTGTTTCTTAAGTGATAAGCGTGGATACCGGCTGCGCTTTAAGCTGTCGAGATATATCGAATCGATCTGCATTTTCCGTCTTTCTCGTTCCGTGAATCTGACGGTTCGGGTTTGGGAGCTCCTGTGGTAAAATTTAGCATTCCAGTTCGACAGTGGAAGTAAAAGCGTGTTTTACCAGTCGTGTCATATCCGCCTCGCCCGTAATCTGTGGGGGAGTTATCTGTTTGCGCGGCCTAGCCCATTTTTGTCAGTATATTGGTCCAGATGTACATACTTCGAGAGAACTTAACTGATTTTTCCATAGTAAGTCGTGTCTCAACCGCCAAAAGCAGCCTGTGTGAGGACTTGAACACGGGGGGGGATTCGCGCTTTTCAACCCAATGATAGCCCCTATTCATCCCAGCTCACTTCCAGCTCCTTTCCGGCTGCCGCAGGTCCGATGGCAGCCAAGGACATCTGTGCTCGGTTTGGAACACTTCTTCATCCTGGCTTTCTTCCCCTCAACCCAGCTTTGTTCCTTTTCTCGGCATCCGAGCTCAGCAGGGGCTGATGATCATCATGTCATTTCATCTATTGGCGTTCAGCGGCGGCTTCGGGTAGCAAAGAGTTCTGATCGTTGCAAAAACAAGCTATTAGGCGAAATGGACGAACTTTGGATGTCGAATCGAATTTCACCGAACCGCCGCATTTCAACATGCTCGTCGGAAGTCCATTGCGCTCCATCTTTTCAGCGGTTAGCGCAGCTCAAACGGCAGCGACGAAAAAATAGGACAGACCGCGTTTCAATGAATGGAAATGTGATGCGGGAAAAAGAGGGGCAGAACGATGGCCTACGTTAGTGAGCGGCTGCCTAATCGTTTGTGGGCAGTAGACGCCGTTTGAATAATGAAGGCGGATCAACACAAGGAATCATTTACAAGAAGCAAGGTGGGAACACCGACACATCGGATGAGGCCTCTACATGGCTCGGACCTACTAGTTCAAACTGATGAGTCGCTGAGAAGCAACCAAGGTGAGCTGAATGATGCCGTTATACAATGCATCCACGCGAAAATGGAAAGCAGTAAATAGATTACGGTTGCATCTACACGCTGCCTTCTTGCGTAGTACGTATTCAGGTAGTAATGGTCCTTGAAGGTTGACAAGTATGAATAAAGCATTCTTTCCCCGACTTATGTCAAACCGTTTCACCATTCCACGTTTAGACAGAGGCTAAGAAGAGAAAGCTCCTTCAAAAGGGTATGCGAAGAATTTAGGGTGCCAACCATTATTGAAACATGATAAAGCCCCATCACATCTGGAGAATCCCAGAACTACTTGCCGCTATTCTTGCACAGCTTCCGGCGAAAGAATTATTTCAAGCTCGGGCAGTGTCTCGAGATTTTCGCGATCTATCAACACATGACCCCTACTTGGCCTCGCAGATCCATATTCGTCCTAAGCATGAGAAAAGAATTTTTTGGATCGTTGACAAAGAAAGAAGAACAATAAAGACATACCAAGAAGACGATGATTTTGACATCTCTAAATTTAATGGTCAATGTCGAAGGCTCTTACATGTGAACGATCATGTAGCTGCGGCTGTCCACCTCTTCCTCATAAAAGAAGATACTAATATAGCACTCAGAGCTCTCGATCCCTACGATTATATTTCACTCCACCCAAAAATACTTTTTGGCCTTGCATCTGGCTCCATAGCAAACACAATCTTTCTCGAAATGTTTCTTTCCGAGCCCCCGTTCTGCACTGCAAATGTTTGTTGGGCCTTCCGAGGTCTGGATTACACTCATGACCAGTACCATGAAATTCATGCCGCGGGTGGAATCCGTCTCAAGGACGTGATCAAGACGCTGTGGGCTGTCAAAGGTAATAGAACAGTAGATGATGCGAAGTCTTACATCGAGATACCAAATAGTACTATTGTGTCTCCCGAAGACAAGTTTCGCATGGCACCTGGTGAGCAGTACGACGTGCCTACTACTGGAAGATATAACATCAAAAGATATTTAGTTTTCGCTAATATCCGCATGGAACTACGGGCCGCCGCGTGCCCTGAGATTAACGCAAGAAAAAGATTGTAGACATCATAAGCCCACAAAAAACCTATGAGCATCCAACGCGCCCTCAATGATCGTTTTTCTTGATCTCCTCCTTTGTGTCGAACCACAAGACTAACAGTGGCCTTGGCTTTACCAAAGCTAGATTCGGGATGTCTCTCTTTGCTATCGTTGTCGCCCCTTTTAGGCTCTCCAAATCCACCGCCGCGTCGTTGGACGCATCTAGGACAATAAATGGTTTACGAACCGCTTCGACTTAGGCTTTTGAAATCTATGGCAAAATGTAGCATTATACTCTCGAGAATTCGATTTCATGTCTTAGAATTCTTACCAATTAGCCAACGCGTTGCTATGCTAGTTGCAGCTAACGAAGATGGACTCGTTTGGGGAGGTCGATGAGTCTCACGTGTCCCTATCGCGTTTCTGTTTGCGAAAAGAAGAACAGCTAAGGTCTGTAGTTTTGTAAAGCAAGTTGGTTGTTAGTAATTCACACCTTGTATGCAAAGACTCGTATTAGTCTGGGTCATGCACCCGCATATGGGCTTCTGGCGTCCCTTCAGCGCTAGTATTCTTCCCTCAATGCCCTTGTGCAGAAGCTCCGCATCAGTCACAATCAGGGTTGGCGTGTCGTACGCTTTTACGATAAGAGGGTTAAAACTAGCAGAAGCTACCAACGTAACTCTAGTCTGCATTCCTGTATTACGAGAATTGAATCATTCGACAATGATAAACATCCCTCAATTTCCAATCCGGTATTTAGGCGCTTAAATCGTGAATGTCGATCTTCCCCTAGCCTTCCCTTCTCTCAAGACGGCTGTTGTCGAGAGACTCACCTAGTAACCCCTCGGCCTTAAGATCAAATGCTGTTAAGGAAAGCAAGAGTATTTTGGCTAGGCTGCCTTGCCATGTCGTATACAGTGGTAGCAACGAAGCAAGATCAAGATATTAATCTCTTCGTACAAAACATGTGCAGAGACACGAAAACTTTTGCTATATACCAAGTTAATCAAGGCCAAATGCTGCTTCGATCACCTAAACTATCTCTTGCACATGGGGCTAATGGCACTCTACGATCTTCATACAAATTAGAAGGGCTACGCCTCTCGAGTCGCGGAGATTGGCCGCTCGACATGCAATGGAACCCGCAGAGTTTATTTGAATATGGTTATAGCACGTACGGTGGGGTTGAAGGCATCGCCTATGACCTGTCAGTTATGGGAGACAGCCAAGCGCTAACCGGAATAGCAGTACAGCCGCTGGAAAATGGGAAGGGAAGTGGAGCATGCCCTGAAAAGACATGTATACCGGGAGAGTGTGATCCCACACAGGGATGGACACATCCAACGCAGGAGGCTGCAGGTAGTCCTGCAGATACTGCCTGTTTCAAAGGTCCTATCGACTTCAAAGTGACCTTCTGCCCGGAGAACCTAATTACAGAGACGCAGGATGCTTTTTAGCAGATAAAAATTCCAGCTTTTGTGCTTGAAGATTTTCGCTGTGAGGCAGATGGCGAAGGTTCGAACCCATTGCCTTGCCGTCAATTGGCCCGTTCGTTGTGAAGTTGGGATGGCTTTGCAGTCCACGCCTCCTTTACTTCTATTAATGATTCGTCGAGCTTGCATGAACGAGCCGACAACTAATTGGTGGTTTTAATTTCATAAGATGTCTCCACACTCAGAATGCGTCAACCTCCAAGAATAGTGAGAGAAAGTGCTGTAGATGTTTGGCAAAAGGAGAAAAAAGGAAAAAAAAAAGAAATACTAGATACCGAGACCTTCTATTGCATCGATACTTAATAGAGATGCTTTTTCGCTTTCCATGTAACGATCCCTAATTACAGGACCCCGCGTCTAAGTCGACGGTCTTAAGAAGCGCCAAACAGCCATTAATGAGCTTTGCGGCCATATCGCCGCCCCTCTCGAGCTCTTTGCCAGACTTCTCAAGGTCGATAATGGTGGAATGCCGCAGTACAGAATTTTGCCGAAGTTCATCTAAGCAAATGGGGAGAATCTTCATAGAGGCTTTCACTATTACTTAGTATGAAGAGAACTCTAGTAGGCATGTCTTGTGTTGCTGACCTCCATTGTTGTCGCTTGGGCTGAAGGGAATATCGATGTTGCGAACTTGCGTAACTCTCCAGACGAGAACCTCGAGTAATTTCGAGAGCTTACATTTGTTTGCGTTTTTCACCGCGCGCTCTAGCGCTTTTTTCGGTGCTTCCATTTCACTAGCAGTGTCAACGACCCGTAGGAAGAATACAACGTGCGGATTTAGTTGCACGCTCGCTCCCTTGGAAAAAGATGCATGCTCCCCAAACCTTATTCTCAGGAAGTACGCGCGGTTATTCATGGATGACAGGCATGAAAAGTTCCAGACTCTCAATTGACACGTACATGTTGCACTGAGTTACTATGCAAGCATGCAAGCAGGGATAGAAGGATTAGTTTGGGTACGGTACAAGTGAGGACAGTCGGGGGAACATGTAGTTAATAAAGATAGAGACATGAAGAGATGGCCCTGTCAATTTGCACATGAGGTACGGCGTAAACGTCAACACAATGCCGTTCCCTGTCAATCACCTCAACATTCTTGCTATAGACGCGCCAGGAAAGTGACAGAGAGGGGTGAGACAAGTTGATATCGTTCTGCTCGTAGTGCGTCCGAAATAGACGAGCATAGCAGGTTCATTTCATAAGCCGAGCTGGAAGCGAGCCATCCAGCTCCATCCTTGTCTCTGGTGAGTATTATTCATTGTCCTTGCAGTCGAGGTCAGAGATGATCTCGATAGCCCGTTGGGGGTGGCAGGACTGGAGGACATGGGTGGAAGCGGCGTTACTGCAGGAGCGGGGATCCCCGCATGCGCTATCACAAGCGGGCACTGTGCCGCGTCTAGCGAGGTGCCTGGAATGACGAAGCTAACGAGGCGAGATAGTGCACTTGGCAGAGGGTCTCATAGAAGAACACCAGTACCGGGCGCCCTGTGCAGCCATGGCCATTTTTTATGGCTTTCGTCCAGACATTCAGCGTCAGACAGTTCTCGTCCCGCCTAGTTCCTGCGTTACCACCGAAGAAGTCGATGATTTGTTGAGCCTGAGGAGTGAGGAAACCCAGGTCAAACGGCGGCCTAGAGCCCTGTGGGCAGTCACTTGAAAGGCTGTTAGTAGAAGCAAAGGATGCATAAGAAACGATTGGCTCACAATCCTGCCGATCCTGTCAGTCTCGAGGTTACGAAGGGTGAGTGAAGTCGATACCCACGAATTTGTCGGCAACATGAAGTCTACAACCTTCGTAAGCTTCCGGCGCCGCAAAGCGGAGGTCGCCTACCGGAGGCCGCGCAAAGGGGATCCCAAGAAACTCTGTCACTTCGCTTCGATTTTCGGCCAAGTGGCCCTGAATAGGCCCATTGCTAGTCTGGACGGTGAGCGCGCATGAGAGCGCAGCGCAGGCAAACAATGAGAGCTGCGGCACCACTGTAAAGGCCCAAAGGCGCGAGAAAAACATGTTTGCTGTCGCAGGGAAGAAGACCGGTGAAAGGCGTCAGAAGCACAAGGTGGAAAGTGTCGACGGTGAACGCCTACCATTGTGGCTGGGAATTAAGAAAAGGTCGGGATGAACGGCATGATCTTGACTTGGGCCCCGATCGCACTTTGCGTCAAGATACCACTGCCGAAGACCGCTAATGTATGCTCGGCTATCATCTCGCGTCCATCGGCACTACCAGTTCACCTTTCTACAATGGCCAGTACTTATCCGACGCAGAAGACATCATTGTTGTGACTGTCAATTACCGATTAAACATCTTTGGCTTCCCAGGAGCACCAGGGAATGTCGACAATCTCGGCTTCCGGGACCAGCGTCTTGCTGTTGAGTGGGTGCGCGACAATATCGCGGCATTCGGTGGAGATGCATCGAGAATCACCATTTCCGGACAGTCTTCCGGAGGTGTTGCCGTTGACTACTGGGCGTTTGCGTACACTGAAGATCCAATTGTTAGCGGTCTCCTCTCGCATTCCGGTAATGCGTTATCATTCCCAATGAACTCTGAAAACATTACTCTCAGCAATTGGTACAACGTGTCAGTGGAGGTGGGATGCGGCTCAGACGGGGACACCACTCCTTGCATGCGCACACTCTCGTGGCAGAGCATAGAATTGGCTGCTAGCAATCTACCATCTGCGCGGAGCAGCAGCCCCTTTCGATCAGTGCCACCCTTCTACCTAAAGCCGGATGGCGTGACTGTCTTCTCAAATTACACGGAGCTAGCCAAGAAAGGCAAGTTCGCTAAGTTGGTAAGCAGGTCTTCTCCACCATTTGTCGCCTTGGACAGTGTCCGATCCTAGTGCTCACTCCTCTTAGCCCTATCTTCTTGGCAACAACAATAACGAGCAAGGCTACTACATGATCCCAGCTACAGTAGCCGGAGCCAATGTAACGGAAGAAGAAGGCGACGCATTCCTACTATCCTCCCTTACCTGCCCGAACATGTTCCAGGCAGAGCAACGCCGAGCTCACGGCGTGCCTGTCTGGCAGTATCGCTACTTCGGCGACTGAGACAATCTGCACCTCTACAACGGCAGCGGTACCTACCACGGTACAGATGTCCAAATGTTGTTTGCAAACGCCGATACTGTTAGCGGGATACTGTCATCTGACCCCGAAAACAACATGGAGAAGGTGATGCAACACGCATGGGCGGAATTGCCGCAGATCCACCGAAGGGTCTGTTCCGACTAGGTTGGCCCGAATTCAGCTCGAGTAATGAAACTCTTGTTCGTTTGGCGTATGAGAATCAGCCGCATGTAGGTTTCGTCTATCCAAGCATGTACGATGACCCCTGCTCAACAGTCGAGTTTGGTGCATACGCGACGTGACACTAAGCAATATTTTCTTACTGGCACGTAACAGCATCTATGGATGTCCCCGGTTTGGTCGGGGACGAGTAGGGGAAAGTACGTTGCACGAAATGGAAGCTTGGAGATCAGTCGTATTTTGTTGCAGCCCTTGCATTCGCGGGCATGCGCGCCTTCTTCCACTTAACATTGTCATCAGCTTCGACGGTCATGACTTGCGTACGCATACATCACGCTTCAGTGCACCATGGGGACGATACTTCCAATCGCAATCCTCCACACAAATAGGTCTATTAAGCATCCGGGGATTCCCCCCATTCCGTGGCATTGTACGAGATCGTATGCTTTTAGCTCGACAAATGGAGTATGAACTTTCCTGTGAAAAACGAAATCTATCTAGCTTTCAGCGATGAGCAAAAAATCCGTGAATGCAAGAAGGCTACTACAAGGACGGCTCTTGAGTAAATCATTCACTGCAGCTTTAGGATCGTCTTCATTCCAGCTGGGAAATTTCACAATCCATATTGCGTCTAAGACTGGCGTACATCACGCTCGCGAAAGTACCTGGGTCCATTCTACATTCAAACGAACCTTGTGCGTTGATCTCACGATTGATGTCATGTGTAACCGAGAACAGTCATAGTTACCAACAACAATCTTAGTGAAATGCAAAGTGAAGCTGCGTCGGGAGAGATAACTCGTTGTAAAAGCTGTCAACAGTCTGCAGCAACATGTAGCAGCCGGTAAGAGACGGTTACACCCGCTAGTGTGTGCACAGACCATTTACTAGTTAGGAAATTTAGGGTCTCCCGAAATGGTAAGGTATGCTACACAGCTCAACCTTCTGTTGTCACTCTATCTGCATCTCTTTTTTAATGTTCAAGACTCAGCGAAGCTTCAAGCCTTAGCAATGCCGGATAGCCTATGCCAGACTATTGCTGATCTCGCTTGACAAGAGCGACTGGACCGGCGTACAGCTTTTTCCCCCTGATTGCATAATAGACAAGGGCAACGAAAAGCACCCCAACAAACATAACGCTTGCATAATTGAATGTCTTGCGGTCGACGTTCTTCGTAAGGGGGAAAAAAGCAAAGACAAAAAGTGGCAAGACGAAACAGAAAGCAATAATGTTGATCCCCAGGCCATATTTTCCCAGAGACCAGCGCCGTGTCGGCAGAGGTGCTCCAAAAATTCGACGCCAAATCAATGTGCCAATAGTCACCAGATAGGAGCCCAAGATCGCGACAGCGCCAAGAGAGCTTATCGATCGCAAAGCGGTCGTAGACCCAATGTTGATTAGAGAGAGGAGCAGAACAATCAGAACCGACACGAACACTGCCCGGAGGGGAATATTCCAACCTGGTCGTACCTTCCGAACGCTGTCAGCAAACTTAATCAGGGACGGCATCGTCGTACTTATCTAACCTTTTCAATCCAAGTGGACGCTGGGAGACCTTTATCTCTAGCAAAGGACCAAAGCTGACGACTTGCAGTAGCGACTTCGCTAAAGCAGCAAGAAATTAGGAGGATGATAACAATAGTTACCATGACCGATGAAGCTGCCTTACTGCCAGTCGCGTTGTAAAATATCTGGACAAAGGGCTCCCCGGTCCTAGTCTGAAGCACTTCTTCAATGTTGCCAGAACAAAAGGCAAGGGTCAAAATCACCAAGATGCCCAGGCAAGCGTTCGGAGCAACAGACCACATGATTGCCTTCGGAAGCGTGATAGATGCGTCGCAGAGTTCTTCCGCTGTAGGGCTGTTTAGCCTTCAGAGCATGGGTCGATCGATTTGTTTGTGACTTACCCATGTGCACCGTACAATCATATCCGATTAAGACATTGAGCGGCGTAACCATCCCAATCATCGCTGCAAGACCCGTGGTGTCCCAGCCCCCCACGTTCGTATATTTGAACAGCGCCACATCCACCGGCGCACGAGGAGCCATGACCCAGAGTGGGATGACGATGGCAAACACACCGCAGAGATGCAGAGTTAGAAGGATACCTGAACCACACGGAATTCATTAGTCAGGCGAGCTAGCAGAGGCAGAACAGTCTCACGCTTGACAGGCGAACCTTCAATTAGTGGCAGCTTTACTGCGAGGACAGTATTGAAAACAACAGAAGATACCACCACCGCAATCGTTAGTAGGGTCTGGTGCCATCTCTCTGGCACATAAGCTTCGTGATTCAGAGAGATCAGAGCTTGGATGAGTCCGCCGACCATGAAGCATACGCCCGCAAGATAGACTTGCCATCCGATGGCTGAAAGCCAGCCTAATCCAGTCTGTCAGCGAGCTTGTAGCAGCTTACGATCTCTTGAAGAAACTTACCGACAAGGTATGAGAGGGGCTTCTGTACTTGAGGCGAAGCCTGTTAGAGGTGGTAAACAAGTGTCAGGTCGTGTCTGGTTAAGAGACCATCTACAAGTCGAGGCACTCACCAACTCTGAAACCCAATGATATCTTAGAATTTTAGTCAGCAAACACTTCAAGCCAAGAGCGTGGAAAAGTGAGAACATAGCCAAGGTGACATCTCTTCCGTCCCTTGGATGAAGACCGACTTACTGCCCACCAGCCGTTGGCGACCTGCAAACGGTCAGCTTTCTCTTACGCTCGGGGTCGCAAAAAGATCGAACCCACATAGATGCTAGCTCAGCGAGACTTGCGTACACGAAAAGCATTCCGCAAGCGTCGACGAGGAAGCCTGACGTATTTTAGCGCCACTTCACCCTACAAAGCTTTTTTGAACCTACCCCAAAAAAGATTCGGCGTGCCACCATCGGGCAGAACAAGTTTGAACAAGACCAAGAGTACCTCCCAAGATGCCATGACAGTGCTGGCAAAGCCCAACATTGTAACGAATTTGAAGTTGCGCTGCGCCACCATTAGCTTCAAATGTCCCCTCGTAGCATCTACATCCTGTTTGATCGCGTTACCCGCAACTCTTGCGTTTTCCCTAGCGCTCTCATATCTCCTTCGTCCGCTGTCGTGCCTCTGCATTTCTTCGCTACAACTGGAGAGGACATCTTGATACTTCCGCGTTCGCAGCTCACGGAATTGGAAACGTCTTTGCTGTCAGGAGTCATATTCGCGGTTGGGATAGATTCGCTATCGATGATTTATCCTGAAAAGTCTTTCGTCAGGTAGCAAAGAGCTTATAGATGGAGAAAGCAAATAGGAAGGGATACTCAGAGAGATTGTAGAGCGGGAAGGAGCTAGATGAATTTCATTGAATTCCCCCACCTTGCCCATTGCTCGGCAAAATGCGCTCGTTTCATTCCCACTTCCCCCGTAGCTTTGCGTAGCCGACCTGTGGCATCCTGGCTTCCGGTCATGGGCCCTTGACCTCCGGTTTCCGTTGGGATTCGACCATCATGTCGCTTAAAGTCGTCTCATTTCATGAGGCAGTAAAGCACGCGGTGTTGGCAAGGCACCATCCCCAACTTTTAACACGAGGCCAAACACAAACCATAGACGCCCGCTTACTCTACCAATACGGAATGATGTGCCGAAGTAGATTGAGCAAGCAAACTCGCTCTTATTGAACAGGCTGCAGACAAAGCTGCAAGTCCTTGTCTGGGTGCCGAGAATGCGCGAGAGGTAACTAGTGCAGGGTTCATATGCGGGAACGGCGGGCGGAAGCTGCAGCCGCGGGCTTAATACTACATGGGGTAAGAGACGTAATCCTTGTATATGAATTTGCCGCAAAGCTCCGATTTGGCTTCAGTATCCGCCTTGTCAGTCACAGGAGAATGGCAAACCATTTCGCGAGCAGATCTCAACCTCTAGGCTTGCCACACATCTGCCGCCTGTGCCGCAAACCCCTAGTAGGAAGGATGCAGTCGGAAGCATGTGAAGACATAGCCTTGTTCAACCAGACCACTGCCATTTATCTGTCTTCCATGATAAACCTTGATAACGCCATGCTGTTTCCCTGCTCAATGTACTGAAGTCTTTCGTCGTACATCATGAATCCAGTACCGCCAGGCTATCATGCGCCTTTTGAGGTCTTGACCAAAAACGACCACACCGCTCGGATCGAGATCTTAGCAGCATTGGGATTGGTCATCTCGATCGTGTTCCTTGGTTTTCGGATGTTCAGTCGTCATGGTAAATTCGCTAATGATGACCTGACATTGTTCGTTGCAACCGTAGGCTCACCAGACCTCTACCAGCCAAGGTGTGCTTGCGTAGGCTAACTGATCGCACAGGCTGTGGGTGTCATCCAGTCTGGTGTCACCATTGTAGCTTGCAGGACCGGGCTTGGAAAACGGTCGATACTGTTGAATGAAATGACGCAGCATAGCGTTCAACAGGTAAGACTTAGGCTAACGTATGGCAATTGGGTGCGCGAACCGATGCTAAGCATTAACAGATTACATACGCCAGCACCTTACTTCTCATACTTACTGTCGGCCTGTGAGTAGTCAAGCACCCGTCAAAGAGATCCATCAGCGAGCTCACTGACCGTCTCTCACTCTTGTCAGATCGAGACTCAGTTTCGTCTTGTTTTTGTACAATTTGACGGAGGGGCGATCGAGAAAGAGAGTTTTCTTCGCTTCTATCGCTATAGTCGCGGCGTTGACATTGACATCGTTACTAGTCTTTGCCCTCCAGTGCGAGTTGAAGCGGCCCTGGATAACCTATGGTAAGAGCTGCAAAAACTTAGTAAGTCGATTCTGTTCCTGCCCATGGCGATGAATGGAGGCTAAATACAGGAGCAGACGTCGAGATGGCACATTATACTTAGCTTTGATATCGTTCTCGAAGTAGTCTCCACTGGAGTTACAACATATCTCATCTCATCCCTACAAGGAGAAATGACCGAGAGAAAACTAAAAGCAATTGTCTTGCTCTCTATGCATGTAGTGTACGTTGTCGCACCCGTTCTATTTCCAGCACATGCATTACTAATTGGTCAAATGATAGGACTATCATCCCCATTGCACTACAGTTTACTCGCCTTCACAAACGCAGCTTCACCGCCGACCCTACCTCGGACGCCGAGTTTTTCATGTGGTCGCAAATCGCCATGCACGTCTCATTGATCACGACAACCTGTCCTCTACTACTACCAATGTTCCATGATTTCAAAACCTATTACGGGTGTATAGGCAGAATGGGTTTGTCGGGCACCAACAGACCAGCGAACTCGTTTCCTATGGCAAGCCTCCCGAACGCAGAAGAGACAGAAGAAGAGAATGTAACTGCTGGAAGGCGCAGGTGAGTCTGAAGGGAAAACAGTGTATCGATCAGTGCTGACCTTCGTAATGCAACTAGTTCCGACAGCGACCGGATTTTAATCGAAAGTACATTTCAAATCAGACGTGAGGAGCGCGCGATGTAGGTTAATACGGAAGCGATGCAATATCACGGCTATTTCTCGCACTAGATCAAGCACATTCATGATTTGTATACTACGTTGGTGAAGTTCTAGGCTAATTTCATAGTACTAAATAGTAGAAGCGACCGGCTATGACCTATTTCACAGATGATGGTCAGGTGACTTAGGGTGATGTAGGCTTGGTCTCTGGCGGAGAGGTGCTAAGGCACGCTGGCTGCTATGTCGCGATGGTCGCACATAGCTCTGCACGCGACCCTGGCGGGTGAGATTTCGACCAAGACGTCGCGGTGATGCCTTCGGGCCGTAACACGTTGGTCTAAAGGAAATCCTTCTCTTATTCAAAGCTCATAATACCGGAATACCTAGTTGTTATTCCTATCTCTAAGCTTAGGTTTAGATTCCCTTCCACGTTGCTAAAAGAAAAAAGAACTGTTTCTCCATTCGACCCTAGGCACATCTTTTTGCGGGCTTGTTCTTTCGAGAGCGATCCAGAAGTGTAAAATTACCTGGTTGCTCATTAACACCATTTCCGTCTTGATCTATGTTTTGGGACTGCTCATTGTGTCGAAGGTTCCTTCTGCCAACTTCAACCAGGTCGCGGCAGCTCGTAAGAAAGATAGTTCCTTTGTCGCAGGCTCAGGGATGGGACACGCTAGCATGTGCTAGCGGGGGGCTAACACGTGCTAGCGTGAGCAATCCGCCCTAGCCAAGTACAGGCACTGTGATGTCCTCGGCGCTAATGCACAACTGCAGCCCTAGCTTGGATGATCGGTACAGTGTCATTTTAAATCAAGTTGTATCTTTCTCCGAATCACCTTCATCTACACAGTCATAACAGTGCCATCGATTTAAATGGCAAACATTTACACAATACCGAGAGGCACCACTCAATGTCCAGTGTGCAAGAAGCGCTTTGCACCGGAAGACACCAACCAGCTACGTAGACATGTCAACGGATCCAAAAATCAAAAACACGAGGAATGGTGCAAGACACATCCGCCGCAACCTTCCCGCCGAGCCCAAAGTCCGACCGTCAATACGCCGCTGGAAATGACTTACCAGCGACTGCAAGATGTACTGTCTGTTGAAACCATCAACTCCTGCCGATCCGTGCCGCTAGACGAATTGACGTCCGCACCGTACGACGTGAGAGCCCTTTGGGAGGCGACGACGACATATCCTGCACTCTATTCAGCCGAAGATCAGCCGTTTGACAAGTCCTTCCCTGATGAGAAGAAAATATTTGTCAGCTGTATGGCTGCAGAAACGCAACATGTACGCGTATTCGTCCATGGTATGGACGGATATCGGCAACAGAAGGATGATCAAAGGAAGGCGCTCGCGGAGATGGCATGGGACTATCGTCAAGAAGCCCACCAGAACAAAGCTCTTTCAGCCGCTTTCGAAATTTCGGACTATACGCTTGACCCACCGGCACTCTCTTGTGGTCTTTCGATGCTAGAGAAGGGAGAGACGGAGGTGTTTTGGTCATTCAAGGGCTCATTCACAGACCTACACGTCGGTAAGTACCAGCGTGTCCGTGTTACATTCGAGTGCGTCGGATAGATATACTAAACGATTTTATACCACGGCTGGGAAGCTTTCGCTCGCCCGGTAGATGGATGCGAGAAAGTCTTCTTCTTGTTTCCCCCTACGGCCAGAAATCTCGAAACCCTAGCGACAAATACACAGTTTGCAAACATCTTGTTGGCAGTACTGAGCCAGCTGGAAGGCGGTGTGGTAGTAACATTGCGGAGTACTCATATGCTACATATACCAGCCGGCGTATTGCACGCAGTTGTAACACTAATTCCAGGCTTCTTACTAAACAGCAGTTATTTGCACTCCAAGAGCGTGCTACCCATGTCAGCCTGGATGCAACATTCATTGGCGGCGGCTGAATCACCGCTTACAGCATCGCAGAAGGATGCTGCGGTGGCCAACTGGTTAAAAGCTGCGAAAGCAGCTTCGGACACCAATACGCTTTTTGAGTCGTGGAAGCATTTTGCCCAAGTCTTTTCGCGACTACTAACGCCCAAAAGGAAGGGGTCACTTGCACATTTTTGGCAAGGGCGGTTGCAAATTGCGCGGGAATTCGGCAGGGAAGGTGACGTTCAGGCTATCGAGAGGATCCTTATCCAACTACGGGAAGTGATATGAGTGCCACGCCCGTCGACTCTTAATGGCTCGAAGTCTGCCTTGAGTGTTGTGGTAGAGCCGTCCAAAAGGTACGCTTTGCTTACCAGGGTCCCTCTTTATTGCAAATGCATTAACATGGCCTTATCCTAATACAGTCGGCCCTTTATGTTTAAGGGAGCCCTACCAGACCCCACCGCCACGAGCTTCGCGATCGAGGCATTGTTTTAAAAAGCTTCCCTAACCATCGAGCTCCTAGTAATTAAGGTCCTAACGTGCTGCGGTAGTTTTGTCGTGCTTTCACCAGATTGGTGCTGTTAGCCTCGTGTATTCCAGCGCATGCTTCCGGGGTGCAACACAGTGGGAGCGGTTTAGCGCAGGGAGAATGGAAGATAGAGACTAATGTAGCCTTACATACTGTAAGGGAATGAACACTCTTAAAGCTAGGAAGCTATTGCTGTATTTCCTTAGGTACGTCAATAGCGGCTAGGAAGAAGTCCTGCTCTACTCCGGGCTAAGCTTGGGAGTGCTGGATGCGATGTATCGCCCTGAGATAGCAGGTCGCACGGACTGCTCCCAAGCTCCAATGTCCGAGGATTACAGGTGTTGGTGTCTCCGCTCATGGGCTCGAGACCGGACGTCAGATGGGCCGTAAATCGTGTTGGACGGCGCGTTGCCTCTGAGGTATTCGTAGTCACGGGCACGTACGACTCCGCGAAAGCCATTGAGCTCGATCTTTGGCTCCCTGCTACTTGCGTTCCGTAACTCGCTGCTACGGACTCTTGACATTCTTTATCAGGATTAAATAGTGGAGGAGCACTAAGCCCCAAGCGATTCCGAGCCTCTTCGTAGCTGCTAAAGTTAGCCGTGCTCTCCCAATGTCAGCCGTCTCATACCTAATACCCTTGGTCATCACATAGGTGGCCGGGTCAATGGCAAATTCAAGTTTCAAAGTTTTCAAAGTGTTGTCTATTCCCTAAGAGAGTAAAGTGGAACACCATTTGGTGATTTTCTTTTGGCTCAAATGCGATCGACGATGAATTTCATTCGATGGACCTTCAAGTAACTGGCCAGCAACAGTGGAAGCTGTGCATTGCATCGGTCAGCAAAACGATCGCCTCTGACAGTAGATGTACGTACCTGCAAGAGCGCTGCACACGTTGTACGCCTTGCTCCCTGAGCTTCCACTCAGATCATTAATGAGAACGATGAGGAAGTTGCCAATTGCGCGTTCTCGGTACCGACGAGTACGTTCGTTCGAGCTAGTTGTCTTGCTGTTCCATCGTGGATGTTTGCCTTTGATTTGCTCCTGGTCCGCTATAACCCGGAGCCAGCTTACAACGAAGGTCGTGACGTTGCTCAGATGCACTGACGTGCTGTTCAACTTCCTCCATCTGTCTATCGCAGCCTCCAAGAGTAGGCTCTGGTTGTCTGGTTGCGCTCCCATATCAGTTGTCCAGCTTCGATGAGAACTGAGGTTCGTCTTGCAATGGTTGGCGCCCACTATCACGCAATTGACAAGACTGTTACCCAAAAGACAGTCCTCCTCGCTGTAGCAAGTATCTTGCAATCGGTCCTCGAGCTCAGGTGAAACACCGACCATAAGTGTCGAAAGGTCGACCATCGAAGTACGTTGTTTCTTGCCCGCCTGCGGAGGTGCGAGGCTGTCTTGCTTTCCATGTCTGCGCTTCTTTGGAGTCTTCTTGGATATTCCGCGGGTGTTCTTCAAGCGATTTTGTACTTTCATCAACATAGCACAGCTCACTGCATGCATGTCAATGATGTGCCTGTACACACACCATTCGCATACTCACACTGGGCATTCCGCAAAGTTCCAGAAAGCAATTTGGCTAATCTGAGTGCCAATATTCTGCGTTGTCTGTCTGACGTGCGCAAGAACGGCTTGTGTATCTTTAAGCCTAGACGACAAGGCAACCTTAATACGCAAACCCCGGAATAGTTGATGTATGTATTCACTCACGCGGAAAGATCGCAAACACAAGTAGATCTTTATTCTTGAATTAAGGAAGAGTAAAAGAATGATGATGTCGATCGCTTCGCCGGTGTGTGCAGCCCATGAGCGCAGCGATCCTCCATTGTCAGGCGCAAAATGCACCTGTTTGACCTCTTCGATAGCCATACCAGTGAGGCATTACAGTAACAAAGCCTCCGCGAGTTGAGAAAGAGACCAATCATGAGTAGGGTCAATCACCGTCGGCAGTGTGGCGATAGCTAAGGCCGACGGTGATTGGCCGTAGCGTTAAGCGGTAATTACCATCTGGTACCCTCGATAGGTATTTGGTATTGGGACCACATGATGCATTTTTCCGCAAGTTTAATTCACGAACCTCACAAATGGATCTGCAATGTAAGAAGGGCTAGGCTCGCCTTAATGCCTTTACAATACGACGCCATCCACATTAGCGTGGACCGCACCCATCTTGCTCTGCGGTGGACCGTATTGCCGACCGGGGTAAATGGCAAAGGCTCTACGCGACCTCGCTCGAGTAGCATGAGATTGAGTTTTGCCCATCCTCGGCTTTAAGTCTGCGGCAGATTAAATAGCGCACTCTTGGGAACAAAACTTTAATGAGCGAAGTGTGCTCTTCCTAATTGTTCGGAACAGGTGATGGCAGCCATCGTTTAGGTTCTTGGCTCGCAGTAGATACTTTATTGCGTCTACGGGCAATAGATGATCATTTCCTCTCTTCCCAATCGATAGCGTTGAATATAATTTCGACTCGATTCACAATCATTGACAACTTTCCAGTATTCAAGTGCATTGTATTTTACCACTGTGTCATAAGAAGAGATTCCTTCCCGCTCAAGCCTCCTTACCTTCGATTAGTCTAGGCGCGTTACCCTTGATCGTCCAAGAAAGATATTTATGGGGCTGAAACAGGATGTTTAGAGTTGGCTGGCCTCGAGCTGCACCCCCTACGCTGTATGCCCGAGATATCGTCACTGCTAGAGTGCGAACATATGATGAAGGCACGGGCTACTTGGCCACAATTGCGCGCGCGTTCTTGTCTTTACGCGTCCGATAGACCGACCAACCGGTGAGACGAGGGTCCGTGAGCTGCAACTAGAAGCACAGGGTCCCGTGAGCTTTTGGCGTCTTTGCACGTACTGGTGGTCGTCTATCGGGGCCTTGGCCTGGTCGACTGACCTTGCGCGGGATAATTTGCGCAGACCTAGATTTTTGCGCAAACACATTCTATGCGCGCCACTGAGGCAAGAGTGATGCCTGTGGCCAGGATGTTCACAACACGCCGCGCGGCCCGCAGAGTGCGTACCTCATGAAGAACGCAATTAGACAAGTCTCAAGCGGCAAGTATTGGACATGGCACAGAGCCAATAGAAGGCCCCTAGAGGGCTTCCGGGTGCCCCTCGCCTTCGGAGAAGTGGTCTCAACTCCCACAAGAACCCTTCACATTCTCGACGTCATATCTAGCGCTCCTTTAATTTCACAGGACACAACAACCTTGCTACCTAGTCTCTTCGTTAAACGAAAGTTTGATGAGTCGAAGGAATCGTCTATAAGCTGGAGCTTCCCAAATTTGTCACGCCACTCCTTCCCTTCCACTATGACAAGGGCAACAGTTCTTTTTCATTCTAGCTACCACGGGTTCAAAACTATGAAGACATTTAATGACACCGACCATCCTGAGCCATCGTACAGGGGCTGTGTGCATTCACGTCAAGATGTGTTGATACTGGTGAAAGCCTGTCAACTCGGATTGCTCGCACATCCCATTAAGCTTAGCTCAACGAGATGGAAAAGGGGAGTCGCCAAAAACGGCAGCGTCTTTATTCTGCAGAAGACAAAAGACCAAAAATCTTGGCGTGACGACCGAAAATGGCATTGCATCCTCGATAAGGGAAGGAAATTGACCATCTACGAAGAACATCTGGCTGCTATAACGGCAGAAACAGAACGGTTGGAGCCCGGCGGCAAGAACCTATCGCCACTTGCTTATAGAGACGACCTTTGCAGACTTCCAAATGCCCTGTTCCGCGATCCAGAGGCTTGCAGAAACAGACCGCTCTTGAAACTGAGGACGGAAGTGGCTATTGACCTAAAACGTCAATTTGTCGTCTTCTGGTACATGACCGGGTTTGAGAAAGCATCGAGCATGCCTATGACACCAAGTGAGGATCCTCTGCTCCAACATTTAATTAGCGAAAAACTGTTCAGGCAGGCGCGTGTGGGTGGCACAAACGATAAAGCACAGATCAATCGCATGATACTATGTTGTGTACTAAGCAAGTTACATTGGTTTCGGAGCACTGCGAGATATCATATCCCCCCGTCGATGTTACGCGCCCCGCCACATGCCCGCGGCACAGAGCATTCATAACCATTGTCTCCGAAAAGCTTTGCATTGGCGATTGTAAGCATCGGCTAGAATGGCGAGTGATCATGTCTCGCCGGTGCCTTTCTACCGCCGTGTCACAGCAAGTGGAGCGACATATCAAGCTGTGTCATTCGCTTTGAACAGCATTGAAGCCGGACTCGCCGCCCAGCTGGTCAGCTGCCGCAAGCTACGACATCTGTGCTGATGCGCAACTAACTCGCTATCGAATTATGTCGGATGACATCGTTTAGGACATCACGCGCACCTATGGCCCTCTTCAACGGATGGCGAGCTCGGTAAGACCATCCACGGGTCCGAAGATGCTTTCAGCGAAAGAAATCCTTTCGGAGCGTGCGAGGCAGTCCAAGAGATCGTCCATGGCTAATTTGCGGTCGACAATCACTGTAGCAGTAGACTACTCAGTGACCTCTCAAAGTCTTTAGTACCGAGGTCTTGGCAAGATTCATCAGCTTGAGTGTTGAACTCTGAGAGGCCCTCAGTCAGTCATTTTCCCAGCTTTTGTTGCAGCGACTGAAGCAGTGGATAACGCGTTGAATGAGATTTGGTTTGTGTATCTATCATCCACTAGTTTTCTGTATACCAGCCCTCAGCGTCGATCACGGTTTGAAGCCTTTGCCTTTGTTGTAAGTCGACACTCTATCGGCAGTGTATTTTTCGTGCGCATATCCAAAGGCCCATTGTTGCTTCTCGCCGACGCCTAGCTCGACGCTGCACACGTCGCTAAACAGCACTTTTGACCAGTCTCTATCGAAGTTCTGGCGCGCAAAATCGAGTCTCTGTCTTGCAATAGCCGGCGTAAGGGCAGGGCGAGACCTATAGCGCCAGTGATCTAGTTTATACTCTTGAAAGATGCGTCGAAAGGTGGAGTCGCTATAGTCGCAGCGTGTATCCTTCCGGATCTCTGAGAACCGCGCCTCTATGTTGTTCCGTATGGATCGGTAGATAGCACGCTTGTCTCGGTCACTAGCAATCTTGTATCGGCCAATTCGAGGCTTTCATGCGTAGCCATCGTGTGTGTTGATCCTTTTTAATGTAGTGCTTATAGTGGTCTTTGGCAGCTGTTCAGCTTCGGCTATAGCGTTAACTCCTGCACCTTGAAGAGCGCGCCCATGGATCCGCGCTCTATCAGCAATCGAAAGATCAGGTCTCTTTTGCCTATTTGACGAGATCTGAGCTAATACAGGCCTCAGTATGGTGTTGTTTTGGTGGTCGAAAGTAGAGATTCAGACGCATACTGAAGCGCGTAGGTGGTCAGTGCGAAAAGCTTTGACGTAGTACTGTAAGGTCGCGGGTCTACGTCGTCTCTGTTCGAATACGGACTTTCCTTGTCAAGCAGCACTTCTACCCTTCCAACAGCCCCTACATTGCCCCAGGATTCTAGTTCTATCAAACATCTGGTCGGTCATTCGCGTCGAACCGTTGTCTAATTACAAACTGAAAGTGGCTTGACAGGTGGCGTACAGAGCCTCTTAAGCGGTACCATTCTCCCCTGCCGTATAGATACTTCAGTCTTCATTAAGCATTTATGTTCAACAGAGAAGCCATGTCCAACCTTCGGCCCATCTGGCCTTACGGCGTAGCGTTCTTCCACTGTATCGGGACTATCAGTAGCTTTGACGATGGCAGCTTTGCTTACCGTCGCGGCTACAGTTTGAAACCATGACAGTTTCCGCATATGTGAGCTCGCTCCTACAAAGAGTGCTTTTCTATCGGGCTAACAGGAGGCAAAGAAGGTTTTAGCGTGCCGTTCTGGGTCTCGATCCCCGTTTATCTAAATGGCGGCTTCGCTACGAGTCCGTTTCGCGGCAATGACTCCGACCGAGAAACATGCGCCTTTGTTGGACGAATGACTTTCTTCTAGACAAGAATCGAAGCTGATTGTCCTACAGATGTTGTTTGTTACTACCCAAGTGCTCGGGTTCCTTCCAGTCTTTATGGGGAGACTAAGCCTTATGACAGAGCTTTACCAGGTGTTAAAAGAGTCGGACCGTAGGCAGTTAACTGGCTTCTTTCTCCTTTGATTAATTGCTTTATGGGTACCTGGAGAGGCAGTGCTTACTGCAGTTCCATGTGCGTATGACCACACGAAAGGCAGATCCATATGTCCTGGAGAGGTTAACATCCCCAATTCGAGAAAGCTGAAGCACCACTAATAGCGGAGTAGGTATTGAGATGGGCAATAGTGGCGGCAATAAGCTCAATTTTAGAGTTGTGCTTGATCTTAGCTCTGGTAGAGTCGGTTTGGAGCAGTACGAAAGTGCACTCGAAGCAAAGGCTGAAGGTGTGTGCAAGATCGTTAATCCGCCTATTGTGAGTAGCAAGATCTGGCTCGCCACTAGTAACGTGTTGCTAATACGACAACAGCGTACCAACGCTCATTATCTGGCATTATGTTGCTTGTGAAAGATATTTACAAGACGGCCTCGATCTTGTGCCAACTATCATTTCGCACGGAGTCTTGATCTCCGTAAATGTATTGACAAGCGTCTTGCCAAGGTTGATCAAATTTGCTCGCGAACTCAAGATAAATTTGGCCAACGCAAGGTGGGGTTTTCCGATGACTTCGCTTGGGGCGCCTGAAGGAGGCTACCCATTGTGCGAGGAGCGGGCAACATCAAAGACATCTCTATCCTGCATATCTCAGGACTCAACAGTGAGTCGGCCGCGGTCCTCATTGCTACCGATGTCGCCGATATAACATGTCGAGCTGTGGGGCGTTACCAGGATCTCGCTTCGTTTCAAGATAGTAGGTGGAGATTCGCATGCGCGAATGCTCATCGATTATGTAAGCAGCAGTCTGCGTGGCTGCAGCAGTACATAGTACATGTATCTCGAGAAGATCGAAATGCGGGGACAGAATGGCCGTCGCACTTTATGAAGGGGTATTCCCGAAGTCGCTAATCCTCACTAGTCGAAAAGCGTCGTTCCAGCTTCTCTTCTCGCTCAATGTGGTGGTGATCTGTTCAAGTTCGCCAACGCCACTTTAAGCAGGTCGCAGGAGGAGTGCGTTTTGCATTAAGTTAGTATGGTGAACTCTCGACGATTTCGCTGTCGGTAAAGCATGGGCCCCTGGCGCGCTCCGTCTGAGAAAATGCACAAAGTAGCAAGAGGCCTCGCTCGGTCGGATTGTTACTTGTCAGAGTATTATTCAATTCGCACGTCTGTTCATGCTATGTGCAAGTACACCGAAGTCGAGCTCGCGTGTGATCAACGATGTAGAACGGTACTCGCGCATGATCAACAATGTAAAGTAAAAGAGGTATTCATGAAATGTAAGCCAACCATAATCACTTTTAGGACAGCAGGACAATTCCCAACTAATGAGAAGGTTATCATGATCGAGATCCCCACGACTGCGAAGGGCTCACATGCGTGGGGACACGGTACAACCATGCCCCTAGGGTAAAGCAAGGTAAACATGTCATCGTGGATTCGAAAATAATTGCGGCGGTATGGCTTATAGCTCGCCGCAGTCCTCTGGGCTAGGACGTAGCTAATCTCTACAGCACACGGTCGATTCCAACAGCGAGAGTGCGAGGTCTACCTATGCCCAGGTAATACTGGAGAAACAAGAGCATCCGCCGTACCAAAAACTCGACAATGGCAATTGCCATGTGGTAGTGGCAATGAAAAAGGGAGCCCAGGTACTACTACTGAAAAAACTCGACAACGGCAAGTGTCATGTGGAAGTGACAATGGAAAAAGAAGCAGTCCTTTTGTTTGACATAACGGCTGATGTGACTTGCAGAGGAGGGAAGAATCAGACGCTCGTCTGGAACAACATATTGGTCCGAGACCCTGGAGATTTTGTGTTCCTGCCGCAAGCGGTTCAAGAAAAGTATCACTTGCTGGTTGTAGTATCAAATTAAACGCCAGCTGAGGGGTTTTTGTGCAGATGGACAGAAAGCCTTGAAAGTTACAGCGCCTACTCTCTTGCTAGTACATGTACCCTCTCCATCTTTCCCCTTCTCTTTTTAGAGGACTTCAATAGTCTGTGAGCTGTACCGAAGCAGACGGTGGCCTCAGCATCAGGTTGCCCAGAGACCTCCTGCTCATAATCAGTCGAGTCCGGGAGGCTGCATTCGGACGACTGGCCTATGAATGAGTTGGGCAAATACCTCGCAAGTAGCCCTTATGCTTTGGTCGTTGTGTGACGAAGTTAGCACCCACGTAATTTTCCCATCATCGATTACTTCGAATTTGGCTGGCAATTCTATATCTTGGATGCATCTAGCGACACCTGCGTCAACCTTCCCACCGGATTGGAATTTTGCAAAGCACGCGTTGGATGATTCAACTGCTGAGGCTGCATTCATGCGTAGATATGTCGCAATCTGCCAGACAGAGATGTGGTTCTTGGTGAGGAAGCCTTCTTTGATCGAATGTAACGTTCGTATCTTTGTCTTTAGCCCGCTTGATTAAGGTAGACTTTATAATGTCGTTTTGAGGCACGCTAAACGCCAGGTGTGCCCTTCGCAAAAATGCCTGACTTATGCTACGCAATCTTCCTAAGTGTCTTGCCCGGCCGGGCGACATGATCTAGGCCAGCTGTAAGCTGCTCGTGACACGCGAAAGGTCGGGCACGCTTTATTGCGGCAAGGCTGGAGATGGGCAATGAGACTGTGATGTTGTTCTTAGCTGCAGTCTCTGCAAAGGCAACTTCGTGGACGTACTCAAGAAAAAAAGCTGGGTAGCACTTTCAATTGACCAGTTGTAAGTGTCATGCAATATAACTATAGCCCGATGTATCCAGACGGCGCCGTCGAGACATGCCCGGCGCGTTCGTTGCTGAGGGGTCGTGCAATGAAGGATCTGATCTACAGCATCTTCCGAGGCGGCACCTTCTTCGAGTAGAAGATAGCAGATTGCAATCCGCTGTCCTGATGAAAGGCTTGGGCAGATGCGGAGAAGTTCGATGCAACGCCCAGGAGCGTCGTATCTTGCCCCGCTCCCGCTGCGCCGGATACAAAGTTTGCAGCAGCTCGAGGCTCGACTAGCGAATTGATTGTTGCGCTGTAGTGCCGAGCGCTCTAAATCCCCCCGGGCTTTCTGTCGATCATCCGCGCTCTCGGATGCAATCTGCACAGCAATCTTGCCCGAATCGCGCTCGTCGCGAGGATGAGGCACAGTAAGCCGGTGTCATAGTCATTGCTGCTCCAGTGGAATCGGGAGATCTTGTCACTACGCCTGGCGACGCTGGACGACACACTGTCAGGTCATGTCTTGAGAGTGAGACATACGAATGCCCCATGCTTCATGGCTTGTTCAAGTTTAGCCCTCGCGTAGGCGTCGTCGAGCTCCCGCAAGCGATCTGACGGCACGCGATGTCCAGTTATCTCGGTTGCGAGGACCAGCTACACACACAAGATATACCAGCTACTAGCTTAGGGGACAATGGCGACGATAGTGTTACCTACTTCCGAACAACAAATTCTTACCGAAGTCGAAAGCGCGTCGCTACATTAGCGTCTAAAAGTCTGCGTTGCACTTGCAAGCCATCTAATAAAACTTGAAGGCGTTTCAATTAGGCCCTTCGACAATGAAGATGGTAAGCAATGCAGCGCTATATAGGTTAACGGAGACTAAATCTAATAGAACGTCTAATCCTTTTAATTAGCAGTGAGAAAATACTTAAAGAGCCGTCACTAGGCTCGAAAGTCTCTCGACAATTCCAAATGGATTCTCTATCGGAAGAGTCTCCACTTACGCAGGCTTTTATATAGACGATACCGACGCCCGAGAACCCGCAGCCGATATTAGATCGGGAAGGTCTCACGGGCGAGGCTGTGCGGATAGATGCCAAAGATGATTGTCCGGAGTGTAGAAACATGGATAGCGACGAAGATGCGCTTTTCGTAAGGAGAAAATGAGTGCTGCAGGACCGCTCTCGCTTCTTTACTTGTGTACATCTAATCTCGTTCCAGTATTGCGTACGTCGGCTGAATTTGAAGCTTTCTGATAGGATGCATTTCCATTATAACGCTGCCTACAGCGGTCGCGAAGATATAAACAATGCTGATAATTACTGAAATGTGGATCTCTCCAACCCGCAATAATACATACATAGTACCCAGGTAGTAGCGATGCAAGCGGTACGGAATTCCGCCAACAATTGGTCAGCAAACGACTTCGTCTTTGCAACGTGAATCACCGGCGCCTGGACGCCGTTCCAACACAAGCTAGAACAGACAGAGCCCAGTTGAAAGAGCCTCGTCTGGGATGCCAACAGCCAGAGACGTGCGATCATGCTCGATCTTCCAACAATGTCCCCCGACCTTAACCTTGCAGCGCTAGAGGAACGCCTGGACACCGGTCGCGCAGTCATCGTAAAGAGGGAATCGATATATGGCATATGATCTCCAACTCAGTCTGCTCGAATTGCAATGACCCTAATGGAATCTTGTTTGGTCGTGGTACCAAAAACGCTTCGTGAGAATCGTTTACAAAGGCTCCATGGACTTTAGACCCACCGCATGCATTCCAATCACGACAGATATCGTTTTCGCCACAGACTTTTCCAAAAAAAGAGGAACTGCGTTCGCACTTGAGCAACACTCTAAGATGTAGAATGGCAGCATCTGAGCCTATAGCTGGACCGAAGCGTCGCACGATGGACGAGCCACGTACAGCGCGGTTCCCTGGCCATGCCGACGGGAGCGACGCCCACAAGCTTTAAAGCCCTTTCATCGATGAAGAGCTGCACTAGTACCCCCCCGAGCCTCGCAGCCGCTTAGGCCTACATCCACTAGTTTGGTCCACATTCGATTCGTCAGCAAACTCGTAAGCTGCACCATCCCCAGAATTGGAGAGGAAGGGGGTTTGATATGACTATGCTCTCACCCCTAGACAATAGGTACCGTCACTATCCAGGTATGTTAGTACACATCAGGCCAGGGCCAGTCCCAGCCTACCCGCACCATTGTGTGGACATCAATCCCTGGTAAATAGCCGATGATTATCATGGCGAACATAACAGAGTACCATCTGCCGCTCTTTGTGCCTCAATATTCTTCAGCATTCTTGCTTCTTGGTGACCATACAACCTTCGACTAGCCAGTGTTGAGGTTCGCTAAGCTCTTTTCACAAAGATGAGCCCGCGCCTACCTCAGTTTGATCGCTTCTCTTATCACACAGCGTAGCTGTTGCCTTCGTGCCCTAGCTCTTTGCTTTGCTGCCTCATGCGTCGATGCAAGGCCCCATATCACGTTGCCAATGATCCTTCCGCGTATCCAGATGCCCGGATTGACCCAATGAAGCTGAGCTATTACTCGCACATTCATAGAATAGGCGTTTGGCCGCTCGCTCTATAGTCCTCTCCGTTACATTAAGGCAATGGCTGCTGGCACTTAATTAGTATGCCCAAGTTGGCGAGCAAGCTATTTCACGTGAAGGTCTGTTTAAGGCGCCATCACCACCATTTATAGCCTGTGTCCTTCACATGACGCGGTGTATTACTAAAAAGTTGATAACGGCGATGTCTTCGGCGTAGCGCTTAGTGCAGAAAGCCCATCCGAGATTGGGATCAAAATATTTGCCCGTAATGTCAACAATTTCGGCTATAAGGAGCTCGCTAAACGCGGCCCGCTTGTATGACGTGAGACGGTGCATCGACCTTAGCCGCTCAAGGCATGAGAACTGCACTGATGGCATACACACCAGTATTACGGACTTGGACCTAAGATCATGTCTAGTGCTACGATACAGATCCTACGGGACGTGGCATCGCGCCAGGACTGCGAGGCAGTCGCCGAACGTGTTCGCGAGCAAGGCACTTCCTCAGAGCAGCCCTCGACCGCAGCAGGTTTTGCTAAGGACGTTTATTCTGTAAGTACTATTTGCCCTCCTCATAGTCCGAGGCTACTCATAACAGCAAGCAGAGAAAGCGATCCGAAATTGAGAAATATTGTCCAGGCGCTCAGCCGATAGAGTCGTTCATAGCCGTCTTTCGAGCTCCGAAACAATCAATGCCTAAGCCATTCGGGAGCAAAGGCGAGGTGTGCTTTGCCATCGCTCTTACACCTTGGAAGCCTGAAAAGGGTTTTGAAACGGGTTCCTTGATCTTCTCTACTGGTGGTATTGAGGAGGAACCGCGACTTGAGCCTGGGGATGGCGTACTATGGCCCGGAGAATGCTTGACAAGCCGTGGTTCTGGAGATGGCGGCATTTTCGTCCTGATAAAACTTAGACCAGGAGTCAGAACCGGACAAGCTACACAGGGATAAGCCAAATGCTTCTGTATCCCAGACCGAGCTTGGAAGTGGTGTGGCTGGTCGCAGTGGGTTGGCCTGAGATAGTACGTCGCACATATTGCTCTCAATTCCCAATTTCCGAGGGTCACAAGTCCCAGTTTCTTCGCTCTCTAACGTCGCATCACTCGGAGACTGTTCTGGACGACACGCTTCCTCGGAACTTGAAAGGCAAGGTGCACAGAGGCTTAAGAGTTTCCGAGCTGCTGTGTAGCTACTAAGGTTAGCCGTACTGCCTACTGTCGCAAGAAGTGACGTACCTAGTACCCTTCGTCATAACATAGGTGGCTGGGTCTATGGCATATACGAGATTCAAGGTCTTCCAAGTGTCGTCTACTCCCTGTGAGAGCAGAGTGGAACACCACTTGGCGAGGTCCTTTTGGCTCGATCGCGACCGACGATGAATTTCATTCAATGGACCTTCAAGTGACTGGCCAGCAACAGTGGAAGCTGTGCATCGTTCAACACAACGATCGCCTCTGACAGCAAATGTACGTACCTGCAAGAGCGCTGCACACGTTGTATGCCTTCTTCCCTGAGCTCTCACTCAGACTATTAATGAGAAGGATGAGAAAGTTGCCAATTGCCCGTTCTCGGGACCGACGAGTACGTTCTCCGGAGGTAGTTTTCTTGCTGTTCCCTCGTCGACGTTTGCCTTTAATTTGCTCCAGGTCGGCTACAACCCGGAGCCAGCTTATTACGAAGGTTGTGACGTTGCTAAGATAGACTGAAGCACTGTTCAACTCTCTCCAGCTGTGTATCGCAGTCTCCAAAGACAGGCTCTGGTTGTCTGGTTGCGCGCCCATATTAGCTGTCCAACTTCGCTGAGAGTCGGGGTTCGTCTTGCAGTAGGTGGCACCTGCAATCACGCAATTGACAAGACTGTTACCCAAAAGACAGTCCTCCTCGCTGTAGCAAGTATCTTGTAATCGGTCCTCGAGCTCAGGTGAAACACCGACCATAAGTGTCGAAAGGTCGACTAGCGAAGCTCGTTGTTTCTTGTTGGCCTGCATCGGCGGAGGGCCATCTGGACTTTCGCATCCGCGCTTCTTCAGAGGCTTACTGGACATTGCACCGTTATTGTTCGGGCTTCTGCTATTGACAACGTCTTGCTGAGGACCTCGCAGCTTCAAGTCTTTCTCCATTGAACTGGATGCATTGTTCGACTTCCACAACTGTGTGCTGGCGGTATATGTCGCCTGCGGCGGTAGACGTGTCTTGGCCTGTGCTGCTTGTAGCTCGCAAGATTGGCTCGTTCGCGGCGGCTTTGTGTTGGCGGTGTTACTGGCTCGTGGCAATATAGACGTTCCATCATTTGCCGAAAGTTCTTTGGAGAGCGCATGACCTTCGAGCGGTTGTGTACTTTCATCAACACAGCACAGCTCACTTCAATCTTGTTAATGACGCGCCCACACAAGTATCCTTCGTGTACTTACACTGCGCATCGCGCAAAGTTCCAGCAAGCAATCTGGTCGATCTCCTTGGCGATTTCCTGCGATTTCTGCACAGCGTGCGCAATGAGATCTTGAGTACTTTCGGGCCTAGACGAAGCAGCAACCCTAAGACGCAGTCCCCAGAATAGTTGATGTGGATATTCGCTCTTGGTAAAAGACCGCAAACATAACCAGATCTTGATTCTCGATTGGAGAAAGAAAGAAGGAACTATAATGTCGATTGGTTCGCCGGTATGTGCAGCCCATGATTGCAACGAATCTTCACTGTCAGGTGCAAGACGCACCTGTTTGACCTTTTCGATGGCCATACCAGTGAGGTATGAGTGCAACCTGCCCTGGGGCGACTTACGAGAAAGAGACCACAAGCATAAGAACAGCCCAATGACCATCGACCTTAGCTGTCGCGAGCGTGGCGACAGCTAAGGTCGACGGTGATTGGCCATTGCGGCTTAGCCGTCCCAAACGAAATCTATGTGGCTGAGATAGGAAGACTGGGGGTCGCTGCACCCCACGCGCTGTAGTGTCCCTGAGATACCGTTACGGCAGGCTTGTAGCATAAGCACGGGCTTCTTACGCGTCCGACAGACCGACCCACTGTTTGGGACGATGATGATGGAGCTGTGGGAATGGGATGCTGGAATCCCGCGTCTCTTGCAGGCGATCAAACAGCAAGTCCACATCGCTATCTCGGTTACAAGATCGTGCAAAGGCACTGCGTCTTCTTTGATCGTATGAAGAGTCGTAAAGGCTCGTAGGAACCGTTATAAAAATGCGACCGCCGGTGTCTGCTAGAGATCGGTCCGTGGTATAGCACTTCACGAGGCGGCTGAGGCAGCTCTTTTCTGCGAGAATGGCTGCTGACGGCACTCTTCATTGGCCATTGGTCACTGGAACGATCACGTCCCTTGGCTCGATTACCTTCATCATCATTCATTTTGTTATTTCTAGAAAAAGGCCAAAATCTTGGAGCTATTGGTTGACAAGTAAGCCTGCATTACTTTACTGCCTGGAGCGCTACTAAAAAGTTTTGACAGCATCTGCATCTGTTAGCTTGCTCGCAACCTAGTTGTCTTCTATGGGGCTGACAAAAAGCAACAGGTTCTAAGCGTGCTGTTCTGGGTTTCAATATTGGCGTATCTAATTCAAGACCTCTTGTCGAGCTCGTCTCACGGCAAATGCGCCCACAAAAGAACATGCGCCTGGGTACGATAAAGGATCCTCGTTTCATGAAACTCAAGGCTAATGGAAACATAGATCTTCTTTTTTGCCCAGGTTTCTGGTTTGATTTCTGTCGCCATGGGAAGACTAGCCTTCATAACAGATCTTCAGGAAGTGTTCAACATACAATGGCGGCGTATTGGCTCCTATTTGTGGTGGCTGTGTGTTCTATGGCTAGTGGGGGAGGTGCTGCTTGCTACAGTCGAATGCAGCTATAACAATCTTCGGGAGAGAGTTGTGTTACCTGGAGAGGTTTGATATGCTCAGCCCAAGAGAACCAACGCAGCTAATGAGCGAGCAGGTCTTCAGATGGCCAACAATAGCGGCGACCAGCGTATTGCTGGAAATGTGCCTAACCTTGTTGTTGGCATCCTCTCTTTGGAGCGTCCAAACACATTGGAAGCAAATGCTAGTGCCGTTAAGCCGCGTGTTGTAAGCAAAAAGGCAGGATTCGTTAGTACTTGCTTTTGGCTAATAGGACAACAGCATCCAGCCGCTCACTATCTGGCATTCTGTTGCTTACACTACGTATCTGCGCTTTGGAAGAGATGGCATCGATCTTGAGCTAACCATCGTTCCGCATGAATTCCTGATTTTCGCAGGTATCTCGACGACGATCTTACCAAAGTTTCTTAAATTCGCTCGCGAACCTGCCACAAGACTCGGCGAACGCAGAAAGAGCCGGGCGCCAGGCAATCTCGCCCAGAGCGGATGAGGAAGGCTACTCGTTGTGCGCGATTGGATCAACATCGAAAACACCTCAAACTTCCTTGCCTGAAAACCCACTTGTGAGATCGCAGGCACTACTACCGCCCCTCATACCGCCTCCGGCCGCCAAGGGATTCAAGACCCACCCTGCCTGCCTCCTGGAGCGAATCGATCGAAGCGAACGCATTTTTGCTGTCGAGAAATTAAAAGACAGTAAATTGCCATAATGGTATCAACAGCCCCGTCAGTGAAGGGTCATCTCAATAATTAGACATCGTAAAGCCGCAGGCTTGTATCAGATTGCCAAATACACCTACAATCATAGCTAGAAACTTTATTCGCGGCCACAGAATCCAACATCTTAGGCAATCCAGCGAGACTAGGATCGGCTTCGATTCGAAATGGTAGGTAGGGATCATCAGGGCCAAAAGGCTCGCATGCGCGTTGCTTGCTGTGCACAATGAATTCAAACAGCCGATCTAAAGGCTCAAGGCAAAGCACGGCTTTGGCAAGACGTGTGTCATCTGAGGGGACTTTACCTGCTGTCTTGTCTTCTGAACGCAGGGTCACCGCTCACCCCCTTGCGTTCACTTTTGGACGTCCAATCCTTTCTTGCTCAGCCCTTGAAACGTTAACACCATTCTTCCGCTGTTCGCTCGTTGCTGCGAGAATGGGGAGTGCTGCTCATGATCTGCACTTCTGCATAACGCTGACCGCTTCTCGGGCGTTTGAAGCTGTGGGTGAATGGAGCGAGCAACCGCTCATTGGTCGTAAGAGCCGCAGCCTGCATCGCTGCTGGAGTAAGTACCTAGGTACCTATCGACGTAAATACAAGTTTGCACGTTTTCATACCAGTTAACCGCGGAGGTGCTGGCCCCCAATCTTTCAAAAAGAGTCGTCGCAGCTTGTCTTTTCGCTCAATCAGGTAGTGACCTGCTTCCGGTTGTACCCGCACCTTCCTTTGCTGGATGCAGCTACGGAGGAAAGAAGGGCACGAATCTCCACTTTGCAACGATCTGCACGCATGGTCAATCTGTTGATAGCAGCCTATATTGGGCGACATGGTCGTCGACGCCACTTGCCCGATGCATGCATTGTACCCTCTGCCGGTATAGTTGAGACTCTCAACTTGTTCGCTCTCTGAAAAGCATAAAGTCCCGGTGCTGTCCCTCCATGGATGTTTAGATCACACATTCGGACCATCACTTAACAGCTTAAGTTTCACCTCGCATGTCTTTTTATGCCGAGAATGTGCTTCTTTACCGCAGTCGAGCATTCGTGTGAATTTCGATGTGAAGCAAAAGAGGTACACACGCCATGTAAGGGATACTCTTCATCGTTTGCTGGGAGACAAAAACCAGATACTAAGATGAGAAGGTGCTCCAGCTCGAAACGGCAACAACTGCGAGGGGCTTCGGAAATCGGGAATCAGACGCGAATCCACAAGGGCGGGAGGGGCTCTCCTTGTACCATCTGGATTCGTTCGGATGGTGCGAAATCTAGCGCTGTTACCCTCCTGGCTAGGACAACAGCTAACCTCTCACAGCACACTGTAGAATCTGATAACGAGGAATCTGATAAAAGGGAAACTGTTTTTGTTAAGGTTCAACTACAAAGAGCCCCCCATTCGCCGTATCAAGGCTGCGATAGTAGGCATTGCTACGAGGTAACGGCAACAGACGCAACAGCAAAAGGAGAAGAACAAGACGCAGGGCTTTTGTTTACCATAATGGTCGGTGAGGTCCGCATAATTGTACAAAACCCAACACTCGTGCAGAATTTCGTGTCTTTAGACCTAAAAGACATTGTATGTCTGCTGGACGAGGCTCAGGAAAAGCACCTGCTTGTGCAGATAGACGGGAGAGTGCAGGAGCGCTCAGTCTGTTGGTAGCTCATTCACTATTTTCCATTCCACGAGATCACTCTCGCTTTTCTTCATCATCATCGTTGCTATTATGGCTTTATCTAGAGCTATTACAAAGATCTATGGTTGACATCTCGCAGGTTATGGCAATTCTGACGTGGAAACGATTCAATGTCCCTTGCGGCAAGAAGTGGCTGCTTCACAAGATTCTTTCACGGCGCGAAGGGGCCGCGGGGGAGGAAGGGGGAAGGAATGTGGTAAAAGATCTCCTCGAGAAGAGACGCAGCTTGAACTACCTCTAATAGTGATGTCTATTCTGCACTGTTAGTAAGCCCGAAACGACCAAGCAAGATTGTCTCTATGGCTACGCTGCCACAGGACCATTATTGTTTCTGCAAACTTGAAGTGCTGCGAAGATGGAGACAGGTTCTTGGGGAAGTGCTTACTAGGCCTCGACTCGACATCCGAAGAGCTATGGAGCATAGCCCGACCATCGATGGTAGCTATCCCACAAAGCTTTCCTTCGCAACAGAACAAAGGAGAGGTACTAAGTTTGCGCAGTGACCTTCAGACCTGACGGTCTAAATGCAATGTGCAGAGATATCTGAAATGTGGGAGTCTCCTGGGCCATCGTCATGCTGCTAAGGAAGAGTCTTGTAGCAGAACCGCGTATTATTTGAATATTGACTTTGGGCGGCTGGATGACAGGTAGAGTTTCAAGACATTCTCAGCCCTCTTGAGCCATCGGCCACTGGCGCGGCGTCGATCTTCAGCGCTCTCGAATGCAATCTACGAAACTATCTTGCGCAAATCGCGCTCGTCGTAAGGATGGGGTACCGCTAAGCCGGTGATCCATGCGATGCCTTAACAGTCGAGTCGTTGCTGCTCCAGTGGGATGGGGAAATCTTGTTACTCCGCCTGATGATGCTGGACGACACAGTGTCCGGTTATGCTACGAGCGTGAGACATAAAATTCCTCCATGCTTGTTGGCTTGCTTGAGGCTAGCCCCTGCGCCAACACTGTCAGGTCTGCCGCAAGCGATCTGACGGCACGCCGCCATGTTCAATTATCTCGGTTGTGAGGGCCATGCAAGCCCGCTAGATCCCGCACGTAGGTGTTAGCTTGCGCGTGTTCTATCCTGCTGCCGTCCATCCTGATTGTGGCCGGCTTGGCGAGGAAGAGAGAGGGCAACGGTGTAGTTATGGGGAATGGTACCTGTCGCCAAGTACTTGGGAGAAGCCTGTGGAGATTTGTCACAATGTAAGGTTGTCCTTTCTATTCAATATGGCTGTCAGAATCGATCAGGGAAAGCTATTAGAAAACCCTTAATAGCTAGGCTAAATTAGTTACCGCAGCTTTCCGATGCTGTCCGCATTTACAAGTGTCCTAGCAACTTGTTGGAAAGGAGAACGAACACACTAGGTAGAAGAGGCAAGTAGATTAGAAGAAGGAATGCATAGAAAGAAAAAATAGAGCTGCTCCTTAATCAAACAAAACGAACACACACACACTTTCTCTCTCTCTCTCTCTCTCTCTCTCTCTCTCTCTCTCTCTCTCTCTCTCTCTCTCTCTCTCTCTCTCTCTCTCTCTCCCCCTCCCTCACTTCTCTCTCTCGCTGTGTCTGTGTCTCTATCTCTCTCCTCCTTGCCCTTAGTCTCGTCCTTTGGCGAATAGGCACCTTTAGATTCCGCCAGAAGTCTTTGTGATCGTATACTTACCGGTGCACCCGCTGGACCCTTGTGTGCGAGAAACTGTCGCAGCGCACTTGTCTTCCAAATGACTAATGATGTCCCTGTAGTCATGCCCTTCCTCCAATCCAGAAACTGCTCTAATATCCTGCAGTTTGACGACTTCAAGTTCGTCAGAGTTGAGAAAATCTTTTAGTTCCTTCATTGTTAACGAGAAATTAGTGAGAGAAAGCTGCTTTACCCTGGCGGCTACACCGCGGCCAGGGTTTGGGAAGGGAACGGGAATGTCGAGCCCGCTAGGTCCGTCGATCCGTAACGACTGAATGCTCGAGAAGGATGTCAACTTTTTCAAGAACCGAGCTGAAGCTGATCCTGATTGAAAAGATTGCACCGCAAGTTCTTGTAGCTTGCTACAGCTGGCCTCTATCCGAACTTGCCAATCCGCTTTAGCTACTAGCTTATGCACCTGTACCCGAGTAAGGAAGAGACTCGTGATCTCGGCGGATCCCTCTTTCGCGGCTCGGATGATCTCCGGTAGAAGAGCAGCAGCTTGTTTCTCGCTCTCTTTGTTCTCTTTACGTCTGCTGTCGTACCAGGGTCTGTATCGGGCAGGAGCGCGGTTAGGGACGAACTTTGGGCTCGCTCCTTCGACAGTCAATCGATGAATGTTTCTGCACTGCTTGAACAGTCGCGTAAGTTCTCCGCACAAATCCAAGGGTTCGCCATAATGGTCGGTCCGATCCTTTATCCTGGCATTCTGAACTGCCAACCTTAGGTGGCGGCTGGATTCGGAGTGGTCATCGGTCAACGATAGTTCTAAGTGTTTGATTGAATCCGCAACATGAGATTTGCTTGAATCCGCAACATCTGGTGAGAGCAAGTAGAGGACTGCAGATACGTTTTCTTCATCCGGGTAGATGCAAAGCGTTTCACCAACAATCATGGCATGACCCCAGAGGCGAAGATCTGCTACCCCGATGTTGATTCGATCCCATTCAGGGCACAACCGAATAATATACTGGAGCAGTTTACTAGGAAGATCGCCCAGCGTCGACATGCCGTTTAGAAAGGAGTTATCGTGTGGACCACTAGAACATGTACCAACCACCGTCGGACAAGGGATCGACTCCGCTCGTGCCGCCTGCTAGATGACCGCGAGCTAATGCTATAGGTTGGGGAAGGAGAAAGGCGCGCCGGGATGAGTAAGAGAGGGAGACGGGAGATATCGTTGGGTCGTTTGAAGTCTTTTGTACTCTTTCACAGCCAGCTGAGTGCCGTGGTCTCACATCTTCGTCTCGTCATCTAGTGTGTTAGACACTTCTTGCGGTTCATCTACTATTGCGGAGCAGAAGAGGGGCAGCAAGTCTTACCGGTCGCGGCAAACGTGACTAAGCTAGGCGCCGGACTATTCCCAATTAGGTATGGCCCACCGGCCAGGTCGTGGATTCTACGTCATCTGCGTCGACGACGGAATCTCGTTGCTAAGTACCTAGGTAGCACCTCCATTCTTCTAACACTCCTACATTGCGCTGAAAATGCTACTTCCATCAAGTATGCATACGATCAACTGCGACGAATTGTTGAATTTATTGCGGTGGCTTGACAGGCGGCGTACAGAGCTTCATCTTAAGATCTTGCCCGCGTGCCTAGCCTAATCTGGAACACTGACCCGGGACGGGGTGCAGCTCCTGGCTTCGTCGATACCACTCTCCTTTGCCGTATATATGCTTCAATCTTTACTAAACATTGTTAAGTGGCCCACATGGCGCCTGCCACCACAAGTGCAAGCTCGAGCGCCTCCAAGATTAAGGCATTCGATCCAGAGAGCGTTCGATGGAGGAACCATGTCCAAGCTCCGGCCGAGCTGGCGTTCCGGCGTAACGTTTCTCCTCCCCTATATTGGGGCTACCAATAGCTTTGATGGTGGCAGCTTGGCGAGACTCACTTGTGTAACAATACATTGTCGACTTCTTGGTGGGATTTCCTGCACTTCGGGTGTATCCCGTCGATTTACTTCCGTCCGACGGGGAAATGAACCTATTAGCGATAAGCCCAATGCTTCACAATCCATGCTGCCATGGAGAAGAATCGCAAAAAGAATGCGTCACAACGCAGCAAGGAGAGTGGCAAGCGAAGGGATGGAAAGATGGAGGTAGGAAGAGGGACTGAGCTCATCTCCAATGTTAACGCACCACTTACTATAGCCCATGACGTAACCTGTTATCTTCGCTGTTTCGTCACATAGTTGCAATAGCTCGAAACAAATACCTATGATACCACCGAAGACAACAGTCCAACGAATTGCCCGTCACTATAAGGTTCTCCCTTCTGCCTCACGATAGAACTTTCTCCCTCCAGACCAGCTTTGCGCCTCACTTACACCTTAGGCTGCACACCTTCCCCGGCAAGGTCTACCCGCTTCAAGGTTAGCTCCCCTGTTGTTCCTCCAGGGAAGAGATTATTGAATTTACAACGCGACCGCGGCTCGTAATAAGCTCGTACTTCGTATAGTACGTTGCCAAAAGTAACTGTGGTGTGGAAAGGCTCTGCCCTAAGAACGGCGCCATAGGCATTTTTGTCCTGAAATTGCCAGTAGGAGATGATCTGCGATCCGGTGAGTTAGCGTATTTCGAGTTCGAGGCCATTTTCTAGCATACCGCAGCGTTTGAGTCTCTTTGTTCAAAGTATCCAAGCCTGGGCCCCCGACCGAAGCAGGGATATAATTCCACATATCTTAAGCCATACCGTTGAAGATAATTCGCGTATACTGCTTTTGCTTTTTCCACCTCTCGATTGAAGATCTGGCAGTTGATGGACATAACCGAAAGTTCTGTCTCGGAACACTGCATCATTAAAATACTCGTAACGGGGGCTGCGTAACTCAGCTTGCGTGCAGTCATTCTCTTCGACAGCCAAATTTCGAGGGAATCTCTGCAAATCCCGGGTTGTGGGTGTCCGCTACGTGGCACTTGTTGGGGATTCCAATCGTTGCAAAGCCATCTGTCTAGGGGCGGAGGAAGGCTTGCACAGTGAGGACAGGATCCTGAAGTTTAATAAGTATCTGCTTCACAAAAGCTGAATGCCAAACTTACCACATCTTCCGTCTAGTATCTTACAATCCCACAAATTTTCAATCTTGCACAGCTTGGAAGCCTTAACGGCCGTGTCGCACAACTCTACATACTGAGAGGAACGCGAGAGACAATGTTCGTACGTCTCAAAGAAGAGCTTGCACATCCCGGTCTCTACGCTGTGAGATGGAAGTGGAACGGTGAGCTAAACACTTTCCTTTGTATATATTCTCTTGCTTGCTAACACCGGGGGGTTTTTCAAGCGGCGCCGCCACGGCCGAGCCGCAAGGGGACGCTCATGCCAAGTTGGAGCACAAATGGCATGGCGCGTTGCGTGACGAACTCAGTGCCTGCCGCTTAGCAAGGATCCCGCAGATTCCAATCATCCCCAAGATAGAGCCGCGCCGTTTCATGAGTCTCAACCGATGTACAGGGGTTATTGCATGGGCCGCAAAGGGGTGAATCGGATGAGGAACAGATGAGCTCTTTCGCTATTGACAAGAGCCCACTGTGCAATCTCACCACTCTTACTCCTTATCCATTATATGATGAAGTCTTCAAGGAGCATGAGAAGTAGTACAAGGTGGGAGACTATGAGGAGAGATCCTGAACCAAGTGTGAGACTGGACTCATAGCAACATCGCATGGCTAATGTTCTGCATTGTGACGGGCGGGTGTGTTTACCTCGATTGCACACTTTCGCTTCTTCGCCGATCCGTTGATCTGCTCGAGTCCAACGCTGCGGAATCCTTTTTAGCAGATAAAGATTGCAGCTTTTGCGCTTGAAGATATTGACTGTGAGGCAGATGGCGAAGGCTCAATCTCATTCCTTTGCCGTCAATTGGCCCGTTCATTCCTTCACAGCACTCGCGATGGGACAGTCGCTGCCGTATCATTATCATAATGGTCTGTTTTAGGTCGATGTGTACCATAGCACGGCTCGATTCCCTTTTGGGAGAGATTGGAACGCATGCGCGTCGGGTGGAACATGGGACGTCCGAAGGATGCTCGATGATAATTGCGACGAGCGAGAGGCGAGCGAGGCAAAAGCCGTGAGGCTCGCTTACGGAATGGGCATCCTTGAACATTTACTAGCGAGGGGTAGCAGTAGTCTGGACGCGGAAGGCGTTCGTTGCTTCCCCATCCGGGTCTTGGAAGGGCATCGGTCGTACCCCAATCTGCATCACGTGCCGACCTTATCACCGGGGGCTGCGGGCCTCTTCGACACTCCGCAGTGGTAGAGAGTAGACAACCACCTTGGCGGCAGGGGAAAAGAGGGAGTGAGCGCTGAGGCTGCGAGCACATTGTTGCGTGAGCGTTTGGCGCCTTGGCGCGCGGTTGCCTGTTGGGTCTTCGTCTAGTCGGTCCTCAGTGTCGCGGCCTCACCTTTCTTTTTCTAGCGATCAGATCGTTCCTTAGGTGTTTCCCGCCAAGGTGTGTCCATTGACATGGTTAAAGCGCGCAAACCCAGTAACCTAGCTAGATCGGCGATCTTTCGTTCTGCTGCCTAAGGCACAAACACTGGGAAAGCGGGACCGCAACTCCAAATCCAAGATCGCAGTTTACTGCTACATTCATTGTTAACCGCATTTTGAGCATGGACGATCTTGTGGACTATCTCAAACGTTCAGAAAGGATTATGATAGTAGTAGGGGCTGGATTGTCGCAGCCATCAGGTCTTCCTACCTTCAGAGAAAACCCAGAGTTTTGGGGGGATTCTATAGAGAGAGTTGCATCAGCCAGCTATTTCAAAGAAAATCCTGTGGCAGTCTGGGAAAAATATGAGAGCTTTCGTATGTTGGCTGTGTCGGCAAGAGCAAACGAAGGGCATGCTGCGCTTGTGCGGCTTCTTGAAGCGAAGCCTAAGTCTATTTGTATAACGCAAAACATTGACGGTGAGTTACTTGAGAAGGATTAAAGACCAGCACTAATTATCTGTCAGAGCTTTTGGAAACGGCTGGTGTCGATGTGCGTAATCAAATCTTTCCGATACATGGGTCAGTGCACAAGATAAAGTGCTCAAGAGAAGGCTGTTCGTTCGAGGGACGCAACGAAAGTCCTGAAAGCGTCCTATATTGTGCAAACGACGCAAAACCAAATGGAAAAGCCCCCTCAAGAGACAGCTCCATGTCGAGGAAACCAGAAGCTCCAGTGTGCCTTCAGTGCAATGCTGGGCTACTGAGGCCTGGAGTAACCTGGTTCGGCGAAAGGCTGCCGTCCGATCTGTATAACGACATAAACAAATGGCTTTCTGCAGATGAACGAATCGACTTGGTACTTGTTGTTGGTACTGATCGCACGCCGTTTGTTTATGACGCCTTACAGAAGGAAGCCAAGCTGGCGTGGATCAGCAAATTCGATGAAGCTAAGACCGATGAGGATTTAGGCGACGCGGATTGGGTAGAGAACGGGGATTGTTCTGTTACATTACCACGCCTTATTTCTGCAGCATTAGAAGCGTATTAAAATCCGTTGTGTTGTCGAGTCTACCGTCAGTGTTCTGTACAATCATGGAAACGCATTCCGAATACCATAAAGGGCTAGCCCATCCTGTTGCCATTTTGCAAAAATTAGTACCATGACCAGAAAACTATTACCTGAACAAGCCTATGGAGCGGCTTAAGCAGCTGCGAGAACGTCGCTTAGAGAAGGCAAATACAATGTACAATTTGTAACAGCCCCCAACAACTTATAGTAACTCGCTGCAACGTGGGAGTGAGGGGAAAGTCTAGCGGTTGCACTTGAGTAAACTATCTTCGCTAAGACTTTCGTCAGAGTCAATCGCTAATCACATACCCGAAAGGTTTGGTGTTGGTTCGGCGAACGATAAAAGGCGGCCCATCCATTCTGGCCCCGGTCTTGTAGCGTTTTACTCGATACACCCAATCCTGTCCAACTGTCCTGATAGGCAAAGTGTTACTATCAGCTTTCGATGCAACCAAAAGTAACAGTCTGCATCGTACGACCGTTTCAAGATAGACAACGAATGAGTAGGCCGCTTCGAAGATTGTAAATATCATCGATAATTACACTTGCTCCTATCTCACGCTGGTCGTGCAGCTGCTCCTAGCCGAGAAAGACTGAGATTATATATAGTTCTTAGCAGCTTTCGTGCCGTATGTGCCATGGACGCGATTGGCTCAGTAAGGAGAGAAGGACGAAGTAGTAGTGACACGTCCATATTCGTAACATGCGGAATTGACAAAAGGATTGCCGATTAAGCCTTTGCGTCGAAGCACTAAGCTGTCGGCCAGTTTATGGCCAACTATACGTTCTAGTAAGTCTCTAGCCTTCACTAGGTGCTGGAAAGACGCCGCTGTCGAGTGATCGGTTGCTCTGCTAAAGCCAGTCCATCACTAGAGATCTTTGGTGGGAGATATTTACTGGCGTATGATTCTGCGGTCCGTCCTCGGGATCACTTGTGGCATCAATTTGAGAATGTGGGGGAGAAATATGCTCTCAGACGGGCAGCGCGGCGACGTCTAAGAGGCGGTGTAGTTGGTCAGCGACATGCGGAGGCGAAATTACGTGCTGCTCAGTTCATCTCCTACTGTCCGTGAAGAATCTCTATGCTTTCCAATTTCTCGCTCGTCCGTTTTAGCTTGGACATACATCTCTCTGAGCTTCGTCAATTCGGGTACATTTGGGAGCGCTTCTACTAAAACGTCCATCTCGGCCATGAAAGACGCCTGCGATTCTAACAAAAAGCGCCTTTGATGCAGCCGACAATGCCATGCGTACGATACTTGCGCTCGGAGCAACTGGACTTCCTCCTGGGATTTCTGGAGGTGATTGTAACGGCGTACGATTTTTTCTGCGTAGGGTCGAGGCCTGCGATCGATGGGTAATTGTTCAACAGAAGATTCATTGCCGAATGGGTTCTCGATCAGACCTCCAGATTTCTGAGCCTGAGTGATCTGATCATGACCACTGGTTGCAGACTCTGACGATATGCCATTCTGAGGTCGATTAAAATGGCCGAACTAACTTCCAGATTCGTCTCGTGTTGCCTCCAAAGCACTGTTCATCTTCTAGAAGCCTTCAGAGAGATAAAGTTGAGGTACTTGAGAGGCAATCAGGGGCGCGAGATGTTTTCACTCTGAGTCTGTCACTAATAATACCGAAAGCCTCTCGTTGCAACGCAACTTTTCACTCCCTTGCTTTGACGATCAAACAATGCCAATGTGCGTACGATGAAGCTGCATGCAGCGTGCCTCAAGAGAATTGCATGTTATGTCAATGCTTCAAACATATAATATGTCTGCAGATTTGTCGATAAGTCTCGGCGAAGGAGGGGTACCAAAAGTCGTGGACACCTGGGCGTGAAACTTCACTTCATAGTACAAGTGCGGAGCTGATACTGGGAACGGTGAGATGTCCTTGCAGTATCGGAGCAATCGGCAGTGAAGCCTCAGCAGCCGATGTCTGCATCAGGCCTAGAGGAGGCTGCAGATACCCTCCTGCCGCTCTCCTTACTCCGCCCGTTGTGAAATGTTTCAGCCTTAACCATCCCGTCACCTCTTCTGCTTGGATCGGGACTCGTATACCGCATTGATCAAAAAATCGGAGACGAGAGTGGACAGGGCGTTCCATCTCTACAAGGTCAAGCACGGATGGACACCAATTCTATTATACACTATCACGACATAAAGACCACAGGCTGCCCACAACCCCTTGACGGGGACAGTTCGGAAGTGTCCTCGGGGCCGACGGTCCAAAAGTTTGTCGACATTGCATTGAGATACAAGTGTGTCTTCCACTCCTTCTTCTCCTTCGCTTTGTAACTTTGCTGGTGGCTTTTGTCGCGCTCAACATTCCTTGGACCTCTTTTACCTTTGCGCCTTGCTCGCTTGCAGCACCATCACAAGGCCAAATTTCACAAAGCTCGCGGCCTCGCCGACAACTGGTTTGTTCGCCGCACGCAGGTAAGTCCGCCGCCTTCACGCTAGAATTGCTCCTCTGCCCGCTTGTAGGACCACAGCAGATGTCGTATAGCGTGCAAGCCGGAAACCTTGAAGCTACAGCGTCACGGTCGACCGTACTTGCCGTCGCGGCTGGGGGTACTGTGTAGAGCATGGCGCTAACGGCTTTGAGCACACAGTGACCGTGTGATTTGATTCCCCCAACTGCGAAGACATAATATCGCTGTGCTTGAGACGTTCTTGGCGTATAACACGACTACAATTTGCTGGACGATCAAAGGGCATGAGATACACCTAACTTGCTTGCATGTGCAGCGGAGATTTGCTGTCCTACTTTTGCAACGATAGGAGCCATTCAACGACTCGATCTCGCACCAACATTTAAACATGCATCAGCCACCTGGGCAACAAATGGATCGAAGAGATTCATTACCATGCTCGCCCACATCAACACGTGGAGGACACGGCAACGCCCTTTTCAACGATGAGGCTTACCATGATGCGGCTCGTAGGGCACCGGGACAGTCTCCAAGTGTGGCTGTAGGCAATGGGTCACAAGAGCAGGAGACAGCAGAATGGGACAACGCATCACACAGCCAGGAGTCTGCTATGTCTTTGACCCCTTCCTCCATGGACTCATCGACGCCACCCATCTGGCAATCACCCAACATGACGGACCAAGAGATCGTGTACGACATCTTCAGCTACATCCTTAAGATGCCAGAGCCCAACGGAGCCGACGCGTCATATTGCTACGAGCGAGCCACTATGGTGCCTCCGATAACGGCCGAATCTCTAGCAGAGCTGGATATGCACCGTATTATCAACAACCCGAAGCTGAGGCACGATGTCAACTTTGACCGTGATCTCCATTTCAGGCCGAATCTAGATGGCTCCAAAGGCTGGCAGAAAGTAAAATCCGCAGAACAGTACTGGCAGGCGCTGGAGGGAGAACTATTCATGCTCGGATTTGGTGCCCAGATGAAGATGGCGGCCGCTGACACCAAAGTCGTGGCGTATTGGGAGCGTGTGTTGAAGCACAGTCAACGCAGGCTGTGCAGCATGTTCGAAGCCATCAGAGATATTCTCAAGACCTTGGTCCCGGACTACGAGCAGAAGACCATCATCGAAAGATTGGATGTGGATCTAATGATGCAAGAGATCTCCAACGGCGTGTGCGACCTGCTCAGTCTCAGTACCTGGCTAACAAAGGTACTCAAAGCACACTGCGCTCCAATGCGAGATGACACGGTGGACGAGATGCAGAAAGACATAGAAGTCGGTGCACTTGAAGTCGGGCATGAGAGGTTGGTCAGCGGGCTCCGACAACTGTTGAGCATACTTGAGGCCATGAAGCTTGACGTCGCCAATCACCAGATACGACACATGCATCCACTACTCGTCGACGATACCATCAATTTCCAACGCCACTACAATGCTCACCGCATTGCAACCGGCAAGATCGACGTCTGCAAAGCGCGCAAATGGTTCGATGCGGAGTTGGAACACCTGACCACCCCGAGCCACCAAGCTACTCACTTGCAGGCTTTGACGTCAGCGCTCCTGAAAGATGTACTCTTCAAAGAAAGCAGTCCGATACCCCCGACGTTCTACCTCGACTCAGATCGTCTCAAATGTATTCGACTCAATGTGCGCAGCACTATATGCTACAGCCTCTGCCGAAAAGTCCTCGCTGAGCTTGCCCCGACCCGTGTCACCTCCTCCGAGCTCCTACGGGCGCAAGAAGCGCTTCATGCTTCGATTTCAGCCATTGTCGGGATCTCCGGCCGGTTTACGGAGCGCGTTGAGAACATTGCTGTCGAGATCGTCCGCATCCTTCTGATCTTGGAGGGCAGATATCCGCCACTCGATACTAGCTTGCTGGGCTTGGTGGAGCAAAAGCTTGCCGTTGCTCTTAACCCAGCTTTGGAAGCCTTCGATCAGATCGCTAGGGACACTTGTGATCGGCTGCTGCCAAAGGTGACAATGAGTGTTGAGGAGCACATCCGCTTATCAGCGCTCGATTTGCAGAACGCACTCGTCACGCCCGCCGGGAACCAGCTGCCTCCACCTCCAATTGGATTTGGTGCTGTGCTTGCGCCCCCTGAACCGACGAGGAATTACGATCCGGACGATGACATTGTCAGGCGATTGACCCATGTCATTTGCTTGCACTGGAACGTTTGGGCAGAGCTGGTATACTTGGCTCCAGTGAGGGCAGAGTCAGAGATGCTAGATGTGGAGAGTCCAATGTCACCCGGATCTCCTGGATCGTTGAGCCGGACAATGCCAATTGCACAGGCGGTGTACGCACCTGGGAAGAAATGGCTCCCAGTTGGCGTTACAGTCACGAAAGTATCAACTGGAATCCCGACTCCGCCCTCGTCGCCTGAGACCAAGCCCGAGCGACCTTGTCCAGACTCGCCTTCGCAAAGCGATGCGCAGCAAGAACAGGAGTCCCTGGACGCTCAACAAAAACAGAAGCACCCGACGTAACTTCCGACGAAAGTATACAATCCTTCGTCAGGCGCCCACCGGCGACCTTTTCTGTGTCGATACACTCCTTTGGCAACTTGCCACTTCTTGTAAACATAATTATTTTCTTACCTCTTTTATTGATATTATCAGAATGTCCGGATAAAGCATGGCGATGGCGGAGTTATTGTCTTTTTGCTCAGTCGGGAACACGACGGGCTGCTTTTACGCATATGGGACAAAGGAGTCTTGGCCGTATACTACAAGTTGCCACAGAGCACACGAGGGATGGGAGGCTCAGCAGCTTATTGTTCAATATGCAGAAAGATACCCGCCCTTGTTCTACAAGGGTTCTATGGGAGGGAGAGGTTGTCATATTAGCGGTAGCTTGCTTGGGTAGCTTGCTCTAATACTATGCTGTAATAATGCATGACTGAACGGCTTTTAAGTCCTTCAGATTCTTTTGGAATCGTTCCTCTTCAGAACCTGTCTACGTCTGCCTTTTCGATTTACGTTTTGCAACTGCCTTTCGAGGAAGGGCCGCTGTTGGCACGTGCCCCGCTATTATGCCATGACTTACATGCTTAAGAATATCAATTCCAGAGACCGTGTCGCGTAATTAACAAGACTCCCAACCAACATTAGCAACGTAAAATAGCTAGTCGCGCAGCACGACATTCGATTGCGCTCGCCGAAGCTAGTACTGAATAAGATGCCTTCTCTGCAACCTCTCGCGACATTAAACCCTCCCTGTAACGCTCGCACATGGTCCAGCACGCCGCACCCACACCTTCCCATTATCGCCACAGCATGTTCCGACAAGATCGTTCGCATCTACTCTCTGCAACTTCCAGCAACAATCGACCATCTCAGGCGGACATAAACGCTCGATCCGAAGTTGCGCCTGGAAACCAAACAGCAAAGGCGAGAGCGTCCTCGCAACGGGCAGCTTTGACGCCAGCGCCGGGATATGGCGGCGATGGGAGGAAGGCGGCGGCGGCCAAGGCAAGCCGGCGGAAATCGACTTCACAGGTGGGCTTGCGGGGGGCGACGAGGATGACGATCAAGAGGACGAATGGAGATTTGCGGTCATATTGGATGGGCATGACTCGGAGATTAGAGTCTGGCGTTCGCTCCGACGGTTATCTCTTCAGAGTGTAATGAGCCGATCTGGCTCAACTTTCCGCGTGACACTTGTTGCAGGTGCTGCACCGCCGCGAAGACCTTCTCGCAGACCAGTTCGAGGTTGCTTGCTTCGGCAGTCATCAATAGATTCTCAACGGTTCTTCCATGAACGAACTCCATAAGAAGGTTTCCTTGCTGGATACCATGCTCGTCTTGGCTCGGGAAATAACGCAATGGTTTGGGGACGCACAGGATGTTTGGGTCGCAAAGTTTCCACACCAAGTTCTGATTCAGAAACTCACTTTCGTTTACGTCCATTCGCCGTTTCATCCAGACATCTTGAGCTACTCTTTGCGCTCCCAGTCCCGTCGGATAATTGCGCAGATAGCGTGTGAGGCTGTCCAGACTTGCGGTTTCGAACTCCGTGGTGCTGCTTCTCCAATGCAGTTGCTTAGGTTCAAGCGCAGAAGACACTTCGGGTGGTGACATTATCAATATCGCGACAGAATGGTCGTCGTCGGTCGTGGAGCTCTTCAGAAAAAGTCATATGATCGTAGTACTTTGGGACTGATGCAGGCGCGGGGTCATGCAGGACGTGGACGACGGCCTTGTCAGCATGAGTCTTCGGGACCGGCGAGCGAAGGACCTCCCGGGCGGAGCCAACACGGTCGTGGTAAGACCCCGCCATGGCCAATCACGGCATTTGCTATAAGCATTTGCCGCCACCAGAGCTGGATCAAGCACAGTATCGAGATTGCAAGGATGACGAGTCGATGGCACTTCTCGCCTCTGCCGAAGATGTCCTCTACGTCCTTCTGGAGTAGTATCTCCTAGAGTTCTCCGGGCGCTGAGATCAATGTCCTGCTCAGTATCCATGCCCATCCCCTTGATCTTGAGCAACACCCTTCACTTGACGGTGTATTTACATGGCTCTGCCACGTCTCCGTCGTTATATTGCGACCGCGGCTCTTCTGTAGGCAGAAGTTCCGTTGTCTTCGAGAGACCTTTCCACGCTATGATGCTGTCGCTCTTCGACATAACGAACAATCGCTGCCACGGTCAATCGCCTCCGGTTGTATAAAAGCTCCTATAGGTCACGTTCATGCTTCCCTTCATCCACCACCACCGAGGCCGCAAAACTTTCTAGAAAAGCGTCCATCGTCGACTTGCTTGAAGCATGACCACAAAATCTGTGTTCGAACATTCGATTGGTCTTGTCTGTCATCCTGAGATGCCATTTGACTTCGCAAGGCGGTTGTGAGAGGCACATGTGCTTCCATGAGCCGGCTCCAAAAGGACCCTGTCGTGGTTCCCCATAGAAAAAGTTTGTGGTCGGGAAAAAGGAGTCTGTCAGCCGTAGATCGATCCACTCGACTTCAGTCGCTTCGTCTCTCACCACTGCAGCCGACGTGCAGTAAACACGTTGACGGCTTTCGCTGTGACAGTAAGCCATGGTCATATTGTGCTTGTCAAAAAATAGCGGAACATGTGGGAGAGTTCCCTTTTTCGTTAAGATTGGATTGAGGATGACATTGCCTGAGACTGCGTCGGTAGGTAGGGCGGAAAGGAAAAGTCGCTGTTGGATTGGATGTGATTGAGCGATGACCCGGCGGAACTGTCTACTTGCACGTTGAGCAAACAAGACGTCCTCGCTCGGCAGCTCGAGGAGGATCATTTCTAGAAGTTCCGAGACACAGCAGAGCCTATGACCAGCGTTAAATTGAGGGTAAGGCGCGGTCGGCCGCTGTGCATCAGCAACCGACTCCGGCTGTTCGGCAGGCATATTGCATGATTCTGTTGAGCACTGTACGAGACCTCGTTCTATCAAGGGCAGATCCAATTTGTTCCCCCGGTCTTGAAAATAGAGATGCTCGCTCAAGATCACCGTCAGCTTGTCTACTTGCTTCACCAGTCGGGATTGGTTGTCTTGCAGCTCTTTGAGGTCACGGCGAAGGCCACTAATGTCCTCGCCGGAGCAATTGAATTTAGCCATAGATGCTAACGGTTGGGCGGTACAGATGCGGTCGGTCGGATGCGTCTAGTTCCATAGAAGGGGGCGATTGTATGAGGTCGGCAGGTGCCTGCGGGAGGAAGTACGGACGATGCTGACCTACGTGCTTGTGCCGTGTCTGGCCTTTCAGTGAGCGTAGTAGACCCGCAAGATGCTGCGACTTCGCCAAATTCTAAAGTGGATAGTCTTGCTCGCTCAATACTTCGTTCTGCGTAATTGGTGTGCGAAGAGTAAACGCGCAGTGCGCCCAGATTGAACGTGGCGCGCCAAGACTCAAGCCGAGGCCCTTATTGTACGACTGAGGTATATTTTGTACACATGAGATAAATGTTCTTGACAAAAGTACAATGATACATATGCGTCGCGGCCGTGGTGATCAGGGCATTGGGTAAACATTTCAAACACCCATCGCTGTACCGTCTGGTTCACCTACCGCGTACTCTCACCGCTCCTTGCCTTTGAGCATCACCCACGTGCCGTCGTCACGTGCAGATCGATCGCCTAAAATCCCCGCATTAGCGCCGGCGCTCACTTTCTAGCTGAGGGGCAGCCTCATAAACTCCATTAACGACTCCCCAAGTTTTTGCATTTAACTATCAAGTGACGCCGCGCGTCTGCTGATGGTCCTCCCTATGAACGCAGTCTACGTTGCATCAACGCCGGCGACACAGCTCTAGGGTTCAGCTTGTTTATTCTGTTCCTACTTAAGAAATGACGTCGAGTGCGTCTGCTGGAGTGTGCAGCAACGCACAAGTTCGGGTTCTGTCGAGCACCTCGCAGTTCGAACGCCTCTTGCCAAGTGACAAGCTGTATGCGCATTACTCTGCCAAGTCCGTCGATCACCATCTTCTTTTGAGTTGTCGACGTCTCTAACACGTCTGGCAGGGCAGCCTGGCTCGGTACCAGAATCGTCCTGCGCCAAGTTTCTCCTGAGTCCGAGCCAATATTTGACTTCATCATCCATTTGTATCATTCATGCCATGGGGATTGGGAAGAACTTAGAAACCATCTGCATATTTCCAACGACGAGCTGACGAGGTTTATGGATTTTGCTGCCATGTTCTTGGGAAATGTAGGTAATTTTTACGTAAGCAAGAGATCTGAGAATACTATGTACCCTGTAGTATGAGACGGAACCATGTCTGATCATGCAACACACATCTAGGGCCATGGTGATCAGAAGTTCTGTCCTAATGTCGCACCTGACACATTGCGGAAGCTCTCTTCGACCTCTGAAGCCACTCGAAAACTCATGGAAAAGTTCGAGTCGGTCATATTATCGCCACTGCCAAATATGCTTGGACTACCAAGTCCGACCGCGCAAAGCACTTATTATCAAGCTTCGTCACCCATCACGAAACACGAGGTTGCTGAGATTACAAAAATAGCGGCACAGTCAGGCATATATCCAGAGAATACCAGACTTGTGAAAAACGTTATAGGAGAGAAACGCAGATTCGATATTGTGCAAGCATCTGTCGAAAAAGATGCTGCAGCAAAGCCCATCTCTTACACTCATGATCGGCAAGTGCGCCTCGTCCGAGGCGACCACTCAAGCGAGTTGCAACGAATCTGCGAGTGTCTTCAGAAAGCAAGCAGATTTACCGAGCATCCAGCGAAGAAGACATACATTGCAAAATTATGCAGGGCTTTCCAAACCGGTGACATGGAAGAGTACAAAGACTCACAAAGGATTTGGGTTCATGACCATCTAACGACTGTCGAGACCGTCTTCGGTTTTGTTGAGCCTTATAAAGACCCCTGTTGGACGAAAGCAGAGTATGAAGGCATTGTTGGCATCAAAAATCCCGAAGAGACAGCTATGCTACACAGCTTATGTGAGAGCGCGGACTTGTTCGTCAAAAGACTTCCATGGGTAGAATCACACCGTGGGGACAAAAGCTTGGGTGACTTCGAAGAATCGACGGTACAGAGACCAGGTTTCGTAAGCATCGAATGTACGCTTCACCTATACTCGAGATTTACAATATAACTGACCAATCACAGCGATTGCATATTGCAGTTCCCTCGTGTTTCCTGGTATCAACTTGCCCAATGTCTGATCCCCTACCCCGTTTGGCTGTTAAGGTAGAAGCTGACAAAGAGCAGTACAATGATATCAGGCAAGGTGAAGGATCGAAGAGCATCATGATATCAAATCGTCTTGACGGTACTCCAATGGCAGGAGATTCTCTAGCCCTCAAGCTCTGCGAAGAAAAGCCGGGGACTTTTTCCAAACACAGACGTCCCGCTTATTACCTCTGGGTCGTGTTTCGTGAGCTGCTCGGCCACGGTACCGGCAAGCTCTTGCAAGAAAATGCAGACAGTACTTACAACTTCGACCTTGAGAAGTTGCCTTTCAGTCCAGTAACAGGAGAGCCTATTGACTCGTGGTACAGGCCTGGAGAGACATGGACAGGCGTTTTCCAAGATATAGCTACGAGCGTCGATGAGTGTCGCGCGGAGTGCATTGGAGCGTACCTGATGAGCGAGACCGATCTTTTGTCCCTTTGTGGCTATACCGATCATGGCTCTATTAGCCCTGAAGATCGTATGTTTGGCTCCACAGCCCTTGAGCTGACAACTTTTAGTCGAATATAACATATATCAACAGCTGGTAATTGCTGGTATACGCGGTCTAGAAAATTACTCTGTGGAGGGAGAGGTATGAACTTTTTTCCAGCCTTTACAACAACGTACTGAAAAAACTATTCCCTTAGTCGTGGAGTCAAGCACACAGTCAGGTAAGTGCTGTTGCAAATAGTCTGCGTTTCAAACTGACTCCAGCAAATCTCAGGCTTATTTTGCGATGTTTCAAGCAATCCGTTTGGCTTCGATCGGTTTCTTTGAGGTTCGAGTCGACGCATGCAGAAACACTTTGAATGTGAACGTAGACCGAAGCCAAATCGCATCAGTTGGGAGGCCAGCACTCCGTGGACTATTGATGAAGCTGCACATCTATCGCTCCACAGCAGATGTATCGCGATGTCGCATTCTCATGAAAGAACTCACAAAGCCGTCGATCGAATGTTTGGAATGGAGGCAGATCCTACTACGAGAAGCGGCGGTCAAGCGGGTCTTTGTACAACCGAATACTTTTTTGGATGGTGATGATGTGGTCTTGAGAGATTATGAGCCATCTTCGCAAGGAATGATCAGAAGTTGGGCCGAGCGGGAAGTTTGATATTGAACTTGCCATCCAGCCTTGCGCTAAAGCACTCCAACTGCGTTCGACCAACAACAAGAAAAATAAATCTTCGTTATCCCACGCAGTCAATCTGGCATCTGATCCCGGCCGGACAGTGAAGGCCCAAAAGGTGTACCATTGTGTACTATCCCCTCTGTCGCGCCGTATTGCACGCCATCACCTCGGATTCACATGTGTCAATTGGTGTTGCAAATTCGCAATCCGCTGACGAAGAACAGGGAAATCACGAGCGAGCCGGTAATACTTTTGATCGTGGCAAGTAGCTCTTGGGCTCACTTCAGCCTCTGTACAAGGCTGAAGCAACATCTCGTCCATGCCCCATCGCGATCTCTCTGCTTTCATTAAGTGCCGCTCGAAGAGCTTCCTTGGTCTTTGGTCTTGGCCGAACAACAAACGGAAGGATAGTACGATCTCTTCAAGAAGCTGTGTTACTTCTCTCGGGCAAGTCCAGAGCCCTTGAGAAAGCGTATGGCATGCCTTGAAAGATCTTTGTGACAGAGTGGATTAGATGTCGATTGTTCGATGGTACTTGATTGACAGCATACACTAACAGAGTCTATACCATTGAATCTGCTTCGTTGTAGAGTTCGCACTAACCCGTCATACGCCCCTTTAGCGCTGATAGCGTCCCAGGTCCCTGCTAGTTGGGCCTAAACCATGCACGCCTCTCCAGTGTGTTTGCAAGCGAGCTAGTTGCACACCCGTCGCCAGGGAGTGGACTCGACCGTTTCACCCGGAAGATTGATTGCGAACTTAGGAACGTCTACATTCGAATTTATCTAACGACCAGTGCTGTCGAACGAGAGCTGTATAGGTCACCGTAATGCACAGGAGTTTGTATAATTGAACGAATCCGTGACTGCGGTCAGAGTAGACACAAGTTGTGACTGATTCGAATATGCGGCCATGTAACCACGCATTCACAGCTCCAGGCCAACTTCATTAACCAGTGCGGTATTGACAGCGAGCATGTGTAATCCAATCGGCCAAATACAGGACTAAGCTCTTAAGCCAGACAGGACCAGTAGATGTTGAAGACCCTGTTCTGCAGTATTTGACCCGTGCTTGCTCTTTAGTAGGTTCACATGTTCACTGCCTGTGACATATATATCATGCCCCGGCTACGGAAGGTTCCCGGCATGCTACAGTACTTTTTCTACACCCTTTTCAGACGCCTTTACTCCACAGTAGAGGCAGCCATCGTCAGAAAGACTGACCAGTATGGCCTTAGGCGACTCAGCCATGTTGGAAAAGGTCGACACGCTCTTTGCGATGGGTCTCATTGGCGACGAGACGACAGCAACACCTAGACCGACCTTCTCTAACGACGTACTACGACTAGAGATCTCTGGCCCGTTGCAAGAGCACCTCAATGTTATTGATGTTCCTGGGATCTTCAAAAGCACCACCAAAAGCTTGACATTCAAAGCCGAAGTTGACCTTGTTCGCTGTATGGTCAGGTTGTACATGAAGAGTCCCCGGTCCGTCATGCTAACGGTGATCCCTGCCAACATTGATGTGGCATCCCGGGAGATTTGAACTTGCAACTAAAGCGGATCCCAGCGGAGAGGGAACTCTCAGCGTCTTCACCAAACCTGATGCAGAATGGGAGCCGGTCCTATCAGGCAGTCGAAGTTACTTCCGAAGAATTCGGTCATTTTTCTGTCGGCATGACGACTCAATCGCTGCGTCGAACAAATGACTTAAGACGCTACACGAAGAAGAACAGAGACGGGAGCAGAATAGGAAAGGGCACGATGGCTCGTTGAGAAATAGATGCAACGCACGAATTAGATAGCAATCTTCTCCAGCGTAGACCGCAAGTTGCTCATTCGACTTACAGAAGCGCCGGCTGCCGATGGCCAGGCGCGACAACTTTGTGAGACTAGGGTCGAATTCCTTCGCGCCGACGTTCCTGCCGCTGGCTTGAGAGTCGAGGAGGCTGGTACAGTGGGCGGAAGATTTCAGGGGCGCACGACTATACCCTTGGCCCGTGCAAAGGCTCCAGAAGGGGGCAAATGCTCTACCAAACAGTCCACGCACGAATGCCGGTATAATTCGCTGCAGTGGCACGACCTATTGCACAGAAGCTCGATATCGGGGCATAGAGATCGCGACATGTCGCTTTATAAGAGATCAAAACAGCTCATTAGAATGAATGCTATCCGTTATCTAAATGCCCCCTGCTTAATCCGCCTCCCGCCACCAACTATAGCCCATCATGCTACTACTTGGCTGACACCTCCTTCCATTCCCCATTATTACCTACAAAACAAGTTCTCCCGTTGTAATAGAAGTACTTTCCTCCCTGCGTAAAGACCTCATTGACAGGAGGATTGGACTGTTGAAGGATGACTTTGCGGTTTCGATCGATCTTGATGTATTTGCCATCATTGAGTCGTTCCCACGAGAAAGATTGCGAACCACTGGGGCCAGACGTAGACGCCTGAACAGGAGAGCTAGGTTTGACGTCCTCGTCACCGCTGTCGCCGTCGTCCTCGTCGTCGTCGTCGTCGTTGCTATCGTCATCGTCATTGTTATCCTCGTCGTCGTCACCTTCATTCTCATTTTTTGGAAGCGGTTTCGTTTCGATGAGGCATTTTTCGAAGTAAAGCTCAATTGCTTTAGGACGGATCGCAGCAATCATTTCTCCAGCAGCTAAGCCCTTCGTGGTAGCAGGTCCAACTGGGTAGAAGTTAGGCTTCGCATGCAACCCGTCCCGCTTCAGATGCGCCTGGACCTCGTTTACGACATGTTGCATAGGACTCCCACCAAGCGTGCCGAAAAAGGTCCAAGTTGTCGTGTGTTCTGGGAAGTAGTTCCGGTATCTCGTATAGAGGCTTGAAATACTGGCCAGATGTCGTTTGAGATGATCTTCTCCAGGAGACCTTGAGTCTGCGCGTGGAGAAATGTGAGCAACGAGTAGAGCATCTCCGAGAATAGCGACTGCAGTACAACCGTTGAGATTTCGAGTACCGATTGCCTTCTTCCCTAAGCCTGGCAAGAGGATTTGCAGGTCATTCATCCCGACCTCGACAAAGTCTGAGCGGCCGAGATACATTTGGAAGGGGGTAGAGGCCATTTTAACACTCAGACTAATAGTGAACCCTTGTGGTTAACCTGGACATCATGTTCTTAGATGTGCAGCCTCTTTAAATCCATCGCGGTTGTCAAATGTACAGCTTGAGCCAAGTGCGCTGGGTAAGCTAGGTGCGCTGGGTGTGCTAGGTGCGTTGGGTGTGCTAGGTGTGCTAGGTGCGCTGGGTGTGCTAGGTGCGCTGGGTGTGCTAGGTGCGCTGGGTGCGCGGGGTGCGCGGGGTGCGCTAGTGGCGCTAGGTGCGCTGGGTGCGCGGGATCCGCTGGGTAAGATTCCATACAGTTCAAATAATCTCGACTTCAATTCCATCCTACGACTTATTTGTTATTGCCGTTTTGAGCGCGTGAAGTTTCGCTACCACTGAAGGAAACGATAGCTCAGACTCTGGCCTTTACCCTCTACGCACTGTCGACATGTCCGAGCCACGTGAGGATGAGCAGCTTTGCGCAGCAGTCATTTCACGAGATGCCTCCGCCATCGAACGCGCAAGCGAGGAGTTACAGGAAAACCATTCTTCTCCCAGCTTTTCTCGCGCTACAATCACCGCTATCGATGAAATGAACCTCGAAGCTTTGAGTCATCTACTTCAGTACAGCCCCCTTGATGAAGATATAGCACAAGCAGCAGCTGCAAGCGAGAGTACACGTGTGGTTCAATTGATACTTGATCAGGGTTGGGATGTGAACAGACCTCTCTGCGGTGGCCAGGTTCCGTCGATGCTAAGGTAATTGTCCCATCCGATACAAGGGTAAACACATGACTGATCAGATCAAGCTTTGCGGTACGAAACGAAAGCTACCTAGACTGGATGCTGGCGATGGGTGCCAATCCGAATGCAACCTCAAATCTCAACGAGACCGCGCTATCTATCGCGATCCGTGAGGGTACCATGAAAGTTGTGAAAAAGTTGTTGGAATTGGATATCATGGATACGTCCCGGGGTGACTTGCTCCACTGTGCTATACAGAGGGAGGAATCTGCAGACACTGCTGAGCTCATCGACAGACTGATCCTTGAGAAGAATGCGCAAGTTGATGCTTACGAATACGATAATGATATTGCTGGTCAGTGGAGGTATGGTTTCCCTTTGAGGACCCCCTTGCATATTGCTTGCGAAATAATGAATATCACGGCTGCCAAAGCATTGCTTCGACACGGCGCCAACGCGCGTCAGCTTAAAAAGCAGTGCAATGACTTGGTACCACCAACACCACTAGAACTTGCGACCGACAAGCCAGACCTACAGGCACTCTTGCTTGCATGAACTGGAAATCATGAACAAATTGGAAACATGCATTACCCATTCTCGAATGACTCAATCCCACCGTTCGCATCATCTCATAGCTGCATAATACGATATCTTTATTCGCGAATGTACGCCCTTTCTTAGCGAGGGAAATCGAGGCCGTGATCTAACGTAGCGTGACCAGGAATGACTCTTCGTGCTGCTTACGTTGCTAGTGGTGAGTACGATAGCCAATCGCTTCAGAACACTTTAAGACCTGCGGTCATGCTCCCCACGTGCTGTCAGGTGATCCGAGGGTCGGAGCGAGACTCATCCGTGCGGGTACAGCACAGTATTCAAGGAGGCGTCGAACACTACATATACCATCAGCTGCCCACACCCAGCTCACCTAGCTCACCCAGCTTTAATCCAATCTGCCCGGCTCACTCAGCTCACCCGCATACCTATTCGGCTCAGCCTGTCATGGTGGCAAGTTTCCCTGTATTCAAATCGGACGGCGACAAGCGGGTGCACACTGCCATCACTGACGCTCTCCCGAAACATTTCTTCTCGAACCTAAGAATCATCCTTAATGGAATGCGGGTAGAAACCAGATCAATATCGAAAGACACCCAAAGCAAAAAACGTGCTACAGCTAGGAGATGCGCTTGTCTACGAGATAAAGGCTTCGGAGACTTGATCAGGTGGTCGATCGCTTATCCGCCGACAGTGTGGGAGGGCGGGAGGAGGATGCGGGACAATCTGTTTTCGCGCTTGCTTGCAGCCTCTGCACCTGAACCAGAGCTGCAATCTGCGCCTTTCTTTCAGGTGGTCATGCGTGAGCTGGAGAACATGGATCTCGCCGCGCCTGGTTGCGTAGAAAAAGTTGTGACTGGTCAGTTTGCCCACATCGCATATTCCAGCAAAGTCTGACATTCTTAGCGCTTGACGAAATACCCGCAGCGGGACTATCAGCACAAGTAGAGACTCATACCCGCATTCGATTAGAAGTGCAAGGTACGGTCATTAGCTTGCGTCGTTGTAACACAATTAATGACGATGTTTAAAGGTCTACTTCAGGATAGGAGGTATGCACTGTTCACTGGACCTGAGAAGTGTAAGGTCGATTTTCTAGAGGGAACTCTGTGTGCGGGTATCAGAAGCTCAAGAGCATGGAGCAACGAACCTGGGCCACTCACAGACACCATCCGTATATTTGTGCCGGCTAATCCAGAACAAGACGATGGTTTTGTCGTTGTTCCAGTAAGTCTAGAAAAGGCATGGGTGATGGTGAAGGGGTTGGGCTTGTTAAATTAGAACATAAGGTATAAAGTCAATTTAGCATGGTAATTACACGCCTTAACAAAGATCCTTGCCGATCGTAGTACGTCTTATTGTTATATGAAGTGTAGTAAGACACTAAACTATTATTGCGGAAAAAAGTACTATCGCATAGCTAAAAATTTATCTATATAAACTAAGAAAGTATATACCCTTCTCTATTCCTATAAAGCCTCTTTAAAATATGTTTTATCTAGATTAGGAAATATAAGCCTAAAAAACCGATAAATAGTAGTTTCTAAGTCTAAAGAATATTTTTTAAAAAGATATTAGGTGCTTTGCTTATTTAAACCTCCAAGGCTCTAAAGCCGCAATTAAGCTCTCTATACCTGTCTAACTACTTATTCTTATTATGTTAAACCTTTTAAATTTTGATACTATTATAGATCGATTCTTTAGACCTAAAAACACCGTTCTATATAGTAAAAAGTATTTATTAGAGGCTTTCTAAAGGTATGGGGGGGTAATCTATGCGACAGCAATTTTTTCCGATAGGATACTTCTCCTTTAATCAGGCAGGTGAGCCGAGGTAAGATACTCTTTCCGCTGAGCTGGATGACGAAATTACGTGCTCGTAATCGTCGAGTACAACGCCTTGTCGTCTATGCATCATGCTTCATGCCTCATAGGTACGCCATGCTCCTGATATCTTGTTTGGCCGACGAGTATACTAGTGGCTCTACACGGCTCAAGAAAGCTCAAGAAAGCTCAGCCTATTCATGAAACAGTGCAGCCTCAAAAATCGACCTTCACAACGTTCCGAGATCGGCGCCCGCTACAAATGAGCAACCAAATCCTCACTGGAACTCCGACCTTCATCGTTTTCGATATCTTTGACATTGTTGAAGAGACGACAGTGACGGCCAAGGGGGCTAGTGAGACGTCATCCGTGTCCACCAGGAAAAGTGGCCAAGATTGGGAACCGGCTTTCAGGCCAAGGAAGGGGGAAGAGATGACCTTAAGCGTTCCTGCTGGGGGCCAGTGTTTCGTTCTGAATGTGTGGATCAAGTTTGAGACAGGACAGAAAAAATAGAAATGTTGTGAGAATAGGCATGCAGCCAAAGTCGAAGGAGAGGCGACAGAGGTGACATTACTGGTACCAGTCTAAAGGGCAGTTATTGCATCTGGGGTACTGCGCAAAGGCTTAGTGATGAAAACCGGGTTGCTTGGACTTGCTCTTCTCGCTACTTTGACCGACTGATTGTATGATGCTCTCGCATTCCTGTTCCATAGTCATCCCCTCCCGATGTTCATCCATATGCCTCCTTACTGCGTGTTCGCTTATGGATGTTCACGTCATGGCATGTAGTGGCTGCTTCTCCATCTCATACGTTTGTCGACCCTTCAGCTTTGGGTCCGTATCCTACTATCAGCCATGCCTTGGGACCCGGTTTGCCGAATCTCGAACAAAATTCGTGAAAGCTGTGACAACATGCTCGTTGCGCTCGACTTATTTGTGGGCAGCTTCGAAAGTCAAATCACAACGCTTGTTGTAGGAGTTGAAGAACGCGAATACCGGGTCCATCAAGATGTTCTCTCTAGCAACTTCCCTTACTTCGTAGCCGCTGTCAAAGAAGAAGGGGAGAAAGGCCAAAAACCTCAAAAATCTCTGCTGCACGATATCGCCGTTGCCGTAGACATGTATATCAAGTGGATCTACAACAAGAGGATTTTCAGCCGACAACCTTTGGACGCAATGAAGGAAGGCCAACAAGAGCTGGGAGTCCTAATTGGATGGCTTTATCTTGGGCGATAAGATTCAGGATGGCGACTTCAAAAATGCCATCATCGACGCTCTTATCGCTCCGGTCTTAACTATTGGCGGAGAGGAGAAATGCTCGTACCCTTCGGAGAGATGGTGGACCCTCCGGAGGTTGTTGATCGACATACACGTTCACGATGGCTGTCGTAATTGGGTTGAGGATGGTGCAGGCCCTGATTTCCTAATCGATTTCGTACGGGATCTCCTCGATGTGTGCAACGTATCGCACATGCCAGATCCAACCAGTCAACACGTCAGCAGTTGTCCTTATCACCATCACAGGGACGACGTCCAGTGATATAGACAAAAGATTCTGAAAGAGTGAATCCGGCGACGGCATTGTGTCTTTTGTAGCTTTTGCGACCATTCCACCTCGTCGCTAGGCTCACGCAAGACGGGGAAAGTTGATAATGTTTTTGTTTGTCTCCTGCATACTTTTGAAGAGCCTGGCAATGAATACCATGACAATTCAAGCCTACCTATATGCCACCATTGAAAGGTTAAGAAAGTTGCTTCATTTGATCTGGGAAGCTATGCAAGTTGTAGTGCTCGGCTTCCGCCAGCCCCAAGCTAGAACCTTAAAGACGTCTTAGAGGTTCTACAAACTCCACTTATAGCTGCAAGCTTCCAGACTGTGAGTTAAATCTACGCCTAAAGCATCGACCGAATCCACGAAGTAGAAGACGCAGCACCTCTGTAACCTCGTGTAGAGTCTCTCTACAGTCTAACGCTCTCTGACGTCTAACCTCTTTCTTGCGCTGCCTCTCCTGCGCCGCACCTCTCCAAGCTCGCCGTGCTTGCATTATGAGAGCATTCGATCTCCTTATTGTCGATATAAAAGCCTGTAACTTGCTGCGCAGCCTTTCGTGGTAATAAAATTGCACGTGACCCTCTCGTCCACGCCTCTCCGCCTGTCCGCTAGCCTTCCCTCCGCCTTGCCCTCTTCCACGGTTACCACGGAGTCTACGTCTTCACCCGCGCAGCTTATCCGCCTAACATTCTGCGGGAAGTCGACTATGCCGTCCGGTATGTCTACGTTTAGAGTAAAAACGATCTCGGGAAGCCTACGCCTGTTTCCAGCGCCCAAGTCGCTACGATGAGCTTACCTCCCTCCAGCCTTGCAGCCAGCCTCTCCTTATTGTCTATAGCCTCAGCTTAAAGAGAACATAGTGCAACTTCTTTGCACTGTTCCCTGCGACGGCTGTATACTGCGCCATTTAGAAGATCCAGACGACGCTTTACCCGCATGCATAGCTCAAGCGCCTTTTCCTCAAGCTCCTGGGTTCGCATAAGCCTACAATGTATCTCGTCTTTGCGCATCTTGTGACGGCTCTAATGTATTTTGTCAATGGCGCGGCCATGCTCGCCTCCGGCTCGAATTCCAAGACGGTCGCTATCGTAGCGTAGCAGTAAGCATAATTTTCGGTACCACAAGCCCCCATACGGTGCGGACTTGCGCGAGCTTCGGCCTCTATTCGCTCGCGTCGAAAGTAGAATGACGGTCGTAAACTCTCCTCAGAGCCCCTTTAGAGCTGAGTAAATGAGCGTAGCTCAAAGATTGACTGCATTCGACGAAGTCTGCAATGACGAAGAGTGCCACCGGGTTTTGATCCCTGGGTCTGTACCCGAGACGATATATCTTCGCCTTGTTAGCCCTCGCTAGCAGATCGTCTAAGGCGTTTGGTACGATACAAAGACGATCTTGCTACCCAGATCGTCCAGACAAGCCAACGCCATGAACAGCAAGCTCTGCGACAAGGCTAGAGATGAGCATTACTCCGAAGTGCCTTGAAATATCTACTTCTGCTAGTCGCTACAAGACTTTACGAAATAATATCACAAGCTTACTCTGTCCACGATACGTGAGTCAGCATCCCACTATCTCTCCGCTATACCATTGGGTAGGTCGTCATTCTCAGCATCGCAAGTCACAGAAGTGTCAGATCCGCCAAAGCTATGAAGCTTTGTTTACGACAATCATGCGTACATTACGAGCACCATACAAAAGTTCTTCTAGCGATGCGATTGCACCGATGTCCTGCAGGAGAGCGGACAATTCCGCATAGATGATAGTAAAGGTCAAGAATTAAGTCTGCGCTAAGATATCGCGGTGTAATTTAGCGTCAAAAATGCACTTATGGGACGGAGACAAAAGTGAGTGGCGTGCATGTTCAGTTCGCTCTTCACATTCCCGCTTACATGCTTCGAGGGAGCCACTGTTCCCTATGTCGCAAGCCTAAGCTTACTCCGCTAGTACATGTCGGGCGAGTTTGTTGTGCAGGCATGTAACAAACAAATCCGATTAGAATCACAGACACAGTCCAATTCATTCCAGGAGCATGAAAAGATCTGAGGGATGCCGATGCAGTAGGATTGGGGAGGACGTTCCTTGGAAGATTGACCAGGCAAAAAGACGAATGCTTTTGAAGGCCAGTGTGGTACTACTACTCCCCCAGATGTCTTTTCGATCCCAGCTTGGCGGCACGAGCAGAGCCAGCTTAACGAAGGCATTTCGCACGACACAAGTTCACACTGGACTGCATGCCTGCATCGAATGTTGCCAGAGCTGCAATGCTGTTGATCTTTCCACCGATGTAATCGTCTTGCCTTCATGGCAGTCCGCCCCTGACGTGCGTCGAGTCCTCCGAACCGATGAACAGCCTGACCGGTCGTATAGGAACACGTACGAGGGAAGCTTGCCCGTACTCTGTGGGCGCACAGCACTGGTTTGGGAGGGTCGCTGATGCATCAAAGCTGCGGCATAGTACAAGCTAATGCACACTGGTACAAAAGCTCTACGTCTCCGCGCTTTTATGTGTAATGACCTTGTCTTGAGATGACGCTTTTGGTGTCCGATTTGTCCTGTAATGCCTATCAGACAATGCAGCCTAGGCGCACGCAATAAAAAGCCTGTTTATTTAAACGTGCTACGCCGACAAGCAGCATCATTCACTGCCGCCACGCCCTCTAGCAGCTTAGACGACAGCTCACACAGCGATAATAGACTGCATCAACCCTGGCGTCTTTTGCCAGATCAGCACGCGGCAGGATTCTCGGGGCGAGCCGCCCATCACGCTAAAACGCGAGGGAGAGGTCACCGGTGCACGGTCGCAAGAATGCGCGTCCGTAGCCCAACACGCATTCTCCTCCATGCAGATGCTCGTCGCTCTATCAAGGCTGTGATGCAGCTACGCGGCGCAAGTTCACGTTGAGTCACACACCTCACAGCTCTCAGGTTCGGGGCCGTGGCGTGCTTTCTTGTCAAGGGCTGAGATGGCGTTTCCAATGGCTCTACCCTCATAGTAATAACTCAACCGCCGACTTCACTACACAAGGCATCATTCTCAAAGGACCATGGCTAATTACAGCGCATCCGACTATGAAACTCTGCGCCAAGAGCTTGAAGCGGCACGTCAGGGACAGAGGGATGCGGAAGAACAACAGCGACGGGCGGAAGAACAACAGCGACAGGCGGAAGAACAACAGCGACAGGCGGAAGAAGAAAGAGAAAAGGCACGAGAGCTGACCCGCGAAACGACGTTTGACGAATACATCAAAGCTTGTCACTCGCTACTAGGTGAGCCGTTGCGAGTTGCATGCCCATCTCGCTCCACGAAAGGCAGCATCCCCGCGCCAACGGGAAAGTACTGCCCAACCACGTTTCGGGAATGGACCAATTTCGATGCTGAACAAACAGAAGTCTACAACACAGTGCGCAGCTACTTGCAGCCCGCCAACGCGAGCGCGCCGCGACCATTCTCGCCTGTCCTCGCATTGCAAGACCTTGGGCGCAGGCTGTGCTCACAACCTCTCAGCAGCGAAAAGGATCTGGAAGGAGTTGAACGATATGGGAAGGACGACCATGTCCGAGACATCGTCTCCGCCCTCTGCCGAATTCCTGCGGCTCGTAAAGAGTTACGACTTGGTAGTGGCTTCCGCTTCGACAGTCACGCAAACGCCCTTGATGAAGAGGCTACGGAAACACGTGAGAGAGACACTACATCTGGCAGGATGCAGCCCGACCAGTTCTGTGTACACCGCTTGGATGGCGATGCGAGCAGGCTGTTGATGACTGTGGAGTACAAGCCACCACACAAATTGTCCAGAGAAAACCTGTGCGCCGGGCTTCGACCCATGGATTTCTGGGAGGAGGTAGTCAACTCTGAGACCATCCCCACGGAAAGAACAGAAAAGCTCAGGTACAATGCGACAAGGTTGGCTGGCGCTGCCATCGTACAAGAGTACCATGTTATGATACAAGAAGGGTTGGCATACTCGTGTCTATCCACTGGATTGGCGCTGGTCTTCCTCTATGTACCGGAACAGGATCCGACCACGTTGTACTATCGTCTCTGCGTGCCAAACGAAGACGTACAGTCTGTGGGCGAGGAGAGAGCTATACACCAGCCCGTGACCGCCGTTGGCAGACTGCTGTGCCTCGCCCTAATGAGCTGCGCAACGTCTTTGCGGAGCAATGCGTGGCGAAACAGGGTCAAAGGCATGGTTCACGTATGGGAGACGAACTTTGAGTACGCGCGGTCGGAAATACCTGACGAGCAGCTATACCAGACGCCACCGGGTTCAGAGTATGTGCATTCATCGCCCATCGAAGCTCCCCAAGATGGCGATCGACGACGCAACACACGCTCACATCCTGTCTGCACACCTTCACCGGGCGTATTGCTGGACCAAAATGATCATTCGGATTCTTCAGATGCCGAGCCGGATGTTGGCGTGTCCCGTCATAAACGAAACTTCAGCCAGATCGCCTCGTCGCCACCGCCGCCGCAGTCCCTAGTTCGACGTGATGTATCATCAAATCCGACCAGAGGCCACCAAAAAACTCTGTCAACGTCGGCCTTTTGTACTCAGAACTGTTTGCTCGGCCTAAAACACCGGAGGCCACTAGACAACGCTTGTCCCAACGTCTCGGACCATCGCAGAGGACAGAAAACGGAGGAGCACGCGGTAACGGCCGTCGAAACGGTGTACAATCTCAAGCAACAGCTTGATCAGGATGTGGATCGCCACTGCGAACCTTTTGGGGAGTGCGGTAGCACTGGAGCACCGTTTAAACTCCGTTGTGAGTCTTACGGATACACATTCGTCGGCAAAGGCACCACCTCGAGTCTTTGGCACGCAGTCTCTCGCGAAGCGCAATTCTACCAAATCCTTCGCGGCGCGCAAGGCTTTGCGGTTCCAGTGTTCCTCGGGTCTATCGACATGGCGCAAAGTTACTTCCTACATGGGGCTGGCGAAATACAACATATGCTTCTAATGGCGTGGGGAGGAGAGCCTCTCACTCAGTCGCAATGGGAAATTAAACGCAGCGCCGTGAAGGAGTCACATGCTAGAATCCGAGAGCTTGGTATTCGTCACGGTGATGTCCGGCGCCCGAACACGCTGTGGAACCCCGAGCTGGATCGAGTCCTCATCATTGACTTCCATAAGTCCGAGCTGATCAAGAGGGAGACCGTAAAGCTCAAGAGGAAAGGTGAGGCGATATCCGGCTGCTCTCCAAGACGTCCTCGCGTTGCCCTTTGTTCACAAATATCGAGCTGATATCGGTCATGCCGTATCGTCTTGCACAAGGCCGGCCTCTCCATGGGTCGAAGCATGGTGTCGTCACCTTTCATTATACGTTCAAATGCAGAATATCATGCATGAATGCAAGCTTCCTCAGAAGCCGGACCAATCGTTCAAGGCTACGCTACAGCGCGAAAGCCCACTGAACTCTTTCCGTGGGACAGGCATCATCTGGATGGATGTATTGGGTGAAAGCTTAAACTTAGGGTGCCACAGCCCTTGGAGAAAAGACTTGGAATCATACGACTTCTGTCCAATACTTTCTGTTTCCCACGAGATGTGCTGGGAGAAAAGTTGATAATACGATTGGCTTCTCTGACATTGTAAGGTTTCTTCCAACCAAGCAGGTTGGCGCTAACGACGCATCTTGAGCATTTCTATCCCAGCTATGCCCGGTTTGGACTAGGCTTACCAAGCTTCATTTAAAGTAAATTTGGGCGAATATTCGAGCGCCGCTTAATGTATTGCGCATTGTTGGGCTTCTGTCGCATAAGCGAGCCTGACTCCCCAGCCAATATAGTTCCAACCTGATTTTGATTCTTGTTTGTAAATGTTTCCATGAGGAAGGTTGTGGCCATTATGAATACCCAAAGCAATTGCGTCTATCGTCGATTTGCTTTATGTTGCGCCGTGGAAATTTGGAAACTCTCCAACGATTGCCCTGGTCACCTGTCAGGTATCCGAACATTGCTCCACGCATGACGCTGTCACGTCTTTCGCAGCGTGTGATGCAATCTTTAACAAAAAGGCAAGTATTTATAGGAAGGCCTTCGCAGTCAGGGGCAGAGGCGTTGTTACGACTAGCTTGTGCTACGAGGTCTTTCTGTTAGGAGTCAAGCACGGCTCCTCATCTGAGTTTCGCATCCAGTGTCTTAGTATTCATAGTCGATATGGTCGCGATCAAACACGATCCTGAGCCGGACTCACTCTTTCCAACGGAACTATGGAAGCTTCTTTGCCCGCTGTGCGGTAAAAGAGGCAAAAATATCGTCAAGCTCGTTACGAGGAGAAGCAATCGAAACGGTAACGCCAACCGACCGTACTTGAAATGCTTGGATTGCCGCAAGTTCGTCACGTTCACCGACTCTCGTGGAGATCATACTGTCAACAAAATGTGCGGCTGTCACAAACCCAGCCGAATTCAGGTTTCGAGCCTGCAGAAGGGCCGCAGTCTTCACTATGTCTGCAGCACTGGCCAATGTGACTTCTGGGAGCTGGCCTTGAACCAGGAAAGCAAGGAGATTGTCTTGTCGGAGGAATTAGTCAAGGATATGGCAGATTTAAAGTTGATCTAACGCTTGACGAGGTAAAAGTCCACTAATGCAAGACCAACATTTTCTAAAGGCTAATTGAAGTTGCAGCGGTGCATTTCATTTAACATACAGAAATGCTATTCCATTCGAGCTCCCGAACAGTCTCTTCAGCCTGGACTAGTATTACAGTTTGTTATTTCGAAAACTCCACGCCGTCTTCTGATCAGATTTGCACTGTTGATATTAGAAATAGTCCAAAACGCCTTCGGGCCTATACATTCGTTTAGGTAGGCACAGACCCTACTCATGGCACGGAAACATGACGAGAATGCCGATAATGGTCAAGAAGCTTCTTCTTGGCTACTACACGCAGTCCCGACCCTCTAAACCAATGAACAGTGTTAACACTTCTGTCCCCTCCTTGCTTGGCCCCTGTGGTGTGCAGTTTTGGTCATTTGAGCCGGATTCAAAGCTCGTAACTTCACCGTATCGATGTCGACGTTATGTGATTAGTATGCAGAATTCAGAGTTCATCTGACCTGATTGAGTTACTAAATCATATTTTGCTAAAAAATCTAATAAACATATATTCGTCGGATTTTGTACGCCTGAACAAGCTGAGCAACTTGCACAGCCGATTGGCGCCAAAATCGATCTGTGAATGCGTTGGGTCGTCTCAGGGTCAAATGCAGATACACACGCCCATTGAAAATAGCAGCACTCTTGGCTGCGTTTCGGCCTCCGGGTCGCGGTGCCATTCTTGGCATGCATGAAGTCGGTGTGGCAACTAACATTAGGCCGAAAATTTGCCGCGCGAAGGTACATACAGCCTGACCCCCCGCGTTAACATCTCTTCACATACCTCCAACAATTTGAGAGCATCATGACCGAGTTCGCGACGACCCCTTCGACCCTCTCGAGCATTGCCGGCATTGTAGAGGCTTTGTTTTGTTCTGCGTCCGTCTTCATTTTCGGCACTGAAACGACGCCTTATCTTGGAGGTGAATACGCTGTCTTTGTTCTTGAGGTCAAAGAAGCGGATCTTCGACTGTGTGTCCGCCTTCCTCGACGAGTTGCGAGACTTCACGTAAGCCACCTGCTCAACCGTGAAGTGGAATTACGCCAACGCATGGAAAGCGCCAATGTTCATCCATTCCAAAAACTAATCGCTTTCGATACGTCTTCCGACAACGCATTGCAGTCTTCATACATAATCTTAGAGTGGATTGACGGCATACTATTATGCTGGAATGATGGGTTTCCGCAAAGGGACCATCGTAAGAAAGTGCTGCAAGACGTTGCAAACGCAAGCCTCGACCTGCTCAAGGTCTCGAATGGTGGTTTGTCGTTGATATTATCCACCCCCAACCTTTTGGAGCTGATCAAATTAGGTATGAGCGCCTGGGACTGGATCACTTCACGAATCGGTCGGAAGATCAGCCGGGCAACAAAGAAAACGATACCCGGGGCAACTCTCGCCGAGTGTGAGATGCAAAGATCAATGATTTCAGAGTTCTGGACCCCAGAACTCGATCATGCACCACACGTGTTGGTCCATGGTGATGTATCGGTCAACAACATTATCGTGGAAGAGAATTTTGACCTCCAAGGGTAAGTAATCAAACAAGATAAGGTCACTTCATATCCCCGTTTCCTAACTCGCGAGCCTCTCAAGACTCCAGACGGTTTTGTTTGGTCGCAATACGACAGTACCGCGATGCGTGAAGACCGCGATTTCTACCTGGACTGTATTAGAGAAAGAGCGAAAAGCGAGGGCGGGATCTGCCATCAGTATTGGCAAGTCCTAGCCAGAAGTGACGAGCCGCGGAGACACTGGTGGTGCGCTGCCTCGAATCGTATCGATGTGCACAGAGCCATGGCAACGTGTTGGAACCCTCCAACACAGATGGACGAATGGGTAATTCCTGCCAAGCACCATGTCAAATTTGTCGTTAGACTTTGACACGCGATGTCGCATCTCGACTCGATTAATAAGTCACAAATTTCGTCTCAAATTGTATTAAAGTCGATAGATGCGCTATATTGACTTCACACCAGGTGCCGTCAGTGCGGGAGGATGGAAGATTAATGCAATTGGTGCTCGTTGGGCATCCGAGACGTGCCGTCCATGTGGGCCTAGGTGCTCAAGGATAGTGCGGACAACGACACGATCGGATGGAATTTTGTCCAACATCGTAACAACCAGGCCTTAGTCAGAAGCGGCCGGGACCGGCTGCTAAGAGCCATTGAAGCGTCAGAACATCTGCGTTATCTCTTTCTTACTCAGGACGGTCGATCCGGCCAAGGTTACGGGTGGAGAGAGAGTGCGGTCGCCCCGTTCGAAGCGACCACGAAAGAGTTCCTTAGGCGACTCTGCGTCCTGGTGCACGTGAGTGGCGGGCAACCCATCCGGGAGAGCGAGTTTTATGAGTTGACGTGGCGAAACACCTAGCGCCGACGGTCGATTACCATCTGTCACGACCGTATCATGATCCACGTCAAGTACCACAAAGGCCAGCACCAAGCCGGCCGCTCCAATGAGAACATCCGCTTCCTCGCACATGCCATTGGCGAGCTGCTCCTAAACTACATCGTGTATGTGTTGCCCCTCCGCCAAATCTTCCTCCGGCAGCGGTCCACCAAAGCGTTGCTGTCACCGTTCTTGTGGGAGAAGGAGGGCAAAGTCTGGAGTGAGGGTCAACTCAGCTAATTTCTCGAAGATGCTAGTGCTCGAGCCTCCGCGCCACACTCACATGTTGCGAGTTGGTGTCAGATGACAGTGACTATGGTCAAGACCAAGTCTGCGAATCGTATCAACGCTTTCGAGGCCAATGAAGACGACCAGGATGCTGAGGAGATGGATGAAGACGTTCGGACCATGACGAAGCAGCGTAACCACAAAACGCGGACGGCCAACGCAAACCAGATCGGTGCCTCGTTCGGTAACGTCTTTGACGGCTCGTACGGACAGCTCTGCGTGCCTTGACGCTCCGGCAAGACTACTGGGGGGTGGAGATGCTGTTGAAGCCGAAGAAGAGATACGCTCCGGAGGAAGAATCTCCCCTGTTGAAGAGAGTCGCTCGGGGCATATGCGGGCCTATGAGACCACGGTCCGCAGACGCATTGCTATCAGGAGTGAGGAGGCTATACTAGGACAATCATCCCGAGTAGAAGTCGTATCCGTCGCAGATAGTACAGACTAGGACTGTGGGTAAAAACATTGTTCTGTTGATTATCGCAGAAATCAGCAAGAAACATCATGAACAGACTTCTGATCTGCTTCGTGAGTCAGCAGCAATCTTTAGTGATTGGCTGATACTGTAACAAAAGGATAGTTGCTGTTGTGGCATTCTTTGCGATTCATGTTGAAGCACGGTCTAGTCCATTCAGTAAAAGCTAACACTATCGCACACTTATACGTTTCCTCAATCCTCTCAAAAACCTCGCGGTTAGGCTAGAATAGAGATCACTAGTCTTGCTGGACCATCCGACCTTTCACATTTCATCGGTTCTCACTTTTCGTGATCTATAGCACCAATGCATGTCGAAAGGGCCGACCGAGGAGTTACTATACTTCGCGGCCGGTTGCGAGGCTTATCTCCAAAAGTCTCTTTCAACGATATCTTGAAAATGTAATAATAGCCCATTTCGCAGGACTCCTGAAACAGGCCTAGATGAAGGTATCACAATTACCATGCAGCATTGTGCAATATGAGCTATCGTATACGGACAACAGCAAAAGTTTCTCCACATAATTGCATTTGCATCCAATTTTATAGAGAATGATGAGCTCTAAAATGTGTGCCCCGCGTGCGGTGTCCAGAAGATCACACAATTCCGTCGAGTCGTTGCGTAGAGTTTGAACTATTTGCCATGCGGCACTTTAGCATGAATTTGGGCTGCAAAATCAAATGGGAGACGTGGGCATGGAGTAGACGGTCATAAGACAATGGCAGGTGAAAAGTAGTCCGCTCCAATCAATGCACATAGCCATGCATTGTCGCGTTCACGGGTGACACACGAATTGGGTCAAAGATTGTGAGGCACCATGAGTGAGCGCTAATCCGGGGCGTCAGTACGCTGAGACACCAGGATGATTATATTCATTGAAGAGGAAGGCTGATTACCGTTTAGACCCGTGTACGGACTTAGTACTCTTGTATCGTCGATGAGTGTGGTCTTAACGTGCACCACCATATCCATTCCGAAAATCCTTCAGCACTCATTGCAAGAAGTAGCTCGCAACGCCCTCCATCTACTACTCCGATAGCTTATGCGCATCGACGTTGTTCTCTCCTACCATGACACTGACTCCTCCGTCCATTGAGACTCCATTCTGACACGACGCTTTTTTTTCATGCGGAGCACATCAATTTCAAGTCTCGATGGCCGCCTGCTGTCACTCATGTGGATGAACGCGCCTCAGGGGCGAAAACTCTTCTTTCCCCAACCGCAAGTCCTATGATGCCTTTGAACATGGAAGCTTGCGCCTCAGTGGAGTTCAATAATCCCGAAGCGCCCTCCAGGTGAGCACGAATTGCCTGAAACCAAGCCGGCTTTTTGAATTTATGGACTATGCTGACTGAACACGGGTCAAGGAGTCTCTCCGATATAGTGGGTTCTTGCGTGGATATGACTATCCTCGTGCCAATGTGTCGCTGCTCTCGTACGGTCGTGGGCAAACGATCGGTGAAATTTGCAGCCGCGGGTGATTGGTTCATGTATTTGTGGGCCCCATCAAGCGCAACTACCAAAGCCGCATGATGGTCGTTTCCCTCTGGCAATGCCCAGACATATGCCGAATAGCATGCAGACTGTCGCGTCATCAAGGAAAGGGTCCGATAAGTCAACAATCGTCAGGGTGCCAGGTTGCAGATTCATCAGTCTCCATGGTTCCTTCTTCTTGAGATCGGCCTTGGTAGGTGGCCCACGCATAAAGCTCTGGAGTAGATCCAAGCGTAGCCTCATTGGTCTTTGTTGTTCTGGAGTGAGGCTGGCAGCCTCCATATGCTGGAAAAATTCGCTATAATTGAATCCCCTGCCCTGGTCAGAGATCGCCATGCGTCGCAAAATTCGCTGAAGTACCTCCATGTATAGCGGAACGGTGTTGGACTTTTCCACAAATGCCATGAGTCGGTGCGTGCGCTCGACGCTGAGCTCAACTGGTGGCAGCAAGAGCTTCTCTATGGTGATTTTGGTGGGCGCTTTGAGTCGCAGCGCGATACCGGTCTTAGGTGGCTTCAAAATTGCTGCTAGAAACAAGAACTCTCACCGTTACTCCACGCGAAGCAAGGTAAATGGTCTCCGCAATCGCTCCAGAGGAGTCGGAATCATGATGATACACTAAACCTGCGACTGGTTGATGTAGTCTTCCAGATCGATCATCGGGAATCAAAATTTTTTCGAAAAGGCAGGTCACCGTATAGCTTTTGCCACTGCCTTGCGAACCACAAATGAAGCAAGAGTTCGGAGCATGCACATTTATCATGATAGGTTCCGGAAACTCGTTCGTGTCGGTCTCACCATATTGAATCCCAGAAGACCATTTTGAGGCAGTAAGGGGCGAGAGCGCTGAGTTCGAAAAGTCCAATTTGTCACTTTGTGTCCAAAGTTCCTTTCGAAGTCTTTTGAAAAACACCCTCATCACTTTGTGTCTCTGTACTTCAAACTGTTCCATCGATCTCATCGCTAATCAAGCTAACGCAACGAGGTAAGAGTCCGTCGACTGCATACTTGACAGCAAGTGAAAATAGAGGCGTCATCCGGATAGATTCTTCCTCGCTATTTCGCAGTGTCTCGGTATGTTCCAAATACCGAAAGTAGCGTCCCCTTTCTGCTTCGCAGTTGTCTCTCCCTGGTGGTAGTGCTGACGTCTCCGGAATCAGAAGGCGACTAAGGCCGGCTGTTGTTGTAGGTTACAACGTGGTAAAGGTCAAATATTTCGATCAGCTGCAGGCGGTGTGGTCTGTGCACTCAAGCAAGCAAGCAAGCATCAAGCTCTTCGGTCTGTCCAAGCAAGCAAGCAAGCATTAGACCCCATATCAAGCAAGCAAGCGGATGAACCTCAAGCATGGCGCTTGCTTGCTTGTGAACAGCCTAAGCCTTAGGCTAGGGTGGGGAGTGAAAGGGACCCAAGCACGGTATTGGGAGTAGTAGGTAGGTCACGTACGATTTCAAGGAAGTCGTTCAACCTTAAAGCCACCCTGATCCATCGCATTTGCAAAAAGCTACAGTAAAAGCTACCTGCTTTCGGCCACTTTGTATAACTCATTTCCTCTGCCTAACCCCGGGCCACCCACAACTTTATGCGTGGCTCTTGTCAATCTCGATAAAGATGCTGAGTCTTGACGAAGGTTCCAGCATGATACTCCACGGTACAGTGCTCTTCCGGATCACCGCTGTGGCTACTGGTGTGAAAGTTGCAACTTTGGCCACAGTCAGTAGCCCATGCCCCATCTCCATTCGACGCATTGATTTACTCACGTAACGACTGCCTTGTCATAAATCCTGCCGTCCTTGCCCAGAAGGTGTACACGGTGGTGGTCTTGCGCAAGTTTGATGATTTCATCTTTCGTCGAAGGAGTATTAGCGTACATAGTCGGCGGCTTGAATTCGACCAGGAGCGGCATTCTGCGTGGTGGATCGTAAAAGAGTGGGAAATTTAGAGAATGAACTTGTTGCTGCAACAAAACCTGTGTTCTGGAGGCGATGAAGCCTAAGTATTAAAGGTACGAAGTACTTCGCGAAGCTCACTGGACGTGATCAGCTTTATTGGCCATTCGCCTCCGTCTGTATTGCCTACGCGCGCGCTTCCAAGCTAGACGAATGCTTCAGGACTCGCGCGCCTATATATGGATCGCAGTCGCCTGTGATGACAGACACTTGCTCCGCAGATGTGGGGTAGCATATTTGATCCTGGTTGCGAATATTTCGTCACGACTGCCTTGGCTTTTTTTGGAGCGCGAACTCGATTCCTCGCCATAATATTTTCCCGCATCTATTCCACTACGATACCCACGCAATTAACCCCCAAGGGCATTCAACAAGAAGTCACCTATCATGCAGCGGCGCTTCGAACGGATTTACGATGTAGTTGAGCCCGTGGAGAAGTATCGCAAAGGAGGGTACCACCCAATCCACCTAAACGACACCCTCAACTCCCGATATCGAATCATTGCAAAGCTGGGTTTTGGCCAATTTTCCACAGTTTGGATGGCCCTTGATATGAAGTAAGAGCCCAATCGATTTTAAGACTTCGCTTGAGCGTAAGCTAAACCCAAACCAAGGCTCCAAAGGCATGTTGCCGTGAAGGTTTTGGAGGCGAGTTCTTCCGTAGAAAGCCAGGAGCTCACTGTCCTCCGTCGCCTGTCGCATTGTAACCTCTCTCACCCAGGGCGGAACAATGTTATCTCTCTCCTGGATGCATTTGAGAACGCCGGTCCGAACGGACGGCATCTTTGTCTTGTGTTCCCCTTAATGCTCTCTGACGTGAGCCAGGTAACCAGGAGAGATTACTCTCGTTCTGCAAATTACGTCAAGACGTTGTCAAGAGAGCTTGTGCTCGGGTTGTCATATCTCCATTCCTGCAACACAGTACACTGCGGTCTGTACTTATAGACCCTATTCGCTGAAGTCACGCTCACTTATTCCAGACATCCAACCAGCAAACATACTATTGTCACAAGCGCATGATTTTGAGGCAACCACATGGCTTAATGAGCCTGAATTCAGCCCCGTCAAATGGCGTTCTGGCGTGCAGGCGGATGACTCTGCTCCCCAGTATTTGATTCCTTCGCAAATACCCCGTGGAATGCTGGACAACTTCGAAGAGGGTACTCTGATACTCAGGATTGGAGATCTTGGCGGTTGTACGTCATCAACCCCTTTGCAACGCTCTGAGCTAAATATTGTCCGCAGCAAAATGGCAGCTCCATGACACTCAAGAAAAGACTGTTACACCCCTGGGCTTACGTGCTCCTGAACTGCTCCAAGGCAGCCCATGGGGCGCTAGTATCGATATCTGGAGTGCTGCATGTGTAGTATGTATACGTTACAAGTGGATTGAATAACTGGAAAGCTTACAATATCCATTAGCTTTATGAACTTGCAACCAACGAGCCGCTTTTTGTACTCGAATCGCTCCACCAATGTGCCGACGACATGGTCATCCAAAACATTCTACATGCAATAGATGACCTACACGAAAACATGGGTCTCCAAAGACGCCTCGAGACTCGATTGTCCTGGTCAGAAAAGGAGACCAGAAGCTTTACAGAATTTCTAAGCGCCATGCTACGGACTTCTCCGCTTGAACGTGCTTCTGCATTAGAGCTTGAGCGCCATCCCTGGCTTGATATTGAGCACGATGAGCCGTCGGAGAAGGTGTTTTGATGGCCCATATAGCCTAACGAACGGTAGAAAAGAAGCCTATCAATTTGAATGGAATACGAGTCGTTACGAGTGCTCGCGCTTCAGGCGACAAATGCGTTCGCGTGGTGTATAGGTCCAAAACAGGCTGCTTGCATCCTCACTTCCTTTCATGTGACTGCATCCTGCAGTACTCTGCCGCTCCTAGTAACGCTTTGGCTGCGTGAAGGCCTTTTTCACATAGCCATCTGCCGCAGGGATTGTTGGAGCGCAGATTTGCGTGCGCCACGCGAAGAAACTTGTCACTACCCTATGAATTTGCGCGATTTCCTGATCCAGTGATCATAACGCTCTCATTTAATACCCTGGCGACCGTCCATAGATATATAAAAAGGAAGCATCGCTCTCGTTGACGTCCGGGAGGCTGGCGTTGAGCAGACTGGTATCCGATCAGCCATTCAGGATTGGTGCAGTACGCAATGTATACAGCCGGACGGTGGAGCATGTAAGCTAGTTCGGCGAAACGTCGAATCTCGCTTGTTCGCCCGGCTCGACGCTTCTCACCACGTCGTGCTGTCTGCTAGTTCCGAAATTGCCACGCGCCGTGTATTAAACGAATCACGGCGCTTGCAGCAGAATCTTTTGCTGTTTGATCTGTAAATCAGAATTCAAACACGGTCTAATGGCGCGCATAAAATAAATAGCGGGACGGAAACCTTCGCAGCCTGCGCGTTCCAGTCGGGCTTCACACGACACCTAAGCCTGCTGCCCCTACAGCAGCCACCGAGCTCGGCGCGTCAAATTGACAGAACGACAGTCAGACGTATCCACAGCCCGCGCTTCCTGAAGGCGCTCGTGCGACTGCCAAATCCGCAGCATGGACCACGGTCATCGAGCTCGGCACGTCGAACGGGCAGGCAACGATCAAAAAGCTAGGAGGGGAATGGGAGATGCTCAGATGGGTGCAAGGCTTAGCTGGACCCATTTTCCACAAGATCTTGTGAGAAGGGGGTCAGCAATAACGGAGTCGTTGTGGAGAGACTCGTTGGGACTTTGCAAAAGCGCGTGATAGTGGACATGGATGAGCAAGCCTGCTCAGGAGTCTGCGCGGAACTCGATGCGTACTACAAAGTGAGTTGTTATACCATCGGTGGGTCGCTGAATCTTCATGAAACTATACCGACGGACCTGAGGTCGCGATGAAAACATTTGTCGACAACGTGTGCAAACAAGTTATCGAACGCCATCTCCTAAGTCCACTGCCAGCTCTATTTTCGCCCTAGACTGTGGCTGCATATACAGAAGAATATTTGAGTCGAATTGCTGCCGAATCCGCGGAAGCTATAGTAAAGAGAAGGTATCTGTTGAGTCTTCAAAGAGGACTCTTAGAGTCTTTCGCAGAGCCAAATCATCCGTAGCAAGTTTACTTTAGCGAGGATGCAAGGCACGTCTCCACAGGCCACATCCAGGCTACGTGAATGAAACATGCTCTTGATAGTTTGACTTAATCTAACAAGGCGTATTTTGTAGATTATTGATACAGCGATATGATGGATGAAGATCCTGAAAGCCATTGCCTCAATTTATTTAGCCGCTTATCTGAGTTCCGTAGCAAGCATTACAGATTGGCTTAGTGGGATCGCCACCGAGGTTTGAGACCAGTTTAGATGTCTTGGTCTTCAGACAAGACTGACATGCGAATTTACTACTGTGCTCATTCGCGCGAAAGGCATTTCTGGAGTTTTCGTCAAGTCTTTAATCATGTCGATCTCCATATCGAACGCCTGTCGAGTAATGCTGGTGGGATCGGGACTCTTCGCTTGGTCAGTCATTTCTAAAAGCAAGTCAATCTACCAATGGAATCAAAGCTTGAGTGGTTGCAAGATCACTCACTTCAATCGGTTCGAAATATTTCTGTAGACTCAATATATGATGGAAGTTGGAGCAAGGAAAGAGATTCCACGATGTTGATCTGACCCAAAAAGCTCCAATGCGTGGGCACAAGACAGCGAGCATCTCGTCCACAGTACATGTTCTTCCGGCCGCGGACTCTGATGTCAATGGCAGCCAACCACATGCACATCGATGTGGCGTGGCGTGCGTTGATTGGTCCAGCTTGTCACCGGTCCTGTTTCTTGCGGCTTTCCAACCTTTGAGATTACAATTAACGCTACACATGCTCGACAAAACAGATTGAAGCCATATGAAGAATTACTAGGTAGATGTAGCAGACAGTCACGGCCTCTTTACATGTGAGCGAGTACCTACGACTTCGTCGTACTAGCCTAGAGTGTCCACGCATCGGCCTCCGATTCGAATTATTGGTCTGTGCGTTTGTTTTCGATGGCAATCTTGCAGTGTGAGTAGAACGACGTTCTCGGGTACTCACTGGACATAGCTATTAAGGCTACCTCACGGCATTCTGCGCCGGGAAATGGTTTAACGTCCACGAAGCAATTGCCTGCTCTCGATTCCATTCTCTCGTGCAAGCTTCTCATGGAAAAGGATAGGTGGTGTGTTGAACCACGCTGAGCCCATTCGGACGAACGGCCAATAATCCAAATAGGAGGCTGGCGAAGATAAAATCACTTTGCGACCCACTCAGGACGATATTGATCTCGAGTCCAGCGGCACGAAGGGTCTAAGTTGCGAATTTTCCGAAGGATTCAAGCATATACTCGAGTTCGTGGACTTACGCACATTTGGAGGCCCGACGTCATGCCCAATTGATGGCAGTCATGCCGATGAAGTAAATATTTGCCGACAGGCTAGTGTCTATGCGCGTGGGGAAAAGTACGGGATCGCTGGTCTCAAAGAGACAGCGCTTCAGAAATTCGAGCATAGTGCAGAAGTTTCCTGGCAGACTGACACGCTCTGCAAGGCTTTCAAGATTGTCTTCACCTCGAAAGTAGGCCGTGACCAAGGTCTACGGAAACGTGCCTCCTCCTTTGCTGTCCCTTCACCAAAAGTAGCGCTTTCAAATCATGGCGTAGCTCCAGAATTGCTAGTAATGCTCTGCAAAACGTTCTCCTACCGTGTAATGAGCGATTGTTCATACACCTCAACTTAATGGTATGGAGCGCCATGGTATGAAATCACTCGATTCGCCTTCGGACTAAGCACCACACTGGCTGGATTGGATATGGACTGAAATTCTTATTCGTGGTCAAAACGCTCCCCCTTCAATGTACTGGTATCAATGATAACGTAGATAAGCTGCCAATACCCATATCAAAAAGATCATTCGATTTACAATTCAATTTTCAGATGATTTGAGACTAAACCCATCCATCGCACGTCCCACGTCTCGTTCGTCACGGAAATCCAGTATATTGCTCCCAAAACAGCCTCAACCGCCATAGCAAGCAGACTTCTAGTCGGCGGACCTAAATGTCCTGGGTCGACCCTAATGCATCCTCCTCCGAAACCGATTCGTCGTGCAACATGAGCCAAATTCCAAATATTCCCAAAACTTGATACGAGTTGTTGGCCATTGCCTATTTGCAATCGATTGGTTAGAGTACCAATTTGGTTATCGAACGTACAGCATTAGCTACCTTTATTTGTTCCACTTGCGTACCAATCATCAGGATCACGTCCTTAAGACGAGAGTCACCGATCATCGCGAGTCGGCCATTGGAACTAGGGGAGCGCAGACCCGTCGTGTCCAAGGCTTCCTCGAGCAAACGAGTGTCCTAGAAGTTGTGATCCAGTGTGATTTAAACAAAGTCGGACGCTGTAATCTTGCTAGAAGCCATGGTTGTTCCAAGGTTGTAGGTGTTCGCGAAGACGGGTAATTATAAGCAGAAAGGAGATCATGATATGGTTGATCTCCATGAAGAGAGTCTACAAGATTTTATAGTTTCTTGGATTTAGAGACGCGTAGATCGAACCAAAAAAAATATGACTTTGCTGCATTGCCACTTGGGACGAGCTGAGGCTTCCTGTCTTCCATTGATTCTATCACTACGCATTTCCAATCTTCCCGCAGCTTGTGCACAGGGGTGCCACAAAGATGCTCATGCAATTTGTCCTCATGCAGCGTTAGAGCGTTCGTGTCCAAGAGTTTCTATTAAGAATCATGGTATCTATAGATATATAAATCGTGCATGACCTCAACTCCTGATCGGATATGTAAAATCTGTCCCAATGGTGCGAAGCGCACGCTGTAGCGAAACGCTTAAACAATTTCAACTCCTTGAAGGCCCACTTCGGGGGCAGGAGACCTCGTTTGTAATTGCTTTTGAATAAGGCGTGTCCATCTATTTCTTACCAAGTTCGTCTAATGATTCGCATACCTCACAACGCTCCAGGACTAAACGTCCGACCTAGTGTGGCATTTCTCGTGAATTTTGCGTCTAATCTGGCCCGGACAAGAAATCGTTCTTCAACCATGCCTCCGTTCAAGAGAGAGCGCAAGCATTGGCTACCACCAGTACATTCAGAAAATCAGGTGCTTCGAGCTCCTAATCTGTTCTATACAACGGAGGGCTCAAAAACGCATCTCATTGAAATTTTCAAGTGGCGCAGCTTGCTACATCGTGCGCCGCTAAGCGAACAACGACGTGGCGCTCATCCTCGTGACATGCCACGTGGTTAAGTACGTTTTTGGCCTTTGTGCTCGCGTCAGAGTTCCTATCCATCTTTTGGCCAGAAACTGTCGTCCTCATTCCCACGAACTTCTGCTCATTCTTAATCTCGCGATGAATAAAGCTAGTCAGGTACTAGCGCAGGGTAGCCTCCATGATGTTCCTCCGTCATGTCGTGCTCCTGCAGGTCACGACGGTATTCCCTACACGACCCTCTACCACCGCGCTCGCGGACGAGCGGACGACGATCGCTCCAACTAAAAGCCGAAAGCCAGCATTATTTGACGCCAGCAGAAGAGAAGGCGGCTGTGGCATAGATCCTGCAGATTCAGAGCTCGGACATCCGATCCCAATGGAATTCGTACCGCAAGTAGCTTTCACCGCTACTTGTGGACGGCCTATGGCAGGCAGACCTGTAAAGCCGCCCGGAAAGAATTGAACCAAGGCTCTGGAGAAGCGTCATTCAGAGCTACAAGCAAAGAAATTAGGAGCAGTAGATTGTAATCGTCATGAGAAGAACATCTATAACAAAGTCGAGCACTGGTCCGACGTTATGGGGAAGGTGCTGCAGGACCACCCTGTCCTCTGTGAGAACGTTTACAACATGGACGAGACAGGAGTCATGCTGTCCGTGCTTGGCTCCGTCACGGTACACTTGACGATGACAGTAGACTCAGGATCGAGAAACATGGTCCAAAAACAGAACAAAGCTGCTCACATGTCATTTACACAGACTACTCTTCAACAAGCCCAATTCCAGTTCTTGCATTCTGCAATTAATGAGGCCAAAGTGCGACGCTCGACCAAGTCCGTGAGACTTGGAACAGCAAAGGTAATGATTTACGGGAAGCACGAGCGAAGCGTGCTGCGAGAGACGCCGCGAAAGCCAACAGTACGGTAAGGAATCCGGGTCAGAAACGAAAGTACGGTGCACTGGAGCCACTGACAGAGCGACGGCTACTCGAGAAGGAGGAAGGCAAGGAGCAGGAGAGGACGTACCAGCCGTCACAGGATGAGGATACGTCAAGATCTGGAACGCACTCACAACCTAGGTCGAGACAAAGAGTAGCTCCCATAGCACGCATGTGGTAGCAAAGGACGATCGTGGTGCTGGAGCGCAGAGAGAGAAGTAACCGAGGATTGGCGCAAATTACTGCCTTGTGCCGTTTCTCTAAGATTCACGTGGCTAAACTAATCACAACTACGTAACAATGCGCAAATTGATCGTAGCGTGAGGTGACACAGAACGAAACAGCAGGACAGCGTGCCAGGGCGTAGACCTCTCGCCAGATCCACGGCTGGCTAGATGCATACGCTCTTGCGTCAACTTGAGCAGCTCGCTCCACAAGCGAGCGACCGTAGGACCTGAGTGATACGGTATCACTGCTATCATGCGTTCTTGTCAAATTCCGCTCCTTTCTGCCGTCAACCGCTATGAATGGATTGCTGTCTTCTGCGTCAACTCCCTGCAGGGGACTTTGTACGATCCCAGCTTCGGCCCAAAACAAATACGCCAGTAGTCTTGAAAGGGTGAATCGCGGTTCGCTTTAGCATCTCGTCCGACCCGCCTCGCAGCAGAGACAAGGCGTCGAACGAGTGCACAGCTTCGAACGAGTGCACAGCTAAGTGGGCTATGCTTTGCCGTTATAGGAGCTGTATGCGAACGTTACGATCGCAAGTGTAATCCAAAGAAGTGTCCTTGACGATATTTGATATTCTGGCGTTGCGCCTCAAAGAAAAGCATTGGTCTCCAGCCCATCTGGAAAAATACCAACGACGACCCTCGAACCCTGGGTTGTGGTAATGCCTCGGATGCGCTGGTTGATCCTGCCGACTACAGCCTCGGGAAGCCCGATCAAGGCGGTAGAGTTATCAGACGTGTTGATCTCTTCGATACTCTGCTGCGTGATGTGCGACCGGACCTGAACGTAAGCGATGCCGCAAGAGACTTGATCCGCCTCGAGCACTGCTGATCGGCGTCGAACCTCGTGCTTAGCAAGCTCGCGCTGTTGCGAGTCATCCTCTTCTTCGTCTTCACGCTCAATGCTGAGCTCCTGCAGCTTTTGCTGTGTCTCCTGTTGCTGCTGTGGAATGCGCTCCAGATGTTGTCGGATTGCGTCCTGCAGCGTGACGAGCTGCCTTTCCGTCTCGGCACGCACCGTCTCCGAAGCTTCCTCAGTGCGAAGCTGGACGTACCTATGACCCTGATCAGCTCAAATTGTCGACAAACCTCATAGCGAGCCACCCTTACAGCTGAGCAGTGGTCACTGCGAAATGTACTGTAGCCTGGCAGGATTGCACCTGGGTACGGAACGTGCACACTTTCTCTTTGTTCCAGACCCCCACTGCCAGCCGATCCCGAAGCGACACTCGTGCATCTGTCGAGTGCTTTGTCCATTGCTGCAGGCTCTTTCGAAATTCCTCACACGCATCACCGCACCTGTTGACGGCCTCGGCGATGCCTGTCCTTTGGAGGCCGTCTTTTGCTGCCGTAGAAATGTTCATGTCTGAAATCACAAGTTGCTCGAGCGCCGTAAGAGGTCGATGTATCGCCGCCAAACCTGAGCTGATATCCTGTAACTCCTCTTTGACCCCAGCGATGCTCTCTATCATCTCGTGCACCTGGAGGACGCGGGAAATGGCGACATCGGCTATCCCGATAGCCGCCGCTGTAATGCTCAAGGGATCCATTGCTTGAATCTAGTCCTGTACGCGCGAAGCAAGGTCCTGATCACGGACAGAAAGACTGTATTGTACTATACTGCACGGACATCCGAAAGCAATCAATCTGCAAGGTTCAGTAGAAGACCGAGGGTGTTATGCTGAACGGGATGACTTTCAGGCGTTCGCTCCCGCGGCTGAGCGATGCGGAGCACCCCGCAGCCGTGCGATTGAGAGCTGATTGGCTGGCCGCCTGCGCCTCACTCACGCACTCGGCTCATCAGCCAATCGCCGCGCCCCGGATGGGAGCATCAACAATGGCCGTGACCTAGACCACGCCGCACGAGCTGAGCCTCGGAATGGGAGCCAGTCGTGACTCGTGCGATGGTGGAAGACCACCATCCGTTCGCGAAGAAACCTATCGCGACCGACTATCGAAGACGGAGTGGCTTGCAACCTACCTCGCCCTATCGCAGCTGTTCTTACGGTGAGATCAACGCAGTCTCGCAACGGCCAATCCGTCGGCTATGGCCGAACACTCAGCAACCGGCGGTCTTCTTAGGAACCAGAACGTTCGTAACGTAAACGCTACGAACGGCGCACGTGTGATCATTACTGGCGGAGACATCCAGTCTCAGTTAGGAGGTAGGTCTGTGTGGCCTAAGGTCGTCGCAGTCCACTTCAGACACGCTAAGTTGAGCAGCACCTGATGACCAGCACTTGTTGGACCAGCTGCCGTATGCTGAGCAAGCTCCCTTTGACTCCAGTACAAAGCAAGACGATCCGCTCTGCCTCGAAGACACTCGCACAGAGGTACGGAAGAAGATAAGAGCATGGGTGTACGGAGGAGAGGACAGCTGCATCTTCTGGCTGAACGGGGCAGCGGGGACGGGCAAGTCGACGATTGCGCGGTCTATCGCACACGAGTTTAATAAGAGTAAGGTGCTGGGCGCGAGCTTCTTCTTTGTTCGGGGTGGAGGCGATGTGGCTGATGCAGGCTTGTTCTTCGTGAGCATTGCCAGGCAGCTCAGCACAACACGACCAGCGCTGAAAGGGTTCATTGCCGAAGCTGTGCGCGAGCAGCCGGACATTGCTTGCAAGTCGCGACAAGTCCAGTGGACGAGTCTGATTGTGGAGCCCTTGCAGAAATGGCAGGCAGGCGGAAAACCAGCTGTGATGGTGATAGTTATAGACGCGCTTGACGAGTGCGACAGCGATAAAGACATGGCAGGTCTGATTGCTGTGCTGGCGCAGGCTAGGGTTGGGCCCCACATCCGGCTACGTATCATCGTAACAAGCAGGCCTGTAACACCGATCCGGCTAGGATTCGAGGATATGTCGGCTATCCTCCACCGAGATCTGCTGCTGCACGATGAGTCGCGGGACGTTGTCGATGGGGACATTTGCCTCTTTTTCTACAACGAGTTCAAGCCGATAAAGCAGGTGCGACGTCCGCTTTTAGACCACTGGCCGGGCGTCGACATCGTCAATCACCTCGTGCGCATGTCCGAAGGACTGTTCATCTTCGCTGCTACAGTGTGTCGCTTCGTCGCAGGACAGCGGGACGCGGAAGAAGCGCTGGAGCTCCTTAGCAAGCATGGCAGTCGAGCAATGACCTCGTCCTTTCAGGAACAACAGCCGGACCCTACGAAGACGCTCTTTCTGGACAAGATATATAATCAGATACTGGAGCGGGCAGCAGGAGAAGCTGGGCACAGAGAGAATGTGATAGCTGTATGGAAGACGCTTGGAGCCGTGGCGGCGTTGAACGAGCCACTTCCAGCTAGTGCGCTCGCTCAACTATTATCTACTCGACACAGCAATATCAAAGCGCACCTTGCTCGACTACACTCGGTTGTGCGTGTCCCGGTTACCGGCGACGCACCTATCCGTCTGTTCCATGCCTCCTTCCGTGAGTTCTTGTTCGATCCTGGCCGATGCATGAGGACCGAATTACGCGCCAACAGCCCCAATACGCACTCGCAGCTTTTTCACGCTTGCATCGAGGCAATGGAAAATTGGCTAAAGCGCAACGTCTGCGAGCTGCAACATCCAGGGATGAAAGTGACGAAATTGGAACGGAGAGAGATAGACAGAAAAGTCCCTCAGCACGTGCATTACGCATGCCGATACTGGGTGGAGCACTATCGGCAGGCGAAGACAAACAGCGATGCTGTGCTTGTTTTTCTTCGCAGACATCTGCTGCACTGGTGGGAGGCGATGAGCTTGATGGGAAGGCTCACCGAGAGCGTGCGGGCACTGGGAGAGCTGGAGGGCAGCATACCAGTAAGTCCACTGCCCTACTATTCAGACGACGTCATCAGTGCTGACTTGCCGAAGCTCGATAATTCTGAACTGGTCGACTTTGTACGAGACGCAAGGAGACTCATACAGTTCTGTCAGGTCGGGGTTGAAGAAGCGCCATTGCAGGTGTACGAATCAGCACTGGTGTTTGCGCCAAACCGAAGCTTGCTGATGGAGCATTTCAGCAGTGAAGCACCAAAGTGGATACAGCGAGTAACACAAGTAAAGGAGCGGTGGGACCCGTGCATACGAGTCTGGGAGGGCCATTGTGGCGAGGTAGACACGGTGGTGTTCTCGCCTGATGGTAAGAAGGTGGCCTCGGGGTCAAGAGACATGACGGTGAGAGTGTGGGACGTATCAAAAGGATCGAGCGTGGACACGCTAGGCGGCCATACTGACAAAGTGTACGCGGTGGCGTTCTCGCCAGACGGTCAGACTGCGGCCTCGGCGTCAGGGGACAAGACGGTGAGGCTGTGGGATGTACTGAAAGGATTAAGCGTGCACAAGCTTATCGGCCATTCTGACGAAGTGTCGGCATTGGCGTTCTCGCCAGACGGTCAGACGGTGGCCTCGGCGTCATGGGACAAGACGGTGAGGCTGTGGGATGTGTCGGCAGGGTCGAGCGTCCGCGAACTGGTCGGCCATTTGGACAAAGTGTACGCAGTGGCGTTCTCGCCAGACGGTCAGACGGTGGCCTCGGCGTCAGGGGACAAGACGGTGAGGCTGTGGGATATGTCGGCAGGGTCGAGCGTGCGCGAACTGGTCGGCCATTCGGACAAAGTGTACGCGGTGGCGTTCTCGCCAGACGGTCGGATGGCGGCCTCGGCATCAGGGGACAAGACAGTGAGGTTGTGGGATTTGTTCACAGGATTAAGCGTGCGCGAGCTGGTTGGCCATTCTGACAAAGTCTTGGCGGTGGCATTCTCGCCTAACGGCGATATAGTAGCCTCGGCGTCAAGAGACAAAACGGTGAGGCTATGGGATGTCTCGACAAGACCGAGCGTGCGCAGGCTGTGGAATGCATCTACAGGATCAGGCGTGCGCAGGCTGTGGGATGTGCTGACAGGATCGAGCGCGCACGAGCTCGTCGGCCATCCTGACGAAGTGTATGCAGTAACGTTCTCGCCTGATGGTACGATGGTGGCCTCGGCGTCAAAGGACACGATGGTGAGGCTGTGGGATGTGTCCAAGGGGTTGAGCCTATTCAAGTCAGCCGACGATTCGGACCGCGGCCACTCGGACCGGGTGTCGGCGGTGGCGTTCTCGCCAGACGGAAAGGCAGTAGCCTCGGCGTCATGGGACAAGACGGTGAGGCTGTGGGATGTGTCGACAGGGTCGAGCGTGCGCAAGTTGGTCGGCCATTCGGACAAAGTGTACGCGGTGGCGTTCTCGCCAGACGGTCAGACGGTGGCCTCGGCGTCAGGAGACAAGACGGTGAGGCTGTGGGATGTGTCGGCAGGGTCGAGCGTGCTTAGGCTGTTGTACGATGTATTGACCGGATCGAGCGTGCGCGAACTGGCCGGCCATTCTGACGGAGTGTACGCGGTGGCGTTCTCGCCAGACGGTCAAACGGTGGCCTCGGCGTCAGGAGACAAGACGGTGAGGCTGTGGGATGTGTTGACAGGGTCTTTCGTGCACGAGCTAGTCGGGGACTCTGCTTGGGTATCCGCATTGACATTCTCGCCTAGGAATGACATGGTGGTGGCTTTGGCGTCAGGGCACATGACTGGGCAAATGACTGTGACCTTGTGGGACTGTGCATCTAGAGAAAAGATTCGCACATGGCAGCGTCCGGGATGGACGGATCATATTGATTTCCTGGAAGACGGCTCAGCAATACGAACTAGTACTGAGATCCTACAGATATCTGATACGCCGATTATTTCTACTCTTCATCCGTCGACAGTTGGTAATTTAGTCAGTCTCAAGGACCGATGGATCCATCGATGTGGCCAGCCGTCCCTGTGGCTTCCTCCGAAGTATCGTGCGCAAGAAAGTGCGACATGGAAAGAAGATCTTTTTGCTATCGCACACTTTTCAGGAGCTTTGACGGTTTTCAATTTTTCGTTTTCGAGAAATTAATCTAGCCATAAGTGTCGAATCAACTGCGTATGGAGTTGATTCAGCGCTAACACAAAATTTCTGCCAAGACTGGGGTAAGAGGGCCCGGTTGATTCAGGCCTGGTTGAATCACTTAGGGTTAGCCAAAAGATGGTCCGATTTCGCCCAGACTTTAATATGTCGTAGAGAACATCCATGCGACAAACGTTTGTATTAGAAGTTTTGCTTAGAGTTGCGTGGTTGTCGAGATCTCGCTGTCGTCGCTTAAGGTGAGGTCGAGGAGCCCCGAAGCTAGGGTAAGCGAAGCTGCAAGGGTTCCCCTACACGAGCGAGACAAGGCGCAAGGCAGATCAAGGGGTTCAACTTTGTCGGAGACCCTGCTACTATTGCGAGGCAAGAGGAGCAGAGTAGGGAGAAGAACGCAACGGACGAGGTTAAATTAAGGGCCTAGTTTTCAAGCATTCTTGTTATCAGACCTAGAAAAATTCAAGCTATGATGGCAACCGATGCGACGGAGCAATTTCATCATTCGAGCGAGTGGCACGTCGTCATCTGCAAGGAGTGTCAATATGCCGTATGGCCAAGTCAGATCGTCGGACACTTAACAAACAAGCAACATGCTCTGCCTCGAAAGACTGCGCTATAGATATCCGATGAAATCGAACAGTGGCCAGGCGTCGCTCTGTTCCCTAGTAAGTTTAGGGTACCCGACTCTGTCTTTGTAGCTGTCAACGGATTGGCTCTATTTGAAGACGGAATTAAATGTGAGATGAACGCCGGAGCGTATTTATATGTGTGCCGCGACCCAAAGACTATAAAGGAACATTGGCGAAAGGTTCATGGATTTTCGGCTGTACAGAGACGAGGACGGCTAGGCCGAATAAAAAAGGAGGATACCAAGCGTCAAATTTGGCAGCATTGTCGCAATGTTCGCTGTCAGCGATTTGTTTTGCGGAAGGACCATTCGCAGTATTTCGAAGTGCAGTCGCTCCAGACACCGACCGGCGAGGGATTAGCAGGGATCTACAACAACGTACTGACAGAATTATTCCCTCAGTCCTGGAGTCAAGCACACAGTCAGGTAAGTGCTATTGCACACTACCACTATGAGTGAATCGAATGGAGTCGATTCGTTTGATTTTTGGTGAGCGTTAGGGTATAACCCTAAGGGGGGTGAAGACGATTCTTTTGAGTTTGAAAAGATGATTCGTTTGCCTTTTCTGACCTCAATCCTCTTGAAACTTGGAGGTCCATCTCCAATTGGTTTCATTCTACTGCTCACGAAATCCCAGAATCATAAGTGCGGTATAGGTTGTGTTAGAAAAATGTAGATTTGTAGGGAAGAGGTAAGGTACAGCGCGCTTCCCCGTAGCTAGCCCGGAGCAGACCATTCTAGTGTCTATAAATGCGACCGGCGTGTAACATCGAATTACGGCTACACACAAGGCCGACGAACACTCTCTCTTATCGCTAAGTACATTAAGGAGTATGTAGTAGCTTTATGCCTATATGTGCAACGTAATGTATCTAGCGACATGGATAGTCCTAAATCCATCCTCGAGATACTCCCGCAACATCGCGTGGTCATCTGCACCCAATGCCAATACGCTATTATCCCGTCTAGTGTGAAAGAGCACCTGCGGACAAGCCACAAGCGACTCGCTTTGCTACATCGGCGAGAGATCATCGATACCGTCGCAAAGGACGGAAGTCTTGCGCAGACGCCGGCCGAAGTCATCTACCCTCTACCGACCGACTCGCCATTCGAATCACTCCCCGTGTATTTTGACGGGCTTCGATGCACAGCCGGTCATCAGCCGAATGGCGCATGTTAATATGTCTGTCGTACCGTCCGCGGAATGAGAGAGCATTGCGAACAGCGGCACGGATGGGTCAACATACAGAAACGAGGTGGGAATTCACTATTGAAACAAGCTCACACGCCGAACAAGCTGTGGACCCACAACGTCGCCTGCCAACGCTTCTTTAAGACGGGAAAATGGCAGCGATATTTTGAGGTCCAAGCAGACGTCGCCAACATTCCCGCTCCCCGAGATATTGACCAGCGCGACGCTTTCTTCCAAACCCAGATGGAGGACATCGCTCAGGCTGAGCATGATGCCGTTCATGACGCCAACCGAGTGCGAGGCTTTGGCGACCATCGCTCGACTGTTGTGCCATGGCTAAGAGAGACTGGCATTGTAGATCACCTGCAGGGCCTCCAGAAAGACGAGATTTACGCAGCGACTGCTCTACCTCCTCGCGAGAACGATAGTAGCTACCTGCCCCGCATTACCGAAGCAGCCGAGTCCATGTTACAAGAAGCGCACAGCTGGTGTTTCGACGGGGAAGACTGTATGCTTACCTGGCCGTGCCGAGTCGTCCTTAGTCGCTTCCAGTCGTCGCAGACGGAGTCTTTTGGCAAGATCCGTCCATTCGACCAGTACAAGGAGCCGGGGTCGCTTAAGAAATACTTCTCTATAGCAAAGAGAGCCCTCGCGTACTTTGATAGGATCGTCGCAAGGGACGACTACTTCTTTAGTGCAGAGTCGGGAGAGGACTGTCTTAGGCCCGAGGATCATGTGAGCCCGACACAGGAGCAGCTCGACGTCTGGTCGGCCGCCTGCACACTCGCTAAGAATAACATCGCCGACGAGGATGAGACCAAGCACGACGAGTTAAAGAGCCGCTTGCTTGAGTTCTGGATGCTTCTCATTACCCAGGACACAGGCTCTCAACGATACAGCTCGCCCCTCCTTAGCTTCTGCGCCATGCTTAGCATTAAGCCGTCGACACAAGGATGGCTAGAGCCAGGCAACTTCAACAGCAACTTGTCTGCCATCATCTGGGTAGTCCAGCTGCTCATCTTCTACGACAGTGCTCGGAAGGAGCGAGCCGGTCAACAGAGGACGCTAGAGTCGGTGAAGCAGTACTGCGAGAGGTATCTGCAGCAAACTGTCGAAACACCGATGGGAGAGATCCTTCGCTGGCGGCTGCTGCTTTTCCGCGTGTCTAAGGACACCGTCGGAGAGCACGAGGCTTTCTGGGACGAGAGCGAACAGGTGCTAACGTACGAGGATACCGAGCTCCATATGGATCAGGTGCCTGCCTTGCTCGAGTCGGAGTATCGCGACTGCCGACGATTACTGTACGCCGACCTCATGTTGGGCATCAAAGACGTCCCGTCCATGCGGGCCTGGGCGCTCCAGGACAGTGCGAACAACGACACGGTCGGATGGAATTTTGTCCACCATCGTGACAACCAGGCCTTAGTCAAAAGCGGCCGGGATCGGTTGCTAACGGCCATCGAAGCGTCGGAACATCTGTGTCGTCTCTTTCTTACTCGGGACAGTCGATCCGGCCTGGGTTACGGGTGGAGGGAGAGTGCGGTCGCCTCGTACGAAGCTACTACGCAACAGTTTCTCAAGCGACTCTGCGTCCTCATCCACATCAGTGGCGGTCAACCCATTCGGGAGAGCGAGTTCTTCGAGATGACCTGGCGAAACACCCAGCGCCGACGGTCCGTCACCATCTGCCACGACCGGGTCATGATCCACGTCAAGTTCCACAAGGGCCAGCAACAAACCGGCCGCTTCAAGGAGAACGTCCGCTTCCTCGCCCATCCTATTGGGGAGCTCCTCCTGGACTACATCGTGTATGTGTTGCCCCTGCGCCAGAGGTTTCTCCGGCAGCGGTCCGCCCAGGCGTTGCTGTCCCCGTTTCTGTGGGAGAAGGACGGCAAAGTCTGGGGTGAGGGTCAACTCAGTCAATGTCTGGAAGATGCTAGTGCTCGAGCTTCGGTGCCACGCTTACACGTCGCGAATTGGCGTCAGATGACCGTCGCGATCGTCAAGACCAAGTTTGCGAGTCACATCAATGCATTCGAGGCCAACGAAGACGACGAGGACGCCGAGGAGATCGATGAGGACGTCCGGGCTATGACGAAGCAGCGCAACCACACGACGCCGACGGTCAATCGAGCCTATGCGAACCAGATCGGTGCCTCGTTCGGCAACGTTTTCGACGGCTTAGTGCGGACGGCTCTGCGTGCGTCGACGCTCTGGCAAGACTTCTGGGGGGTAGAGATGCTCCTCAAGCCCAAGAAGAGACAAGCCCCGAAGGAAGAATCTCGCCTGCTAAAGAGAGTCGCCCGGGGCATCTACAAGCCTCGGAAACCATGGTCTGCCGACGCCTTATTGGAGGGAGCGAGGAGGCTATACCAGGACGATCGTCTCGAGTGGAAGTCGGCCGAACAGAGGCAGGCCCTCACGACGATCATGTCCGGTACCGAGCAAGTGGTCTGCATCCTCCCTACCGGCGCCGGAAAGAGTCTGCTATTTATGTTGCCGTGCACGCTGCCCGATGCCGGCACCACTGTCCTTGTCCTCCCCCTCATCGCACTGCGCGGCGACCTAATGCGGAGGATGCGTAAGCTCCGGATCGAGCACATTGAGTGGCAGCCCGGGGAGCGCCGGGACGCCCCTTTGGTTGTCGTAAGCGTTGAAGCCGCCGAGACCAAGGACTTCTGTAAGTACGCTCGCGTGCTCATCAGCCAACAGAAGCTCGACCGGATCGTTGTGGATGAGTGCCATCTGAACGTCACAGCTGTCGAGTACCGGCCAAGCGTGGTCGACCTTACGGCTATCCGGGTGCTCCGTACACAGTTCGTATACCTGACGGCCACGCTTCCACCGGCCATGCAGGCCGAGTCTGAGGAGCGAAATCATTTAGTGCGTCCGAGAACGATCCGAGCGCCTAGCAATCGGCCCAACCTATTCTACATGGTGCGCAAGGCAAACGACCCAAGCAGCTGCCAAGGGTCTCTGCTCCAGCAATGTGCGACCGAGGCTCGAGACTTCCTAGGCGCCTCGGTCCTGTTTAATTTGGGGCGTGACAAGATCATTCTGTATGTGCGCACCCGCGAGGAGGCTACCGAGCTCGCTTCGCTGGTAAAATGCGATGAATACACAGCCAAGAGCAGGACCGAGGCAGAGAAGCAAGCGGTCCTTGAGAAGTGGACCGGCAACTCGGACCAACCGTATATCGTCGCGACGACAGCGCTTGCCGAAGGATTCGACTATCCGCACGTGCGGCTAGTCATGCACGTCAACGAGCCCGACTCACCGACCATCTTTGCTCAGGAGACAGGACGTGCAGGGCGGGATGGCGGAAAGGCATACTCGTTAGTCGTGTTGCCGTCGACATGGGAAGCGCAAGACCAGAAGGAGAGCACTGTCACGGAGACACGCAGCTCGAGTCTTGATTCAGGCATCCGCAAGGAACATGAGCGACGGGCGATGCACAAGTACTTACGCAGCGAGCAGTGCGACCGAAAGTCGCTACAGGAGTGGCTCGACTCCGATCAAGATCGAGAGGGATGCCGAGAGGGCGAGGTAGAATGCGATGTGTGTGCGAAGCGGGTTGGGGGTCGAGCGGAGGCAGGAACAGGGTCAGGCAACGAGCAAGGGACGATAGGGCTGGGCAAAGAGGAAGACGAACGTCGGGAGTTCGCCCAGCAGAGTAGCGGACTCGATGCGATCGATACGGAGAGAGTTCGGCAAGAGAGGGAGGTGTCGCGATACCGGGAGCATTTGGCCGCCATCCAGGGGATGTGCGGGCTATGTCGAATGGTCGGAGACCATTGGGAGCATCCGTTCCGGGAGTGCCGCAGGCGACAGGAGGTGTTCCAGGCGAAGCGAGAGGTCCGAGAGCGGATACGGGCCAGCGGCAAAGAATGGATTCAGCCGTACAAGGCATGTTTCTGGTGTCTAAACCCACAGGGGATATGCGAGCGAGCGAGCAAGCGGGAGAGGGAGCGGACGGAGGAAGAGAGATCGTGCGAGTTTGCGGACGTCGTGCTGCCCGTTTGCTACGGGGTCTGGAGCCATAGTGGAGGTCGAAGGTGGATCGCAGAGGAGTTTGGACGCAAGTTCGGTCGGGTCGAGGAGTTTATGGAGTGGATCGAAAAGACGAGCGAGTTTGGAGGGGGGGAGGCGATCCAGAAAATTCGGGTATGCGACCGAGCGATGGACTTAATATACATGGTAGAAGAGTAACAGATAAGAGAGCCCATAACCCCATCAAAGTCCATTTGTCTATCCAAATAAGTCGAATCGAGGGCGTAGGACTTGATTCAGCGCTCACCAAAATTTTGTGCCAAGAAAGGGGTCCAAGGGCTCACTCGATTCAGGGCGCACTCGATTCACTTAGGGTACACATAAATGCTGTTCAATATTGCCCAAATTTTAATATGTTGTAGAGGAGATCTATGCGACAAATGTTCGTATGGAAGTTTTGCTTCGAGATGTGTTGTTGTCGAGATATTGCCGTCGTCGCTCGAGGAGCCCCGAAGCTAGGGTCATCGAAGCTGCGAGGTTCCCCCACACAAGACACAAAGCGTAAGGCAGGTTAGGGGGATGAACGTCGTCGGAGACAACGCTACCATCGCGAGACAGGAGGTGCAGAGCAGACATAACAGAGCGACGGACACGATTGAAGTTGTAGATTTGGTCCATAGGCATTTCCGTCGTCGTATCTAGAGAATCTATAGCGACAATGGCGACCGATGCGACGGAGCATTTTCTTCATTCAATTGAGTGGCACGTCGTCATCTGCAAGGAGTGTCAGTATGCAGTATGGCCGAGTCACATCGTCGGACACTTAACAAACAAGCAGCACGCTCTACCCCGGAAGGTCGCGCTCTCAATATCGGATGACATCGAACAGTGGCCCGGCGTCGAGAACTTGAGCGACTTATACTGCAGTGTATCGCCATTGCTCCAGTCGACGTGCCCGGGAGACGTCGTGTTGAAACCGATCTTCATCCCGTACGCCCCCAGATCCAACATCCACTGCATCGGGCTGTTACACCCCCGGACCATAAACCCATCCATCATTCGTCGCACCCAGTCGAAACTGCTTAAGCCCCGCCGCCGGGGAGAGTTACAGCTCCCACTACTCTCATACCCGCTGTCCTCGAGTATGATCGGGCTATCGCGTGGGCTGTATTTCTCGTCGGCCCACTGTCCCAACTGGTCCGCTTGCTGCACGACGATGAAATGGGCGACTTTGATCACGGTCGACAAGATGGACGGGTATGTGTCGGGGCCGCGAAACCCTTTGCCTGTCGGACTAACCCCAAGCGCAGCTAGTGCGCAGATCATCGCCATGTCGTACTCGCGGTTGTAGATCCGTTGATTGAGCAGCTCGGTGCAAAACAAGAGACACGCCGACTGCAGCTCGGTTAGTGTCTGCCGCGGCGGGGGCGGAGCGCGACGGATGCTGGCATGTTCGGCATCGCTGTGGTCGACGGGAGACGCATCTGAGTCGTCGGACAGATCGCTCTCGTCGCTCTGGGTCACGACCGCCTCCGCGGCAGCCATCAAGCGTTGATATGCCCGATCTTGTCGGCGGTTGAATTTGAACGGCGGGGCCTGCCCGTCGTGCTCCTGCCGGGCGCGGACGAGAAAGACAACGATCTGCTGCCAGTATCGGCCTTGTCGGGCGATGTCGTCGCGGGTCTGATACGGCTCTAGCGGGTGGTAGATGTTCTGATGCACCTCGGTACGGATAGCTTCGAATCGCAGCATGACGCCGCTCTGAGACACCGTCTCCTGGCTAATGCGGGCGACATCCGCGACGGCGTGCCAAATGACGGCGGCTACTTGCTCGCGGAAGACATCGGCGTCGATCTCGTCGACCTGACTTAACAAAGCGGCTTCGTCATCGGCTGGCTCTTCGATCAACCGCAAGATGTCTCGGCTGCTAAACCCCTCCAGATACGGCACCCACCCTGTACGCCGTAACCACGGGTTGACCTCGTCTGCCTCGCCTGGTCGGATGGTGTCGCTAGCCCGGATCTCGTCGTAGTGCGAGCACGCTCTCTCCCACACCTGTGACCACGTCTCCTGGGTCTGGTCGCGGCTAATCCCTCGCCGGTCGGTGTCGGGAGTCGACCGCACTTCGAAATACTGCGAATGGTCCTTCTGTACAAAGAATCGCTGACACCGCACATGGCGACAAGATTGCGAAATCTGACGCTCAATGTCCTCCTTTTTTAATCGCCCGGAGCCACCTCGTCTCTGTCCGGGGGAGAAGTCGTGGGCGGTTCGCTAGTGCCATTTCATTGTCCCTATTCCACGGCAGACATACGGACACGCTCCGTCGTTCATCTGACACTTGACACCGTCGTTATATATGATTAACCCTTCAATGGGCGCGGCAACGCCAGGCGATGGTGCCCTAGAAGGTAGGAGGGCGGATCGGGTCAATCAGTCAGATTATCTTGCGAAAGCAACTCGTGTCCCTCACATTACCATGGTTGCATTCGACAAAGATCTTATTACACGTCATGTGCTCCAATAGGATACACCTAGCTATCGATCGATCACCGGTACGCAGTTGTATTGGCTTTTTACTGCGGGGGGCGACCATAGCATGCTACCCATAGACACTGGTGGTGAGGGGTAGGTCCTGGAAACATGGACGCGAACAACATGAAGCCGGCCAGCGCTTGCTCGCATGCCAGATTCATTGAAGATTCCTCGCATCTGTCGATCGCCTTCGAGCCTATACCGATCTTCTCTGCGTGACGCCCTGGCAGGAATGCGCTGCTGACATAACCTTCGAATCATGCTCGTTTCCGCAGCATGCAAGACCAAGCCTCTCCTGCTCCAGTGGATAACACACACACACACACACACACACACACACACGGCGCGTGATGGTTGATGATAACGCACATGCACATGCACATAGCTGAACCCATACGCTTTAGATGCAACCATTATTTTGCACACGTATTGCGGACATGAGTACTTGACATCTACGCACTTGCACGATTTTAAAAAAAGGACACCGTGCTGGTGTTCAGGATACAAACCTCGCTCTCGTTGTTTGCCAGTCGCCCAACTGCAATTAAGTGATCGTGAGCAGGATAGTCCAAAACAATTCTATTCTTGTCGCTGTCGCGGCTTTCGTGGGGCTTAGACAATGCGGGGTAAACGGCTCGCCCCGTTTGTTTGTCAACAGTTCCACGGGGGCTGCTCAACCTTGAGAATGATCTTTCGTGCCCGAACATGCAAAGTCTCATGGCACGATCGAATGATATCACACAGTGGATCGAGAATCTCCCAGGCCTATCGTCGCATCGCAAGACACGCAAGCGTTGTCTGGACGAACTCAGTGACACTATGGAGCACACACCCATGCGACGGCGAGAGATGGCCACACCCAACACGGACACAGAAGATGCAGACCATGCCAACACACCACGTCCGCAACCTATAGCACCACTTACCAATGCATTTCGGACACTCCACCCGAGTCCTTCGGTATCCTCCACTTCCTCAATCCGGTCATCTGCAGCTGGTTCGGATACAGCATCCAGCCAAAGCCGCGCAGCCAAACGGCGAAGGAGCGAAAGTCCAAAGAAGCGTCTCGAAAGTTTGAGCCTTGCTCGTTACCCAGTGATGCTACATAGCATAGGTACTGTACGAGAACTTCCACAGAGTGCGCAAAGGATTGCTCGAAATCTGCGGAAATGTCAATTAAGAGTCGGAATTATACACCCGGACAACATGGACGCGATGCAACCATATCTGGACGATGACGATGACCTGACGGAGAGGCTTTTCTCCGAACAACGCAGGCTCGTCGGCAACTCTCCAAGTTGCGTAGAGGTCATCAGTATCGTCAATCAAGCAAATGAGAATGAGGCGGAGCGAGCTTCTGAAGCAGCATGGAATGGTGACGTGCATACAGCACTACTCAGGATCTCTTTGCGCGATTCAAGATGGTCGCGTGATCTTAGATGTGACAATGTGTGGGTTCTGTGTCTGATAATGTCTCGGAGGATTGAGTGAGCTGACGGTGGCTGACAGTACCGCCGCTTCGATAGAGTCGGATGCCTTCTCGCTCGCAGACTATCGCCAGAACTCCGCGGAGCCAAACTCTCGCATCGACTTCTCAGTTGGCCTCCGCTTGTCTCACGAAGAGAGAAGGAGCCTTTCTCGATACACAAATGCAGTCAATCCCACTCTCTACGAACCTATACGATTTGCACCAACCGCAGTGCATATTGAGACGAAACTCACTGGAGAAGGATGGCGAGCGGCACAGTCGCAATTGTCCCTCTGGGTGATTCGACATGTTGCAAAACTGCGCGAATTGCTCGCTCTCGCTGGCCAGCCAGACACAGCATCGATACCTGTCCTACCAGCACTTGTCGTACAAGGTCATGACTGGACCTGTCTATTTTTCGAAGATCACGTTGATGGTGCTCGGCTACTCTCTGGCTACTCTATCGGCTCTTCCAAGAACGTAATCGACACACAAGCCGTGGTTGCAGCACTACAATATCTGATGGAGTGGACTCAAACCGAATACCGGCCTTGGTTCAACGACATGATCCTACAGCCTTTGCTGGCGAAAGCACCGTGAACGTGGCTGTTCCAAAGTTGAAGCAACGCATTTGTCGCTGCCGTCGAGCTCTGGTCCCGTGTGCTTGAACGTTGCATATCCGTCATTTCTCGGATCAGCCCTTTCATCTGACATGGAGAGCTTGTTTGCAAGATTCGCGAGCTTCTTCCCAATTGTGGTTTCAAAGATCCAACGAAATCCTCCCGGATCCCACTAGGTATACGCAAAACAACTTTGCCTTCTCAGTCTGGTGCTTCGAAGTCGTAGCAAAGTTGATACTCCTGGAGAGACCACAGAGGAGGCTTCTCGTTTTGCAAACCACGCTCAAGGTCGTCCAGCTGCGTCAGAGAGAGCTCGAATCCAGACCTTTGATCGGATTCCAATATCTCCCCTCGACTGTACCAGTCGATGACGCTTTCGACGCGCTCAATGATAGGATCTGATGTCCTCTGCGGCTGTGCGTTGCGTTGCTGCTGGGATGGTGAGAAGGGCGGAGTGCGCGGGAGAGTGCGCGCAGCAGGGGTGCGTACTCCAGGCGAGACGTTGTCATCCGGTGGTGTATCAGGCGTAACGTCATGCGCGGGCTTCGAGTCCATCGATCTGTACGACTTATGTTCATGCTTGTACAAACGATGCAAGCAAGAGCGCTGCTGGTATGTGTTGTAGAAAAATGCCTGACTGCCACGCCAACCAACGCGGTGTGGGTTCTGCGCTACCTGAGTATCGCAATTCCTACGCGTCGTTCCCCAGGATTTGCGTCATCTTCCTCAGCCAGTCGCGCAGGCCCTCACGAAACGCACAGGAAGACTTGATGGGCGAATGTATTGTCTATGCTAGGTTGATGGTAGAAGATCTTCCGTACGACATGATTCAAATCCTCAAGCGCTGCCGAGTTGAGATTGGGCTGTCCCATAAGACCAGACAGGGAGACGGGAAGCAATCACGTGATCGTGTCGTTATGAGCAGAACTCTCAGAATAGTTTCAGGTTACATAAACACTACTTTGCATCGCGTCAAGACAATGTTACCTGGGGCACAGTAGAGCTGAGTGTCATAGCCTACGCAACTACGATTCCCTGTAACGCATCGCATTCCCACAAATTGCGCAGATGGCCATATGTTGCACACTTCGATTGCAGCAAATTTTCCGGGTTTGCGCGCTTGGAGTTATGGCTGCAGATCCGAAACGTGCCACGTTTCAGAAGCTGTAGAGGCGAGTCAATGTAAAGTAGTCACTGGAGCGGGCGAGCGGATCAGACAACGCGTGATGTAAGAGCATTTACGTCCATCTCGTTATCATTTTGCTGGCATTTGTCACCTTCGCAAGACATTTCTCGTCTACTTGAGCAGGCAATTCTACCGGAAGAACCCTCCGACGTACCAATGGACTCCCAACCTGTCCTTCCTGTTAGTGACAGCTTTATCCGCTCAAAGTGCCTCCTGTCCAACGTTAGTGCGCAAAGTCACTATCTAGACTCGCCTAGCACTGACTGAAACCAATCAAGCTGGACTCCCAAGTGCAATGTCGAGAAGAGGACTTTGAAATAATGCGTCGAGATCCGCTTCTGGGGAAAGCTGGGCGAAATTTCCAGGTGGTGTCATATCGTCATTCCGCGGACCAGACAGTCGAATAGATTCTATATTCAGGTCAGATCTGTTGCAGCTGATGTTGGAGGTACCCATCTGCTTACCCCTCGGGTCTGTTGCTGGTGGTCGCCAGATTGAGAAGTCATCAGGAGGCGGACCATCCACTAGTCTTATTCGGATTCCGGAAATGTCCACAATCGCACGATCACGCCACGAATCGAACACTATCTCGCTGCTGAAATCCGGAGCCCTCTCAGCTTGCGGAATGACGTCTTCGATCCGCCCCTTGATTTCAGTTTCCAGGTACCGACGCACCTGACTGTCGTGTCCAGTGTCAGAGAGGTCCTTTAGCATGTTGCTGATTCCAGATAACCGAAAGCATATGCTCTTCAATCTGTTCTCGGGGAGCAGGAGAAATTCTTTCATCCATTCAAAGTCATCGTCGCTACAGTCTAGGAGCCTGTGTTCTCCCACGAAATCAAGCGAAGGACGTACATGCATGTAAGTATCGTGCGTGGGCCTTGAGCGGAGTATGTTGGAACTAGATCAGTCAACAACATGGTTCAGCATTGTCAGCTGCTTTAGTGTTTGATCACCAGCTGTTGCAGCCCTCGGAGCCCTGTGCGGAGGAGGGACGTTCGGCCCACATTCGTAGCCGTAATGAAGGCAGCGATCGCATTTTCGGTCTGGCCAGAACCTGTCCGCCGGTTGACACTACCACATGTCAGTGATGAGAATTACACAGAGTCGAGAAACTCACGGCAACCCTGTCTCGGCGACAACGCTCGCACTTCAGCCTCACAGGTCGCGCTTGTCTAGACGACATCATCTTTCAGGGTTGCGTTCGATACATGCAAGGGTAATATGAAGATTGGTCTGTAGCACCATGAAGGTAATCGTGATTCGAAAAGCAAAGTAGAAGATTCATGCGGTAGATCTGGATGCTCTTACAATGTGAGTCGAGGGACGCCGTGCACTGCCAGGTTTGACCGCGTGTCAGGACCATGTCTTGAATGGTGTAGGTTCAAAGCGAGGCAGCGACGTATACTGCACACGTGGATCTTAAGATGAAGCTAGCACCTGTGCGTCAGACACGAGCGAATCAACGGAGAGGACACCTCCCGTTGTCTAACGAGTCCGAGGCGGAGTGCATTAGCGTAGGTTTGTCATGCTCCTTCGCATCTTGTCTACTACTGCGAATGTGAGGTCCCAAGTTCGCACCTGTATGCTAGTTGCGAACGAACAGCAGCTACACCTACACCCATACAAACATAAAAGGCTAACATGGAGAACCTGGAAACATAGTACCTCAGTACTGGATCACGTTCATTAACAACCCTAAAGTCTAAGCCGAACCTCTTAGAGCAATCTAAAAAATGCCGCTATCCGCTGGGGCGATAATTGCAATCTTCGGCGTCGTCGTCACCCTCCCGCCGGCACTTATTACACTGTATCGACGTCAACAAGGAAATACACGTCGGCAGAACCACACTAATACGATGCAGCTCTTAACAAATATCGCTGGACTGTCAACGGCTAACAATAGCGGTATTAGTCCCAATAATTACGCGATCCACAAATTTCCGGGCTGTGCTGTTCTGGAGGCGGGAGGCTATCGTTTTCTGGCACTCTTCTCTTCTAGAAGCTGGACTCGTCGACGACTTAAACGGTGTCACTCGTTAGGGTGAGACATATCCTTTCCTATCCGACAGCTACTTGAGCTTACAAAAGGCCAGAGCTCGGCACAACCGAACACAGCAAGGCTCGAAAGTCTCTTTTTTTTTTTTTTTTTTTTCGTCAGTAAGGCAGAGATAAACAGAGTTGAATACAATTAGTCAATTCTTCGGAGGCAGCCAGTAATTTTACCACATAACCAATGACATGCTGTCATTTTCTCACTGACCAACGAACTTCTGTAGTAATCGAAAATTGAGGTAGTAAGTTGGTCCCTTCCCTTTGTAGATGTAATCCGCCTACTGCAGAAGAGCAATAGCTCACGTGACTTTTCCTAGCCTGTATAACCTCTTCAACCCGCCGGATTGCAAGTTCCCTGGCACGACAACAAATGTATGTTGATAGGTAGCCTGTATGTCGCTTGACGCTGGCAGTGCGGGCAAGCACACCAAAGACGTAGCTGAGATAGAAGCCATGACCGTAGTGGTTACAGGCCTAAGTTGATGCGCAAGGATCATTCGTCAGTACCGAAGCGGGTAGAGAACTAGTGAATGCTTGAATGCATTCGAATTAGATGGCAGGGTTGATATAGATGGAGCTGGATCTGTGAAATGTGCTCAACAAGGTATGTGAACGAGAGGGCGACAGTGCAAGTGACGGAGAAAATCGGGCCTGAAATTCCAGAGAAGGATCATTGAGCTTTGAAGCAGAATAACCCTAGCCCCAACCCCAAACGACCCAAGTGCTGTTGTGGTAAGCTGTCTCAACCAAACACAACGTTATCTGGGCGTGTATCTTGCGCAACGTAACATCTCCACTCCTCGACCAACCTTTTTCGGATCCTGAGTTGCAATCAACGTCGTGCATTTGCCTGCGTGCTTGATAACACTTCTGAACGAAACAACCTCAAAGCGGCGTCATAAGCCACCGATTCAATCCATACTGAACGACTCGATAAAGTCTCAAACAGCGATCGTTGAGTGCCAAAGACGTGATGTTCAACAACAGTATTTAGCACAGTATCTCTCTTGCAGCATTTCTCTACGTTCTCCTGTTGATCTAACGTCCTTCCAGCCTTCTCGCTCAAAGCCCATCTAGCTTCGAAGTCGTTAGAGCTCAGACCATCAGCGTGAACAGATGATCTGTGCACGCAACATTAACCAGAAGCTTCCCCCAGTTTTAGGCGAACGCCGAAGTAGAGTTCTATATTGCGAGCGTCCGCTCGACTCATGGTGTTTTCCCTTAGATTTGCTAGACAGGGTGCCGAGGCGGGACCTTCGCTTTCTCTCACCATGCAACCATCCACAAGCAAGGCCCGTACCGCGTATACCTCCACGGCGCTCGGTCTTGCTGCAGCATTCCATCGAGAATTTTCGTGTTGCGATTACGACACGCAGAGACGAAAAGTTTGCCAAAGCTATCGTGACAAGATCCTCAGCATATCACACTTCGCAGATCTGACTGCAGCTGCCTTCCATGACGCCTTTCCTCAATCGTTACGAGAGTCCAACCGAGGGGAGGAATTCATAGCGTGGACGTCGTTCGCGAGCCTGGTTCAGCGACAGCGCAAGTCGCGGAATCGTGGAGCGCAGCTACTCCAGCTGCAAACGAGCGTCCTGGCGATCTGGGGAAAAGACGTTTTCACGCATTATGGCTGGCGCGAACTGCCGCTAGACTCCACCAGACTGCTCCACAGTGTAGCGTCCAAGCTGCCAGACTGGAATTTCGCTGTGAAGGTGATCAACGACGCTCTCATCGAACGACACGAACGTCGGGTTGTCAAACATGATAACCGTGCTCAACGTATTGGTGAAAACTCTCGTTCGATCCTGCGCAGCACTCCGCGGTTGAGCAATGCATTGCGCATGTAGATGGTGATTGTAGAATACGTGTAGGAAGAAGATGACGTGGTATAGAAGCGCCTAGGAGAGACGGAAGGAATCTGCGCGAAGGGTTCTTTCTACAAACCAGCGCTATGTACGAATAGAGGAAGGCAAATCAGTCAAACTTATCGACTTCCCACAATACCCCTCGTGGGCATCTATGCCGGTGTGCAACCGGGGTTCCTGAGGGGTAATTAGCATACCGTCGAAGGAGGAGGGACCATCGTGGTTAAGCTCGGAACGCGTAATACACATAGCGATGTATAGGACGTTCTTCTTTTTCAGGTGCTCCTGTAAAGCTTAGAATTATTAGTAGAGAATCTACAACAAAGCCCCGGGAGGACCAACGAATTGCGACCATTCTCAAGACCCAGACCTTGACCTTGAGCAACCGGCTTCTCCCATCGTATCTATGGAATGCGCATCAAGAGAGAGATCCTTCATAGGTTCATTGTTTATCTACCCAGCGTGCAAACTCCCGACGCACTAGTGCTGAGGTTCCGGTTCCTCGCAGATGACCGCTACCGCAGAGCTGAGATGTGTTTTCACCTCCTAAACGCACTACTAAACCTAACCTACAATGTTAGTGGATCACCTGTAGCGAGGTCGCCCTACGTTTCGCGCACGCTCTTTTTTCGCTTAGTTTTAGGCTGGACAGATGGAGATGAGGAGCTTTCCCAACGATGGCATCCAAATCTCGAATCCTATCGCCTGCGTACTCCTTGGATCGGCAATTCAGAAAATACTGTGGCCGGGAGCAGTCAAGTTGCGCATACCACGTAACGCGCATAGCCGCAACTTTCATTGTGATGGCAACAACTTTTGATTACCCCGCTGTTGTAGCTGCATCAGCTCCCAACACAAAAAAGGCGGGAATATCACGACCAATGGAGAGCTCCGATATCTTCTGTCTCTTCGCCTAAGGAAGCTGGTTCGCATATGCATAGCTGCCCTGTGAAGAGCACTATTCGTCAGCCTCATTATGGCTATCCAATCATATCAGGAAGTAGATCATTCTGCCTTTACGGATTATCGCTTATTCGCCAGAGGGTCTGACGTGCAGCGTCGACGACGGTATCTTGCGACCCGGCGTTCGAGATCCTGACAGTCTAGACCATGCCTATGTCATCCACAAGACACTTCTGTACTTCGCCACTCAGCTGTTTTAAGCAGCTCCAAAGCCCCCAAGGGGAGGAGTGGGAGGGGCAGAAGCCAACTCGCGGGGAATCGTCGTCATTGCGTTTTGTTCGACTACATGCTGACATCCATTTGCGTTTCTGATTTGCTTTCATTGCATTTTGTTCGACTATATGCTGACATCCATTTCCGTTACTGATTTGCTTTCTTCGACTGTCGCCTGAAAAAGCCGTGCTACGATATGGCAAGCGCTGAACGGAGCAGATCAGTGATGCAGGACGATATAGGAAGCGCGGTCGAGATTTGGTTGCATGACAAATTGGGAGACATCTTGTCGCACCGCGTCCAAAGAAGTCATGCTATCCACTGGGCCTCAAACCTTCGTTTTCTAACGTTTGATGATGGTGGGGACGAAGAATATCCAAATGCCGATGATGGTGCTTTGAATAGCGACTACATCAATGCTTCAACTCCAACAGAATCCGATTCGCAAGAGCGTTTGGTGCGTGAGTTGGGCACTGGGCACTGCAGACTATGCGAGATCAAAGGTTCGCAACCCATACAGCTTGAGGCTGTCATTGATGGGGAGAAGAGAGTGTTCGAATACAGTGGCGGCTGTGTTCACGTGTGCCAACGCACGTGCGTCGAGTGTCGTCGCATCCCTCTATTTCCAAATGGCCGGCAGGTGAAAAGGTTTCGCATTCGCCGACTACAGCAAGCTTCACTTCGAAAATGTGACCATTTCGTCGCAGTGTCATATCGCTGGAGTGATGCTCGAAAGACGGCAGAACAGCAACCGTATCAGGTTGTGGAGGAAGATGGTACAGTACGTGATGCCAGAGCTGCAAACGAGATATTGGATCGAATTGTGGCGTTTGCTCGAGAAAACGGGTTCAGGATGATATGGATCGACCAGGTACGTCTTTGTTACTCTTCGACGCAGCAAATAAGATTGACTATCTTCTTGATAGGAATGCATTGAGCAGGATAAGCCACAAGAAAAAGAACTGGCCATCCAAGCAATGGATTACGTATACCAGAACGCACATACCTCGATCGGGCTCCTTAACGTCCATCTCCAACCACAACACCTCTACACCCTTATGATTCACTACCAAATGAAATCGGGGAAGTCAGTTCCTGTGGCCACAGGCTTAAGTCAGGCTAGGTTCGGGAACCTTACCGCAATCTGTGTTGAGAGAAAAATCATACGCGAAGCTGTCACCTTGGTGGTTGGTGATTCCTGGAACACGAGAGCTTGGATCTTGCAAGAGGCGTTTGCGTCAAGCGGAAACATGCTCTTGCTCTTTCCGCGTCAGCAATTGTACAATGTAGTGCTCAATGGCTGGCATCTGATTTCGCAAGACGCATCAGAAAGTGAGTTGGCGATAAAACTGGACAAGATGCAGGTTTGTCTCCAAGCTTGCGTCGAAGCCCCCAAAATTCTTGACCGTGACGAGTGGCGTCGGGATTGGGATAGGATGGAAACAGAGACCAGGGAGACTCTAACAAGAGATGGATCCTGGCTCAACCCACAGAATCTACCGAGGATAAAAGAGCTCATTGACTGGTTTCACCCCCCTCAGCCCAACCGAGCAAGCCAGAAATTTGTCGAGACAGAAGAGTCTCTGATTCAACGCACATACAAAGCGGAGACGAGACGTACATGCAGTGCTGCAATGGCATTGCCGTATTTGAGGCTGCGCAATTTGCATGAACCAGCAGACAAGCTCGCTATTCTTGGAAACATGTGCGACTACGATTTCAGACTGAATACTTCAGTCCTGGCGCACACTCAAGAGAGCCTGTATACGTGTGTAATTGCGCTGTCGCTGGCAAATGGAGACTTTTCCCTCCTGGTGCCCCAGCTATATGAATCACCGCTTCATCCCAGTAAGTATCCGTTGCTGGTTCCAAGCCTAAAACATAGCGTCTATCTGACCACAGAGCAGCAATGAATCCTAGTCAACGAACGAACGACTTTTCTTGGATGGGGTCTTTCATACGACAAAACACATGCGTGGCTCAAGACACCGAATGGGATCCCCAAGGACGAACCGCCGCCACGAAAGCAGCCGAATTCGGAGGGCTGCTAGAGGAGGGTCTCTGCTTCTCTGTCTTACTCTGGCGTGTCAGCGAGTTCATTGATCTGAAAGAGATTCAAGAAAAATACCGCCAACCTTGGACGAGCCTCAGATCATTAAAAGGACGCTTTCGCCCCAATTACGGAACGCTAGAAAGCGCGACCACGTTCATCCTTCATGAAGTCATCACGTACCTCAGGACACATGAAGAAGAGGATCTGGCCAACGCGATACTCAACTCAACATCGGATTGGCGCTGGCGAGGTCCCGACAGCTCTTTAGGTTCCGCACAGGTTCGTAGAGCAGGGCAATTCAGCACCAGCCCTATATATCAGGAAGATCTCAACGATTATTGGAAAAGCGATATCATCGAATCAGTGGCTCAGGTTCCATTGGGCTTGGATGCAGATGCGTCGCGCAATATGTTCCTCCTCGATGCAAGCACAGACCGGTGTCCTCTGCAGTCATGGTTTGTGGACAGGATCATGGACAAAGGCGGTTTCTGGTCAGGACACCCAATCCGACAAACGACCAATCCATGGGGCTTTGATAGCCCCCATGAAACGGACATGGTGCTGTTACAGATTGACCCGGCTAGCAATGCTTCTGGTAAAGCCCAGGTGAGAAACATATATCGACCGCCTGATTCTCCGGACGCATACATGACTCATTCAGCGGGAGCTCCACCAGTCAGCCACGGCGAAGCTCTGATCCAAGCATCCCGCATTACCAAGCACAGTAATCGACATCTACAATGCCACACGCATTGCCCAGATTTTGATCTTCGTGAAGGCGACACAGGTCTGCGCACCCGCAACACCGTCCAGTCAGTACTAATGCTCACGGGCCTTGCCGAAGGAAAGAGGCTCGGCGACATGACTGACAGGCACAAACGCCGCGCCATCTTCGACATAGACGGCGATATCAACGGCAAGATCATGGTGCTGTCGCCTCTGCAGATGGTCTTGGAAGCTGTTCCAAGATCTCGATTACGGGGCATGAGCGTGTCCTGGGTTGTGGAGCCCGCCGAGCGAGACGGAGAATCGAAGATCGAGGACACTTATAAGTTTGAGGCCAAAGGCCAAGTGCAAGGCATGTGGCCATTCTCGATAATTCCTTCGGGAAGATATAACCTAGTATAAATGTACCGTAGTCCTATCGCTTACGCCAAAAACTCGGTCGTTCTTCTTCTAAGGTAGGGACATAAATTTTAGCTTAACATTTATTAATCTAATTTATAACTTAGTATACTACTATTAGTATTAGGACAAATTAAGTCGATTCGTTTGCTTTTAGGTAAGCGTTAGAGTCTAACCCTAAAGGGGGTAAAGTCGATTCCTTTACTCTTAAGAAGTCGATTTCTTTAAAACTTAGAGGTCTATCTCTAATAGCTTTATTCTTACTACTTACGAAATATTAGTAATTACCTGGTACCGGCGATTGCAGTGTCCTCTCGAGGTCTTATAGATTGAGTCAAATCCGCATATATTAGCTGTTTGTAGCTCATATATCTTCTTTGCGTAAATGATATATCTCGTGTCTCGAGAACAAGTATATCTCCTGGTTCAAACACATATATTAAGTTTTTGGCTTATATATAAAGTTTGTACAGCTTGCTCGCCAAGCCTTGTTCCGTATCGTTCCGAGCATGACTACTGAAGCCATCCCCGAAAGCCCTAAAAATCATGCCGGCATGAACCATGGCGCCTCACCTTGCACAGTCCCAGAGAAGTCAATTGTATGAGATGATTCGGTCGAGTTTGCTAAGCGACAGGGACATTGCCGATATTGCCAGCTGCAGCACACGCACCGTCACTAGAGTCCGTGCCAACCTTCGGGCCTTCGGGGCCCCAAGCGCGCCAAAAGCTGCCGGCGGACGGCGGTCGCGCATACTTCCACATGTCCTCGCCGCGCTACTGGATTGCCTTCTCATCAAGCCAGACTTGTACCTTGACGAGATGGCAGAATTTGTCTGGGAAGAGTTTGAGTTGAGCGTCTCCGAAGACAGCGTTCGCAGGTCGCTAAAATCCTGTGACTGGTCGAAGAAAAAGACGCAACGGGTGGCGTGTGAGAGAGATCCAGATCTACGTGACGCATGCCTGCGCGAGCTCTCAGAATACAAATCTTACCAGCTTGTCTTTGTGGATGAGTCTGGTTGTGATACACTAGCTGGCGTGCGGCGCACAGGCTGGGCGCCTCGAGGTATGCCCGCCGTCCAGACCGCCAGGTTTCATCGTGAGGAAAGACATCAGATCTTGCCAGCATATACGCAGAGCGGGGTCTTACACTCTCGGATATACCAAGGATCGACTGATGGTGAATTTTTCGCAGACTTCATCAAAGAGCTGTTACCCATGTGTGGGCGTTGGCCTGAGCCAAACTCTGTTCTTGTGATGGATAATGCGTCCTTTCATCAGGGTGCCTTGATCAAGGAGTTTTGCGACGAAGCCGGTGTTATGCTACTTTTCTTATCACCCTATTCTCCTGACCTGAACCCTATTGAAGAGTTGTTCTCACAGCTCAAAGCGTTTGTTCGTCGTAATTGGCGGAAGCAGGCGCACAATTTTGACAATTTCGGGGAATTCCTAAGATGGGCAGTTGGCCTGGTGGGAAGCGACGTCAAGAGCGCACAAGGACACTTTAGAAACTCTGGATTATCTATCGATCACCTCTATCAAATGTAGCCGGGCGTCTCACGACTGTAGATCTGGCTTTCCTCAAACTTCTGACTATATTCCGGTGCCCATTGTGGAAGATCATTATGAAATGACTCCGCTATTCCCTGCAAAACTCCTCCCTCCGTAAGCAAATCAAGGCGTTGCGTTTGATAGAATAAGTTCAGTCTGAAGCCTTGAGTTATGAGAATGTCTCCAGCTTTTGCAAATTGGCCAATCCACTCTTGTGAATCAGCCTGGTCTTGCTGCCATTTGACGTAGTCTTGTATGGCCTTCCCGTGAGAGCCGGGAATATCCAGAGGATCCAATACAATCGGCCTAGGGGTAGCAACGAGTGTTGGTGGCGTCCGTTCGGGGGAGCATTGTTGACCTCCATGCTCCGACGCTGGAGAAGATTCACACATTCGCACTTGAGCCACCCTAGGATTTGGTGGTCTCGTAACTCGATGTGCGACGGTGCGTTGGTCAGCCTCTGCATATAGCTGCTGGCGGATAGTGTCCGGAACGTCGTGATGGCTTTCAAACTTGTTGCCTTCGTTCATGTGAGTGACGAGCTTCCTCATGTGGGCGGTCAACAGCTTGTAATGTTTCCCACCGTGTGGGTCTCGCCAACAATGACCTTGGTTGTTATTACACGGACGGCCGGGGCAACGCATGGTCCTATATACCGCTCGCCAATGCGCGCCTTCCCCGCTAGCGTGCATTTCAGCGTCTTGTTGTAGGGCCTGTTGGTGACGTTGGCGTCGAGTTGCAGACTGCCGCCCTCCCCGTCCAGGATTGGTCTGCGGGGCTGCATTGCGCGGCCGAAAGCGGAAAGTGATCTTGACAAGTAGACGTTTACCCTCCCGAAAGTGGCAGGCCCACGACTCGAGCTTTTCTCCGATGAGAGACCAATCAACGTCGAGACCTACGAACTCTTTCGTGAGATCACGCTCGGCGCGCTTGCTCACTGATACTACTACAAGGGTGTTACAAGGCTCGGGCCGATTCTGCTGCGAGAACTCCCGTTCCAGTGATGTATCCAGGCTATGTTGGAGGGTGGCATCCCAGAGAGCCTTGGGGCTTAAGAATATGTCCTCTTCAGTGTTCATGCCTAGCCTTTTAGTCTTCAGCACAGCCTTCCATTCTACAGTGTAGCGCAGCGTGTCCACAGGTGGTTCGGCGGTGCCATCCCATTCTTGTAGAAGGAGCTGGCCTCCCTGTTCCACTTGCTCTTCCCATCCTGACACTCATCTTCTTCCTCTTCCTGTTGCTGAAGCGTGTGAGGTTCGGTGGGAGGGTCGGTAGACTGTGGACACGGCTGGGTCAGATCGCCCGCATTGAGCTCATCCCAGAAGAAACCTAAGGCGTCAGGATCGTCGAACGCGGAGGTGGCGTCACCGTTGAAGGGATCGTGGAACGGAATTTCCATAGCGCTTACACCGGGCCGGGCGCACCGTGGAGCCCAAATGTGATCTACAGCATGCGATCTGCCACGAATACCTGCGTTGATCAGTGGTAGAGACAGGCGCGCGTGAGAAACCAGTGATGTGAAGGTGTCGAACCCAGGGTGACGACGCCAACAGGAGGACAACACGTCGCAACAATGCACGTGACCATTGTTCCAAAGACTTCTATCAGATTCTACGAACAGAACACTCACTTGCATACCACAATCTATACAAATAGCGACGTCTTCGCACCATGTCACAACCTGCGGGATGGCTCGACTGGATATAGACGACGATTTGCGATTGCAACAGCTTTGTAAATTAATACTGTACAGTTTACAAGACAGCGGTACGTTGAGCTTGACCGCCATTGTCGGCGGATCTTGGGTGTGACGTTAAAGCTCCGCTGTGTCTTACGGCCCGTCCCGAGATCTCTGTGCGCCTAGACTCGGTTCCTCGGCCCGTCAGACAGTTATCAGACTCGCCACCATTGGTGTTGTGCTGATGTCATGGAAGCTGTAGGAACCGCAGCCGGTATAGCCTCCCTCGGCAGTTTTGCCAGGGTTGGCTAACGTTATCCTAATACGACGGCTACGGAAACTACGACTCGGACATTGGCAGCACGTACGCGATTACAGACTTAAGCAAGACACTGACATTACTTCAGAGCACGCTGGACCAAGAGTTTGTTGACGAAGAAAGGGCTGAGAGAGTGAAGACATGCATGAAGAGCTTGATGGATGGTCCTGAGATCTCTAAATATTCGACGCGCGATGCTGAGGATGTCTGAAATACTGGTTTACATACAGAAACGTTACGTTGTAAGAGGAGCCGTCTTAGCCTCAGCAGTGGTGCTTCGTGTTTTCTTTGCGCCAGAATCGTCAGCGTCGCGCTGGAGCGTCTGGAGTTTACTGTAGCGCACTGCGAAGAGCCAAAGTGACAGATGTCATGAATCCTGCCGCATACGCTAAGACTTGCAAATAGGCGGCGATCAAGGCGCTTGGCACTGCTCTCACCCGTGATACAGCCTGTGTTAATTTCTGCTGAAGAACAAATCCAATCCCACAGGAAGCAAACATCGGCCGCTCAACTCCTGTTACCGTTGCCCGCCAGCATGGACACAGCAGCCAAAATGACCGGTCCCACACTCACGATCTCCCCGAGCCCAGCATATGCCGGCGGGATCCTGAACTTCACAAACGCACCGGCAGCCAGCAAAATAGCAAAGACGTTGTAAACAGCCGACCAGACGAAATTGAACGAGATGCGCACAAAAGCTCGCTTGGAAACATCGAGCAAGACCAACACCCCGTCTAGCCCTCTAAGCAAGACGACGTCTGCAACGGCCCCAGCGACATCAGATGCGGAGCCAAGTTGCACACCGACATTAGCTTGGGCAAGCGCAATTGCGTCGTTGGTGCCATCGCCACAGAAGAGGACGATTTTGCCGCTTGCTTGAAGCTTGCTGACGTATTCTTTCTTTTGAACAGGGGAGCGACGAGAAGTCGTGTTTGGAAGTCCGATGTCCAAGGAACGAGCGACAGCTTCAACGGCGCGAGCATGATCGCCGCTCACAATGTGGGGAGTGATATTGCGGTTGCGGAGCAAGTTGAGAACCGCTGTCGCTTCGTCGCGGAGTGTGCTTTCGAGTCCTATAGCAAGAACCGGGATATTGTTGATGTTTATACAGAAACAAGTCATGCCTTGATCAAGGAGCTGGGTGACGATAGCGTTATCTTCCATGCCGAGCCAGAAAGGGTTGCCTGCTTTGACGATACGGCCGTTCCATTCAGCTTGGATGCCCGAGCCGGGAATGGATTTTGCATGGTCCAAAGATGTCACATCTGATGGCAAGTCACTAAGATGCGCAGCGATGGCCTTGGAAACTGGATGGCTGTCGTCCTTCACAAGCGCCTTAGCCATGGCCAGTGCCTCGTCTCTCGTGGTTCTGTCGCTCAATGCCTCCTCACGAACAACACGAAGATCTCCCCTAGTTAACGTGCCAGTCTTATCAAACACAACATCAGTTACCTTAAAGGCCCGCTCAGTAGCATCGGCCGCTTTGATCACCACACCCTGGCGCGCTGCAACGCCTCCGGCAATCACCAAGACCATCGGCACCGCAAGTCCAAGCGCGCAGGGGCACGAAACAGCAAGCACAGCGATAGCGTAAGTAATGGCTGTACCGACGGCACCTCCACCATTTTCGCTTCGAATCGTGAGTGCAAGGCCAATCCAGATGGCAAAGACGATAGCCGCTATCGTGACCACAGCCGGGACAAACCACGAAGCGACTCGATCTGCTAAATCCTGGACCCGCGGCTTGACTCCAAGGGCATCCTCGACAGATTTGGCGATGTCGCTGATGCTGTTCGCGCCGTGCAGGCGTGTGATTCGGACGTGCAAGACTCCCTCGCCGTTGATAGTACCAGCAATGACGGCATCGCCTTGCTGTTTCGTAATGGGTATGGCCTCTCCTGTAAGCATAGACTCGTCGACTGCGCTGACACCTGAGATAAGAGTCCCGTCCGTAACAATGCGGGAGTGCGCGCGTATGAGGATTGTGTCACCAAAATGTAGGAGGCGGCTGTCGATTTCGGTCGTCCGGTTGTCAGGATGCTGAAGCAACGACGTGTCGACTTGCAATGAGCGCAGAGAAACGGCGCGGATGGCGCGTACGCGGGCAATGGCAGCGACGAGTCGGCCGAAGAGTACCAGGGTGATGAGTAAGGTACTGGTCTCGAAGAAGGCTTCCTGTTTCAGTTCAATTCCCGTTTCTGCAAGAATGAATGCAACGACGCTGTAAGCGTAAGCTACGGTGATACTTATGACCACTAGCATGTCCATCTCAACGACCTTGCTGAAGACGAGAGACTTGATCGCTTGGGAGTAGAACTCGGGCACCGCGATCGCCTGGACGCATGTAGCTAGTGCAAGTGAGGTGATTCCCCGGGTCTGAGTTGGCACCGGATTTGGGGCCCAATTCAGCACCACCACTGGAATTGTAAGCGCTGCGGCAACGGCAGTGTACCAAGTCATTTGCAACAGTCGATTGTTCCCTTCCGTAGTACTAGGATCAGCTGCTGGAGGTGCAAGAGTTGCTCCAGGTGGCAGCAAGTCTCGCGCCCCAATAATGAGGGGATTGTAGTTGATGCGGTAAGTCTTTCCCTTGGCTTTGACAACGGATATCAGTCCTTCATTGTAGGAGTCCTCAAGCTGCTTCGCCATTTGCGGGGTCATTTGTAGATCCAAATACTGGTAGCCCTCGACAATTCGTGAGCACTTGAAGCCTGTTCTTCGTTCGATTAGAGGTAGCACTTCGGCTATCCTGGCTACGTCGCCATCTAGCTCAAACGCAGCGGTGCCGGACACGAACGTGACTTGCGGCTTGTAAAGTCCAGGTATTGATTCGAGCACGTTTTGCATCTTGGTGCTGCAGCCGGTGCAGGTCATGCCGGAAACACCCAATACCACGTGTTCACGTGCAGCGTTGTGTTCCACATCGACGTTCACACCTTTGCCAACGATAGTTTCCGGAATGACCCGCTTCGAGATCCTATCGTCGCACGTGCTCACATTTTCGGTGTATGGTGTACAGCAGCCGTCACTGCAACTCTTGTTGTTCTTCGATGTCTTGCGAATACACGAGCAGGTGCCCTGCTCCCATTCGGTGCAGCACCCGATACCACGACCGCCATTGTCGCTGAGTGCTGTACAACTAGTTCCGTAGGCATTCTGCTTTCGATCAGTGCAGCAGATGGCATCACTAGTCTTTTCAGAGGCCTTGACGCTTGTGGTTTCCTTCGTCTTCTGTGCTTCAGCCGGCATGGCTGTTTGTCCAGTGGATGTACTCTCCTTCGCCATGCTGCCATCAGGAGATAGTGTACAGCAGCAAAACCCCATCTGCGCCACGACACTACGGCATATGCACTTGCTCTGTCGAATAAGGGCCTCAAACCTTTCAAACGCTGCGCGGAGGTGGCTGCTGCAAGCGCTAGATGCCTCGGTGGTGGTGTTCCCAACAAATTTGCAGCACTCGGTGCTACAATCGCCAGGAGCGTCAACGGCCTCGCGAAACATGTTGTTGCGTCTTGTAGAGTTGCCGTCTTCCTCAACGTCCGTTTGGCCTCCACCGCTGTCCTCGCAGCGAGAGTCTTTGCAGCCGGTTTCGATGTTCGATTTCCTACCACAGGCGTCCTGTGGCCTATCCCCAGGGCAACAGGCAGATGTGCTCGCCGCAGGTGAGTGATAGATATCGCTGACTCTATCGCCGTCGTGTGAGGTGTTCGCACCAGTGCAGCAGCCTGTAGCGCCAGCCCTGTCAACGTTACAGCCCGCAACCTTGCCAGAACCCAGTTCCCCAGTGCAATCTGTCTCTTGCTGCTCTGCATTGTCACACCAAACTTCGGTCTCATTCTCAGAACAATTCGGAGGTGCTTGTTCGCCAATTGAGGCACCGACGTTGCCAGCGTTTTCGTCAACGTGACGCCCCGTATTAAGCTGCGAGTGCCCTTCTAGTAGGCACAGGCGTGCAGCGATGCGGCGCAGACATTCGTCTGTGCATTCGTGTTAGCCAGGCAGGAACGTGACCATGTTTCGAAGGCCAACGTAACGTAACCGTACCATTGCAGCTACGCTTTCGCGCGCTGGAATTTGTTCGCTTGGGTAGCATCGCAACAGTTCAATGAACGTGAGAAAGTCAGGCTTTGATATACGTGTGTTGGCGTCGATAGGTAGCGCTTGTAAAATGGGAGTACGTGGGGTTTCAGGATCGTTATGTCACACGTCTGACAGTAGGTGTGGTTCCATGACTCACACGCTCCAACTCCCGCTCGCCCGTCGGTAAGTTGCCCCACATGTCAAGATACAGGAGGTCTGCCGGGCAAACTTCAAATGATCAGCTCCTCACCCGGTGTAAACGACTGCTGCTCGACCGCTCTTGCTCGGCGCGGTTTGCGATCGTGATCGCGATGCCACTAAGTGAAGGGTGGGAGCGGTGGCGGGCGGAGGCCATCATTGTACGGCGTAATACTTCTGCAGTGCTTTCGCGACATAGACGGCATCTGGGCTGTCACCCAAGGGGTGACAAATTGCGATACTCACAGGTGACAAGGTGAGCCGTCGTAGTTCATGCCGCAACGATCACCGCAGTTTGCGGAGTTAGCTTCGGTACTGTACTCGTTCTCGGAGCGACACGGGACGAAGCTTGTGGGGCAAGCGGTACAAACGTTATATATGTCCTGTAAAGTTGATATATATGTTTGATAGAAACATACAACCTCTGTGTTTTCTGAAAACTTCATGTATAACTTGTACAAAGACGATATATAAGCTACGCAAAGCCAATATATGTGGCCTGCAATCAATATATGAGAGCGTATAAGGACACTGCAAACGCTAAATAAAAGTGTCGAATCGAGGGCGTACGGACTTGATTCAGCGCTCACCAAAAATTTGTGCCAAGAAAAGGGTCCAAGGGCTCACTCGATTCAAGGCGCACTCGATTCACTTAGGGTTAACACAAACGTTGTTCAATCTTGCTCAAATTTTGATATGTTGTAGAGAACATCCATGCGACAAATGTTTGTATCGGAAGTTTTGCTTAGAGTTGTGTCGTTGTCGAGATATCGCTGTCGCCGTTTTAAGGTAAGGTCGAGGAGCCCCGAAGCTAGGGTCCGCGAAGCTACAAGGGTTCCCCTACACAAGACACAAAGCGCAAGGCAGGTTAGGGGGATAAACGTCGTCGGAGACAACGCTACCATTGCGAGACAGGAGGTGCAGAGCAGACATAACAGAGCGACGGACACGATTAAAGTTGTAGGTTTGGTCCATAGGCATTTCCGTCGTCGCATCTAGAGAATCTATAGCGACAATGGCGACCGATGCGACGGAGCATTTTCTTCATTCAATTGAGTGGCACGTCGTCATCTGCAAGGAGTGTCAGTATGCAGTATGGCCGAGTCACATCGTCGGACACTTAACAAACAAGCAGCACGCTCTACCCCGGAAGGTCGCGCTCTCAATATCGGATGACATCGAACAGTGGCCCGGCGTCGAGAACTTGAGCGACTTATACTGCAGTGTATCGCCATTGCTCCAGTCGACGTGCCCGGGAGACGTCGTGTTGAAACCGATCTTCATCCCGTACGCCCCCAGATCCAACATCCACTGCATCGGGCTGTTACACCCCCGGACCATAAACCCATCCATCATTCGTCGCACCCAGTCGAAACTGCTTAAGCCCCGCCGCCGGGGAGAGTTACAGCTCCCACTACTCTCATACCCGCTGTCCTCGAGTATGATCGGGCTATCGCGTGGGCTGTATTTCTCGTCGGCCCACTGTCCCAACTGGTCCGCTTGCTGCACGACGATGAAATGGGCGACTTTGATCACGGTCGACAAGATGGACGGGTATGTGTCGGGGCCGCGAAACCCTTTGCCTGTCGGACTAACCCCAAGCGCAGCTAGTGCGCAGATCATCGCCATGTCGTACTCGCGGTTGTAGATCCGTTGATTGAGCAGCTCGGTGCAAAACAAGAGACACGCCGACTGCAGCTCGGTTAGTGTCTGCCGCGGCGGGGGCGGAGCGCGACGGATGCTGGCATGTTCGGCATCGCTGTGGTCGACGGGAGACGCATCTGAGTCGTCGGACAGATCGCTCTCGTCGCTCTGGGTCACGACCGCCTCCGCGGCAGCCATCAAGCGTTGATATGCCCGATCTTGTCGGCGGTTGAATTTGAACGGCGGGGCCTGCCCGTCGTGCTCCTGCCGGGCGCGGACGAGAAAGACAACGATCTGCTGCCAGTATCGGCCTTGTCGGGCGATGTCGTCGCGGGTCTGATACGGCTCTAGCGGGTGGTAGATGTTCTGATGCACCTCGGTACGGATAGCTTCGAATCGCAGCATGACGCCGCTCTGAGACACCGTCTCCTGGCTAATGCGGGCGACATCCGCGACGGCGTGCCAAATGACGGCGGCTACTTGCTCGCGGAAGACATCGGCGTCGATCTCGTCGACCTGACTTAACAAAGCGGCTTCGTCATCGGCTGGCTCTTCGATCAACCGCAAGATGTCTCGGCTGCTAAACCCCTCCAGATACGGCACCCACCCTGTACGCCGTAACCACGGGTTGACCTCGTCTGCCTCGCCTGGTCGGATGGTGTCGCTAGCCCGGATCTCGTCGTAGTGCGAGCACGCTCTCTCCCACACCTGTGACCACGTCTCCTGGGTCTGGTCGCGGCTAATCCCTCGCCGGTCGGTGTCGGGAGTCGACCGCACTTCGAAATACTGCGAATGGTCCTTCTGTACAAAGAATCGCTGACACCGCACATGGCGACAAGATTGCGAAATCTGACGCTCAATGTCCTCCTTTTTTAATCGCCCGGAGCCACCTCGTCTCTGTCCGGGGGAGAAGTCGTGGGCGGTTCGCTAGTGCCATTTCATTGTCCCTATTCCACGGCAGACATACGGACACGCTCCGTCGTTCATCTGACACTTGACACCGTCGTTATATATGATTAACCCTTCAATGGGCGCGGCAACGCCAGGCGATGGTGCCCTAGAAGGTAGGAGGGCGGATCGGGTCAATCAGTCAGATTATCTTGCGAAAGCAACTCGTGTCCCTCACATTACCATGGTTGCATTCGACAAAGATCTTATTACACGTCATGTGCTCCAATAGGATACACCTAGCTATCGATCGATCACCGGTACGCAGTTGTATTGGCTTTTTACTGCGGGGGGCGACCATAGCATGCTACCCATAGACACTGGTGGTGAGGGGTAGGTCCTGGAAACATGGACGCGAACAACATGAAGCCGGCCAGCGCTTGCTCGCATGCCAGATTCATTGAAGATTCCTCGCATCTGTCGATCGCCTTCGAGCCTATACCGATCTTCTCTGCGTGACGCCCTGGCAGGAATGCGCTGCTGACATAACCTTCGAATCATGCTCGTTTCCGCAGCATGCAAGACCAAGCCTCTCCTGCTCCAGTGGATAACACACACACACACACACACACACACACACACACACACGGCGCGTGATGGTTGATGATAACGCACATGCACATGCACATAGCTGAACCCATACGCTTTAGATGCAACCATTATTTTGCACACGTATTGCGGACATGAGTACTTGACATCTACGCACTTGCACGATTTTAAAAAAAGGACACCGTGCTGGTGTTCAGGATACAAACCTCGCTCTCGTTGTTTGCCAGTCGCCCAACTGCAATTAAGTGATCGTGAGCAGGATAGTCCAAAACAATTCTATTCTTGTCGCTGTCGCGGCTTTCGTGGGGCTTAGACAATGCGGGGTAAACGGCTCGCCCCGTTTGTTTGTCAACAGTTCCACGGGGGCTGCTCAACCTTGAGAATGATCTTTCGTGCCCGAACATGCAAAGTCTCATGGCACGATCGAATGATATCACACAGTGGATCGAGAATCTCCCAGGCCTATCGTCGCATCGCAAGACACGCAAGCGTTGTCTGGACGAACTCAGTGACACTATGGAGCACACACCCATGCGACGGCGAGAGATGGCCACACCCAACACGGACACAGAAGATGCAGACCATGCCAACACACCACGTCCGCAACCTATAGCACCACTTACCAATGCATTTCGGACACTCCACCCGAGTCCTTCGGTATCCTCCACTTCCTCAATCCGGTCATCTGCAGCTGGTTCGGATACAGCATCCAGCCAAAGCCGCGCAGCCAAACGGCGAAGGAGCGAAAGTCCAAAGAAGCGTCTCGAAAGTTTGAGCCTTGCTCGTTACCCAGTGATGCTACATAGCATAGGTACTGTACGAGAACTTCCACAGAGTGCGCAAAGGATTGCTCGAAATCTGCGGAAATGTCAATTAAGAGTCGGAATTATACACCCGGACAACATGGACGCGATGCAACCATATCTGGACGATGACGATGACCTGACGGAGAGGCTTTTCTCCGAACAACGCAGGCTCGTCGGCAACTCTCCAAGTTGCGTAGAGGTCATCAGTATCGTCAATCAAGCAAATGAGAATGAGGCGGAGCGAGCTTCTGAAGCAGCATGGAATGGTGACGTGCATACAGCACTACTCAGGATCTCTTTGCGCGATTCAAGATGGTCGCGTGATCTTAGATGTGACAATGTGTGGGTTCTGTGTCTGATAATGTCTCGGAGGATTGAGTGAGCTGACGGTGGCTGACAGTACCGCCGCTTCGATAGAGTCGGATGCCTTCTCGCTCGCAGACTATCGCCAGAACTCCGCGGAGCCAAACTCTCGCATCGACTTCTCAGTTGGCCTCCGCTTGTCTCACGAAGAGAGAAGGAGCCTTTCTCGATACACAAATGCAGTCAATCCCACTCTCTACGAACCTATACGATTTGCACCAACCGCAGTGCATATTGAGACGAAACTCACTGGAGAAGGATGGCGAGCGGCACAGTCGCAATTGTCCCTCTGGGTGATTCGACATGTTGCAAAACTGCGCGAATTGCTCGCTCTCGCTGGCCAGCCAGACACAGCATCGATACCTGTCCTACCAGCACTTGTCGTACAAGGTCATGACTGGACCTGTCTATTTTTCGAAGATCACGTTGATGGTGCTCGGCTACTCTCTGGCTACTCTATCGGCTCTTCCAAGAACGTAATCGACACACAAGCCGTGGTTGCAGCACTACA